>JAYKKI010000092.1:7065000-8265000 GCA_039881145.1 Druceiella hillmani
GCTTGCGCGAAAAAAAAATTAAATTATCGAGTACTAATTAAATAATTTTTCATCAATCAGTAAGAAAGTAATCTATAGGGAAATGCATATTTCAATATTGTTTCTCAAATAATTAGTTATAATAATTGATACGTGAAAATATAGTTTTAAAACATATTGTTTCTTCTTAAAATCTAAATTTACTGATAATTTGACACAAAAATATGAAATTTAGTTTTTTTAAGGTAACAGTAAAATGGCGTTATATGTCAAAAGTTTAATGTAAAATTTTTGCTTATTCGCTTTGCTTCTATGCTTTGCTTTTAAAGGAAACACAATGTTTTAGAGCAAAAGTTTTCAACAGCTTACCGTGTTGATATCTAAATCTGTTAGGTTAATGCGAAAAGGACCATGACGTGTTAGTACCATGTTAGAATCTGTGTTGTTGTTATTGACGTCTGAGAATTTCTATTGGTGTTATTGACGTCATGCAGGCATTATGTTGAATAATGTGAATGCGCCATGTTAGAATCTGTGTTGGTATTATTGACGTCAGCAGACATTATGTTAAATAATATGAAGGCGCCATGTTAGAATCTGTGTTGGTATTATTGACGTCACGCAGGCATTATGTTGAATAATGTGAAGGCGCCATGTTAGCATCTCAGAATCTGTAATGGTATTATTGACGTCACGCAGGCATTATGTTGAAAAATGTGAAGGCGCCATGTTAGAATCTGTGTTGGTATTATTGACGTCATGCAGGCATTATGTTGAGTAATGTGAAGGCGCCATGTTAGAATCTGTATTGGTGTTATTGACGTCATGCAGGCATTATATTGAATAATGTGAAGGAGCCATGTTAGAATCTGTGTTGGTATTATTGACGTCATGCAGGCATTATGTTGAGTAATGTGAAGGCGCCATGTTAGAATCTGTATTGGTATTAATGACGTCAGGCAGGCATTATGTTGAATAATGTGAAGGAGCCACGTTAGAATCTGTGTTGGTATTATTGACGTCATGCAGGCATTATGTTGAGTAATGTGAAGGCGCCATGTTAGAATCTGTGTTGGTATTATTGACGTCATGCAGGCATTATGTTGAGTAATGTGAAGGCGCCATGTTAGAATCTGTATTGGTATTATTGACGTCATGCAGGCATTATATTGAATAATGTGAAGGAGCCATGTTAGAATCTGTGTTGGTATTATTGATGTCATGCAGGCATTATGTTGAGTAATGTGAAGGCGCCATGTTAGAATCTGTATTGGTATTAGTGACGTCACGCAGGCATTATGTTGAAAAATGTGAAGGCGCCATGTTAGAATCTGTGTTGGTATTATTGACGTCATGCAGGCATTATGTTGAGTAATGTGAAGGCGCCATGTTAGAATCTGTATTGGTATTATTGACGTCATGCAGGCATTATATTGAATAATGTGAAGGAGCCATGTTAGAATCTGTGTTGGTATTATTGACGTCATGCAGGCATTATGTTGAGTACTGTGAAGGCGCCATGTTAGAATCTGTATTGGTATTAATGACGTCAGGCAGGCATTATGTTGAAAAATGTGAAGGCGCCATGTTAGAATCTGGGTTGGTATTATTGACGTCATGCAGGCATTATGTTGAAAAATGTGAAGGCGCCATGTTAGAATCTGTGTTGGTATTATTGACGTCATGCAGGCTTTATGTTGAATAATGTGAAGGCGCCATGTTAGAATCTGTGTTGGTATTATTGACGTCATGTAGGCATTATGTTGAATAATGTGGAGGCGCTATATTGGTATCTGTATTGGTATGTTGGTATTATTGACGTCATGCAGGCATTATGTTGAGTAATGTGAAGGCGCCATGTTAAAATCTGTATTGGTATTATTGACGTCATGCAGGCATTATGTTGAATAATGTGAAGGCGCCATGTTAGAGTCTGTGTTGGTATTATTGACGTCATGCAGGCATTACGTTGAATAATGTGAATGCGCCATGTTAGAATCTGAGAATTTCTATTGGTGTTATTGACGTCATGCAGGCTTTATGTTGAATAATGTGAATGCGCCATGTTAGAATCTGTGTTGGTATTATTGACGTCAGCAGACATTATGTTAAATAATATGAAGGCGCCATGTTAGAATCTGTGTTGGTATTATTGACGTCACGCAGGCATTATGTTGAATAATGTGAAGGCGCCATGTTAGCATCTCAGAATCTGTAATGGTATTATTGACGTCACGCAGGCATTATGTTGAAAAATGTGAAGGCGCCATGTTAGAATCTGTGTTGGTATTATTGACGTCATGCAGGCATTATGTTGAATAATGTGAAGGCGCCATGTTAGCATCTCAGAATCTGTAATGGTATTATTGACGTCACGCAGGCATTATGTTGAAAAATGTGAAGACGCCATGTTAGAATCTGTATTGGTATTATTGACGTCATGCAGGCATTATATTGAATAATGTGAAGGAGCCATGTTAGAATCTGTGTTGGTATTATTGACGTCATGCAGGCATTATGTTGAGTAATGTGAAGGCGCCATGTTAGAATCTGTATTGGTATTAATGACGTCAGGCAGGCATTATGTTGAAAAATATGAAGGCGCCATGTTAGAATCTGTGTTGGTATTATTGACGTCACGCAGGCATTATGTTGAATAATGTGAAGGCGCCATGTTAGCATCTCAGAATCTGTATTGGTATTATTGACGTCATGCAAGCATTATTTTAAATAATGGGAAGGCACCATGTAAGAATCTGTATTGGTATTATTGACGTTATGCAGTCATTATGTTGAATAATATAAAGGCGCCATGTTAGAATCTGTATTGGTATTATTGACGTCATGCAAGCATTATTTTAAATAATGGGAAGGCACCATGTAAGAATCTGTATTGGTATTATTGACGTTATGCAGTCATTATGTTGAATAATATGAAGGCGCCATGTTAGAATCTGTGTTGGTATTATTGACGTCACGCAGGCATTATGTTGAATAATGTGAAGGCGCCATGTTAGCATCTCAGAATCTGTATTGGTATTATTGACGTCATGCAAGCATTATTTTAAATAATGGGAAGGCACCATATAAGAATCTGTATTGGTATTATTGACGTTATGCAGTCATTATGTTGAATAATATGAAGGCGCCATGTTAGAATCTGTGTTGGTATTATTGACGTCATGCAGGCATTATGTTGAATAATGTGAAGACACTCTATTCGGGATTGATTCACGGGTCTATCTGATATTCCTATTAGTTAATACATATCAACATTAATCACAAGTTTGGGTGATTGTGTGTTCTATGTTTGTTAAACTTGATTATTTGAGTTATGTTTGGGTAGTACTGGCTACTAGCAACAGTTTATTGACATTTACGTTTGAAGGTTAATTATTGATCAGATTGAATTGTTCATATGTTACTCTGGTGAAGTTATCGATGAAAAATATTACTAAATACTGAGTTTTGGGCATCACTTTTAATGAATGTATAATATTTTGTTTGAGTCCACTTTGAGGCTAAAACTCCTATATAAAGTGACCCTTTCAATGCATGCACGGTGTTTGCGACCCTTCCTCAAGCCAGGTATTAGAATACTACACATAGTGTCATTATCTGACTTTATGTTTATTTCAAATCAGCTTAGTTTCTTACTACTAGAACAAAATCTAAGAATAATATTTGAATAGATGGATCTTTAAAGAAATATTCCAGGAAGTTCATGGGAATTCTATGAATTTTCCCACAATATTTCAAGAGTGAATGCAATTCCTTTTTTTCTGGATTCCAACTTTTTCCAGGAACATGGCAAATTTAGAGACATAAAATAGCGATTGTGGCTTTGGGCCATATAACGCTCACTATTAATTCATGAATATACCTTTAGGAACATATTTAAGAAAGAAACGAGTATTCAAAGTCAGCTGTGGTTGTTATTATATAAAGGCGTGTTATATATAGTCTTCTCACCATCACAGGGTATCATACATTCATGGATTCAGTTGAACAAAAGTATACTTTTTTTTATTGCAGCCATTAAAGTATACTTTTTTTCACAGGGGGGTGCTCTGGATGCAAGATACATGTACAGATGCCAGACATATTTAGAATTGTCATTTGAAATTATATTTGTTATCAATTAAACAAATGGGTTTTCTGAAAAATGTGACAATTTTTCTCATCCCAAGTAACCTGTTACACACATTGGTACCCAATATCATCATGTTTCTAGATGTTTAACATACAGGATATAAAAAATGATTTGTTTTACAGTTTTTAAACAAATTTTCAGATTTATACATTTGTAATAACAAATAGAAGTGGATCCGAAGTACCCTAAAATATAAATCTACTCATTAACTTACATCCATTCCCATGCAGGACGTTGATGGTGGTCAGAACCTGGCGTTTAAAGTTTGCTGCATCCTGTAGGCGTGTGGCACACTCCCTGCATATGTAGCAGTCCGTTTCGTAGAAGTCATTTTTTGTTATCTGTAAAATTTATCTATGTTTATTTAAACGAATAACATTTAATTACAAATTAAACTTCTTGCTCCAAATTTTTCTCTGCTTTGCTGTAAATTTTGCAACGTTCGTACTATACAATATTTGTTGTCACCATGCACAATTTATTTGAGAACGATCTGCAGTTAAAAGGTTAAAGACCTAATATATTTTTTGTAAAAGTTTTGTGAATTATTTTTATAATAATTTCTGATTCTGATTCTGACGAGTTCAAACGCCTAAAACAAGCATTTCTGATGTTCATGAAACCCATTCCCGTTTTTGTCATCTTTGTCCTTATTTCATTTTATTTACTTTTTAACAATTTTTTCTTGATTGTTTTGAGATTTTATTATTTTCTTGCATTATTATGCCATGAGTTCAACACATTCTCTATCTACCAACTCTTTGGCTACACTCTTGAAATTCACCATTTAATTATAAATATAACCCTAAATATACGTTATCCGCTTTTCTTTCATCTAGTTCCAAATTCTATGTAGGAATATTCCAAGTATTACCTTTTCTATAGCCTTTTACGCAATTTTAAATGTCCACCGTATTAACTGTTGTTCGCAGTTTTACAATATTTTCCAAAGAATAAAATAGTGTAGCGAAGATATAAACATTATAAATAATCGATGATCTGATGAAGGACTTGCTAACTTAAGCAAATTAGCAATAGCATCTTGAGAAATGTTTTTTGCTACTATTAAAGAAACTGTATGTTTTTTTTCAGCATGACAACTATCCCATAAGTTCAATTAGTATGCAAAATTTGCTAATAATTGGTCCATTCCTTGAAGAGTTGTTAAACAAAAAACCAAAACAAATATAATGGGATTAGCAGGGATTATTTTATATGTTCAAGATAATTATAAAACTATAATCTTCTTTATATTCAAATTATTTTGTTTCATGATATATTAATTCTATTAAACAATAGATTGGTTGTCTATGTACTTTTTCACTATTAATAATGGAGACAAAATAAATATTATGAAAACGTAAGAAAACCACTCATTTCTACCACGCTTTACCTCTTTAGCTTACCTATAACTTCTTAGCACTGTAAGCAAATCTTACAACTTTTCACTCACTTCACATTGTCGTACCAATTTGAAAGTTTGCGAACTTATACAGTGCTGATGACATTACATTAATATGGTACCATCCAATTGATGTGATGATGGAAGCGGGAAAGGGTTGTGGGAACTTCTCAATGGTTAACGGTAAACCCATCGAGTTTGGATTCATTTAAATTATTTCAATGAGCCTTTTGTTTGCATGCTGTAGCCAGAATGGGCTGATGGATGTAGGAAATGGTCATGGGAATTTTACCTTGGTTAATGATAAACCCATCGAGTTTGGGTTCATTTGATTTGTCTCGAGATCTCATAACACAGTGTTCGAGCTTAGATCGGTAAGATTAATCACAGTTTAGACCATTGATAAGAGTTTAAACGATGTTTTAGTAATAATTTCATAAGATCAATGACGGTCTGATTTTATTGAAAATGTAACCTTCATTATTTTTACTGGTGGGACTGGGAGGTTTAAACTCCTCCGCGTATATGAACAGCAGCAACGAGGTCGCCCGGGTTTCGGCTGGCATTATATAAAAGAAAGGGATAGTTAAAAAGGTAAAGTTTACAACTGCGTCGCTAAGAATGCTATTATGCTAACATTTTCAGTGCACCGTCAGCATAATGGCAGTTTGTCCGACAGTTAATGCCTTGGCAGCATCGCCGTCACCAAATGTGTATACACAGTTGAACATCCACATTATTATGGCAGAATGCTGTTACAACACCTACCACGACTGACTAATTGTTACTGTGTAAATACCATTTAATGCCAGGACACGTAAGGAGTCCTGTCCTAGGGAAATTATTTTTTAAACGAAAAAGAATTCAAGTACATGCTATTCAAACTGTCATATACGCCATTCAAACTGTGCAGATGATTAGTTTGGTAATAATATTTCAATAATGAAAGAAGTTTATCGTAAATGTAATTCTATAATTAAAAATATATTTTGAAATTATTTTAGGTGAATATTTAATTAATTCTTTAATATTTTATATAGAGTCAAAATAGAAGAAAATGTCCTAACTTTAGCTAAAACTCTGATAGAGATGAAACTTGGCACAGACCTTCAAATCATCATTTTAAATAAACTTTGACTCATAATTTTATTCATAGGTCAAAGGTTATCAAAAGAATGTTTTGGTAATATCTCTGTTTGTAGACCATACAATTTCCTACAAAGAAGGTTTTGCACTTTTTTCTAGAAATGATCGTTCATTAGATATAATGATTTCAAAAATTATGAAGACTGATATGTATTCATATGCAGCATGTATATGTCGTTGGTTGTTTAGATTTTTTTTCTTTTATAAATATTTGTGTTCGTGTTTAGAATTATTTTTATTTGTTTCGTCTTTTAAGTTCAATGACTCAATAAACAGGGAAATTTTCAGTGATGCTGAAATATGTTTTTTTCAAATTATTAGCAAATAATATAATAAAAGAAAGATTTAAAACTTTAGTTTTATAGTTGGTAGAATTGAGTGTTTTTTTTATATTAATGCTATTAAGTATTTACCTCATATCTAATTTTTAACATTTTTATTCATATATTTGTTAAGTGTGTAGTATCCTGTCCTAAATTTACAGTGAAAATAATGAAAAACCTTTAGCAACACAAAAAATGGAGTCAGGATATATAATAAAGCCATAGGGCTATGAAAACATCTTCATCTTTTGATGTTCTTTTTGATCAATTTACGACTGTTTCAACAAAGCAATAACAGTTCAAGATATTTTACGAATGCGAAATTCTACCTGCACAATCATTAGCAGAAAGTCGTTGATTCTTATTGCGAATATATTACTGACACCTCCATTTTTTTTGTAATAAGGAATATCAAATAAAATTTCGTTCTAAAATGGCAAATTTGTATTTGGGCAAGTTAATATTAAACAAAATATATTATTGTGTTGTTGCAAATACATTACTGATATATAGATTCCCTTTGTAGTAAGAAATGTCTTCATAAACTTTCTTTCCAAAATGGCAAATTTCTATTTGGACAAGTCAATATTAAACAAAATATATTTTTGTATTGAATATATTTGACGTTAATTTAGTAAAAATTTATTACTGAGATTCATTATTATGAATTCTTTAATGCTGAAAACAGCTGATTTGGCTACATTGGTGATATTGTACCGTCGACTCCGAATCCAATTTCGGACGACGGTACAAAGCATTTGGTTGCTACTTGCCCACCTGATGATATTGTCATTCAATGAAAGCTAGGTTGTGGTAAAGAATTTAAATAAAATAGAAACAATACTATATAACGTAGTTCCATTTTTGTTTTAAGAGTCTTAATTATCATTACATCTCTAGAGAAGGGTTTTCTTACACGTGCTTTAGATTCATGGAAAAAAGTAACATAATATTTTATAAATATTTAACACACTTTTTACAGTATATTATTGTTTTATATAAGAGTCAAAGAAAATTAATAAGTTCAGAAAGTTATCGTACTGGTAATTATAATAATATAATTAAGTTTTCTTTTATTTAATTTTTTTCTTTTTAGACAGGGCGCAGACATAAAATATATCCATTTCAGAATTAATATTTAACCTAACAATACAACAAATCCTTAAATGTTACATTCTCCCAATTAATACAATTATATTGAAAATAAGAATACTCCTAATTCTCCAATAAATTTTAAAGGCTCTTAATTTTTTAAATTGTTAAATTTGAATGAAATACCTGAATAGAAAGACAAAATATAAGCATATCCGAGTAGCTTTCCGTTTTATTTTCCGAAAACATGTTTGTTAAGTCGTTCGTGGACAAACAGCAATAGCAGAAATAAGTGTAAACTGACATAGTTATTTATAAATCATAAAAAGTAAATATTTAAGTTATTTATTTCAATTAATTGAGCCGTAAGATAACAATATTTTGACTTTTTCTACTGTTAGAACTAGTGTCATAATTGCTACTGTCAGTGTCAATTTTTTTTTCTTGTAGCCATTATAAATTTTTGGCCGGGTGTTATGTATATATTTTTATTTAAGGTGCAAACGTATTGATCACATTTAATATGCCGGATTTGCGAACACACGTTGACTTAAAATAAAACTATGATAAAATTATTTACAATTAAGAGTTCAAAATATTTTTAAGATTATAATCCCATGTCTTTTATATTTTGAAGCGTTTATTCTCCTGGTAGCAATGTCAAGTTAAGATGTGGAGACTAGGCAACACCGACTAAATCATTTCCTGGATATCTTACTAATTGTTGTTTACTTAAAAAATTAAGAAATAAAGTATACATAATAAATAAATAAAGCAAATTTATATTTATACACACACACACACACACACACATATATATATATATATATATATATATATATATATATATATATATATATATATATTCACAAATAATAAAAATACGAGCATAATATATAAAAGAGAAATATAAATACAAAAATAATATACACAGCAAAAGCATAAATATAAATACATACAGAAAGATATTTAAAAGGTCCTAGATTTCGAAATTGTCTTTTCCTATACATTGTGTGGTTAGTTCTAAAATGGATTTGTTGTATGGTTAAAGGGAAATAATATTCACACATAAGCGGTTTTATGCTTTAATAATTTATAAATAAACGAAGCTTTTTATTAAAGGACATGCTAAAATTATATGATTAAGATCGCTAACCGCGACCCTGCAATCGCAGATTGGAGATTTATGAGCGAATATGAGCAATGTCCCAAACGTACACGTGATACTACCGGATACTCCCTTCAAGAAAATATGTATTTCGAGAATCAAGGTTTTGAGGATATAGTATAGGTAGGACTTGAAGGTATCCCGTTTCCCCAGTCTGAAACGTTTGTTCCCATACTGCTTGCTAATCAGATACCATAAAAGAGCAGGTCAAAATAAGGAGATACTCAATGACATTAACATGGATTTCCGTTTACAGCAGAGAACCGACATTTTGCATCAACTATTTCATTACTTATTATACCACAATGATCAGACCCATACAGGGCCGTCTTAGACTATGATGGGGCCCTTGGGCACACAAGAATTTAGGGCCCTTTTGGAATGTAAAGAAAGCGAACTATACAAATTTTTTTCACTAGGATCTGCTTTATTATGGGTAATCAAATATATTATTATAATACAATATGGCATTAATGATATTAGTATGCTGCTGTTTTTTTATTATGATTACGATAATAGTTTCTTTCGAGATTTCTGTTGAGCAAAATCTCCTATTAAATCCTCAAACTCAATTTTCTGAAGAATATCACTTTCTATGCTTATAATTGACAAATTACTTAGTCGTTCTTGTAACATTGTTGTTCGCAATTCATTTTTTATTCTCTTAAGCTGCGAAAATGAACGCTCCCCACTACAATTGGTAACCATTAGGCAAAGGAATATTCTTGTAGCAACTTCAACATTTGGAAAACTTTCTTCTAATTTATCAGACTTTATTAAGTTATGTAAGACTGAGATATTTAAATCCGCTGATTGCTTTGCTATATTTTTTAAATATTGGCTTAAATGAAAATCTTATTAATCTTATCTACACGAAACTTTTTATTGCATCTCAACTGGAGAGTCTCTGATGATCCTTCAAAAAAAGTGAGGCGTGAGCTGCGAATTCTTTTTCTTTCAAATTTATCTTTGTAATCAGCATCTATATTTTTTTCTTTAACAGCCGTTTCACACTGATCAAAATTACTGTGTGCGTTATTGACACAACTGATCAGAGATTCGTAAAGTTTTGTTACAACGTCCATAGTCACAGCGTTATTCTGTCTCAAATTTTTCCATTTTTTTGCTAGGCTTTGGGCTTTGTTTCTAATGTCTCCTGGTTAATTGATGTCACTTGCGATGAAGGACAATGCTTCGGAGATATTTAAATAACCACTTCGCAAAGCATTAATAGCATTGGCATGTGCGGACCATCTGGTTTCCGAAAGAGACTTCAGGACTCTATTTACACCTAAATTCTCTGTCAAAATTTTCCATCGTTTGGTCGAAGCTGAGAAAAAATTGTGCAATTTTTGTACAAATTGAAAGAATGCTACTGCTTCAGTAATACACTTAACAGCTTGAACACCCACTAAATTTAGCGAATGTGCCGCACATGGAACGTAAATTGCATATTCGCATATTTATTTTATTCTAGACTGGACACCAGAGTACTTTCCAGACATATTTAAAGCATTGTCGTAGCTCTGCCCACGGCAATCTTTTATGGGGAAGTCAAGGCTTTCAAAAAAGTTTAAAATGGTAGCTGCTATGTATTGCGCATTATGTCCATCCATAGGCAAAAATTGCAAAAATCTCTCAATAGGCTGTCCGTCTTTTACGTATCTAACGATGAAAGTGAGCTGATCCACGTGGGACAGATCCGGCGTAGAATCTACGCTAAAGAGTAGTATTTTGCTAATTTAAGTTCTTTGACAATTGTTTTTAAAACTCGCTGTCCCATTAAATTAATGAATTCATTACAAATATTTGCAGATAAATATGATATACTTCCTTTTCCACGATTTCCGCAGTTTTGTATGGGATCAGCAAGAAAAGGATAAAATTCACTAATCAGTTCTAAGCATCCCAAATAATTCTCATTATTTTGCGATCCCAATGTCTCATTATCACCACGAAAAGCAAGACCTCTTGAAGCTAAAAATTTCACTACTGGAACAATCCTCCTAAGGACATTTTTCCAATAGCTAATTTCTGTATTATATTGGGACAATAACTCACTATCAATTCGTCCAGTAGTTTTCATTCTTGTAACATAATTCATCATAGATTGCCTGTATTTCAAACTGTTCTCATGCTCCATCAATAAGTTACTTATATGCTTCCAATCCTTAAATCTATTTGGAGAACTCAAATTATGTCCAGTACCAATAGTGGTATTAAATATACGGCAGCAATAACAGTACACAGATTTCTTTACTGGGGAATAAAGAAGCCATTTTCTGTCCAAAGACTCTCCATTCTTCAATTTACGGGTAAAAATATTTTTTGTCAAGTATCTAGCTTTTGTTTTACCACTTGAATCTGGAAAACTTGTAGAAGTTTCGGAGAAGTCACAATGTTTATTTTGGAAAAACTCTGGCCCTTTTAGAATCCAAATATTACGGACTTCTTCCGTTAAAATGTCGTCACAGTACTTCCCAGGGTCATGAGATACAGATACATTCTCCAAGTTTGCAATTATTAACTCACATTTGCTGGAAATCGAGAGTTCAGCATTTGATGTGTGTTTGTCATTTTCGTCACACGTAATAACCTCATTTTCCTGGTGATATTCAGAGGTATTTTTGTCTTGAGGTGATGATGATGAAGAATTCCTCAACTTATTTGTTTCTTCCACCGTAAAAAACGAAGTAACCTTAGGAAGTGTGGTCACCAATGAAGAATTCCCCAACTTATTTGTTTCTACCACCGTAAAAAACGAAGTAACCTTAGGCAGTGTAGTCACCATGTGCATTAATAACCTGTGACCATCGCTGCCCTCGAGATGGTCACAGGTTATTAATGCACATGGTGACTACACTGTAGATTAAAAATATTAAATGAGCTAATAAATAAATAAAATTAAAAGTTTTTCTAAATGTTTGATTACTTGAAGAGTTAATCTTAAGTTAAGTAATTGATAATTATATGTAAATTATTTTGTTTATATCGTTTGTTATTAAAATGGTTAATAAAAATTAAACTCTTTTTATTTATTACTACTGGCAGCAATACATTTTTTTTTAATTTGAAAACTGTATATTTATGTTCATCAGTAGAGGGAATTGGATAACTTTTTACTTTAAGAAGTGTAGTTCCTAAACGAATATCTTTTTTAAAGTTTATAAAACTGTCATTAAGCAACAAACTTAACGTATAAATTGCATTAGCCCCACTGGCTGAAAGATTTGTACATTTTTCGTCTCTATGTGTTGGGTATTTATCTAATGTACCCTATTATTAGGTTACAATGGATTAACACGTGGGTTACTATAGAACATATGTGGTACAGGAGATTACTCATGTATTTTACGGGAAAGTTGTACGTATTTATACTTTAGTCATTTTTTAAATAATTTTTTGTTTATTTCAAAATTTGACTTATGTATTTATTAACATGACAAATTTCTCGATTAAAGAATCGAAAAAACAATGCTAAATTAGAAGGTATTCTTATCCATTAAGCAGTTTCCAAATTATTTTCCTTAATCAACTAATACGTTAGAATTAAATCTATACCAGTTTGCGAAGAAATTCATTTGAAACTCGAAATTATCAGAGACATAGAGAAGATAAATATAAAGAGGTAAAGACCATCTTTAGACATCACTACCAAACAAACCATAGACTTAATTTCGTAGTATATAAGTCTATGAAACATATTCGAATAAACAAAACAGCCTTGCAACTGGAAATGTCAAATTGTATTATTTAACAATAGAGATGGAAATAACTGTTATTTCCCCATACCTATTATAATGAATAACATCATTATTCAATAACATAGTATCATACCTGTTAAAAAATAACACGTTATTGGACATTATTGTGAATAACTTTTGTTCAATACGTTATATACGGTATACAAAATATGCATAGTACATGCGTACTATAATCACTATCTATATTAAATGCTTATATCTGTCTGTTTGTAGCTGGAGAACTGCTAGTTCAATTTAAATGTGTATGTAATTTTTTTGTGAACGGATTTTAATCTACATTTGATTAATTTATGTTAAAAGAAAGCCAGGCAACGGTCAATACAGTGAAAAATTACATATCGAACCACATATTATTTTCCTAATTCCATAATTTGAACAAGATGAAATGATAATGCATAGAGTATAACATACGCAAAATTCAAATAACAGGTATGGATTTTAATTTTGTAATAATTAATTGTTTATAATAATTCTGTAAAAATTTCATGTCGTTCGGTAATGTTCCCTCACTATAATCGCTATCTATACACAAAAGAATAAAGCATAAAACAGATAATATATAAAACATTAAGAAAAGGAACGCGCTATTTGTTGATATTTTTATTCAAACTAGTGACGTCCACTTCTTGACAATAAAGTTTAAAAATGACGTGCGTTGTGATTGACGTTTGTGGCCACGTAATACACAGCTGAAAAATATGTTTTTTTGTATTGAAATAAATAGATGAAATTAATTTTATAATATTATTCATTAAAAATGAAATAAGTAATGATATATTATGTATTCCCATTTTGAATTCAGTTTCATATTTTGTTATGAACCACTGTCAAATAACCTATTGTATTTCAATTCTAAGATCATGCATACAAGAAATATTTTAATATTTTTACCTTCGGACATAAAAAGCGCGTCTTTATAATCTTATATTTTAAGTATATTTATAAGCAAAATTAATAAATAATTATATTGTCTCTGATTTAGACACGGATACGCCATCTAGCACAACATCGTATGACAAAATTAAGCGCTTGTTATGTTTGTTCTAGAAGTTAACTAGATGGCGCTGTGTTTTCAAAAACGACTTAGTTTCCTTTCATAAAATAATTTTCACAAATCAAAAGTTAATTCGAAACCGATTTTTGGGTAACTTAAATGGAAAATATTTCTTAATACATGTCGGTGATGTCTTGATCTATGATGGGACATAACCCATAGTTATATTTCATTCACAGTATATGTAGTTGGTACTCATAATCTAAAACTTAATAAAAATTCATCTTTCCGGATGGCGTCTGCTAGTCATAGACTGTATTACATACATCCACAGATCATATACTAAATGACATCGTAAGGATAAGCCCGTAGCAATCGAAAAATGTCCCACTAGAAACAGTGCTAAATGACGAAATTAGCAGCTTTTCGTTTTAATTGACATTTCGATTCTCGTGAGTTTGTTTATCCTGAAAACAAACAAAAATATGTCGGATTGTGTAGCAAAAATATGTTTAAATTACAGTTCGAGAATTTTAAAAAAGTTTGACGTATGTTACCTTCGGTTAATAATCGTTTCTCATACGTATTTTTTGTTATTTATTGAAAGAATAGTTGTGTTTTCATTATCTATATGAATTCCAACATTGTGAGCTTGTAAGGATGTGTTTTCACTCATTATTTTTTAAAATATTCATTTTTCTTCGCTTTGATTTTTGAAAATCTACTGATGAGTGTGATGGCGGATGTGAAAACAGGAAACATTAGAAGCAAAATAAATTAGCATTTGTCCATCTGTCTGTTACTTCAAGAACTCAAAAACTTCTAAACCGATAAACTTTAAACTGTTTATAGGTTTGAATCATTTAATGATTAAAAATAAGTCAACGCGTACACTTTTTGATAAAGCCTGTACATGTGTACATGAAGACACAAATGCTTACACATCGTGTTTTTAATGTTTTTAATTATTGAGAGCCTAAAGGTATATATTATGTTGTAGGTTATTAAAATCATTTTCATCAATTGAAAAATTTAACTTCTGTATGTATGTATATATATATATATATATATATATATATATATATATATATATATATGTGTGTGTGTGTGTGTGTGTGTGTGTGTGCGTGCGTGCGCGCGCCCGAAGAGCGTTATATAACTAATTATTGAAACTACTGTTTTCCGTTAGAAAACAGAATCGACAAATTAAGATAGTTAACCTTCTAAATAATAATTATCTATACATATAATAATATTGTAACAGAGTGAATTTTGTACATGGAAATTATTTTAAAAAGAATGATCGATTTAGCGTATAGAATGATAATAGAAGCCAGAAAAACTTTTTTTAACATTTTTGTCTGTTACTTTGTGCGTCAATCACGCAATATTTACTGGACGGATTTTTATGAAATGTGATGTGGTAATAGTTTATTCCCAAGAGCAACATATGAGAGAGAGAAAAAAATTGGTTGTACGTGAATACGTCTATGTAGCGGGTTATATTTTTTAAATAAAATATTTTTATTTCTGTATTTAGGATAAAAGCAAGGAAACAAATAATTATTGTGTTACAATAGCGTATAGCTGCCGATATTATATATTTTTGATAATATTTGTTTATACTAACACCATATTATATTCACTGTCACTACTTTAAACTAATGTTTTATATACAATCGATAGATTTTGACGACAGCTGACGATTAAAACTTAAACGAACATCGTAGCTTTCCCGAATTAAAGGTTATACTAATTGTAAATCTCGATACGCAGCAAAATAACTTCAAAATGGCGGCGCTTCCCCCTACACCGCGCGCGATGCGTCACTGTTCTCGCTTATCGTAATGAATTCTTTGATCCTTTAGCTATGTGGCCAGTGGTATGATTTAATTTTTGATGTAGAGGATAGATTCGAACCTGCAACGCCAAACTCTATCTCCCGATTTTGTTATCATTGGGTTTTTTGGATTGCCCCCGTATGGTAGCAAATTTAAAGACGTATTCACGTCAAAAATTGTAACAACTTTTCTTATTACGAATTTCAAGCAAACGAATTCGTTGGCACAGCTAGTTTGACATGTTTGCAAACAACTCGACTTTGTCTTATTGTTCTCTAAAAGTAGTTTAAATTGTGTCAAATGTTTGAATAATTTTTAAAGCAGGGAAGAGTAATTAGAAGGGGAATTTTATCGTAAAATTAAATAAGACGGGAAAGCATAACGTAATTGAAGGTGACCTCATAATATTCTGTTTGTAACTTTTGAATTGTATTGTGACAAAGTTGTCGAAAATTCGCGTTTTCTTATGCGGTCAGATAGAATTTAAATGTGAACTTGAATGAGTTAATATCTTTCTATATACCTTGCACATAAGTAATAAACAAATATTTTAAGCTAAAATAATATAAAATACGAGAACAGGGTAAATGATTATCGAAAACATACCATAGATATGTACCTGTATGTAGACGGAAGCATTATGACATTATAATTTCTTTGAGATAAATTTTATATTTGTAAATCTTAATCTTTTCATTGCTGATGAAGTATTTATCGGTTTTTGCATAATCGTCTTACCAACGCCAACAATTGGGTATTTGACTAATTTTTTTTTATTTCATTAATCATAATTTCAAAGTACAAGCTGATGAAAAGTGAAATTTTTTTTAATAATCTTATTAATTGACCGAGTTATAAAAGTTTAAATTTACCTTTAGAGAAGGATGGCAATACTATGTTGTGAGGTCATTTTTAATATTGCACATTATATTCTACGAGAGGAAAAGAGATAGGGATATACCCAACTCTATCCATATCTTTAAATTTAGAAGCTTACAACTGGTTTATTTTTCAATAAATTTTTTAATTTTTTTCAAGACTGGTTTTTAATTAACTTATATTTCATATCATTCTACGAAAAATATCAAAATTTAGAATGAGTCAACTACCGTATTATAATTACGCAACCTCCCGATGCAGGGAATAAATTAAAATTGATTGGCATAGCATGAAGTTGAGATAATTAAGCCACCCTAATTTCGAATCATTCCTGACATATCTATGTAGTATAGTGCCTTTGTATCTACCTATTATAATTGCTCTTTGTTATATAAAAATAACTTTTTTCATTACTTTACATAAATTCCAAGCTGTTTAAGCAATGTTATATCAATATACATGTGCACAAATTGAAAATAATTTTTTAAATTTAGTTAAAATATAATAAAACAAGATAACGCTATGGCAACATTACATCTACAGTCGCATACAGTCGGCCATGTGGCTGACGAAGTAGTTTCGTTTAATTGCAATAGATGGCGCACATGAATTGGTGCTGTCATTTTCGAATTGGTTTATATTATTATTGACCGTGTTTTGACATTCATATCAATGCTGCTAGTAAGTTAACGGAGATGCTAAGTTGAATGTTTTAGCATTCTGGTAAGACGACATAGTGTTTTAATCAAATCAATAAAGAAATTAATTCAAGTTTGTTTGGTTTATTGACAATAAATACGTAAAATGTTTTAAGGAGTCCAAACGCCTCCATAAAAATGGATTCCCAACTTATTTTCTTGATAAAATTCACATAAAATAATAATATATTTTCATGGGAAGGTTCCATTTTAAAATATTAAGTTTTAAATATTTAGTTTTGAAAACGAGTTTGAATTTAGCGTCGACAGAATGTATAGTGTACGTCACTGCTTTCCAACGTTATTATTTATTTTTTTAGGGGTCATCAAAAGAAAAAAAAGAATGGAATCGTTTAGGTTCCCTCTTATGCCTGTGCGTAAATTCTTCTGTCGCAGCACAGCCTTTTATCTCAGATATCGTTTGACGTAGAAACTTTAAAGTAATCATAGTGATGTAAGCATGCTTAGGCGCCTATGTTTAATAGTTGACGTCCAAGTATATTTATTTAGAATTTTTAGAGACAGCAAACAAAGTAATCAAAACTTTTTTATGTGAAAGAGAAAATTGGGTTACGTTTGGTGGCCAGATAAAAATTTTCGATGCAAGGAAATTATACCGAATTTTTCAGACGCGATAACTCTGTAAATAATGGACCAATAGGAAAGTACATATTAATTTCAGAACTAGTTAGGTTATATCAATGATTGAAGTAATCTAAGAGCATGCAAAAGAGACAGAAATATACAAGTATGCATACTTTAGAAGCGGTCTACATACTGAACGCGTGAAGATAGGACGCCGGTCGAGATGTTTTTCGAAAGCCTTTAAATAATTCTAATAAGATCTCAAGAAATAGTGGTTTTAATAACAAAAATCAAAATTTTATGACTGCAAAATTGAAAAATTATATTTTTCTAGGAAAATCCGCCTATATAAACATATACATATGTGTGTGTGTAAATATATATGTATATATACATATATATATATATATATATATATATATATATATATATATATATATGTATATATGTGTGTGTGTTTATTCCAATATTGTTATAAAATGTATTTAATAGCGACATACGTTCTTGGTATCGATAAAGACGATACATTCTGTAGAATTAAAAGACTTGTGTTTATTTGATTAAATTTCCGTATAGTTGCAAAGAAATTGGAAAACATGACGTTTTTACGTAAAATCCTACGGCACGGACACGATTGAGCCCATTTTGTGTTTTTGTTTTTTTTGGGAAGATTGAAGTATTACAAAATAAACTTTCAGAATTTTATGTAAGATGCAAGTTTATCCAAAAACAGTATTATTATAAGTTTATCGGAAAACTATAGGATTTATTCTAGATCACATAACTTTTGAGAAATCCATGCTATTTTTACGACTTCGGAAGTATATTTACATGGTGAAAAATATTGATATTGACAAATAGTTTAACCTAGTTAATCTAACTATTAAGTAGTTAATCTAGCTAACTTAGTTAATCTTATACACCCTCGAATGTTTATATGTGCTAATTGCACACGGAATCCTTGTAGTAAGAGTTCACCACATGAGTAAAAAGATTTTTTATTAGAATAGATTTCATTAGAATATATTTCAATATAAGTTCGTAGTAGGCCAGTTTATTTTTTATAAACAATTATTTTACAAGAAACACGTTTGTATCGTTAAAATCTCCGTGTATCAGTGCTTAAAATCAGTTTTCCAACGAGTAGAGAGTTTATTAGTAATTAATATGTTTTTCGTTGCTTTTGACTTATGGAAAATTTGAATGAATCAGTAATCATTTTAAGAACTAATTGTTGTTGCCCATTGGGGTTCCATCACTATAGGATCAAAAAACTTCATCATGTTTGGGCGTCACAGCGTTATAGCTCTTTTCAGTAAAATTGCATCATGCCTAAATGTCGTACCATTACAATTATTTCAATTTAAGATCGTCCTGTCTGTTTCCATATTATAGCCTTTTCTGATGTAATTTTATCATGCCTGCATGTCACATCATTACAGCTCTTTCAATATAACTTTATGACGTCCTCTGCCACAGCATTATAGCTCTTTTCAGTGTAGTTTCGTCGTGTTTGTATATTAATGTATTGTAACTATTTTCAGTGTAAATTCATTATGTTTGTATGCCACAGAATTATAGCTCTTTTCAGTGTAATTCCGTCATGTGTGTAAGTCACAGCATTAACGCTGTTTTAAGTGTAATTTCGTCATGTTTGTATGCCAAAGCATTGTAGCTCTTTTCAGTGTAATTTCGTCATGTTTATATGTCATAGCATTATAGCTCTTTTCAGTGTAATTCCGTCACGTCTGTACATCACAGCATTATAGCTGTTTTCAGTGTAATTTTGTCTTGCGGGTATTGTAGTCATTTTCAGTGTAAAGTCCTTATGTTTGCATGCCACAGAATTATAGCTCTTTTAGTGTAATTCCGTCATTATAGCTGTTTTCTGTGTAATTTCGTCATGATTGCATGTCACAACATAATAGCCTTCTTCGGGGTAATTCCGTCATATCTGTACTTCACAGCATTGTAAATCTCTTTTCAGTGTAATTTCGTGACATCTGTATGTCACAGCATTATAGCTTATTTAGTTTTTCTTCATCATGTTTGTATGTCAAAGCATTATATTTATTTTAGATATAATATCGTTATATATATATATATATATATATATATATATATATATATATATATATATATATATATATATTAAAACCGTATAGCTTTTTTCGTGTTATTTCGTCATCTATCTATTGTACACTATCTATTGTATTTAAATTGAAAGTGCTTTAATGTAGTCACGGCATTAAAGTACTTTCAGTTTAAAATCGTTCATGATTAAAATTATACAGGAACACTTAATTAAATAACGTAATAAAGAAAAAATATTTTTTTTTATTTTGAGATATTTCCCCATAAATCGAACTTGGAAATGAAAAATTTTTTCTCACGAACTCCATCAAATTGGGCGCCATTGCCGTGCAATCAGAAAATCTGACTATTTTTTTTTACGCCGTAAAGAAACATTTTTGATTTGAAATTTTAATACTTTCAATACTAAATAAAATCAATATTATAACGTTTAAATTGTTTATAACATAATTATGTATGGATCCCTCGTAATGCGAGTATTACTGGTATTTAATATTTCTATTATAATTAGTAATCAGAAACCACAAACGTTTTATAACAAAAAAAAAATATTCTAAATTTTAATTTTTCGGAACCGAATAAACAGAAACTAATGACAATTATTTTTTTTTCTGCATTGGCTTTGTTTTGTTTCATGCCTTATCTTTTATCAATGTTAAAAATAAGGCTATAGTAAATATTGATATCAAGATCATTGTTATTTTCTATTATAAATTAATTTTATATTATAAATTAATAAATATAGTTCATCATAAATTTTTATAACAAAAACTTTTTATCTTGGCAAACGAACGTGAGCGAATCGATGATGTCATCACCGCTCGTAAAGTTCGAATATCTGAAGACAGTGACCAGCGGTAACATCGCGCGATAGTAGCGCCCGACGAAATGTAATAACATTGGAGGCCTTACATTGAGAGAGTTCCGATTGGTGCAATGACTACAAATATCGGCTGCGCGGGGTCATGTCTTGACCGTTCCTATCGTCACAGAGCAAATGTATTGACATTGATAACGAATTAATTCGAAGTATAGCGTCGTAACTTCGATTTACAAACAATCGTTTTTAGCGTTGCTACTGTTTGTTTTCTTATTCACTTTTAATTGAATCACATTAATAAACAAAATCATGAAATTAATATTGGGTGCTTCACTCTTAATTTGCTCCCGTATACGGAACGTAACAGAGGTACTCCGTTGATTTCTTAATGCTTATGGAACTTCCTAATTATTGCTTCTGACCAAATGGGCCATGACACAGAGGTGTAGACTACGACGAATTAAGTCTATGGCGTAGATGGAGAATTGTCAAATTAGAAAATATTATCTAAAAGTGCTTAACTTAACATTCAATTTCCAAATAATAATATGATTCATGAACGAGTTTTTGCTTGTTTGTTTTTGTCTGTATATTACAGTATTGTAGCTCTTTTCAGTGTAATTTCGTCATGTTTGTATAAACAGAATTATGGCTATATTCAGCGTAATTCCGTCATATCTGTACGTCACAGCATTATAGCTATTTTTAGTGTAATTTCGTCACGTTTGTATATCACAGCATTGTAGCTCTTTTTAGTGTAATTTCATCATCTTTATATGTCACATCATTATAGCTCTTTTCAGTATAATTTCGTCATGTTTGTGTGTCACAGCAATATAGCTCTTTCCAGTGAAGTTTCGTCATGTTTGTGTATCATGGCATTGTAGCTCTTTTCAGTATAATTTCGTTAGGTTTATATGCCATAGCATTATAGCTCTTTTCAGTGTAATTCCATCATGTCTGTACGTCGCAGCATTATAGCTGTTTTCAGTGTATTTCGCCTTGTGTGTCACGGCATTGTAGTCCTTTTCAGTGTAATTTCATTATGTTTGCATGCGACATAATTATAGCTGTTTTCAGTGTAATTCCATCATGTCTTTACGTCACATAGTACAAACGATGTTGTATTAAATAGACATGTTATAAGTGATTATATGGCCCTCAAAAGTAAACACTCCTCAAGTTGATTTCCGAATCTGTACTAAGCTGTCAATAGGAAACCTTACTGTAAATTTATTCCGCCAAGGGGCTGCCTGTACCATAACGTAAATATCATGGATAAACACGATGTGACGTTTATATCCGACTGTCTTGAGGAGTTTTGAATTTCATTGGTTTTTCGAAGATTTATTTATTTATCAACTTTCATACATAGTACATATGGCGAACTAATTCCTATATAAGGAATCTCTTCCAGGAAACCATAAAAATTGGTATTGAAATTTAGTTGGTAGACTCTAAGAGATTTTACAATGAAAATTATATGTAGTACAATAGACAAACAAAATTAAAAAAATACGAAAGTATAATTAATACAAACTATTAACATGATTTAGGATGACAAAGACAGGAAAGGACAAGGGCACAAAGGAAAAGGATTCAGGAGAGGCAGGACTTTTTCATTCGATCTTTGAAAATATTTAGGGACGTGATTTTGCTTGTCTTTAGAGGTATGTTTAGGAATAAGTAGAGTGAGTGAACTTTCAGATCGTAGCCCAAGGCCGTGAACAGACAAATCTTTAAATTTACCATTAAGATAATTTGGGCTCTGAGGATTTTTTAAATATTAAAGTGTAAGTATGTAAGCAAAAGAAATGTTAGATTAAATCTTCATTTATAATAAATATGCATCAATGATGTGCAGTTGAATGCTATTGCAGTTAAAAATATAGTTGTCCATATTTATTCCCTAAAGACAAACAACGTTGAAAGTCTGGGAAATAGTTGTGCGTCGCAAAAACTTTAAGACAACAAAACAAAGTCTCGCCTCTGTTCAGAGCATTCATTTATTAGGATTTTTTATTTCTAATATTGTTAAATATCCGTAAGTTTTTGTCATATTTTCTCTTCACATAAAATTGTTTAACTTTTAACCCGCCACAAAAATCTACCGCTTATTTGACAGCTAATTTTATTATATGATCTGTGGGTTTATTTACGTCTTACTTCGGTGGCGCCATCTACAATTGGCTTTACGTACGATTCCCTATTATTATGAATTCACGACTTGCAACGTGTGATTGTCACAGCACTGTTGAAATATAATTTCTTTGCCGCTATGAAGATCTTAAGTGCGATGACGATACAATTTCAAGGTCGAATTTCGTACAACGTTTTCACGTAACGTGTTTGTTTTCACGTAAATTTTTCGTAAGGTTTAGTTGTAACGTCTGAATATAACGAGAATATCGCAAGAAGGATGGAAAATAGATACATAGCTAACAATCGAGAGAGATAGACGAACACGATAAAGTAAGGCAAGAACTGTACGCATGGGTGAATACAAATAAAAAATTGGTTGTCTATAAAGTCGGTTTACGGACGATAGTTTTACGTGATAAAGTCATAAAGAAACATTGATGAAAAATTGCATACTTTTATGAATTAAATTGAATGATTATCACTGAATTATTATTATTTTGTATAATGCAAAGGAGTTAATTGAAAATTAAAATTTATTCGATAAATTAACATTTATTTACACTCGTTAATTCAAATATTTTTTTACTTAAATTATACAGATTAATTAAAAGTAACAATATGCTATTAACAATTTATTTACAACTTATATACATGTGTTTTATTTAAGATCTTCTAATCTGCGTTATTCTGTTAAGGATAGGATGATGATAGGAAAAGTACGAAATCAAGGGGAGTGTTTCAAGTGTAATGTGTCTTGAAAAAGTCAAATCGATGGTTATCGAACTGCTAGCTCTGACGTCATACGTGAAGAGAGATAAATTCCGACGCTCGGGCCGATCGTGCGTCTCTATCACTTGTTCCGCGCTCTCGCTTGCACGCTCAGACTCAGGCGGAACGTGACACTTTTTCATTCGTGCAGCCGGTGTCAAACGATTTATAAGACGTTATCACGTCAAAAAAATAAAAGTTAAATGATAGTTTCAATATTTTGTTCCCAATAAAATAACAAATTGTTTGCGTTTGAAATAGAATTTCCCTCTTATTGACACTACTCATTTAATTATTAAATAATTGTATTTTGTACTTATTTCACACAAAACGTAATGCGTATCTTTTATTCGCTACGAAAATATGCTAAGAATCAGAGACATTAAAGAATTTTAATGTGAGATGATTTCTTCTATTACTATTGATTGCATTATTGTCAAAAACATGGTAATTAAAACATTAAAAACTGAAATTTTTTAAATTTTTATTTAAAATATTTTATTTTAATTTAAACCTAAAACTGTTTTAATCGGTAATATTGTAAATGTGAAAGTTAACAGTTGCGCAGTTAGCTACGAAGTCATCACTAGGACATATTAATTTTAAAAACGAAAAAAATTAAAAAAATATTTTTGAGTTATTTGACTTAGTTAAATTTTGTGTGTGGATTCTCTTGTTATATTATTTAGATAATATAAATGTTGTCTCTGGACTAACGTTGTTTCTTCGTTTCTCATTTTTCGATGTAAAACGTCTAATGGCGCGTTTGGATGAGAATTAAAACGTTCTGATGGTACGTCGCGACGTGTCATTCGGCCAAATTTGCGTTTTGTCGGATATATGTGTTATATTTAAGATCTTCCAATCTGTGTTATTCTATAAGGCTAATAGTATTATAAAATTAAAAATATATTTTCAACATGTTTTTAAGAAATATTTCTGTAATAAATTATTTCATAAAAATAAAGTAATAAAATTAAATTAATATTTTATTATCAACGACTATCTAAATATTTGTTTTTCCGCATTCATTTTGTTCAAATAAAAATATTTCAATACAAAAATTCAAAAGAATTTAGATGTTTCACATCTGTCAGACGTCCCATGACGGCACATAATTTGGACATCGTATCAAAATGTATTTCATTTCGCTAGGGTGTTGAAAATTAAGATGCATAAAAACAGACAGTCAGCCCGACAAATAAAATTGATCGATAGTTTATTTATTATTCATCGAACATTTTTTTCGAAAATATCCTTCACATACAGAATTTTTAATCGTTATTTTTTTATTAAACGCATGTGTAGTCTATATGCATCTCTTACGCCATATTTGCCCTTAAACTAAGCAATTTGTACGCTCCTATTTATATATTTTTAATTATTTGAATTACAGTAAAATGTAAATTTCTTCTGTAAATTAACGCAACAAATAATTGTCTGTTTTTAATTATATTTTAAAATGTCCAACTCCCACTTAAACATTGATTGACTGGAGTAAGAACGTATTCCGCCACAATTTGAAAATTGAAGGTATAGTTAAAGTCGGGTGCCAAAATATATTTTTAAAATGACAATGATTGTATCTAATTTCTGTGGTAATAAGAATATTTTCGAACGATGATTTGACCATGCAATGGATAATTCGATACGATGTACACCTCTTTAGGAAATCTCTCATCGATTTTAATTTCGCATATCTATACATTACGAATATAGAAAGCAGACAATGTCTATACGAAAGTGATCCAATTTAAAGTTCAATAAAAAGTTAAGTCCTTACCTATTTCTCTATTCCATCTGGTATTAAATTATCACGTTATTTATTTCGGTATTAAATGTGCTAATTTATTATTAGGATTAATTTAAATTTTCTCATATTGTTACTTTATCATTATTTGCCAAAAAAGTGAATAAATTTAAGTAACTATAAAATAATGACTGGGAAAATTAAATCCTTCTTCATCAAAGCAAAATCGATAAAACTCTAAATACTAATGAAATGCTACATACATCACTATTGTCCTATAAATACGTATATAGAGTTGTATAGACAAAGTGACGTCATATAATTATGTTTGCTTAATGCTTTTAATATACTTATTTCTTTTCAGCTTAGAGACAGTTCCATTGAAAAGACAAGATCGTATATAGCTCTTTTGTTCTTTTAAATATGTTCTATATTTGGTGAGCGAGTTGCTTTTTTCTTCATCTTATAATTTTTGTGTTTAATATAATGCCATTGTTTTTTTTGTTAATTTAGTTAGGAACGGTCACCTAATCATTTTTATTTCTTATTTAGATAAGAATTAAAACCCGAATATTAAAATAATATTAAAGCTGTAAAATTTAAGGTTAAATTGAAATTTCACATTTTTAATAAGCCAAATCGTCATGAGAGTAATTGGTTATTCCTAAATTTTCTATTTTTAATAAATTGGTAAATTAAAAACTGATTGTAAAAAAAATGTAAAAAAATATTAGATAATGAATAGGTAATGAGTTTCTGAATTTACTAGTTGGAATGGTTGAGGTATTTTCTTGTCTCAGCTGGTCTTGTAATTTATAACTAGCATTTTTTAAAAGTGACGTCATAATTAACCGTTAGAGTGCCGATGAGCGCCATTGCGCTCGTGCGAGTACTTACTAAATTTGCCACGAGCGCGATGGCGCTCGCGAAATCAGTTGCTGTTTAGCGCGCGGTATGGGAGGTCGTTCGCACGCATCGTTAATTTTTATCTTTCTATGTATTACATAAAGTTCAAATTATAATTTTATTAGTAATTACAATATCAAAAGATCAAGGAAAAAAACATTTTTAGCCCATAATGTCGGAACACGAAAATAATTCGAGTGAAAATGATCGTTTTTCAAGTTGCGAAGAAAGTGATAGTGGGAGTGACATTGTGGTGCGCTCACAATTTGGCGTAATGCAAATTTTGAGTGATAGTGATAATAGTGATGATAACAATTATTTTGCTGATACGGAGGATGTACCAGACTGCGAAAATACGATGTGACCTTGATTTCAGTTTTTGTTATAATTTTTGTACACAATATATATTTCCATAATTTTCTGTTTATTTTATTATTCTTGTACAAGTTTTTATTAAGAAAACACCGAAAAAATTATTAAAATTGGATAATTTTTGGAAGAGATACAGTTTTTTTCGAGGCAAGGGTAAATGACATCGAAAACAAAAGATTTAATTGGCATTTTTAAGCATATATGAGTAAAAAACCATGGCACTAAAACGGTTAAAGTATTACCGTCTTGGCCATTTACACAACTCGGCCATTTTTTTTAAAAGTGACGTCATAATTAAGTATTGCCGTCCCTGTCATTTATATAACTTGATAATTTTTTTAAAAGTGACGTCATACTTAAGTATTGCCGTCCTTGTTATTTACATAACTCGATAATTTCTTTTAAAAGTGACGTCATACTTAAGTATTGCCGTCCTTGTTATTTACATAACTAGGTAAATTTTTAAGATTTATCAAATATTATTTCTCTCCTCATCGACAAGTAACTTGAAATTGGGAAGAAAAAAGAGAATTAGTCAAATAACTCGTACTAATGACACTTTTTCAAACAGAATAAATAAATAAATATTATATTTTAATGACTTTTATTAATATCTTGAGGGAATTGCAGTATTGCTTCGTGTTTCATAATCAATATATATTTTGATGTGACAGTGTGAGTATTAAAAAGGAAGAAAATATAATATGTGAATAAATATTAAAGTTCCTTAGTTCATAATGTCCAAAACCAATCCAAATGATCATTTATAGAAAACGATGTAAATAGAATACAAAAATAAGAGAAGTTTGAAAAAGAAAATTATGGCCTTTTTTTTGAATCCGCAGTATAGATATTTGTTTACATACTATAAAAATATATGATTTAATGATACATTTCCCTAATATCATGAAGCAAAATTATGAGTAGACAAGTTCAAAAGTTCAGCTATAACAATAAACTAAATTGTTATAATTTTAATGTTTCGATTTCGGCGTGACTAAATAACAAAATAATACATAACTTTTAAATATAGTTTTTCTCTTCTTTTAATATGTGTGACAGTATGTAACTTTGAAAATTAATTTAATCGAATTAGGGACGTGAATGATTTTTCTGCTACATAAAATATTTTTATAATTTTTAATTTGTAGACTTTTTTTAGTTAAAAATAATTCACGAAATCGAGAAGAGATGTTTAACCTGCTGCTACCAAATAATGATGGCATCCGACTAGATAGTATAGTCAGATACGCCACAAAAACTAATAACAAATTTACGATTTAATTGCTAGCAACTAACCTTTGACATCTGTGGTGACATCCTCGGGAGTCTTCCTTTAGTGATCAGTACAGTTGAGACTGCCGTGTTGTCCGTGTCTTTTTATCACACACCGGTTCGTATAAGTTTACAGTCATCCTATATTGATAAAAAATTCATTCATATCTACTCAAAATACGACTGTTATCTTTCAACAAAGTTTTGCTTTATAATGTCGTTGTGATAAAACTGTGTAACTGACGTTGCGATTATTTTACTTTTAGTGGAAACGAAATAATATGCTATCTTCTTTTTACAAGAAAAAAACTTATTTAAATTTAAAATGTTTAGTGATACGACATGATTAACTCAATGAAATAAAACACATATAAGAATATAGTTCACTTTCTATTTATTTAAATTTGAAAAATTTGTTGACATTGGATTAAACAAAAGTAGAAATATCTTTTAAACTAAATGGACAATAATATAGCTTAGTTTTTAAATATATAATTGGTTACTGATCATTGTACAAATTTAAAAAGATATATTATAGAAGCTGTCAATGTTTTAAAAAAAATATGTAAATGTCACGAAAATTGGCGGGAATTTTTATATTCGCCTATTGGGCTTTTGGCGGGTGTTTCTAATATTGACAAACTTTCATTATTCGTTTGAAATCATAATAACAGTATTTAATATTATTCCAGGTGAATTACTGGATGTAGGGAATGAAGACATATTGGATTTTTATAGTTGCAGGTTAGTGTTAAAATAGTGTATTATTTTATTTTGTTTCAAATATTTTTTTAAGACATGCTTAATGGTATAATAAAAAATATAATAAAAAATATAATAAAGCCTTGATACGATCAATACGTAATATTTATATGAATTTGTCATTTTTGTTTGTTTAACAGTTTATTTAATTTTGCACAAGGTGAACAAGTTATTGTATTAAGTAAGTAAATACTTTTCTATAGCTTGTGATTTAAACATAATGGATTCCTTAATGAGTGCGTACGCCTCTGTGTCCTCTATGTTAGAAATTTAGGTATTAGTTTAGCTATAATGCTAATTTTACTGTGTTCTTTAAATGAAAGAATGTACATGAAAAAACTATGTGTTTATATAATATAGTATTTGCACGCTATTGTTATGTATATGCAAATACCTGTATTGCTATATATTATACACACAACAAACATAACAATTTTGAAAGATTAAAAATGTAAATACATCGTTTACTTCATTTAATAATTAGCATCAACAAAAATACTTAATTCTGTAAATATTAAAAATTCATTATTTTCTTTTTACTTAATGCATCTTTATTTGTTAATGCATTTTTATATATAATATATTTTTAATTGTGAATAATGAATTTCTACAAAATTAACGCCAAATATATTCAGCATTTTTATGTGTAAAGTTTTTTATGAAACTTTTTTATGGTCGTGTATAATTTTTTGTAACTCATAGGTATTCTAATCTTACATCAAGGCCATTCAAACTAAAAATATTGTATTCGTTTAAGATCTCATGAAAACCATCCAAAGTGATGGAAAATGATATTAGTAATAATTAACACGAATTATCTATTACATTGCATACATTGACTTTGTACGATGCGACAAAGTCCTACATTAGGATGAATCAGATAATGATTGTTCTTTATTACTCACCCAACTTATTTAGTAAATTCATATGATCTGACATTGCAAATCGAATAGAACAGTGGCACGCTTCCGTCACTGACATCAAAATATAACCCGCTAGTTTAATTATGTTTAAGATCTACGATACTATCCCTTTCATCACGTTTGTCACATCTAACATTATTCTTTAATATTAAGTGATTGTTTTCTTTTATAGATCATGTTGTTGTCTTGTATTTGTTTTTTGTTACATCCTTAACTTTCTCCAAAAATGTTACTTCATACTTTTAGTTGAACTGTTTTACTTTAATTTTTATTGTAGCATATTTTGTGTATTTCTTTTATTTCAATGTTCTTCTATTTTAAATTCTATTTAATAATACTCGGCACAGGTGTAACTAACATTCATTGCTAAATCTTGTATCTTTTTCTAGTTTTTGTATCCTTCTAGATTTTGACTCCTTCTTGCAGTGTTAGTGACTTATTGCAATGCTGCATTCATTTACATATCCAGCTCTTCTCATACTATCACTCTAGGGTTCGTCCTCATGCTTTTTTGCCTTTTCTTTGCCACTCACTACAAGTCTCTCTTAACTTGCTGACTTTCCTCTGGGATAAGTGACCAAAAATTAAAATATCCAACATCAGCAAAATGTTGGTGTGGTGCGGTATTCCATATAAACACAATTCAATTTTATGCTGTATTCCCATTTAGCCCCTTGTTATGGTACTAAAAACCTGCTCGGATATTGTAAATTATTTGATTAATGTTCTTGATGTGAATTTTTTCTTTATTGAATGTAACATTTTACTTGAACAAAAATGTAATATTATTTCGTGACATGATACGCTTGCGATATTCCTACATCAAATGTGCCCTTTTCCACTTCTTGTTCCCCTTTTGTATATATGCATATATCTTATCAAACATCCTTAGTTTTCTGATTTGTATTTTTTCTTTTATGAACATAGTCTTGTATTTTAATTAAAAAAATATATTAATGTACCATGACATAATGCCTAAGTGATTATTTCGTGTCAAAGGGTCATTGCTCTTTCGTCATCCATTCTCTATCTCTATGAGTGAATACATCGCACTGAAGATCATCAAAATCTTGTTTCCACTTTTATTTACTTTCTAAAAACCTTCTTATTTATCTTATACTATTAACCCAAGTTACAATGTATGAAGGATCAATTTTTATCCATCGAAACAACTTAAAATGGTTGTGATATTTATTTTACTGAGCATTAATAAATTGACCCAAATTTTACTTCTTTTTGCTCGGTACACTTTTATTTATTTATTTATTTACGTACATTAATGTATTTAATTGATAAATATGACGGACTCATTGCTACGAGAGCAATCTCTTACAACCAACCAAAACATCAGTCTAGATCCACTCGGCGAGCAGCTGAGAATCAAATCCGGGTTCCCACGATGCTGCCTTGCCGTATTGTGGCCCGTAGTGTTGATCAAAAAGGCATATGCCTTTTGCTCAACCCAACACACTACGACAATGACTTTATTTATAATAACTTATAAAAAAGACAGTATCTTATTTATAAAAGACCGATAAATGCCATTGTAGAGTTTTGCTTTAGACCTTTTTAAGAGCTTCATTTCCGACTTACATAGTGTTAGTGTACCCTTAATAGCTCTGCCAGCATCCATCACGAAAACACCCAGATCACCGACATTTTCTCCTACTGCGTAGACATTATTAATTGTTACCCAAAAATTATACAGCCTATGTAAATATAATACAGTCTTTGACAATAGGGTATATGCGTTTACATCGTAATAACATAGTAAAAAAATGTAAATACTGTTGGAAATTTTTCAATTAAATTTCAAGAAAGTATTTTCAATTGTCTACCACCATTATTTTTGACACCGCCATTTTCGAGCACCTTGGATGACGTCACAATCCATACCCAACGTTTGTTTACTGTAGGTGTCTCATTATTTTAAACATATTTTCAGTATAATACCTGTTTAAACTATGGAAGAAGCTCGGAAGCCAGTTTATAAGTGTTGTATTGCGCCTAGTTGTAAAAATACTATTAGAAGTTCAGCTGGTAAAGTGTTTTTTCTTTTTTCGAGAGTTGCAAAAATATGAAAACAATGGTGCAAAGTTACAGAAAAGATGAAGTATCTCCAACAAGTTGTTTGCATTGTTGGGAAGAGCACTTTAATGTAAATATGTTTTATTTTGATAGCCAGCGTGGTTTCAGTTAATCACAAGTGAGTTTTTTATTGAATATCAATCACATAAGCAGTAGATAATTGTGTACATAAACTGGTTTACAAAAGTTTAATATGACTTTCGTTTTTCTGTTTTTGACAATAAGAACAAACCATATAAAGTTACTAAAATAAATAAAACTGATTTAACTGAAACATAATAAACTTACTGAACGTAAATAACAGTACATATAAATTAAAAAAATATAGACAGTATGCAGCCATGTTTTTAAAACAATACTTGTTATATTTACTGTTATAATACTGCTTATGAGTGTATTTATACAAAAAAAAAACATACATAAAAACATGCATGATTATAAATAATATATTAAAATCCCAATTAATAAATTAAAATCTTTCAGCTTTCACTTCTTTGACTTCAGCAGATGTAAAATCTTAAATTGAAGCAAAACTTGACGTCATGTGAAAGCATCTATTCTCAGCAAATTGTCCGATTAGGCTTTCACAAAACTACTATCAGTTATCATTCTAGATAATTTTCAATTTCACAAAATGTTAAAAATGCATTTGATATGTTAAAAAAATTATTTTTTTTCATCAAACATAACAAATACCACACAAATTGTCGAGTTTGTTTACATAAACACTGACGTCACGTTTCATTCTAATCAATAGTGTCGTGTTTCCACAATCTGAACTTCGTTCTCATAATTTGCACTTTTTATTTATTAATTCACGGAATTAAAAAGGGATTCATTTAAAAAAACAATGGTTTAGATATAATCTCCGGTTGATAAATAATTGGAAAAACATTTTTTAACCACATCGAAATTACATACATGCTCCCCATTCGGAAAATGTAAGCTATTAAATATTATACTAAAAGCTGTGATATTTGTGTGTCAATCAGATTAGTAGGTTCTACAAACAAACAAACAAAACTCCCTTCTCTATTAAATTAATGTGATTAGCATTTCGCCATGCGATTTTTTAATCATTTCTTGTTTATAATTACTTTTTATTTAATTCATAAATAAAGAAAGTTTTATTCATCGCATTCTATTATGGCTTTTGTAAAAATTTAGACTGAATAAAAATGAAGCAATAAAAAGTAAAATCCGTCTATGTCAAAAAAACTGAAAAGTACAAAAATGAAGTGGGTAAACATAGTTTCACTGAAAGTTAATCGTCACTGAATTTTGAAGCCGTAGGTGGCATTTAGTTTGACACATGTTCTATTGGAAAAATATTGACATCTCAAAACTGAACACCATCTACAGCTTCACTATTCAATGACTAATCGTCATGACTTTTAGCGAAATTATGATTACGTAACTTGTTTTTTTACATTACAGTTTTTTCGACGTAGTCGGGTTTTAGTTTTTTACTTTACCGTTTTTGGTAGCTTATTTTCAAACACATAGTTCGAAACCAGGTGCATACAGAAGTTTGTATTTATATTAATTATACCAAACTTTTACTTTCATGTTAATGAAAAAATGGTTGAAGGAATCTTATAATAATTTTTAACAACCTATCGAATGACATCCTTTTCGATAAGATATGCAAAAAAATTCACTTTTTCCATTCTGTTTTTTATTCCAAGCCCACCAAAGTGTTTTTGTCTCTAAAAACCTAGCTTATAATACTTTTAGATTAAATTAAAACCGATTTCTAAAAACTTTCAGTGTCACCGTTGTAGTGATTGAAAAAGCAACACGAGTTGACGGCCTGTTATTATCTGTTAATTTTTTTATTTTATGTAAACTATTTATCGAGAAAATTGTGTTAGAATATTTTTGACCAATAAATTAGGAGGAAGTATCTCATTTCCTCATCTAGGCTATATACTTGATTCAAATGTTTTATAATTGGATAGTTGGGTTCAAAAAAGTTTAAAGTATAGATAGTTTTAAAAAACCCTTCTGAGGTCAATATGGTGTCAATTGTCCAGAAATATCTCCTAATGTTTATTTAGATCAAAACTTAGCATAATATCACTTTCAGCGCTATGGCTCAACTGCACAGATGCAACTCATCAGCTGTTCTCGCAGGAGCGCTCTACGTACGTGCTGGAACTCAACAGCAAGGTATCTGCGGAGACAATATTGCCAGCGGCAATTTCTTCTGCCTGGCAGCTTTCAGCTGAGCTACGGATTTCGATTATTGATGATTCTCGGTGGAGATTAACTTTGGCTGGATTAAAGGTTTTATAAATATCATGTATTTATATTTTATTTTAAGAATATTATTGATTTGCAGTTCAAAACAAAAATTTTTATTGTAAATCTGACAATTTTCTACACTTTAACTTCAGTTTGTTGTTGTGACTTTGAAATGAGAGGGAAAGAGTATATAATGTCATGGCAATATCAACAGAGCAATGTGACAGTGTGTTGAGCACATAATTTAAATTTTTTCCAGCTTGAATTCATGTTAATTTGAAGAAAATATGGAGAACTGAAACATATATAAAAGCTCCAAGGCTCGTATCTTTTAAGTCCTTGCTTTTCCTATATTTCTGTATACCTCAGAGGTATGGATACTTTGAGAAACTGACAAGAAGAAGATAGACACATTGAAGATATGGTGCTTGAGAAGACTATTTGAAATATCCTGGACCATATTCTGAATTAATGTCTCCATATTGCAAAAACTTAGCATCAAATAGTGTCTGTGAAAATTATATTATTTATACAAATCATAATTATTCATACAAAAGCAAATACACTTAATAAAAATAATGATTCCAGACTTCTTTAGATAATGGTTACACGAATAGCCGAGAGTCGCGATCAATCTTCTCGAACATCCCAGTTGCGGCTGCAGTGCTGTCTAAACCGTGGGAGGTGCTCGTTGCACCAGCTGGCAGTCTCATCGAGCTGAAACTGGCAAAGGACGAGCCCGTATGGTCAGCCAATTTGAAGCGTGCAATCTCAGTGTCGCTTCAATTGCAAGTGGTCGATAGCAACGTGCCTGGCTCTTACACCGTGCTTGAGGTGAGTTTGTTTAAATTTAATTGGATAATAATCTGTTAATAAGAAATAAAAATAAATCTCCGTAATTCACAGTAAAAAAATTTAAAAATTAGAAATAAATGTTACTTTCTCCAGATACGTAATTAATTAGATTATAAATGTATTCGCATATATCTATATATCAATACCCGAAGAGAAAACTTTGTACCCCTTTTTAAGCATACGTGCACGTGCACGGAGGAATGTGAGATTTGACATAGTTAAAGTTTATATGGAGTAGGAGTGCAAAAAGCTAAAATTTATGTATAAAAATATTGTGTGCGTACTTATGTATGCGTGTTAAAAGTTATACTTCTTTGACATTATACAAGAATAACTTTATTTTTTGCAAAAAATCAATGGACATAAAATAATAAAAGGACTGGACTGTGATTATAAATATGATTGGTAAAATTTAAATTCAATTAAATAATTCAATTTTAAGAATTTAAATTTAAAATTTATTTGACAGATGAATGGTCCACCATTTTATTCTTCTGCTGGCTTTCATTTGTAAGCCAATCATCTGCCAGATGGTTTCAAAATTATCGCATTTCCACTTTATTAAATAATATTATTTATATATCGTAATTATTATTATTATTGTTTATTAAATTTTAACTTAAAATTAAATTTAATTATTTCCAAAATTTAAATGAATAATACTCAGCATTCAATTTAATATAAACATGTGTACATAAAAATGGTCTGGCAGATAATTGGCTTACAAGGGAAAGCCAGCAGAAAAATAAAATGGTGGACCATTCATCTGTCAAATAAATTATAGAAATATATGTTTAGTGAGAAAATTTATCCTGTTAATTTTCTATAGATTTTTGTTGTATATGTAAAATTTCACTCTCATCACTTTTTTCATAATACTCCTAAAAAAGTATAACTTCAATATATGTTACAAATACATTAAAGTATATATTACAAATACAATAAAACATTCATTGTTTACGTTCAGTAATAAAAGAATCAATCTTTTACTTTCATGCTGTCAATGTCAAACACACAATAGTCTGTGGTCAAACAGTTGCATAGAGTAGATATTGTTGATAAAGAATTTTAAATTGTCTGAATGAGTTTCGGGCTGTGAATTTTGTGTGATTTAAAATGTTCCTTTTTCAATGGTCTATGGAGTGTATGTCAAGGCAAAAAAGCGTTTTTTTTATATTTTGTGAAATAAATATCCATGTTTTATGTATTAGTCAAATACAGCTTGATTAAAACATACCTGTTGCAAAAAGAAAAATCTGTCAGTTTTCTTAATATACACCTACTGCAAAAGAAAAATTTTGTAGCAGCAATCAGAATTGACTTATATATGATTAAAGAAATATACTCTTTCACCAAAAAACCTTAATATCATTCAAACTTATAAATTTAATGTATAAATATATGTGTGTTATTATACATACATATATATATATATATATATATATATATATATATATATATATATATATATATATATATATATATATATATTTAATTTTGCCTGCACTGTAGTAAGATAATTTTAAATATTTTGTTGCCACATCTAAACTGTCGTAAAAAAAAATAAAAACGTAATGAAGATTGTCGTCTTTAATTGTAATTCAAGGACATTGCCTTTTTTGGTCTGATAACCTCTGGAGAATGCCAGTTTTGTTATGACAGATCGCCAATAAACTGCGACATCAAGAATGTTAATACTTTGGCGAAGAAAATGAGAACAACATAAGTAAAGCCAGAAAATATTTATCATAAAAACGTAATAGACTGTATTCTGTAACATAAAAATATATTTTTTTAAAAATTCATGAAACTTATATTCCAAGATTATTATTCTCTTCTTGGGGCTCACAGAGGCTGTCAGGTGTCGAATTGTTGTTGTCTTCAGTATCATTTGAGTTTTGTGCGAAAAGCATGTCCCTAGTGCATCTGCTACTGGTCACCATAATACGTATTCAAACATTTTTTGACATCTCCACTTAATTAGGAAGTGTCCATTTTGGTTGGAGCGTTTTATAAAAAAATCTTTTGGATTTTTGAAATTGGAAATGTCACGACACTTCATAACACTTTTAAAATTATATATTCGACATTCATCATCCATATTGATAACTGTATTACATTGTCTTATTTGAGTACTCTTCCGGTCACACTAAAGATTGTGTACTAAAGACGTGTTTCTCAATTTCTTCTTCTGTTTGAGCAAAGACTTGGTGTGGAGGTATATATTAATGTCTATAGGGAATACCAATTCCAGACAATTTGCCCTCTACAACTATCTGCTATTAATCTTATCATACTAACGTCAGTAAAGTTTGTATTCACCAGTCCATGATATACAGTAGATGATATCTCAATTAGAGATTTGATTCCTTATTAAACTTGTTCCATCCAGCAGCACACAAGAAAGTTGTTCTGTGTAAGTACACATTTAGAGCAGCTTTCAACCACCATACAAGTGCATAAATAAATCTGGTGAGAATAATAAGCGGAAAATTTAGGAATTGCCTATATAGACGGTTCTTCAGACAGATTTCTAAACAAAGGAGGAGGTAGCATTCACGTAACATTCATCCTCTTGCCAGACGGCAGCAAGATTAATCGCAATGTTAACACAGGCATTATTGCATCTAACTTCACCAGTAAACTGTTAACTATTAAAGAAGCCCTCATCTTATACCAAACTAATTCACAAGCTATGAATTCCACAGAGGGATTACTTATCCTCTTGGATTCCAAATCTGCCTCGGAAACTACTAGAATTTAATGCTCTTCTTGAACAGCTGCACTGCAAGGAAAATCCTATGCAAGCCAGCATGCAGTTTTAAGAATTTATTTAAAGATTAGTTCACAATTAAAAATTCTCATAAAAATTTGGTGTGACCATAAATATAGCCACAATTATGTAGTAATGCTATGACCAAGCGGTCATGTTTTCGTGGTTCTTAGTAAACCATATTCCTAATTTTTAATCAGGGTTTTGTTGTAATTATAATTGGGGCTTTGATAAACCAGTATAAACTAATTTAAATAAAACTATTATAATCCTTATGGATGTTTATTGTATTGTTGCAGTTGTTTCAAGCTACAAAAGATACATTTAATGTTTGTTGTTTCTGATATATAAAGATACATTTATGCATTTATCACATTACAAGTTTTTGAGTGTTCTCCAGACTAACGCCCGTATGCACCACACACAGTCCGACTCTTAGTTAGATTTAATGACAGGTAAAAACATATCTTGTCTGAATACTTTACGTATTGGACCATGCAATAGGGCATGGTCGATAAAGTAGACTCTTGTTCTGACTCAACTGACAGTTAATAAGAAAGAGAAATATGTTTTTAACTGTCAGCAAGTCTGACTGACAGTCTTGACCATGTGTGGTGTATATGCGCATTAGAGAGAGACATCCTCTGAATTACACGTTATTGACATATCTTCGATTAGTTGAGAAGTAATTGGAAAATAATATTTTGATTTTCTTCAAAAATTAAATGTAAATAATTGTGTTTTTATTTCAGCCGTGTCTGTACGGTACTTGCTTCGCAGAATACAGCAGTGCGGATGGAGTGGTCTTCCGTAAATCTCATGCCGTACCCACTGATGAGCCGGGTCTTGGACGCACATACTGGACTTCGGTTGCACCCGACCTATGTAGCAAGGATGCCAAGGTAAATACATCTATAAACTTAATATATGTTCTATATTGGTGATTTATAAATTTAAATAATTCTATTTTTTATTTCAATTCTAATTAGGAATATTAAGAGTTATAAACAAAAATATAAATGTATATAATAACAGCACAATGCACATGCAAGATTATGTCAGTAAGTTTAATTTAGTGTGCGATAATGAAGAATGCAAAGTTTTTTAAGCTCGTAATACAATTCTAAGTACATAGACAAAAGACTTCTCCCATCTAGTCCTAATTATCGCACAATTGGCCTAGAAATGGTCTTCTTTGGGATCATTCCCTTTTTGGCTGCATTATTACAAAAAATGGGCCATTAATTAACGGGAACTTCTAAATTCCTAATTATTTATTTACCCATGTTTTTTGTTGTTTGTTTCTCCATAGCATTGTATGTTTACTTTTGACCATTAACAATCAGCTTCTTAACTGATTCAAAACACACCAGGTTGTCAAGCAATCTATTACAATCTTTTTTGTCATCTCAATTCAAAGTTAACGTGATAAAATTTATTGCAATTTGTTCTGAAGGCAATATAATAATCACATTATCATTATTATATCATACATTCATTATTATATCATCGTGTGATATTGAAAAATACTGAATTTTTCTAAAATTATTTTAGACATAAAGTGTAATAAATACGAGTATTTATATTTTTAATGAGCAGGAATTTCTAAAGCACATTATGATTTCAAAATGGCGCAAAGTTTATTTTTGTATTTGCATTTGTTATCAGACTAGTTGCTACTCTGATATTAATAAGACAATCGGTTTTATGCAACATTTTCCATGTGCGTAAAACCATTTCTTATCTTAGAGTATTATTTTCGAAAATTCCATCACAAAATGATATATTTATTTTTACTTTGACCTTCTATGCTTTATTTTTATACTTATTTTTCTATGTTATAGAAACTGTCCAATCATTTCAACATTCTCAATTTTGGGAAGATCGCTCGCTTCCCTTTACATCGTATTTTGAACGAATGTGCAAATTTTTTAAAAATAGAAAATGTGCAAGAAATATCGAGGTCACTTGAAAACGATAGAAATAAGAAAATCTCAGAAGAAAATAATCTATATCATTTAATGTAAAGAGGTTATGTCACAACCGAATAAAGGGTTTGATTTTTGTAAAACTAAACACTGTATTGTTCTTTTAAATTATTTTAAAATTATAGAACACACTATATAATATTTAGCCGAATATCTAAAATATTTATCTAAAATATTTTGAGTGATTATGATATGTGCGCTATGGGGTCTTAAGACAAAAAATGACAGTAGTATAATTAAAACTTTATAAATTTATCACCAGATGGCACTGATTACATTTTGCATGTTCCCTATAGACTATAATTTTAATCATTATAGGTAATTATGTAAATTTTACTGTTCATTAATTGTATATATTTTATTTTTGTGTGATATTTTAAAAATATCCCAAATCTTCATTGTCGATTGAAGTTTTTTTCATGTGAAACAATAACGTACAAATTTCGTCTTGCACGGTAATGCTCGTTCTTTGAAAATTTTGTTGTCTATTGGGAATGTATGTGGATGGACCAATAAATAAATGTTAGTGTAGTGTTAATTTTTTTACCTAAAAAGTCTTTTTTTTTTGGTGTAAATAAAATATGAACTCTAAATGATATTCACCTTAAAACTTTGTTATAAAACGAAATGGGTATAGTTCTGAGCAAGCTGTAGAATTTTATGTGAAAACATATCATTTTAATAACAAATGTCAATCGGTTTATTTTTCTTGTAGTAAGATGCCTATCCTGAAATAAAACTGATATGGTAAGCGATGTTTGTGGAAAGCCACTTCATGGTTCTTGTAATATAAATAAAACTTTCAAATTTATAAATAGTACTTAAATACTACAATAATTACGTTATAATTGTTTTCATTTAATTGTTTGTAACTTAATAAAAAATTTAATAAATATCATACCTGCAGTCATTTGACCGGACGCCATCTTTGTAGGTAGGTAAATGTTGCCATCTTTCTAGTGTTAAGTTATTGGTTAATATCATGTCGCTACTTATTTTTTTTCATATTTACATGACTTTTTTTAGATTTTCTCAGAAAGCAAAAAAAATAGATAATATTTTTCAAACCTTTTAAAAATAGACATTAAAATTTTGTTTTCAGTCCCGCTTAATTATGTCAATAATATTTCTGTCATAAATACACATATAGTAAAATTTATGCAATTCGTTTTTAATAATCTCAATTATCAAAAAAAATTATAATTGATACGTAGTACCACTAGGAAAGGTCCAAAGTGGGCTAACTTATGGACTTGTGTAGCTAAAATTAGTGTGAGCAGCGTCGAGTAAAGTTGAGTTATATGGCTTTGTCTTTTTTTATCTTATATATAACAGCCTTTTAGAAATTAATTTATAGTACGATAGTTAATTATATAGTTAATCGCAACAGAATTAGTGTAGGTTTGTAAATGATTAATTAAGGAAAATATTCACATTTCCTCCTAACACGAAGACGAAAAAAGTCAGGAAAGTAGATTTGAAATATAGATAAAAACAGATTTGTTTAATGCTAAAAAACCTATACCGTTTTGTCATTATCGTATGTTGAATAGCCCAACATGTTAATTATTATTGGATTTTCCAGAAGCCGTTCATCGGTAATGTAGAACGTTGGTACAGACTCGACTCTAAAGGTCTTCAGCGCTTGGATGTGATTGGAGATCTTCAGCTGCATTCTCACAACCATTTACTGAGTGTGTTGACAAAGTATGTTGTCATCTTTTTATTATCCAACTGTATCATGTGACTTATGTGATATCCATCATTTGTATGTAGCTTCTATCTGATGGCTACTATTTGCTTTAAAAATAAAAAGTTCGATAATACTATGAGGATATACTTTATAAATTCTTTTAAAAAATATACATAGTTGTTTTCTATGATATTATTGTATATTTGTACAGTTTTCTTATATCACAAATGAGAAAGTTGAAATGTTTATTGTGCCATCATGTGTATTTTCATAAAATTCAATAAGGTCCATACATATTAGCTCATTGCGCAATAAACGCATATACGCATTGTCTAGGATCTCTATTTGTGCAACGCATGAAATGTGCTTGCGTACTGTGCGAATGCAGTTTGCGCTCTGTTTGCATGCAAAAATAAGTGCGTAAATTATTAATTTGTGTGTGTTGACTATGATTAACGGTCTGAGTGTTGACGAGCACCATCGCGCTCGTGCGTGTACTTACTAAATTTGCCACGAGCGCGATGGCGCTTGTGAAATCAGTTATTGTTTAGCGCGCAGTAGGGAAGGTCGCTCGCACGCATAGCTAATTTTTGATCTTCCTACGTGTTACATAAAGTTCAAATTATAATATTATTAGTAATTACAATATAGAAAGGATCCAGGAAAAGAAAATTTTTAACCCATAATGTCGGAATACAAAAATAATTCGAGAAAATGATCGTTTTTCAAGTTGTGAAGACTGTGCTAGTGGGAGTGACGTTGTGGTGCGCTCATAATTTGGGCTAATACAAATTTTGAGTGATAGTGATAATAGTGACGACAACAATTATTTTGCTGATACAAGATGTACGGGACTGCGAAAATACGAGTGCAAAACTGCGAAATTCATTTCAGTTTTTGTTATAATTTTTGTTCACAATATATATTTCCATAATCTTCTTTGTATTTCATTATCCTTGTACAAGTTTTTATTAAGAAAACACCAAAAAAATTATTAAAATTGAATAATTTTTGGAAGAGATACAGTTTTTTTTAGAGACGAGGGTAAATGACATCAAAAACAAAAGAGTTCTTTGGCATTTTTAAGTATATATGAGTAAAAAACCTCGGCACTAATACGATTAATATCTTTAAAGTCCCAAAAACATTGGACATTTTTTATAAGTTTCAATTAAATGTAAACTCATCTTCGTATTTAATTCCAAATGCGAACAAAAAATGTGTCGTTTCTTCATTAATGACAATAGCAAACTGAGAGAGAAGCAGAAACAGCACACGAGTAGCGTGGAGAAGTTCACGCACAATGCAAAGAATGTATGCGTGTGCCTCATGTGCCGAGTAAAATTTGTATGTTTACAACAGATGTACAGAAATGTGTGCACGTATATGCATTCATTGCGCAATTCGTTAATATCTATGAACACATGAATTAGTATAAATAGTCCTTTTTGATCCAAGAAATAATATGATTCCTATAGAATAAAACTCAATGTTCGTTATACAGTAATCAAAATTTAGTATTAGAGCATATCAATAGAGCAACATTTGTATTAAATCTATTGGTCAAGCGTCTCGAGGGGACAAAGCATAATGTTTCATATTATAAATTATGAAGAAATATAGCGGTAGTATCAGGTCGGGGACAAATATAATGCTTTAACTAGAAATTAAGAAAAAATAAAGTGTAAACGAAATTATTTATAATCCACAATTAAATGAAACTACGTGATGTAGTATTATTTCTACTTTCTTTAATTTGTTTACCATCACCTAGGTTTCGTTGTATTCCGATCTTCGCTAATATCCCACCTGAAGATGTTGTAATACAACGAAACCTAGGTCGTGGTAAAGAAATTACAGAAAGTAGAAATAATACTACATCACGTAGTTTCATTTAATTGGAAATAGAATCACGGTTAGATCAAGCCCATAATGCTGTTTACTCGTAGTCACGTCGAATTTCCTTGTGTAATGAAACTACGTGATGTACGTTTCATTTAATCGTGAACAATGAATTTCTACAAAATTAACGCCAAATATATTTTATATTCAATATATAACGAAATTCCCATAATAAATAAGTTTTTACTATTATTTTGATTTAGGATTTAGAATAATTTAATTTCAGTTATTTGCAAAATAGCAGAAAATATTGATTTCCCAAAAATTTTGCTTAGTTTTAATAAAGGCAGTTTCTTTTTTCATCCATACACATAATTTTACCTTGAAAATTGATTGGAAATGAAAAGGGAATTTTCGAAGAAATGATTTCTAATGAAAGACTCATAATGACTTCATGTTAAAACACCTAATAAGGCAATTGTTTTTTTTATGGAAAATTGTGCCAAACAAAACGGTCTATGAGAAACTAATAAATGAAATATAAAAACAAAGTAAGTTTTTCATTAGTTTTCATTTCTTCTAGCATTTCAGTTTTAATTATGCTAAGGGATGCTGGCTCAGAATCCACATGCTCAACAGCACTTTGTTTTTTAATTCGTTGAATTGTCAAGTGTAAGCTCCTTATCGTGTGACTCCAAGAGTTTATCTGTACTTTCTATGCTGACATCAATGGTACAATGAGTACAAGTCGTACGTTACAGATATAGAAAATTTCTAATTTCTTTCTCATAATATATTGTACCTATGTATATAAACATATATATATATATATATATATATATATATATATAGGTAAAATATATTATATATGTATATAATGATATGTTATATACATATATATATAAAAGCTGAATAGTGCTCACTGAGACTGACCACGAATTCTTCAGAACTATAAAGCTTAAAAGTTCGAAATTTGGTATGTATGTTGCTCCTGGTTTCTAAGTGCTTAGTGGGAAAATATTTTTTGAAATTCGGCCTCTAATAGAGAGGAGGGAGGCAATATTTATTTTATTTTTAGTAACTGTTTTTGATTGATTTCTTATCCTTTAGATATATTCAAAATTAATTAATACATATAAAAACTTGTTAACATAATCTTATCATTTGTTTGTCCATTTGTAGATATAAAAGACAATAATAAACAAATAAAATAATGGTTATTTCCATTCCAGCATGACACTCACTCGTGCCAGCATCCAACCATTGGAGCCACTGGATGCCATAGAGCTCAGCAAGGCAACTTTGGCTACTTACCAGGTGCACTCCTATAAAGATCCTACAAACGAACGACACCCAATCAACCAGGACAAACTCATTACTGATACCATCGATGTGAGTTGGTAATTTTTTGTGGATACCTGTCTCTTATGGTATATATGAGGATACCAAACCATGTATAACAAACTAATATACCGTAATACTCAAATCCATAACAATTAAGCAGCCCTATGTTTTATTATTTACTTCATGTATATGTTAGCTAACACACGACAATAACGGTTGCTTTAACATTTGCCTTAAAAATCGGCATGTTGTATCACACTAGTGTTATTCTTGCCTTTATTTTTGGTTAAAGTAAAATGGCTTGAGAGAAAAGAATAGCACATTTAATTTCACCAGCAGAAAGAGTTAATAATGCTTCTTTAATGTTGACTTTAAATGTTGCCAGTTGCTGATAGAGTTAGCTGATGGAATCGATGATCAGCGAGTGGGTAAGAATCCTGAGAAAGTGCATGATCCGTCGTTGCTGTTAGTTCGCAGGTAAGCAGTTTTGTGATTTTTTCAGAAAATTTCATGTTTGAATTTATTTAAGTGTGATAGTGAGCCAACCAGATGAATGCTAACTTTTCAATTGCTATTCATTATCATTATTACTGTCAGCAGGTAGATGTCCACGACTGAACATAGGCCTCCACCACAGACTCCTATAAAATTGATCCCAAGCTGCTGACATCCAACGGGTTTCCACTACCTTTATCAGGTCACCTGTTAGTAAGTAGCCATCCCGTTCTGCGTCTTGCAGTAGATGGTTGCTGTTCAAGTATTTTACTTCCCGAGCAGTTGTACGGTTCTGCGTGCTGTATGACTAGCCTATTACCACTTGAACTTGCCGACCTTTTGAACTATGTTTGTGGCTTTAGTACTCCCAGGAATTTCCTCATTACGGATCATATTTCATAAGGAATTCCATAGCTCACTGAATGACACTGAATGACCAACATCTCACCTCCGTATGTCCCCACTGGCGACATGCACTGTTTGCAAACTTCCATCTTCAGACACTGGAGATTTTGGAAAAGATGACACAGCAAAGTTTCATGAATCATGGCCAGTCGAGTTGGATTCTCCAATTGACCTCTTTGTCGAAGTTGGACTTGCCTAATTGGGTAGTATATCCTAGGTACATAATGATCAGTAATTTCGTGAGTAGCATTCTCAACATGTATCAGTACCAGTATAGGTATATGCTGTAACCACTATATTGTTTGCATAATGGATTAGTGAGGTTTATATTGGATTCATTGATATTCACAAAGATCTTTCTTGGGGCTCTTAATAGGTCTTGTGCATCTTTAGGTTCGTGATCATAATTCAATAACTTTTCTTCCCCTACGGTTGTTGATCCTGTATGCTTTATGCCTGCCTATGCTTGCACTTCAGACTACCAATCCTACGAGTTATATCAGTGACCTTATTTCTTCTTGCAAGCAAGCACAACTCATAAAGAAAATACGAGCTGTGCTTGCTTGCAAGATCAACAGTAAGAGGTCACATCTCACTTCAATATGCCATAACTGAAAACATTATCCTAGAATATTTTGGACAAGAAAATATGGCAAAATTTCCCAAATAGTGTCAAGCGGAGTTGGATTCTTTGATTGATCTCTTTCTTGAAGGTTAACGATGTGGTGAAGAGTTTCAAAGAGATTATATCTCTTTGTTTTACTCTTTCCTGCAGCTGGATTGGTTTCATATTTGGGTCCTGTAGTCAGATTGATGGGGCAGCATTACTGTTATGTATGTTCCATACTTTACACCCTCTCCTTCCATAGTTTTACTACGATAGTAACCGTGCACTCTATGCATCGTTTCATTCGATGAGACCACTGAAAGTAGCTGTCGGCTCACTCTTCCTTGGATGTTTTATTGGAAGGCAGTCACCAGTTTTCAGCGTCCAGGAACCATATTTCTGTCAGTTTATCTTTTTTTTTCACTTATTATATATTTTCATAATTGTATATATGGAGGATACTCTTTTAATGTTCCATAATACATCTTCCTCTTGTTACTTACGCATTAAGTATTCGCCGACTAATTATATATAGTAATCATTTTTGTAATCAGCTCTTTGATTTTGTGTAGCAAGAATTTGTCGAATGAATTTGTATTTGTGTTTCAAGAAATGTGCTCGCAATGTATTTGTTATTAAGGAAAATTTAAGGCATTGATAGGATCTTCAAAATTGAAAATATTTGATAATTTACATGGCGAATAGGTTAATTGTGCTTGATGTGTTCGTATTTATGATTAAATGGGACAATAATTCTGTCAACTGAACATTAAAAAAACGATTTTGTAATATTTGGAAATTTGGTCATAAAAATAAACAAAAACAGAAACTAACATAGAAAGAGGTTCAGCCATAAAGAGCACCATTGAATTTCTGGATCAATGATAAAAATAAAAAAAACCATTAAATCAGAGGTACTAAACTTTCTTAGGTCTATAGCGGAATTGCTGGTTGCTTGTTTTTCATAGAACCCTCTACCTGTCCAATATTGAATATTAACATCATCAAATATGTTTGTCATAATTAACACCGGCCTGCTCATTATGATAGGTTTTTTTTTTGATGAACATAACATACCAAAAACAGATACTTAAACAATTTTATGAAATATCGAATAAGTAATCATTTAACTATACTTATTATATAATATAATTATTATTTATGGTATACACAATTAGTGTTAGGTATATTATGTCATTTATGGAATGCCTGCCTTTTTATGATGACTTACCTAAATGTGGTCTGCTGACATGGGTCCCATTTACGTCTAGTCAATTCCCGTATTATTTTCTCGCTGACATTGACCCCCAGCAAATCAAAATTGACTGGGTGATCTACATAGCCCATTTTGGGAATCATTGCATTAAGTAGTACGAGATGAAGTTATAAATTCAATTAATATTTTTCTATCAGACAGTATATATATTATGAATTTTTAAACATCATTGCTTATTGGTTCACACAGGTATATGTCTCAACTCACGTTGGCGAGCTTCCAAAAACTGTTTGAAGACATCGACTTAGGCACTAGCTACCGACAGGAGACGATGCGCAACATATTTTTTGAGATTCTACCCCAAGTCAAATCTCGAGATTCCGTTGTATTCATCAAAAATTTGATCTTCCAGCAGAAAATTACTGACGAATCTGCCGTTTTGCAAATGATAAGGAAACTTCCATTCAATATAGCTGACTATAGCTCAGGTTTACTGGTCGAGTTGGAAGTTTTCCTTAAGTTTGGACCAGATTTTAGCAAAGATGTGAGGTATGCGGGCATTTTGAGTTTTGCAACAATCGTGTACAACAGTTACGTGAATGGTGGCTGTTCTACCGATGAGTTTGAAGAATATATAGCAAATTACTTCTCAAGATATACAGGTGAGTTCACATTGATTGATATTTTAATTTTTTTTTATACTCAATATAATATGTTTTTATATCAAAATGTTTTGATACAGTGACAAATATTTAAATTTGTGACACAATTATATGGTTTAGTTAATAACTTTTAAACTATTTTAAAAAGGTTCCTGAAAATTCAAAAATATTTGATGATAAGATGTGAACAGGTCATATGCGCGATTGCTCAATGACAGATGGCGCCGAGCCTTAAACAGCATTATGTCAAAGAAAATTTATTTGTGTCGAAAGCAGGTATGGCCTCTTCTACTTCATGAGTTAATGTTTGTTAACAATTATCGACATTAAAGTGTAACTTTGATTGGTTTAAATGATTATTAACTGGCGATGAGATGTGAGCTGAATTAACATATGTAATTTTAATCACACATGCAAACATCACTGGTTTAATGTAGGACAAACAGGAGTTTCAGTACCACAACCTGAACTAACTATTGAAAAAGTAATGCTGAGATGTTGATGAATTTGAAAAATCTCTAACATTATCTATTGACGGCAAATTTTTTTATATTCAAAAACAATATTGTACTACAAGTTCCAATCAAGTACTTATATTTCAATTGTTTTATACTTTTTAGTGGACTTCTTATAAGGTGGTTATTTAATGTCAATTAAAGATTTTTTGTTAAGTTGTGCTTTTCCATTTTTAGTGTCTATGATATTCTTAGTTACCCAGAATGTCACAAACTTAAGATAAATTCAGTAATATAACTTTTATTGAATTTGAAATATACTTCTGCAGCGTTTAATCAACATGAATTGGAATAGACTTTCGCAACTTTTAATATGTCTGGATACACACACATACATACATAGTGACATATAAACGACATTTCCTGTTTTGGCTTCACCATAGCCAGTGTTTAAGCCCATTTGCTTACTAATATTCTAGTTGCTTGTTGCCTTTGTATATGCCTCTACGTACTTTCTTACCTGCCTATTAATATTCTAGTTGCTCTAGGTCTTTTTATATATTTATATATACTTAATTATCTACCTACCTTTTAATGTTTAGTTACTTCAGGCATTTATTTAAAACTATTTTTATTTACTTATCTACCTACCTACCTATTAATATCTTAGTTGCTTCATGCCTTTGTATATTCCTGTATATATTTACCTACCTACTTACTTTGTTACGTTCTTGCTTGCATCCAGAAAAGTAAATCTAAACTCAATGAGTTTACTCCTCATCACTGAAAAGTTTCTGTCGCCAAGTTCTGGCTCTATTATTGTATCCTGATTTTGCTAAAGGGTAAGTTAATATCACACTTAGTCACATCTTATTAAGTTATCCTTAGACTTTTATTATTCAAACTCAATTACGGTACATATACTGTTCAGTGTTAAGAAATTCTATGGTGAAGGTTCAGTTTCCATGGTCAAATTTAAACCAATTTTTGTATATTAAGTTGATTTTATTTTTATGGATTAATATTGCATTGCAATCTAAATTAGAATCAAACCTTTGATAATAGCAAAAAAATAATGATTGATATAAATTCTCCATAATGCGTTGTGTATAAAAAAAAGTTGTATTTTTGTATTTTCACTATTTATAGAGATGTAACAATGTTAACATAAAATATGTGCAGGGTACATATGACTGCTATAGAAACAAAGATTGCACATGCATCACACTTACTATGTATTCACCCGAGTTTTGCTTGTGAAAGATGAAACTCAGGCAATTTCAGTAATGCTACAAATCTATAATCTACTCTTTGATTCATTGCCTGTTTCATTCATTGCTAGTTTTTTATACTATTCACGCATAACTCTCGAACAAATATATCTATTTGGATCAGTTTTTTTTTCTGTAATTTGATTAATACAAATTTTGAAATATATGATAAATTTATTATGTGTGTCATCGTTTTTTTATTTTCAATTCTCAGACAGCCCCACCTACTCAGAGCGCTTGGTTTGGCTGCAGGGTCTGCACAACCTGCAGCTGGGTAGCGTAAGTCGCTATCTAGCACCCATTCTAACCGACCACAAGTATTCAAGGCACGATCGATTTCTCACCGCCTGGGCCATGTGGCCTGGTCTCGTGGGTAACGGAGTAGAGGTAAACTAAAATTGTATTTGTATTAATCTTGCGTGAATATTTATAAGCTTTGAAAAAAAAATAAAGATTTATAAACCGATACAGATTTATATCTGAATGCCATATTGTCTCGGAAATTTGTGATTGTGAATTTTTAATAGCTATGAAAATACTTTTGAAATCTAAAACGAAAAAGGTTCACTTAAGTCATTAACAATTTCACTTATGTCACTAACGATTTTATTGCACCATAAATGATATGACCTGTTGTGTGAGTTGAGGCAAGTTCACTTAAGTCACTAACAATTTTATTGGACCATAAATGATACATGACGTGTTGTGTGAGTTGAGGCAAGTTCACTTAAGTCACTAACAATTTATTGTACCACAAATGATATGCGGCCTGTTGTGTGAGTTGAGGTACGTTCACTTAAGTCACTAACAATTTTATTGCACCACGAATGATATGACCTGTTGTGTGAGTTTTCTCTATGACGGCTACTCTCTACACTCATGATTACTATTTATTGCATGCGTCCTACGTTTTTCGTTTTAGATCTTACAAGTGTTTTTAAAGCTATTAAAAATCATAATCACTTTAATTCAGACATATTATATTATATACATTAATAGCAAAAAGCAAAAATCATATTGAAAAAACTTCTGTCCCACAAATTCATTGTGACACAAAATTCGCCCTGGGCTTAGGTTAGGTCAGCCACATGGGCATTTTCATCTGTACCGAATAGACAAATAAACATACAGACAAAAAACGGAGCTAATATTGCATTGTTCTGAGCTATGTTCAAAGTTTCAAGTCTCTAGCTCAACGGGAAGTTAGTTTAAAACAGTTTGCAAAATTTCTACCGGACTAGAAAATCTGACTAGAAAATTACAAAAAACTACATCAATATAGTAGTGATAAATTAATATTTGTAAATAGTTTGATAGAAATATTACATACTCTTAAATGCTATATTTATGTAAACTCTAAAGTGCCTAAATGTGTGCAGAATTTTCGTAGTGCAAGTAGCTATGTTTTTTACGGCATTAGAATGGGGTTACTTTCAGAGTAGGAAATATGTCCTACTTTAAGTCCCCAAACGAAAATTATATCTGAAGAATTAATAATAATAAAGTAATCAAAATATTTATCATACCATTATTATATAATAAAAATACATACTTATTAGAAAATATGTTAACTCTTGATAATATCAATTAACAAAGTGGCTGATCGTCTTAATAAAAACAAAAAGGATGATAAATATTTATAATGGCAATACAAAATTTTGGTAAAATTGAAATAGTTAAAATTGAATATCTTGTAAATAATTTTTAATTAAAATTGAATATCTTGAATAGCATTATAAAATTTAGTTAGAATTCAAAATATAAATTAAAAAAATGGCGGGTCTTCTTAATAAAAAAGAAAAGGAAGATAATTATCTACAAGAGCAATACAAAATTTAGTTAAAATTGAATATCTTATAAATAATTTTTAGTTTAAATTGAATATCTTGAATAGCATTATAAAATTTAATTAATATTGAAAAATATCAATTAAAAAAGTGGCTAATTGTCTTAATAGAAATTAATAAGATGATAATTGTCTACAAGAGCAATACAAAATTTAGTTAAAATTGAATATCTTGAATAGCATTATAAAATTTAGTTAAAATTGAAAATGTCAATTAAAAAAGTGGCTAATCGTCTTAATTAAACTTAAAAGGATGATGAATACATTCAACTATGAAAAGGCGGGAGATATAAAATTAATAACGAAGCAACAGGACCAGCCACTCCACAACTTTTCGAATATATATTTATTTTGTTAAAAAATGGATTTTTAATAATATTTATAATTAACCTTGGATTAGATATCCAAATCTCACAATGTTTCACATAAATACATTAAATCATTTCCCAGATAAATCACCTATATTGGCCCATCTTGACAAATAGTGCAGAACACATAGAAATGAAGATCATGGCGATTGGGATGTTACTCCAAGGTAGCCCAACTCCTGAGCGTCTGTTGTCCCTACACTGGCATGTTATGGCTTCGCCTGATCAGCAACTCAGGCGCTACTGGTACACCACACTGAAGAGTTTAGAGAAGACTACCTATAACTGTTACCAACAGCTGTGAGTAACCTTTGGTCTTGATGCATTTGAACTCAATGTTTAGTACCAATGTGTTTTCAATGACTCTTTAATCTGATTTCAATTTGCAAAATCTGTTTCAGCAGTCATATTTTGTTAATGTTTTATTTTCAATTCTTTTTTTGGTGGCGTCAACGGGAACGTACCGTTTAAAATTTGTACCTAATATCACAGGGTTTTCGTAATGATTTCTTCCATCATCATTTCTTATTCTACTTCTCTCGGTATTTTGCTTAAACTTCAAAAATTTAATTTTTTTATATATTTTGCTTTCGAAATTTTGGAGAGTCTCACCGCTATAATCTAAATGTTATTTCAGTAATCATATCTATATTTTGACCAATAGTATATTTATTCAAAATTTTTACTTTTTAAGGTAAACAGGTAGCCACAAAAAAATTGAATAAGACATTTGAGCGGTGTTTATATGGTGACTTTATCAACTGTCACAGGGTATGTGAAGCTCCATATTATCATGGCAGAAAATATTTATAATAACTACCACGACAGTAATCGTAGCATGAATTGACATGTAAACACCACTATATGAAATATTATATTGAAAGCAACAACATCCCACATAATGTCGGCCCCGTGGTGTCGTTTACTTTGATTGCAAGGCATATGTCCTTCATGGTTTGACTCTCTACACATGTCCGGGTTCGATTCCTGGCCCCACCTTTAGCAATGCCAGAGTTATGTTTGTAATCATGTAGCAAAATACCACAAACTAGTAACGAGTAACAGAACCACTGGTGTGAAAAGCCACATACTGTGATAGCCAATCCGTCTACGCAGTGTGGCAATTATGGGTGTTATCTCTAATGGGTATTACCACTTATAAGAGATGCCTTATGTCCAGGAATAAACTGAAACAGACTTTTGTACAGTAGTCACATAGTAAATAATATCTCATACAGGTCCAAGATGGTGTCATACATAGCCAAACTTGTACCCGCACCTTCTCTACGTCATTGGGCAACGGGCTATTATGCAGTAGATGTGTCGGATGTGGGCCGTGATGCAGGTGCAGTGTTGCGGGTACTCACAATAGGTAACACCGCTACGGGGCTCCCATCTGTGCTCAGCATCACGCTGCTCACACAACACCAGGGACATATTACACAGCATTATGAAGTGAGTGGGATTTTGATGTGTCAGAATTTAATTTTTTATGTTTTCTCAAATGTTGTTGTCTTGTAGCGCCCAATGAAGAAATTAAGTTGAGACTTTATAATAACCTCAACAAAAAATGTATATTGATGGCAATTGAACGGTAGCTGCAAATATATATATGTACATGCATAAAGTTGCACTGGCAAGGACAATATCAGACTTGGTAATCATTGATATAGTTACTTTTATAAATACGATGTAGGTCAGATCAGTTCAGTAAGAGAATAAACGATTTTACACGGCAGCGTTTATTTCATGATAAAATTGAATTAAAAGTTAGACAATTATTTTTTATACTAGTTTGAAAGCGCCAGTGCTGATCCATTGCGGTGCAGCATGTTAACCGTTTGAGTGCCGACGAGCGCCATCGCGCTCGTACGTGTAGTTAGTAAATTTGCCACAAGTGCGATGGCGTTCACAAAATCAGTTCCTGTTTAGCGTGCGGTAGGGGAGGTTGCTCGCACGCATTGCTAATTTTTTATCTTTCTACGTGTTACATAAAGTTTAAATTATAATATTATTAGTAATTACAATATAAAAAGGATCCAGGAAAAGAAAATGTTTAACCCATAATGTCGGAATACGAAAATAATTAGAGTGAAAATGATCGTTTTTCAAGTTGTGCAGAAAGTGATAGTGGGAGTGGTAATGTGGTTCGCACACAATTTGGCGTAATGCAAATTTTGAGTGATAGTGATAATAGTGACGATAACAATTATTTTACTGATACGGAGGATGCACCGGACTGCGAAAATACGATGTGACCTTGATTTCAGTTTTTGTTTTAATTTTTGTTCACAATATATATTTCCATAATTTACTTTGTATTTTATTGTCCTTTTACAAGTTTTTATTAAAAAAACACCGAAAAAATTATTAAAATTGGATAATTTTTGGAAAAGATACAGTTTTTTTTCGAGACGAGGGTAAATTACATCAAAAATAAAAGATTTCTTTGGTATTTTTAAGTATATATGATTAAGAAACCATGGAACTAAAACGGTTAAGCATTTGGCTTTATCTTCTTTTAATAAAAATATGTATATATTTTAAAAAACTAAATATTTCAGTGACCTGTTTCTATAACAAATTTTAACTTTTCACCGCCATGTACATATACAGACCCATTATAGTGGCCCAAAATTTTTTTTATGTAGAGAACATTGTGATGAGTCATTTAAAAGACATTAGTTCTACGAAAATCAATAGTTTAGAAATTATGATTTTTTATGTGCTTTTTTAAAAAATCTTTACTCCAGTAATACAAATCACATTTGTTCAAAAACTCTTCCACTAAATCATATGAAATTTAGTATGGAAGTAGAGTAGTTACGTAGTGAGAATTCATTGATCGATTCTTGTGTTTATTCTTAGCTTCTGCTATTGTTTGAAACGTTATATTAACTTTTTCTATTTTAAAAAAAATATACATTTAAAAAAAATCACAGTAAAATCTATACAATTAAAGATTTGTTTATGATCTTAGAAACTTAGAATATGGTGATAGTCTAGACAAAAAATCGTAGTGATGTAACTATTGCAACATCTTCAGAAATTAACATCATTGAGCAATATGTAAGCAACATAAAAGCTCTCAGTCTAGCAGTCATTTTATCTGAACATATTTTGTGTGTGTTAAGGCGAATAAACTTTTTTTGCGAATAATTTAGGCAAATCTGAGTTGAATTAATGTTTTTTTAAAAGAAATACACTTAGTTTTGTTAAAATTGCGATTATGGCAAAAGTTCCACATTTACTGACTTGGCTAACAAAGCTTCTAAGAATTATAAATGAATAAAGAAACTAGCAGAGATTATTGTTATATGTAACGTCAATTATTATAAAACATTTAATAAAAATAATACAAAGTATTAACCTAAAATTTAAAATTCATCAGTCCGTGACAGAACAGCCATGCTCTTACACCAACAATCACCGCTTTACCACTAGCACACTGCATCGATCAGAAAAATTATATTTGTATGTTAAATCTTTTGTCGCCAAAAATTGTTGGACGTAATGGTTCAAAAGAAATTTCGTTTCAACTAGGATAACGGTATTTAATAAGTTATTTAATGTAAAATTATTAACTTCAACCTATGTTGATAGTTGCGTTACTTTGCGTTAAAAGAAAGATATCTTTGTCAAAAATTACTTGGTCTCGCATCCTTTTTGCCTTGCTTTACAACGAAACACAGGTAGCCAAATTATCTACGAACATATGTCTAAGGAATTCAATGTATTTGCAATGCGTAGCGTATTGGTTTTGTAAAAGTAAATAATCTTAAAGGTGTAATCATCTTTCTATTAGATTTACCTCAAAGCGCAAGGTGTTGCCAGCAACTTCATCAACAAGCTGAGTCGTATCAACGCTCAGTCTATGAAGATGGAAGACTTGGCTGCTTTGCTTAAAGAGATTAAGGTAGAACCCAGGATACCTGAGGAGGTAGGTGAAATATATTTGAGTTGTTCTGTATTTTATAAAATATAAAACCAATTTAATAGCTATATATTAATTTTAGCATCGGAATCAATATATATTTTTAGCGCTAATCATTTGAACGAATTAAATGAATAATTGTGTTTTAAATAACAATTTTATTTAAAAAAGTTCAAGGGAGCTTTGTTCTTAAAGAAAGTATGATGAAATGAAATTGGTCTTCATATAAACATTTTTAGGTGATAACCCCTTGAGTGTATGATACCAACTAAGAGGACGTATTATATAACCACTGATATCCACTGAGAAGATTATTATAACGGATGATAACCGATAACGGATGATGATAATTTTACGTAACATCGACATTCGCACCATGTCGATAAAATAATGTGTAACTCCAAAAGTGTTGATTTTATCGTAATGAACTTTTATGCATAGCTAGATAAGAAATGTAGTTACAATGTAGTTGAAGCGTTTGTACCTTACTTATGTATTTATGCGTGTAAAAAGTAATGAACAAGATGAAAAAAATGCTATAAAACAAATTTTTATTATTACTGTGTAAATGTAAATAAAAATGTCTGTAATTCTAATAAATATTTATGTTATCATTAAGGTTTTGGTGACCCATCTCGGTTTTGTCTCCATCTCGTGTGGAGCAAAAATCATACTGGCACTAGCTATTCATTATGATATCATAAAAGTGCAATTAGATTTTTTTTATTAAAGATTTCGACATTAATTTTTCTTTGGTCAACACAGTCTTGCATTTTATTTTGACATAAATTAAAATATAATAATGTACTGCGACATGATGCTCTTGTAATGTCATATCAAGTGTGCCCATATCCATATCCTCGGTTCTCACGCTGCATGTGTAAATATATTCACGCCGAACGTTAAAAAAATGCGATCAAAAATTTTTAATTCAAATGCCTTTAAATATAATTTAAACTATCCATTCAAATTAGGTTGTATATAGACAATTTTTAGAAACAAGGTAGCCTGCCCCGTCTCATATAGGTATAACTAAGTTATTTAATTCAGGTCTTTTTTTCTTTCATGAATATAGTTTTATTTATATTAAGCAAAATATAATAATACACTGAATTTCCGCTTGTGATATGCAATTCCAAGACTACCTGTTTTCACCTCTTTCTCCTTTTCCCATCTTCATGTACAAATGCGTAGCACCAAACGCTATCAAAGTCATGTTTTTAATTTCAAAAACATTTAATTTCTCTTAAACTACTTATACAAATTATGAGGTGTTAAGGTCCTAGGGTTCATTTTTATCTATCAAAAAGGCTTAGACTGTCTATGATATATATTTTAGTGTGGATTAATAAATTGGCCTAAACATATCGCTACTTTTTTCCCAAATGTCTTTTAGATTAAAAGTGGTTACCATGGCTTACAAGATGTAGATTTGACCGTTCGACATTAAACAAAAATTTAATCAGTATTAGTTGACATAAATACTTTAAAATAGTAAAATAAACGATTATGCCAAGAATTAAAAAATTTTTTTAAATAAACTAAATAGAATTTGAACATAAACAAAACGTAAAATGTAAACGCCATGTGTAATGTTTGTACTGACGCTACTCAACATGAGGTTACGCAAAAATGGTTAAAATTTCACATTCACAATTCAAACTGTGTTCGAATAAATAAATAGAAACGAGCTTTTCGCTTTCATGGGGAACTCGTATCGTATTATGACTCTTATGACACAGGCATAAGAATTATTTTACTATTTGCATGTAATTAAGAAATAAAATCTTTATTTCGAAAGTGTTAATATGGCAAAGTATATAAGCCTAGCGAACTCCTGTTCAAAATACATTGTGTTTGATATTACAAACCAAATAACTACGGTTGAGAAATACCATATACGGATTCATTTAAAGTCGAATGGCCAAATCCACATTGTATATAAAATATAAATAAATCCAAGACTTTTCTTCAGATCTTCAGATCACCTGTACATAGTATTATTGTATCTATAATAGTTTTGGAAGAATTTGTCTCAAAAACAGACCATTGCGTTTTTCTTCGACTACATTGACATTACTAACTATACCTCAAAAATGGTACGACATAGGTACGTACTATGGTCATCTCGGTATTACAAATTATTATATTGTGGAAGTTATGTGTCCTGTGTATTCCTAGTATATATAACAAAGAAAGTAAACGTTTCTCTTAATTATTTCAGTGCGATAACTTGTTCGCTTGTTAGCATAAGGTGGGTTAATTAAAAAACCGTTAAATTTTTTTAACAAAGGATCAAATATAAATTTTATAATACAAGTGTTTCAATCGAGAAAAATAAGCTTAACTCTAACTGAATTAAGCTTATTTTTCTTAACTCAGTTAATAACAAATATTATTAACTAGCGTGACCCGTGCGAAGTCTTCGCATTATAAATTATTCAACTCAATTTAATAAATCAAAATTGATTGCAGGTATTCAATTCATTTCTAATTTTGCACACTGCTTATTACGTTTTTATTCCATTATGAAGCTCAGATGACAGATCAAACAAATATTTTACTAAAATTGACATATAGAGGCGCAAGTATCAAAAGCATTGAGCTAAAGCGCCACTTTATTTATACGTGAGTGGATTTGAAATTAAACAAAAATTTTACCGACCGTCGATCATATTGACGTTGAGCCGTTAGACGGCAGCATTGCTGTTTTGTGTATATAATTTTAATAATTAATTAATTTGCAAAAACAATAGCAATAATAAATTTTTTAGTTTTGGATGCCGGTAGAGCAAGCAATTATCTATAAAATGATATATAATTTATGTGGATTAGTTGTGAGGTTTTTTCTAAAAAGGGAGAGTAACATCTTAACCTTAGCGTATTAATATATTAATATATATGATGATATGATTTTCGAAAGATATAAATTTAATTTTAATGAGAAATATTCACATGTACATTCTACAACTTTTTTGTATATTATATTGTCATGTAGAAATTGTAAAAATTTAGTTTTGGCAGACAGAAGGGTGTTGGAAATACGAGACATTTAGCAACATTTGTTTTTACAATGATATATAATTTATGTGGATTAGTTGTGAGGTTTTTTCTAAAAAGGGAGAGTAACATCTTAACCTTAGCGTATTAATATATTAATATACATGATGATATGATTTTCGAAAGATATAAATTTAATTTTAATGAGAAATATTCACATGTACATTCTACAACTTTTTTGTATATTATATTGTCATGTAGAAATTGTAAAAATTTAGTTTTGGCAGACAGAAGGGTGTTGGAAATACAAGACATTTAGCAACATTTGTTTTTACAAATTTACAGAATTTTTAACTCAAAAATATTTTTAGTTTGCAAAAATTGGTGACGCTAAACATCCCTGGTGATGAGGGACTTCCAGTATTTTCAACATTTGTTTTGACAAATTTACAGAATTTTTAACTCAAAAATACTTTTAGTTTGCAAAAACTGGTAACGCTAGACGTTCGTGGTGATGTGGAACTTCCAGTATTTTTAGCCATATTCTAAGTGTCCAGCTGGGACGGTAACTGCCCCATATTTCTAGAATTTGTAGCATATAAGACATTGTACACAAAGAAAGCCAGCAGTGTGCTACTTTTAATGATTAATGAACATAGATTACAAGTAAACGTCACGGCTAGGGTTGTTCTAGCTCCTCGTCCAAATCCCCTCTAGACAAAACCTTTAAGTAACATAAAAAATTACTACTGAATTTGAAAAAAAAAATGATTTTCCTCGTTTCTGTTTTTGTTGTTCTGTATTAGAATGTAAAATTCTGTATTCAGTTTATTAATGTGCCATCTGTTCTTTACAGTCAAGAAAAAATCTGACTAACTAGTCTTTACTGACAATCACTGTTAATTATCAATATACTGAGGAACTTCCTCTTAGATATTCATGTTGGTTATATGTATCCTAATTGAATGTAACTATTATAATAGGCAAGAATATATACCAATGCGGTTGAGTCATAATTATATGAAGGCGCCTAAAAATGATTATACTTTGTGTGCAGGTCCGCATAGAGTTGGTGATTAAAGTGCAAGGGAAAGCGGTGTATGCGACGCATATCAACGGGACCACGTTTGACCAGTGGACTGACGGAGACAGTACGTGGTCATATTTATAAATCTATAATAAAAGCGTGTTTTAGAATGGGATTAATGGCTGATGCAATCTATATGTGTTTTTGCTGCTATGTAATGTTTGGAAAAAAATACAATTTTTTTTTATGGATTTCAGGATAATTTTGAATTTAAAAAGGGAAAAGAGGTTTTATCATAAATAGTATTTAAAAGCTTTGCCTTTGATCACATCTCCGAGTTTCATTTAGATATTAACAAAACATTACTTAATCGCAAATTTTAAATTAATATTATTATGAACGGCCTGGCAGAAAATAAACCAAACAAAATTTTGAATGAATTAATATTTTCCAAAACGCATATTGTAGGACTTACATGAACAAGTGTGTCGAAGTGAAAAATATAAGGTTTAACCCAAAAAAAATTGATGAAAATAATAAAACCCTATGTTTATTATACATATGATTACTCAAATTAAACATTTGACAAATAAAATAAAATACGCACATAATTTCTCATATAAATCATCTGCAAAAAAAATTGATAAATAGAATAAAATTGTATGTTTATTGACTTACTGAAGTATCTAAACAGTTTGCCCAACAAGTAAATAAAAAGAACAATTGTTCACTAAAACAAATTGTGCGACCAAAATTGAAGACACAAATCTGAATAACGTAACCATAGCAACTACAGCAATATGACAGCTATCTTTCTTCTGTACGCATACAGCTTTTTTAATCTTTTAAGTGTGAATCTGCCAGTGGGAATATGGAACAAATTCAATTTTCAAGTAGATCTTTGAAAGTTCCTTTTTAAATCAAATAATAGGTATTTCATACATACTGTCAGCTTTTGAAAGTATGGAAGTGTATATATACGCACACGTATCTACCTCCTATAAAAATTACAGAAAAGGCATGCTTTAAGGCAAAATGATCATCTGACAGTATGTCAGCTTTTGAAAGTATGAAAAGTGTACATATATGCACACGTACCTACTTACTATAAAAACTACAGAAAAGGCATATCGTTGTTCTGTACACATACAGCTTTTTTATTCTTTTAAGTGTGAGTCTACCATTGGGAATGTGGAAAAAATTCAGTTTTTAATTAGATCTCCGAAAGTAAATAATAGGTACTCCATACATACTGTTAGCTTTTGAAAGTATGGAAAGTGTACATATACGCACACATACTTACCTACTATAAAATTACAGAAAGGGAGTGCTTTAAGGCAAAATGTAGTAGAAAAAAACGTATTGGTGTATGTATGCTGTGGTTGGTTTCATTACCCCTACTCTGTACTCAGGCAATATTGATTGAATTATTGATTTCACAGTAATGGAGACGGTGAACACAATCTTACAATCAGAGAGTCACGTCAATCAACAGCTGGTGCAGTACCATATGCAGCTCACTAAACATTTGCCAACTGAATTAGGTGAGTATCTATACTATTTTAAAGTTCGCTTTAGGAATTTTCATGATTAAATACATATTTTTAAAGTGAGTAAAATAAAAATGAACATAGTTGTTTGATTTCCGAGAAAATATCTATATTTTCATTTTAGAAAAGATGAAAAAAATCTCGACTTTTGAGGATTAAAAGATATATATTATATATATCCGTTTTAATGCCATGGTATTTTACTCATATATACTTAAAAATGCTAAAGAAATCATTTACCCTTGTCTCGAAAAAAAACTGTATCTCTTCCAAATATTATCCAATTTTAATCATTTTTTCGGTGTTTTCTTAATAAAAACTTGTACAAGGATAATAAAATACAAAGAAAATTATAGAAATATATATTGTGAACAAAAATTATAACAAACACTGAAATCAAGGTCACATCGTATTTTCGCAGTCCTGTACATCCTCCATATCAGCAAAATAATTATTATCACTATCACTCAAAATGTGCATTACGCCAAATTGTGAGCGCACCACAATGTCACTCCCACTATCAGTTTCTTCACAACTTGAAAAACGATCATTTTCACTCGAATTATTTTCATATTCCAACATTATGGGTTAAACATTTTCCTTTCCTGGATACTTTTTATATTGTAATTACTAATATTATAATTTGAACTTTATGTAACACGTACAAAGACAAAAAATTAGTGATGCGGGCGAGCGACCTCCCCTACCGCGCGCTAAACAGCAACTGATTTCGCGAGCGCCATTGCGTTGTGGCAAATTGAGTAAGTACGCGCACGAGCACTATAGCGCTCGACGGCACTCAAACGGTTAATATCTGTAATAAATTTTGTCTACAGTACTTTATTAAATTATTTCAATAAACGGTAGATACAGTGTTTATTGTTGTTTTATGTCTTGTATAAATTGAGATAAAGTTTTATGTTCACGTGATGTTTTATAAGTAGCTATACTCCATTCCATTTCAAAAGATAATGCTTGTAAACAAACCAATCTGACAGTCAAAATGTGGTTGGCACAAATATAAATACAGTCGATGACTATTCACAAAACATTTTACGCATTTTACCCATGATGTTATTAATCCATGTATTATAATTACTGTATTAACTTAAAAAACTATTATGCTAAATAATGTTATAAACATTAATATTACATACATATTTTACTAATATGAACTGAAAAATTTAGTGAAGCAAAATGGACAACCCTAGCAGTCAATCACACAAAACTCAGAGGTATAAAACATTTGGGGAAAATATACACATATGAAGTCCATATCCATATATACTATTTATTACACAACATTTATTTTATAATGTGTTGAATGAAATATCTGTAAAAAAATTTTTGTCTTTATACGTGTTACTATTATGCTAAATAATGTTATAAACATCAATATTACATGCATATTTTACTAATATGAACTGAAAAATTTAGTAAAGTTACATGAAATGGACAACCCTACCAGTCAATCACACAAAACTCAGAGGTATAAAACATTTGGGGAAAATATGTCCATATCCATATATACTATTTATTACACACCATTCATTTTATAATTAGTTGAATGAAATATTTGTAATAAATCAGTTTTAATTTGACATAGATGATATTCCACTGTCTTTTTAGAACAATGCTTAAGGGAGGCGATAGTAAATGAGACGGAATACTGGTACTATATAAAAATTGTATAAATTTTCAAATACGCAAGTGTTAATATTATTTTGCAACGTAGAATACATGTTTTGTATATAGTACATGATAGTGCTTTTTATAATAGTACAAAAGTGTTCCTTTTGACTATATATTTTCGATGATTACTTTTAAAGTTAGATATATTTATTTTCATTTTGAATCAAGTTAGAAAAACTTTAATGTCAATTTTCAGCATTATTTATACATGTTTTGGTATTATATTATACAACCTAAATATATATATATAAAAAAAACAATTATATATTTTAATCACAAATACGAAATAAATCCATTTTATATTACTGATGTAAATACAAGAAAAAGGTTCACAATACCTGAAATGTCATTTTTGTTTGTTTACAAAGATTCTCTTTTGGAATGTAGTAAAGTATATTAAATTAATAACTATCGTTCTCCTGTTATTGTTTGCTAATAGCGAAGGGAAACTTCTATTTGATATACAAAATGCCATATGAGGTAATTCCATAGCCACATATAACTATATCCTAATGCCATTTGTCACTTATGGTATATATGTTACAACTTATGGTATGTATATTGGATTGGCTTATAATATGTCAACTTATGGTATATATATTGGGTTGGCTTATAATAGGGTTTTATGATCCTATCTCTCAAGTATTGATACAGCATTTTATGATACTTCAATGTTTTAGATTGATACAAATAATTCCAATAAAGAAGACTTGGATCAATAAAGACATATGGTATCGGTTCAAATTACTCGATTGAATGAACTTCATCAGTAATCAAGTCACATCAAACTAAATTAACAAAGTTGCTTATAATAAAGCATTTGATATGTTTTGCTCTGCGATTGATTGTCGCCCTGTCGGATTTTATTTTGTTTATATAGACGATTGCTTATAGGTTTTAAAATTTGAAGATCACCATATTCTGATGACTTACATGAAGACAATCGCTTAATATTGTTAATTTGTTTATATTTTCACTATCCACTGTAGTGATGGTGGAATTAATTATCTATATAAATAAATTTTAAACTATGGCTCTACTAACAAAATCAAAAGTATCTTATCAAAGATCTTTATCACAACTTGAGACTCAAAAAAGGTAAGATCCGGATTGTTGGTCAAGACTATATTTTTTTAAAAAGACTAAAATTTAAAGATCGTAATTTTTAGTAATTTTTTATTGATTACAAAAGGCAATTGCCGAAAACTTTTTCAGAAAAATAAATAGTGTGTCAACCACAGGGAAAGCGGTTAAGTTATCGGTCTAAATATACACAAAACAGCTATGGTCATACCATAGCTGTTTTGTGTGTGCGTGTAAATACACACAAAACAGTTATGGTCATACCATAGCTGTTTTGTGTATATTATAAATTTACATTGTTTTATTTTTATTAAATAGTAAACGAACAGTTGTGTATATTTCAAAATGTTTATTCCATAATCTATCGATCAATACAATATTTGGAGGATCAGATGGTTACTATTCAATACGATCCCAGTATCGTATCGCAGCATTGCAATCCAAGTTGATACAAGATATCGGTACTGAATACCATTATTCATTGAGGTGTCTTCTGCTAGGATCTCGAAGGTTATCCACTTATTTTACATATTATATTGCTGATGATATAATTCCGTTTTTAATTATTTAATTATTGACTTATGAAAACTTCTAAAATAACCAGGCGGGAATTGAAAATGTGAAAATATGGGTACTACAAATACAACTTTACTTTCAGGAACCCCGGTGACTCTGGAAACCGTAGTGGGATCCTTGTCTTCGTTGAGAGGAAATCTGACTCATAGTATGGCTAACGAGGAGCTGGCCCGGCACAATGATGTTCATGTCAGGTAATCAAGCTTAAATTTTGTACTATAAATGATTATACTTCAGGGCAGAGGTTTATCAAATTATAAAGTACTCTTTGGGACCTCTTTTTATTCCGTTTATAGGATTCCATAGTTAAACAATAAACACTTTTAATTTCATCACATTCTTTAAGTTCATCGATCCAACTACCATAACCTCGTTTTATTTCTATTTGCATATAATTTTGTAAGTAAATGTTTTATACTTAAATCTACATATATTATTTCTCAAACATGTTTTTTTTTGGTGATTTATATCCTATAATACTTCATCAAAACCAATTTTAAATATTGCTTTCACCGCTAATGAAGAAAAATAAAAGAACAATCAAAATTAACATTTCAATTAATTTTTTTATTTTTATATTTTTTATTATTTCTGAGAGGTATTTATTGTAAACAACGCCATCTATTGGCAATCTGTTTAACTAATAAAATATTTTTCACTTACTTATTTTTATATTATATTACCATCCGGTAACTTGCGAATTATTTGCATAGTCCAACTAGTTAAAACGTAATAGCAAAATACTAAAAATAATTTTTTTAACATATTGAATTTCAAGGTAATATGTGATGTGCATTTATTTTTCAACCATATGTTGGAAAAATTTTTAAAAATTTCTAAAATTATCATTTGATCCTAGCATTTGTTAAACATTTTCAGTAAAATTGAATAAAAAATTTGGCGAGATATGGACAATTGCAGAATTTTACTTTATGTGTGTTCTGACATTCATTTTGTTTGTTTTTTTTTCATATAGTATAAATTAATAATTTGGTAACTTATAGGTTAAATATTGAAGAATTAAAATATATATTTTACTATTTTAGTCAGTAGTTTTAACTAAAAAAATAATGAGCGTCAATTTTGTCTTCCTCTAAACACTTATATATAACTTTTTGATGGCATACTTGGCGGTAGAGCAATCTTGCATAGTTTGTTTTATGTTTTGAATTGTCTTTATAAAGTCAGTTCGTTGGTTATCAGTTGAAATACCAACAGAAAAATTTGTGATGGAAATGAGATGATTTTGAATTTCAGGCTGATCTGTCCATTGTAATATACTTGACATTTCAAATATAGTTGGCGATACTGGAATTCTATAAGTACGCTAGGTATAATTATTAATTTATTTTTAATTAAATTCTTTTATATTGAAATTATGCAATAACATCCATCACACATAGATTTTGAAAAAATATGTTTCATTTAAGAGTCTCCTTATTTTGTGTGATAGCTTCTATAATGCTACCTTTTTCCATAATTGCTATCTTAACTTCTATAATTGCTATCTTAGCAAGTAATTTCACATGGAACTGAAAGGTTCAAAGACTCCCTACATTGTCACATAACCAAGGAAGAATTTTTGATAACTCAGACATTTGATCGGTATTTGATCAGCGTGGAGTACCGTGGCTTTTTTACTTCCTCAATATTCCAAGCAACTGGATTAAAATGATACACTTGACCTTGTAGTCTCAAATGGGGAACGTGCACAAATTTTATTTTGTATGTTTATTTGACAGTTAGGTTTATTATTAGTTACGAAACGAACAATTTTAGTTATTGCTAAGGAAATGCAGTTTAGCATGTTAACTGTCCAATTAAGAGTTATCTCGAAGTTGGCATTCTTGCCTAGAACGCCAACTATGAGATGTAAATGTGAATAGGTTGCCCCAGGGAAGAGGATAAAAAATCAAGGTTGACATGAACAGAAAATTAAATAGTAACGTGGTGGTCAACATGTTAATAAGTTGTGATTTTAATTCTGCACTAAAAAACACCACCATCTTCTGTGCCATCATCTTCTGTGTCATCATACCACTTTTTTCTGATATTTAAAAACTGTCATAAGTCATGGAAATGCATCAACCTATATCTTTTATTTCTATAAAGGTAAGAGATGTGGCAACATTGCGTAAAGACCCTTCTTAACGATCGATGGTGAATTTTAATTTTCTAAATATCCCCTTCATTTGCAGAGTTTTATAAAAGAAGGTTAAAGAAAGAGAAGGATAACATAATTTAATTTCAAGGTCAATTTCGTTTCGAGGTCAAAGTTGTTTACTAGTCGTAAATAAAAATTATTGCCATTTGAAAATCTTTAACATCTGTAATTCGCTCAAATATCTAAGATTATTAAAAATACTATCAACGGTTTTTAAAATAAACTTATTTGAATAACTATTAATACAATATGGTTTCATTTATTTTTTTCCCAATTTTCATTACGATTTTAAAATAAATCTGCGTGGTTTATTTATTATTTCATTTGGCAACTCTCACTAAAGTCTATTTAAACCAATCAGAACTTTGAATCTTTTTGAAAAGATAATTATTGTCACTTACTGTTTTAGAATGGCAGAAAGCATGATGTGGCTTTTAATAAATTTTTGTAATATGTTTTCGAGTGAGTGGAATTAGTGAGTATGTCGTTTTTTATTACGAACGAATATTTGAACACGATTTTAATGTACGTTGAATGCAATAATAATACTGGCAAAGTTCTTACGTTAGGTTAGATATACCCAAATCAACCTTAGGTGTAAGTACTTAAATATATTCTAACAGAAAATAATTTCAATTTTAATTATTGTAAACTAATTTTCAATAAATATGGATGTCATGAAATGAAATGTCTTAGAAAAATTTATAATATTGAATATATTTGGCGTTAATTTTGTAGAAATTCATTATTAAAAAATAAATGAAACTACGTGATGTAGTATTATTTCTACTTTCTTTAATTTCTCTACCACGATCTAGGTTTCTTTGTATTACATCTTCAGGTGGGCTATTAGCATTATTATAAAGATTTCAATATTATAAAAATTTCAATCTTTGCTAATATCCCACCTGAAGATGTTGTAATACAACGAAACCTAGGTCGTGGTAAAGAAATTAAAGAAAGTAGAAATAATACTACATCACGTAGTTTCATTTATTTGTGAAAAATTTATAAATTATAAAAGGAATTGATAGAAAATGTTTTGAATTAATATATATATATATATATATATACATACATATATATATATATATATATATATATATATATATATATATATATATATATATTATATTGTGGCAGGTGGGTAGTACCTATCTGCCTACTAATATCCTTACTTATTTATGTACTTACTTTCCTATTAATGTTTTAGTTATTTCGTGTATTTATTCATACCTATATGTTCTTACTTATTTACCTACCTTCTAATATATCAGTTACTTCACGTCTTTATATGTACCTATATACATATTTACATTGCTACTTTCGTGATTACATTAGCTCAAGTCATGCAAATCCAAACTCGATGAGTTTATTCCTCATCATTAAAGAGTCCCTGTCGCCACATTCTGGATCTATCCTTAGATCCTGAGGAATTCCATGATTAATTTCTAATTAAATTTTCAGGGCATCACACTTTCAAAGATATATGTATATCCTTCCAAATAAAGAAGTCATTTAAATTGGTTGATAAATTCCAGATAACACAAACAAAAATACACAGTCGAATAGAAAAATTTCTCCTTTTTGAAGTTGGTTAAGAATGCATCTGGCATATTTCTCATTCATTATCGACACATGCTAAAAATATATGATACACACTTAACACCATAAACTATATGATAGTGAGAATTTTATGTCAATAGGAGAAAATGTTTTTATGTGAAGTCCTAAAAAACGAAGAATATTTTCATCTTTGTAAAGTAGTACAATGCACTTTAGTATAGACCAGCCAGATACCTGAATATGATGTTTTGTAAAAACTATGGTATTAAATTCTTATGTTTCATTTGAATTAATAAGTATATTTCTATTTAAGTTATTATAATATAATAAAATATTATTCATTCCGAGATAATAAATAAAATTAAAAATGGAGGGCGTGGTAACACCAGCAACAATAATTATATATCTATTCTTGTTTCACAGACTCAATACTGTGGCGTCAACATCACTCTCTACGTACGGCCCAATCCTAGACTCGCTGCACACAGTGGATATCCAGCAGGCAGCTGTCATCCACCTGCCTCTCAAGTTCCACTTTGCAGTTGTTCCCACGCGAAAGACGCTTAAGTGAGTGTGTTCTTCTAATTGTAAATTATTTAATCTTTGTTAAATACTTTAATTGAATGGAACGCTGTTATTCATCCATAATTAGGAGTGGTGCTGGGATTTTTTATGTTGCTCATCAAAACTCATAAAATCTGACATAGACATATGCGTTAAATAAAGTATTGAATAAAGCAACATCCTGCTGTTTAATATTATTTTTTATGTTAAAAATATGTCAAGCATGTGTAAAACTCATGCTATTAGGGCTCTGTACACGTTTAGGTACTCATAAACATTCATATTGTATTTTTCACAATCATATATATATGTATGTATATATATTTATATTTTCTCAAGGTGTTTTTTGTGGCAACACCATATCTTCCTTAATTCTCCATCAAAATTAATGTTTCAAACATCATTTTAAAGCTTGTGTTCTCTGCTATTGACGAAAAATAGATAAATATTTTAAAATTAATGTTTTTGTTAAAAAAAATTGATTAAACAATCTTTTGCAAAAATCATATATTCATTAGCAATGCATCTGTTAATCGTGTTCCTAATAAAATATATGATATAAATTATTTCTCAATTTGCAATGCCATCTTCTAAAAATGTCATTTTTCTATAATTTAAGGTTGAGTAGTTTCAAAAATGAGAGGGAATATTGTTTTTTGCATATTTTTCACTGTATCTCTAAAGATATACCCAAGATTATGAAAAAATATGTTTGAAGCCTTATTATATAATACCATACACTATATACAGAATTAAAAATACTGTGTTGCCCACCCTAAAATTTCCATATAAATATTTTTGTGTTTTAGCTATTATGCGAGTTACTATGTTTTAGTATATGCAATATTTGAAGTTTCTACCTCAAGCAGTTTTTGAGAACAATAGATGTGAAAGAAACACAGACATACAAGTGATCTTCTAAGGGTTCCATTTTTCCTTTTGAGGTACGGAACCCTAAAAACATGTTTTTACTTATTGTATGGAAAATGTGAGTGGGTATTGTACAGAATTTTTTAAAAACTTTAGTAGGTATTCAGAAAAATTTATATGTATATTTATACATAGGGGGGCGGTGCAAAATGACAGATAAATAAATGTTAATAAATAGACATTCCATTACAGTAATGCCATTTATCTTGTGAACTCGTATTGTAATCACGGTATACATATTGTAATCAATCAAAGTAACGTGAAATGCATAAACGTGGTGCGGTGTATAGTACTATTCAATTAATTCATTGAAACAATGCAATGTATAAGTTCTTCAAAAATAAATTTGCATATTCACTCATAACATAACCTCTTTTTCATTACTGTCATCTGTCGCACGTACATATGACAGTAATGAAAAAGAGGTTATGTTACGAAATTGTTGCATATATCAAAGTTTGCATTTCAAAGTAAATATCGATGCTTTTTTCAGAGTAATTCTATGGCAAGTATTTTCACGATTGGCTTATTCATTGGTAGAAGTATATAGCATATTATATTATATTACTTATATATTCAATTTTGTGATTTAGCGACAATTGACAGACGGTATATGTAAGTAAGATCACTATGGCAGTTATAATTAAGAAGTCGCATAACCAGAGTATTGCTTGGTGGTTCAATCGTACGTCTATTTGGTGGTATGAAATTCTTGTAATGGCAGATGTATTAAAGGGCTTATGGCGATTATTGGTTCTGCTGAGGAAGATATGGAAAAAAAGTAACGTCAAAAAATAACGAAAAACCGACTCGTTTGAGCACTAGTGCACCAATTTTCCTTTACCCTATGACACGTGGATACTGCGTAAAAGTGAAAGGGAAAGACAGAAACCCTGGAAAAGTGGTGTTGGAGAAAAATGATTGGAGTATCGTGGACTGAGTTCCGTACTAATGCATCCATACTCAAATAACTTGGCATCAGGCAGCGTTTGTCCAGTATTGTACTTGTTTGGACATGAAATGAAGGTACCAAATCATGTGGGAGAACAGCAATGAAATGGATAGATCAAGTCAAGGCAGACATGGGTGTTCTCCTAAATAAGTGCACCAAGAGAACAGCTGGTAGGGAGAAATGACCATATATCCTCTGGGACATCATTCATCTTCAACGTACATGACACAATGGCCAATACGACTCTGTGAAAAGTGCAACGACTAAGAAAAATTGGTAATGATAGCTTGAGCTTGGATTGGATTGATTAATAAACTTTCTAAATCCTCTACCTAACTGATAGTGATTGCTATAGAATAAAGGCTAGAATTAACATAGAAAAGGATCCCAAAAATTGCTCGTTTGCTCGACTGGAGATCTTATATTGTGGGCAAATGAAAAAAAAAATATGAATAAATATTTGAGTGTTATTTATAGCCTGTAGGTGACCTTAATAAATGCAATTAAGGAGTTGTAACTAGTATAAACTGACTGAAATAAATTTATGGATTTATGGGTATAGAGGAAGGTAAATCCTCATGGATCTACTTTATACAGGTTGTAAAGTTAAATATGACAAAGCCGCAGAGAGGTAATTCATTTTGTTATCCTAGAATGAACAGTGAAAACCATTTTCTTATATTCTGCAAGGGAAAAATTATGATCATTTGAAATATTAAAAAAAATAGTTGTTCATTTGAGGGTTATATATGTAATTATTAACTGATTTATGGAATAGACAAAAACATATGCTCCATATTAAACCTTGAAATGTTTGTGGTTTTATAGAAAATTTTTTTATGTTTTATTGATTATATTGAATGATAATTGGTAAAAATGATATCTTCATATCATTTTTATGGTAATAATTTTGTAAAAAATTTCAGCAAGGTCAAACCTTGGATGACTCTGAAAATGTCACGAATTATGAAAAACGGTTTCCACTGAAGAGAATCTACTCTCCACGGCTTTGTCCTTTTCAATTTTGAACCTGTGTACACCTTATATACTAAATATTTTTCTTAAATATAAAAGAGTTAATATGGAAAAGATTTGAAAGGTTTTGAGTTATGCAGGTGATATAAAATGTATTTAAAATTTGTATTTTAAAGTGAAAGTTAGTATTGTGACGATAATGATGAAATTATCAGTAATAATGTGTTGCAATACCCATAGTTGGTTTAAAAGCATTTATACTTAGAACCGTGAGATCAATTATAGCTTAAACCATCTGTCAACAAATCTTAGTTTAAAATTAATCTGTTGATTACCCCCAAATGGTGATTTAAATATTACAGTAACCTTAGTTTATCTGAACTTACTTAACTTTATTTGTAACTTGCATCACTGAAGACTTTTATTCACTAATTGCTTTATTGCAGCGAAAATTTTTAACGGACATTTGTGAGGGGATTTAACTGAGAAAAAGTAAAATGTAACAAAAAAACAGAGCAATAAAATGCTCCTCATTGTCTGGGCAGCACGTATTGTTGCCCATATGAGTGAACCTGATGAAGTAAAAAAGAGACAAAATGAAGGCAGCGTGTAGTGCTGTCTCTCTCCCACTTTTATTCTCTTTAAATATATATACATGTGTGTGGATGTGTATGTATAGTTGTCCAAAGGAAATAATGTATGTGTTTGGTACTACATGCATGCACATGTGGTAGGAAAAAGAAATCATTCTCTAACGTGGACAGTTATTTGGTGTACTTAACCTGTTTATGTATTTTTGCATTTTGTTAAGTGTTTTTTATTTTGTGATGGATAATTCGAAATTTATTTGTAATAATGTCTATTATTTATTACTATATCAATATTATATTATATTAATTAATAATTAAAAGCTGAATTTTATATGCAATGGATAAGAAGCTTTGTTTCTAGCGGGTGCCCTATGAGTCTTTTTTATATTAGAATAAAACAAATGACCTTGAAAATTGTTAAAAAATCTGTGATTATTTGATCAGCAAAAGTATTTTGTTTGCAAGTATATCTATTTTTAATTTCTATGTTTGGGCGCCAGAAATTTCTAAATGCTAGGCGGTCATATCGCAAAAGTTAGGCTGCCTAGTCTTGCTATTAAATAATCTACAGTTTAAACTTTCAACACAGTTATGAAATTATGACTGAACCATAATTTAAACTCCGTTATTAGTTTAAATTGTAACTTATTTTATGAGTGTTAGTTGCTACGCCATTGATTAGTTATAGAAGGATAGACTTTAGAGATTAGATTTTCTAACAAAAATTATAATCTGAAGAGTCGTTAAGAATAAGAAAAAATGATAAGATCGTGAGGATTTACGCTATTATAAAGTATTTTCCTTCTAGTACCAAATTTGCAAAGATAACTCTGGAAGTCACCTATAAATATTGTTAAACATACAAAGTAATTAACATTCTGGTCACTAGGCTATCATGGTTGAATGAAGACAATACGGGCGGCTTGGCTTGGCACTCGCGGGCTGTTGTCACGCTCACCAAGGATGGGGAAGAGCCCTGCTCGTCTTGTGACACTACTAATACAGTGCACGCGGGGCGGAGACGCATCGAGGTAACTAATTTTTTTATCAATAAATAATTTGAAACAGAGTTGGATTAGATGGCCGAGCTGTAATGAATGGATCCGGTCAAATATATAGTGGACTCAGATATTGAGGTTTTTCCAACTATTGTTCATAATAAAATTAACCTTCGTATTTAATATTTCATTTGTGTGGTCATGGAAGTATTGAATATGTGTAGAGCCTTTGATCTTTTCGTTAGAAATTTATCAATAAATTAGAACTATTTTTTTTGTTTTAAATTATTTTTGACCCTTAATCCGTTACATTTGATTCGGCCTCAAAACATTAGAATTTTTTAAAATTTTTCCTTCATTTTAATTCAGAAAAAGAACTTATCGGAGCGTGAGACATTTCAAAGTGATGTATATTTAGTATTTTAATGGAGTCTGAGCAAAGAGCTACAGTTTAATGTTAGTAAATTTGCAATGGTTATGTATCCTCGCCTACGTGTACCCTGGATGCATAATTGTGAGTTAAGTTGAACAATGTCCGAAAGGGTATTATTTGTACGCAATCGCAGTGTTATTTTGGCTCTAACATATCATGATCATATCATCAAAATCTCACAGTAGATCTTTGCAACAATTTCCATGACAATGAGTGTATTGTGACTTCGTTCAACTCTTTAGTTCCTAAAATCCTCAAGACCAATGCCGTATTCTGGTCTTGTTTCCTTCAGATTTAATAACGGTCATGATCAGAAATAATTCCCTTCAACTCTGGCGGGAGCTGCTTTTGATAATGGATTATTTTAGACTATTAAATAATTACTAGCGTGACCCGTGCGAAGTCTTCGCATTATTTATTCCATTATGAAGCTCAGATGACAGATCAAACAAATATTTTACTAAAATTGACATATAGAGGCGCAAGTATCAAAAGCATGGAGCTAAAGCGCCACTTTATTTATACGTGAGTGGATTTGAAATTAAACAAAAATTTTACCGACCGTCAATCGTATTGACGTTGAGCCGTTAGATGGCAGCATTGCTGTTTTGTGTATATAATTTTAATAATTAATTAATTTGCAAAAACAATAGCAATAATAAATTTTTTAGTTGTGGATGCCGGTAGACCAAGCAATTATCTATAAAATGATATATAATTTATGTGGATTAGTTGTGAGGTTTTTTCTAAAAAGGGAGAGTAACATCTTAACCTTAGCGTATTAATATATATGATGATGATGATTTTTCCTTCATTTTAATTCAGAAAAAAAACTTATCAGAGCGTGAGACATTTTGAAGTGACATATATGTAGTATTTTAATGGAGTCTGAGCAAAGAGCTACAGTTTAATGTTAATAAATTCGCAATGATTACATATTCTCGCCTACTTGCACCCTGGAGGCATAATTGTGAGTTAAGTGGAACAATGTCCGAAAGGGTATTATTTGTACGCAATCGCAGTGTTATTTTAGCTCTAACATATGATGATCATATCATCGAAACCTCTTAGTAGACCTACAGGATGCTAGGATATGACATGCAACATTCCCACGATTTCCATGACAATGAGTGTACTGTGACTTTGTTCAATTCTTTAGTTCCTAAAATCCTCGAGACTAATGCGGTATTCTGGTCTTATTTCCTTCAGATTTAATAATGGTTATGGTCAGAAATAATTTCCTTCAACTCTGGTGGGAGCTGCTTTTGATAATGTATTATTTTAGACTATTAAATAACTATGTTGATAACCCTTCGGTCTTGGTTTTGGTAACACTTTATGATACTGATTATTATATTAAAGAATCATAGTTTATTTCATCTGCCTAGAATGGTCATGATCATCCTTCGGCGCTCACCAGTTTTTACAAACTTATGTTAATCAATGTGTAAAAAGAGGAGACCCTACTCAAGTTGGAAAAAGGTGGGAAGACGATATTATGAAGATAGCAGTTCCTAACTGGCTTCAAACAGCTCAATCAAGAGAAGATTGGCTAACTTTGGAGGAGGCCTTCACCTGTAAAGGGGTTCTTGTAGAAAACTAAAAACTTAATATTTTTACTTTTTAACTAACCAAAATAAAATTCAATATTATGTACGTAACAACTAATACTATTCGCATAAATAAACAGAGAAATAATACAAAATATAAATAACTTTAATATTGCAAGAAATAAAAGGTTTATTATTTTAAATGTGTACGAAAAGTGAGAGTTCTGCTTGTACTTAACAGTTTTTTTATAAAATCATTCATATGTAAATAAGGAATATTACGTTCTTGTCTACTGCATAAAAGATGACAAATATTATAAATTCACTTGTCATATTTTACATGATAACATATCATGCGTTACATACGCAACATCTTGTTGGTTATCGTCTTTGTGAGATGAAAAATCTTTACACCGGATCGTATATCGGTATAAAGAAGGAAAATGTTACTTGCCCTATGTTATAATGTTATAATGTGTATTCGGAAAGATATGTTATAAACAATGTGTATTCGGAGAGGTGCCAATCTTGAAATTTTTTTCTGCTTCCTTGACCGCTTTAGGAATGCGATTATGGATTGGCTTAGCAGTTTATTATTGATAATTAGTATGTTTACTGTAAACTATTGTAATTTTGGAACTAGCATACCTAAAGCGGACATAGCATCAGGGTTTTAGATAAATAAATAAAAAAATATCTGCACTTAAAAGCTGTGTCGTCACCGTAGTATGTTAGGTTGATCACAAGGCATACGGCCTTTGACTGCGAGGCGCACTGCGGGGACCCAAGTTCGATTCCCGGCCCCTCGTCGAACAGGGCTGGACTGGTGTTATGGTTGGCTGTAAGAGATTGCTCTTGTAGCAATAAGTCCGCCGTATTTATCAATTAGATACATTAAAGTACAGAAACAAATAAATAATAAATAAAAGCCGTTGCAATTACCTTTACTTTATTATACATACACATTATTTCCAGCATGAAGACAGTGAGCATTTCTTCGATTGTGAATCTCCGATATCGGGCACTGAACTTCTGGGGCAGCTGGTTGATTCTCATAAATCAAATTATGGGTAAGATTTTCATATTTGTTTCGTTAAATGTTTTATTTCATTAGCTGTGCGTTTATATGTTAAGCGAGATATATAGCATAACAGACTCAAAAATGCATTTTACATTTTTCACTTAACAACAACAATATCCATCATAAATATATATATATAGCATAATATCTATATATAGCATAATAATAAAATATAGATCAGAAAGATTGTAATGCAACATTTTTACAGAATTATATCTTTCAGGAGCGACCAAAATTTACCTAATTTGTTTTTTTTTTCATTTAACAAATTTCTTTAAAATCGTTTTTTGTTCAAAAATTTTGATGAATTTTAATTTAAGGTTTTATAATTTATAATTTTTTTAAAATGATAAAACAATGATTGCTTGTTCTAAAAATAATTCTGAAGTTGTTTTCAATGGAAATTATTACAATGAAACACATTGAAACTACTTTTTTGATGCTTATGTAGGTTGATTAGTTTATATTATTGATTAAATAAAATCTACTAGGGAGCCAAATTTTTTTAACAGTACCACAGCGGTAAAGTATCATAATATCATATAAACTTAATTCAATATCGTAATATCATATAAACTTAATTCAAACCAACATATACTCATAATGGGACTTGTTTCTGTCGCAACAAGAAACCAAGTTACAGATGGTTGATTGCCTGTAAATACATGGAGACATTTTTTGAAATTGGTGTAAAATATTAAACCAACCAAACTTGTTTAATAATACCAAGAGGGTTTTCTCCGGTACTATTTTTTATATATAGAAAATTGTAAATAAAATTTTGTTTTCATTTCATAAATTGTTATTTACTTAAGAATTTTATGATTTATTTATTTCTTCAAAATCCAGAAATAAAGTTTAGCCATATCTTCATGTCAGCTATTAATTCTAACAATTTTTAATATAAGTTATACACTGATATGTTTTAACAATAAAATAGCAAGCTATCGTCCACAAATCATCCGGAACTTATTTCTTATTTTTTTGAACTTCTCCATATGGATATAATTTTACTTTCTATTAGTTTGTTTGTCTCTCGGTTTGTAATAATCAATTTAGTTCGCTTCTTTTCGATAATATTCTACAAAGATAGGATGAAAATATTCTATTGTTTTTTCAATTTATTAATATGTTATTAATATTCCTATTATCTATAGTTTGTTTTAACTACGTATTGTTATAATCAGCCCAATGTTGTATCATTTACTTAACGTAAACATTAGCTATTGCACAATAATGGTTATCATATCATACCATTAATTTAAAAATGGTAATGTTGTATCTCACTGGCTTTGTCCTAGCCTTTATTGCTCGTTAACATACCACATCCTAACATTATTTTTTGTTCCATTGAAAGAAAAGAATATCATCATACAATTTTACGAGTAGAAAGAAAAGGATGGTGCTATTTTGTCTACGACACTTCTGTACTTTATCTAGAGATAACAGGAGAAGTATTTTTATAGATTATTTTGTTTTGTTGTACAACAAGTAAGGTTCATTTTTGTCACTTTAACCTCAAATTATTGATTAGAAACATATCATAATTCTTATAAAGTTAATTAAAATTAGTTGTTTTACATTTCAGTTCGCACAATTAATCCTATTAGAAAGGCTGAATTTACTAAGTCATTGAGGGAAATATTTAAATAACACATAAAATTAGCTGTAACATCAACTGTGTTAGCTACCCTTACATAAAGTGAATAAAATGGGCTGTAACATCAACTGTGTTAGCTACCTTTACATAAAGTGAATAAAATTAGCTGCAACATCAACTGTGTTAGTAACCTTTACATATAGTGAATAAAATTAGCTGTAACATTAACTGTGTTAGCTACTTTTACATAAAATAAATAAAATTAGCTGTAACATCAACTATGTTAGCTACCTTTACATAAAGTGAATAAAATGGGCTGTAACATCAACTGTGTTAGCTACCTTTACATAAAGTGAATAAAATTAGCTGCAACATCAACTGTGTTAGTAACCTTTACATATAGTGAATAAAATTAGCTGTAACATTAACTGTGTTAGCTACTTTTACATAAAATAAATAAAATTAGCTGTAACATCAACTATGTTAGCTACCTTTACATAAAGTGAATAAAATTGGCTGTAACATCAACTGTGTTAGCTACCTTAACATAAAGTGTATAAAATTAGCTGTAACATCAACTGTGTTAGCTACCTTTACATAAAGTGAATAAAATTGGCTGTAACATCAACTGTGTTAGCTACCTTTACGTAAAGTGAATAAAATTAGCTGCAACATCAACTGTGTCAGTTACCTTTACACATAGTGAATAAAATTAGCTGTAACATCAACTGTGTTAGCTACTTTTACATAAAATAAATAAAATTAGCTGTAACATCAGCTATGTTAGCTACCTTTACATAAAGTGAATAAAATTAGCTGCAACATCAACTGTGTTAGTTACCTTTACGTAAACTGAATAAAATTAGCTGCAACATCAACTGTGTTAGTTACCTTTACACATAGTGAATAAAATTAGCTGTAACATCAACTGTGTTAGCTACTTTTACATAAAATAAATAAAATTAGCTGTAACATCAGCTATGTTAGCTACCTTTACATAAAGTGAATAAAATTAGCTGCAACATCAACTGTGTTAGCTACCTTTACGTAAAGTGAATAAAATTAGCTGCAACATCAACTGTGTTAGTTACCTTTACACATAGTGAATAAAATTAGCTGTAACATCAACTGTGTTAGCTACTTTTACATAAAATAAATAAAATTAGCTGTAACATCAGCAATGTTAGCTACCTTTACATAAAGTGAATAAAATTAGCTGTAACGTCAACTATGTTAGCTACCTTAACATAAAGTGAAAAAATTAGCTGTAACATCAACTATGTTAGCTACCTTAACATAAAGTGAAAAAATTAGCTGTAACATCAACTATGTTAGCTACCTTAACATAAAGTGAAAAAATTAGCTGTAACATCAACTATGTTAGCTACTTTTACATAAAGGTGCTATTTTAATATATGTGGCGATCACAATAAAGGTTTCATGATGATAAAACATTCGGGTGTCTGCTTGAAGGCTAATAATTTTATAACTTTTACCTTGTACATAAAGTAATATGATACAATACAGGGCAGAACTAGATACTTGTAGTTTGATTTCTAGGGATAATTAAAACTTTCATTTTTTCATTTTTGTACACTACTTTTCTTCAGTTCATTCCCCTCTCTCCGCACTGTGTTGGCATCTTTGCACACGGTGTTCCTGTCTGGGCTGCCGCCTGCAGGTCCGTGTGGCGTGTTGCTGTCTACAAATACTCAGCTTGGAATAAGGGGCGGCACCGTGCTCCGAATGGAGTTAGAACTTGTCGAGCTAGAAATGGTCGGTTTACTGAGCTGGAAGATACGACATCTAATCGCTCTGGAGTGAGTTTTATATTTTTACAAATTATGTGAATAAATCAAAAGCTTTATTTTTAATATTTTCAATGCCAAAGTATTGTTATTTAAATCTGTACGATAATAATTTTGCATCGATGCATATTGAAATTTATATAAATAAATGCCTAAGTTACACCTAACAATCTTTTCGGAAGTTAACATTCTTTAATATTTTTTTGTTATCTATTGTTACACAGACTCTCGACCTTTGGAACGCTTTCACCAAAGGCAACAATATTTTTTTAGAACATCTTCTTAGTATCACCAGCATTGATCATTCATGTAGAAAAAATGTAGTTTTAGTATGCTGAACAATGACTTGAATAGATTACTTTAATTGCCCATAATAACCACAAATAGCACCATCAAGAATACAGCATTAAACCATATTTAAAAAAACATGCATATTTAAAAAAAACATGCATATTTAAAAGACCATGCATATTTAAAAAAACATGCATATTTAAAAAAACATGCATATTTATAAAAATATGCATATTTAAAAAGAAAATTAATATACTTGTAACTATTAACAGTAAATTGGTTATAAATATTTTTATTTAATGGTTATCATCATCGTGGTTTATTAGGTTTATCACAAGGTGTGTTACACCGCTGGGTGTGGTCGATTCCCGTCCGCTCTCTGTAGGATTGAACTGGTGTTTTGGTTGGCTGTAAAAGATTGGTCTTATAGCAATAAGTCCGCCATGTGTATCAATTGTGTATATTAAAGTATGTAAATAAATAATTAAAAATAACGTTAGGTTTTAAAATTTGTGGCTGAACGCTGAAACATAAATTAAAGTCCATCAATAAGAATGCGTAATATTTAAATGTACTACACATATTATTATATAATAAAAGATAAACAGTTCAAGTAAATGTGTGAGCAAGATAGCGCGATCCCTTTTCATTGTAATAAAAATGTCTATACATATTCTTTATGAAGTTAATTAAGTTACTGCGAGCATGTTGGATTTCGACATACGCCCGTTATAAGTTATAAATAGTTGCAAGTACAATATATTTAGAATTAAGTTTGTTACTTGTCATTAAGAAACATATTGTAACATTTTCTGAATAGATTATATGTATATATCTTTTTCTCTTCTTTGTCAGCACTACAGCCTGTTGCATGCCAAGGCTTTCCCAATCTCTTCCCTCCAGGCAGTGCGACTTGATGCAAGGGATCTCCATCTGTTAAATCCCAAAATGTTTAAGCTCTTCTCTACACTGGCCAACCGCCTTGTAGGTAGTCTTCCTCTTCTCCTTGTATCATCATCTTTGTTATCTTTGTAAACGTCAGTTTTTTAACTGGGTCCATCCAACAACCATCTGATGCTGTAGGACTTGATTACTCTTAAAATGTTTGCTTGCCCATATTTAGTATAAATTTCATTGTTATATAAGCTTCTCCAGATATTATTTTCTTTGACAACTCCAAAAATTGATCGAAGGATCTTTCTTTCAAAGATGAGTAGCCCATTCTCTTCTACTTTATGTATATATAAAATGTGTAAGAGAGATAGCATCTTCTCATTTCGGGTTAAATGTTTGTTTGGGGCATCGTGATGTAATGGAATTTACAAATCACGTCACTAAGTGTTTTGATGTAAATCTTTATATGACTGCAGTAAAAGTATATTTTTTTAGCTTAAAATACATTCCTCGGAGAAAATATCACAACTGTAGGGTTTATGATATACATTTTGAATAATTTTAAAAGATTTTTAAACAATTGTCAAATACCCACTATTAATTGCATTAATTTAACTCAATATTTGTATTTGACATCAACCGAAACGAAGCTAACTGCTACGTACAAAATACCACCAGCTATTTTAAATAGGGATATGAAAAAAAAATTACTAAGTAGAAGGAAGAATTTTTGAAGATGTTGCTTGAAAATCTGTTTTTCAATAATGTATTTCTAGCATCGGAATCTAATTGATTTTTAAGTTTTACCATTTTAATGATGTTTTCAAAATAAGGGCTGCTGTCGCAGAATGTAAGAAAAGTCGAATCCACTATGCATGGCTGAATAAATATTTAAAAATTTTAAAAAGTATCCAATTTTGTATAATTTAGGGAGAGTAAAGAAAATGGCTCTGTCCTCGCAATACGTAACGGTACATCAACAGGAGAATCTACAGATTATGGACTCCGGTTGGCCCTCAAGTCACAGTTCCATCAGAAAAATGTTCCTGATGATATTAAAGTGAGTGGATTTGATTTGTTTTAAAAATATTACCGAAAACTGAAATAATATATGTTGGGTATGAAGAATGACAATTACGAAACATCCTTCTATTTCTAAGTTTAGTTTCGATATTTTTCATTGCCGCTATATTACAGCTACAAACTTAAATCATAGACATTATTCATGTATAGAAGTTGACCTTTTACTTACTGAACTTATTGACATTGACAAAAATAATAAAGGAGTTGATGTATATTTTCAAATGGTGAAAAAATACATGATTTCTGAAATTGAATATATTTTGAGTTAATTTTGTAGAAATTAATTGCTCACAATTAATTGTGATTTCTGAAAATTTTATTGGCTGGAATGAATTAAATGTTTCCAATATTATACTTAATTTATTAATTGTTTTGTTTGCTTCTTAAGTTTTCTTGCAATACATTATTTCACAATATTAAATTTTAGGAGATATGTCAATATGAAAATTTCAAATATATTATCTTTTATAATGTATAAAGCCAAATTTTTTGATTTTGAAAACTTAAAATTAAAAGAATTTTAAAATATCGAAGAAAACTCAACTTTGAGGACTCTAACGAAATGGTTAATGGATAATATTAATCTTTCCTATATGGAATTAAAAAATTGTCTTCATAGGCTGGGTCTCTTCTATGTTTTAAAAAAAAGGAATTTAAAAAAAAACTTTATGGTTTTTATAAATACTGAAGAGGTAAACACAGTGTTAGAAAACCGTATTTAAAGATTTTGATGTATTTAATGTCATCGCATATTTCTGTTTCCAGCAAAATTACATTCTTCTATTGTTTCGTGAACATATTTTGGATTTTTACTCATTATTATAGGGTTATTTAGCAATTAAAAACACTTTAAATTAGGCAATTTATGTGTTACGGGCTTATATCTTAGTAATTTTTTAATCTTTTTAAATAGAATTTTGTAGGTAATGTTATTAGTCAACCCAAAGATCAAACGTGAAGTTAAATTTTAAATTATCTGCTTGTTTTTAAATTTTAGTTAGAAATTTTTTTTTGTGTGCAGGTTGCATGCAAGCGATTTGTTATTGTAATAAATTCGATTTCTCTTTAGTTATAGCATTTATTAGCTATAAACAGTGTTGTTAATTTTCAGAAGAAAATTTAAAAAAATTGAGGTTATTGTTTTTGGTAGCAAGTAGTTTCAATGGAAATTTTTAAAATGAGTCATATTTGCGATGAGTTAATTTAAGAGTTATAAAAAAATTTTCAATTTAATTTTTATATTTAACATTATCTCGAAAGTGTGGGAAAAATGAAAAAGAGGAAAAGTAGAAAAAACTAATTATGAATATATTGGTAGGGTTTCAAACCTAGCAAGTATTATTTAATTATAACCACTTCACATGAGCACCATTCCAATATGAGCAAACATTGACTTCTACAGAATCCTAACTTAATATGTTTCTAATACTTATTTAGTCACTTTTTTGAAGTTATATTTTTTTAAGTGCGTTATTAAAAAATGAGAGTGTGATTTGAAAAATACAAGATGAAGTTGGCAACTATACAACACAAAACAACACCATGAAGTTGCTAACGAAACCTATATTTTTAACGATTTACTTGTCCAAAGTACCAGGCGCATATGAGTATGAAAGGGTCTGTTTAATGATAGTGTCATCAAGTGATTACTTAATACTCAAAAATTATACTGTCACCACATTTGTTCGAATTGTCACAGCTACCAGGCGATCATGAGTTTGCAAGAGAAAAAATGCATATTTCTTTTATAAGGTGAATGCAGAAATGTCATAGTTTATTTTTCTGCTGGCTTTCTATTGTAAGCCAATCACCTGCCAGACTGTTTCGAATTCATTATGTGTTAATTTGTATTATAAATTATAAATGATTACATGCCTATATAGCATATTCGTTTGTTTTTATTATTAATTAAAATTTATTTAGTTAGCAATTCAATCCTCATGTTTCATACGGCGACAAGTCATTGACTTCCACCATTTTATTTTTCTGCTGGGTTTCCTTTATAAGTCAATCATCTGCCAGATTGTTTCCAAATTATCGCACTTAAACTTTATTAATATAATGAAAAATATGTATTTATATAATAAAAAATATGTATTAAAATAATTAAAATAAATTTTAAATTTAATTTGACAGTTGAGTAGTCCCCATTTTATTTTTTTGCTGGCTTTCCATTGTTTTTGTATTTTGCCAAAAAATTATAACTTTTAATGTGCTTACATAAGTACACATGTATTTTTTATTTTTTTTTCTCTGTTTACAAAATGCATAGAATGCAGTTTTTTTTATGTCTGTTATCTGTTACCTAATTTTTGATTATCTTATATGTGCTTTTATTTTATCTATACACATAATAAAACGTAACAAAGTGAATTCTGTGGATGGAAGATATTTTAAAAAGAGTGATTGATTTAGCATATAGAAGAAGACTGAAAATATTTTAATATTTTAATTTTGAGTGGCAAAATCTACTGCACGGATTTTTATGAAATTTTATATGGTAATAGTTTATAACCAAGAGCAACATATGAAAGAAAAAAATTTTTTTATATCGAGTTTTATACGAGTGAAAGAGTAAGGCACAGATACTAGTTAATTATATAAAGCTATGGGAATACTGTGTAACAACTTTCAAGTTGTTTTGTGGGTTTAGTCAGTCGGTTATAAATGTTCGTTAAAAAGAGACATGTTTTCATGTATGTTGTAAATTGTAGATCGTAAACAATGTTTTATTATCAATTTTCTTTGTTTTAAACTACAAAAAAAACGAAATAAAACAGAATTTCAATAAATTATCAATAAAATAATAAATTACGGATATGGAAATTTCTGCCAATCTGAACGTACATTATGCTTTTAAAGCATTTTAATCATAGATTTGAATAAATTGACATGTTGGTCAATTTCATTGAAGTCAGCTGATTGTACCACTTCAGATTCCAGTTTTTTGATAAATAATATCATGGGAGGTAAAACTTGGGTTGCAATTCTGAGATTAAGACCTAGAGCTTTCAGTAGAAATTCCCCAATTCTCCGTTTGCAAAAAGTCTGAGTTAAATTTGTTTTTAAGAATACTATGTCCGATTTAAATAGTGTAAAAACTTACAAGAACATGAAAAAAATAAATTGCATAGAGTTTCCTCTCCATTGTGACAGTACACGATTTTGGAAATTTAAGTCAATATAAATGTTATTGTGTGTTAGTTACCTTATTTGCTGGATACTGACAAAGACCAACATTAGCAACAGTTTCAGAAAATGTTAAGAAATATATTTTCATTCATATTTTTCATCATATCTCATTTATATACAGTATTATTTACAAAAAAGCTGATTTTCAAAATTTTGGAGGTACACAATCCTAGAAGACTACAAGTCCTAATAAGACTAGAAATGATTCATTATTTGTCCCAATTTTGCTGTTTTTTATACAATTTATTTACATAAGCTTACTGTTACAATACATAAAATAAATAAAAAAATCCTTCGTGTTGTAACTAAGATAGAATAAATTCCACAGCTTTGCATTAAATTGGAGACTACACATCCAGACGGACCTACTCAGGATCTGAGTCCCTATCCTGGTCCCTTCCAGGGTGAATTTGTTGTGGCTCAGGGCCCAGGACCTTCTGTCTGCCCAGGGGGCCCTTCGACTATGCGGCTCAAGATGCGATATAAAGGGGCCGTACTTGTGGAAGAGGGAGCTGTGAGAAGGGTGTACGATGTGCATTTTTATGGAGTCAATGTGAGTTTAGGGGTGTTCCTTTAAATTTCGAAATAAATCTTAGCGGAAGTATGTTTTATTACATGTTTCTGTTGTTTTTTGCAGTCACATAAGTTATGCCACAAACCTTCATGATGATCAAGATTTAAAATTTAGTTTTTACCTTGACAATTGCACAAGAATAGGATTATGGCGAGATACTATCATAGAGATGATGACAAGGCAATTGGCAATTGTTAATCACTAGCGATAGTCAACAAGACAATGATTTATGAAACAATTAGCTTTTGTCCATGGCTTTGCTCATATGTATTTTCAATGAAGCCCATAGGATTTACAGGCAGGCTTTCAGCTTTCCGAGCAATAAATGAAATATTTTCATTGGGTCATCTATTGATATGTAGGCTCATTTGTAAAAAATATAAATATATATTATAATATTGCATAAAAGAGTTTTGTTCTATGGAAATTTTATAATTTCTCAGATAAGGGACTGTTCATTAATTAAGTCACATAAATTTCGTTATTTTTTGACCCCTCTGTACCCCCCATGACACAGGTTATTACATTCTAATGATCCCTTCTCCCCGATTGTGACGTCACATTTTTTGCAACTTTTAATTCGTAACTAATTTTGATTAAAACAATATTGCGATTATAATTTTTTTGACTTTTGAAACCTTTTCAAATGTGTAACAATTCAGACCAATTTTAAAAAAACAAAACAAAAATTATTTTCGTAGCCTGGGATTATATTGCAATAAATAATCATTTTGTGTCCGCGGACTATTACAGTAATCTTCGATGTTATTTATCATTAGCAAGTCATATTGCATGTTCTTTGTCCAATCATACGGCATTGTCGTCATTGTGCATCAAACACCGTTTGTTGGCACATGTGAGTACAACTCTTTATGAAGGAAACTTCACGAATGTCTATTTGTCTGTGGAATGATTATGACTGACTCCTGTCATAATGTCTGTGGAATGATTATGACAAATGCAAATTGAGTTTCAAACATAAAATATTTTAATTAAATGTAGAATTTTTTTAAATTATGCACAATACATTTTGCACATTTTTTCTCGTTTTTTTTATGTTGGACCTGTTTTGAGCATTCTCTTTTGTTGTAATGAAACCTAATATTTCATAGATATACTTATGAATACGCTAAAAATATTCTTTTTCTGAGACTGACGTTTTTAAGTCCGTAACATAATATAAACTAATGTCGTTCAGTTGTTGAAATTCAACTGTTATTCATTAAATTTTTAATTTGAACGTTATTCGTTTACATGAAACTCATCCAGTTAGTCTGAATTTTAAAATTCTTTGGCGATATTCTGTACTCTGTACGATGGTTTAACCACAGACTATTATGTGTTTAAAATTGACAGTACGTAAATCATATTATATTGTAGATATGTTTGTAATACATATTTTATATAAATTTTAGCTTTCTGCACTTTTCAATGTTAACTTTAACTGTGCCAAATCTCACACGCTTCCATGTACGCAATATGCTTAAAAAGGGTTACAAAGTTTTCTCTTCACGTGTTAATTTATAGATATCTACTCACACAATTATCATAAAACCTTCAAGATTTTCATGCCTTCGCTTCTAGTTGTTGCATTTCCCAAAGGAAAAGTACAAAAAGTATCTTAGTGATAATATTTTTGATTAACTATATGTTACTCATACTGTGTGTTATATATATATATATATATACCAAATTATTATCTTGTTTTAGATATAATGTCATAAAACCTTACCTGTGTCACAAACTGTCACTTCCTTTATCACACTGGGTTACAATTTGTAGAACTCACACTTCCTTTATCACACTATTTCACAATTTGTAGAACTCTCACTTTGTTTATCATACTGTGTCACCATTTGTAGAACTCTCACTTCTTTATTCCATTGTGTCACAATTTGTAGAACTCTCACTTTGTTTATCATACTGTGTCACCATTTGTAGAACTCTCACTTCTTTATTCCATTGTGTCACAATTTGTAGAACTCTCACTTTGTTTATCATACTGTGTCACCATTTGTAGAACTCTCACTTCTTTATTCCATTGTGTCACAATTTGTAGAACTCTCACTTTGTTTATCATACTGTGTCACCATTTGTAGAACTCTCACTTCTTTATCGCCATTTGTAGAACTCTCACTTTGTTTATCATACTGTGTCACCATTTGTAGAACTCTCACTTCTTTATTCCATTGTGTCACAATTTGTAGAACTCTCACTTTGTTTATCATACTGTGTCACCATTTGTAGAACTCTCACTTCTTTATCGCCATTTGTAGAACTCTCACTTTGTTTATCACACTGTGTCACAATTTGTAGAACTCTCACTTTCTTTATCATACTGTGTCACAATTTGTAGAAGTCTGATTTCCTTTATCACACTGTTACACAATTTGTAGAACTCACACTTCCTATATCACACTTTTTCACAATTTGTAGAACTCTCAGTTCCTTTATCACACTATTTCACAATTTGTAGAAGTCTCACTTCCTTTATCATACTGTGTCACAATTTGTAGAACTCCCACTAACTTTATCACACTGTGTCACAATTTGTAGAACTCTCACTTCCTTTATCACACTATGTTACAATTTGTAGAACTCCCACTAACTTTATCACACTATTTCACAATTTGTAGAAGTCTCACTTCCTTTATCACACTATGTTACAATTTGTAGAACTCCCACTAACTTTATCACACTGTGTCACAATTTGTAGAACTCTCACTTCCTTTATCACACTATGTTACAATTTGTAGAACTCTTAACTCTCTATCACACTGTCTCACAATTTGTAGATGCCTCCTATGCTCTCAGAGTGTGATATAATTAACGGGTGTTCCCCGTTTTCATGAAAGTAGCAGATGGAGCCTAAAAAACGAAAATCTTATTAATAACCTTGGATATAACATTTTCATATTATTCAACAAATTCTCTATGCAGCTTCCAGAAGTGATTACCAAGCTAGCGCAGAGTGTCACGCCTATCCTACAGTACCTACCGCAGACCAGAAACCTGGTGACCCTTCAATATTTAGCCAGCAAACTGGCCGAAACTCCGCAGAATATCACTGCCAGTATACAGGTATTTGAATTTTGAGTTTTTTTGCAAATATTCATCAGAAAATAAAATTGTCACAGAAACTGTCAGTTTAGTGTAAGAATTAACAGCTGTATTGAAAATGCAACTTATTTTACCACCAGGCTACAGTTAGATTTGGACATATGATGTATATTTGTTTACGAAACAAATAATTTCAGCAAGTAATATCAGACGGTGCGTAGCACAGTGTTCTTCATTATGTTTGATTTATCTGAATCTACAGCATCGTATGAAGCAATGTTGGTCATGTTTTAATCATGAGTAATGATGAAAAACTAATGGCTAAACCCTTTAATCATGACTAATAATAGTTTTAAACGTAATTATAGTTAGTTATAGGTAACAATTTCAATGTACATAAACTAGTTTTACCGTTTTGCACTCCCGGATGTAACCGTATAAACCAATAGCAAATAAAAAACTTGGAGTTTCATGAGAATTAATAAAATATATAATATAATAATAATAATAGCCTTTTCATTTCCGAACATTTGTAACCAGTAAATACTATAGAATGTTTTGCAGTTTGGCGTGCCTCCTGGCATAGGCCTCCTCCTACTGTCTCCATTGGGTTCTATCATTTGCAACCTTTGTCCAGTAGAGCCCCAAAGTGATATTCAACTTGAATATCGTCTTCCCATCTTCTGGTTGGACCTGGTCTTCTGCTGCCATCTCTTGAGTACCAGAGAGTAATCTGCTTGCTACAGTTATTTGTTTTGCAGAGTAACATATGTCCTGTCCAGTTCAACTTTTGGCAGTCAATATGAGCGAGTATATTTTAGTTTTGTTACTGTATTTGTATTTTTAATCTTTATTGTATTTTTAATCCTTTTCATTGCCAATTGGCACCTGGCAAGTTTTCTCTATGCAATTCAGTGAAGGACAAAGTCTCACATCCATATGTGAAACATGGAAGGATACATGTGTTGGAATGTCTTCTTTTTAATGTGAATACCTAACTCTTTATTCTTCATGGTTTCTTTAAGAGGCCAGTACTTCTTCCATCCAGAAGCTATTCTTTTATTAAATTCTTTGGTCATTAAATCACTGGGAGCAATAATCTGTCCTAAATAAATGTATTCATCGACATATTTAAACTTATTTCCTTCCATTTCAGTATCTGTTTTACTGGTGATTGTCATCATTTTTGTTTTACTTATATTCATTTCAAAGCCTACCTCATAACTTTTTTCAGTTAGGGTTTTGTATCATATCTTGTAATTAAATTGTCTGCGAACCTCAAGTGGTTTAAGCGATTACCATTGATATTTAAGCCATACTCTTCCCAGTCTAGTTTTAAGAAAATATTCTTTAAAACAACAGTAAATAGTTTCAGTGAGAGTGGATCTCCTTGTCTCACACCTCTGTTTATAGGGAAAGGGTCTCCTTTTGATTTCAATTTTATTTGACTTTCGCTCTTTTTGTAGATTTCTGTTATCATGTTAATATATATGTAATCTACTCCTTATTGCCTTAATATATACCTATATTTATATATGGGTGTATACATCCTATAAAAATTGATTTGTTTGAAAAATATTATGTATTTTGTCATATTATTAATTAGCCTTTAAACATAAACTATCTTGTAATATTAAAGTATAATAAAAATACTAGAAATTGGTATAAAAAATAACATAGCACACAACAAATTCAAGCACAACGAAGTGTTATCTGTGACTGTCATATGTCATCACCACTGTGTTACCAGCTTTCCAAATAATTCTGTCACAACGTGTTATGATTTTGTAACAATACCGTTTTCATTTTTTAACCGTTTGAGTGCTGATGAATGCCATCGTGCTCGTGCGCATACTAACTAAATTTGCCACAAGCACGATGGCGCTTGCAAAATCAGTTGCTGTTTAGCGCGCGGTAGGCGAGGTCGCTCGCACGCATCGCTAATTTTTTATCTTTCTACGTGTTACATAAAGATCAAATTATAATATTATTAGTAATTACATTTTAAAAAGGATCCAGGAAAAGAAAATGTTTAACCCATAATGTCGGAATACGAAAATAATTTGAGTGAAAATGATCGTTTTTCAAGTTGTGAAGAAAGTGATAGTGGGAGTGACATTGTGATGCGCTCACAATTTGGCGTAATGCTAATTTTGAGTGATAGTGATAATAGTGATGATAACAATTATTTTGCTGATACGGAGGATGTACCGGACTGCGGAAATACAATGAGACCTTGATTTCAGTTTTTGTTATAATTTTTGTTCACAATATATACTTCAATAATTTTCTTTATATTTTATTATCTTTGTACAAGTATTTATTAAGAAAACACCGAAAAAATTATTAAAATTGGATAATTTTTGGAAGAGATACAGTTTTTTTTCAACACAAGGGTAAATGACATCAAAAACAAAAGATTTCTTTGGCATTTTTAAGTATATATGAGTAAAAAACCATGGCACTAAAACGGTTAATACGAGATTTAGACATTTTTTATAATCTATTCGTTTTTTAATTATAAAATGTTACATAATTTTAATATAAAAATATATAATATTAGATTATTCCTAGTATAGCCTAGTATAGTTAGATATTACTTTCTATATGTTGAATGCAACATCTAAATAATATAATGTGTAAACAATGTAAAAGAGAAAAATAAACGTGTAAATAATTCTTTCTTATATTCACGTAAATAATTACTACTGATCTTTACGCGGGTGAAAAATACGTCATAATTCGTTAATTTATTTTTAGTTTTTTTATATTTCTTTTAAATTCGTGGCCATTACTAGGTACTATAGGCAAAAATTGATTGCATCATTTGAAGGTTTATAACTTAACAGGTAAAAGGCTATTTGACAACATCGAAAATATACCACAATTCGAGGTCATCCTGTTAGATTATAACGTAAATAAGCATATTGCTTTTAATTTTCGGAAGAATATGTTTATATTTTATAAAAAAAAACGTAAAGAAATCACAATATTTTTTGAAATTTAATAAGCATCGCAAACGCCCTGTTATTGGTCAAAAGTCAGATGATATCGCAGACAAGTTTTTAAATCTTTAAATTTACTATATGTATATTATAAATACTTAACAATTTGTAAGAAATTATATTTTTAATTGAGTAATAAGTGCTTAGCGATAAAAAATAAAGTGAACTAACTGGAAAAAAAGGTTAAAACATATTCGCTCGCAAACAAAAGTCATCAGGTATGACATTTTTTAAATTGCTTTTTTTATAATAAATAATCGTCTGCTGCAGAATTTTTTTAAACATATCGTTTTTAATGTAAATTCTTTCATATCATATCAAAAATTTAAATTTAGATAAATACTAACAATTGTCAAAATATCATTGGTACTAAAACGCTTTCATACCAAAATTTAATATTCTTAATCTTTTGGTTCATTGGCATTGATATCGATAATAATATTTAAAACACAAATATTACTTATGTCGAAATGATCTTCACACATAAAAACATTTGAGCGAGCTACAATGCTGTTTAATTGTGAGCTAATTGCAGCCACTTTTTTCGTCTTTTAAGATTTGTTGGCACTGAAACTAATATTTTACTTTTTATAGACGTATTTGTACATTGTGTCACTACATACTATTTATACATCATTTTAATATGAAAATAAATAATAATCAGGACAGGACTGTTTGTTTACATTGCTTGTGACGTCACATTAGCCGTCATTACAGAAATTGCGTTTTTAGCGCGAGTTTGAAAATTCAAACTTTAAAAGTGATTTACATAAAAAATATGGCATATATTCTAGAAATATAAATGTAGTGTGCTTATAATACAAAATAGAACAATTTAAAAATTCAATTATGTCGTGCCTATTATATTATATCGTGAAAAGGATATTTGCAACATGTAAAGACAAAAACTGATTAATACATGTCGTAATTATCCATTTTAAAGCAATAATTAAGTATGTTTAACGGCAATAAATCGGTACAAGTATATTTATTCAATGATTAAGATTAAAGAAAATAGTGTGTTTTAAAATTTGTGGCTAAACACCGATACACCAATCAGAATATGTGACCACAAAATACATCATCCAGATCATAATATAATAATAGATGGCTATATCTAGTAATTATGTGAGCAGGATAGCGCGATCCCATAAATTAAATTCCATAAAAAAATTTCATTTGTTGCCGTTACAGAATGATGCTGAATAGATAGATATCATATACAATGAACGTATTAAGTGTGTGAATGTGATAAAATCTCCCATTTTCAGTTTAATTGTTTGTTTGGAGTATCCTGACGTAATGAAATTTACAAATCACGTCAATAAGTGTTTTGATGTGAAGCTTTGCATAACTGCAATAGAAGTAGATTTTTTTAGCTTAAAACACATTTCTCGGGAAAATATCACAATTGTAGGATTATGAGATACGTTTTGAATAATTTTAAATACTTTTAAAAAAATTGTCATGTATTTAAATTGTCCGTGTGAATAGAAATAGACTAAGCGTTTCAGCGAAAACTCGGCAATATTTGTGCATATTTTACTTTTCACATGTAATAATATTACAGTGTTATAAACAGTAACAAAATGACCCAAAATATCACAATTGTAGGATTATGAGATACGTTTCGAAAATATCACAATTGTAGGATTTTAAAAATATCACAATAAAATATCACAATTGTAACAATTTTGAAAAATATCACAATTTTGAAAAATCACAATTTATAAAATATCACAATTTTGAAAAATCACAATTTATAAAATATCACAAATTTGAAAAATCACAATTTATAAAATATCACAATTTTGGAAAATCACAATTTATAAAATATTACAATTTTGAAAAAAATCACAATTTTGAAAATATCACAATTGTAGGAATTTTGAAAATAATTTTGAAAATATCACAATTGTATAAAATGTGTATTTTGAAAAATATCACAATTTTGAAAATATCACAATTGTATAAAATATCACAATTGTAGGAATTTTGAAAATATCACAATTGTATAAAATGTGTATTTTGAAAAATATCACAATTTTGAAAATATCACAATTGTATAAAATATCACAATTGTAGGAATTTTGAAAATATCACAATTGTATAAAATGTGTATTTTGAAAAATATCACAATTTTGAAAATATCACAATTGTATAAAATATCACAATTGTAGGAATTTTGAAAATAATTTTGAAAATATCACAATTGTATAAAATATCACAATTTTGAAAATATCACAATTGTAGGATTATGAGATACGTTTTGAATAATTTTAAACACTTTTTCAAAAATTGTCAAGTATTTGAATTGTGAATAGAAATAGAGTAAGCGCTTCAGCGAAAACTTGGCAATATTTGTGCATGCTTTACTTTTCACATGTAATAATATTAAATGCTATAAACAGTAACAAAATGACTCAAAAAATCGACATTATGACTTTATTACTTTGTAGAAATATTTTCTTTTGCGATTGTTTAGATCGAGAATGGTCAAACCACCATAGACGTGACTGGTGCAGGCAACAACAGTAAGTTGCGATTGGACGGCGAGCAGTTGGGCTGGGTGTTTGATTACTGGAATCGGCAGCAGCTCATGAGGGAGCTTGGTTTGTTACGTATGTATCCCTTTCAATTTTTATATTTGACTCAGGTTTTTACTATCTACTGTTTAAAAATTTTATTTTGTCCGATCGAGGTGGAGATCCATATATGAATTCCAATAATTTATATCATAGTTGTAGAAGTCTTCTAAACGGGAATCTAGGAGAAAGCTGTATTAGTCTGTATAAGATTTGATTAATTGATGTTTAACCACGTTATATCGTTATATCGTATTAACACAATCTTTGTATATCGATAACACCTGAATTATTTCTGAGTCTGTTTTGGGGTTTTTTAACAATTAAGTCCGTAGCGGAGAACATAGTGTCCTGTACCTGTAAAAAAAAACGAGTGTGCTTTAGGCCACACGACTGAAGTAAATCTTCAAATTCACAAAATACGAACTTTAAAATGAATTTACAATTTTATTCACTTTAAACGTAGAATATTTAATGTATTGAACAAAATAATAATTTATAAAATTGTTCAAGAACGAAATGAAGTTACAAAATAATAAAAAAATCACCGTTCGCGTAACGCTAGCAAACTCGCATATATATATATATTTCATGCACTGGCTATGAGAGGAAGAGAGAAAGAAAATGTGTGCGCGCACTACTCTCTCTTGCGCCTACAGTGTGATACAGACAATAGGCTTGCACTGTGTCTTAGATATACGAAACATAACTGGCTATGAGAGAAAGAGTGAAAGAAAATGTGTGCTCGCACGTCTCTCTCTTGTCCCTACAGTAATATACGAAACGTAACTCTCTCTCTTTATGTCTTCACTAACTTATATCTCCCTCTCAACTTCCGTTCGCCTTATCCGATCACACTTTTCGTAACACTCTCGTCACGCATTCACCAGCTTACTCCCCAAGTCAAGCGTGCGTAAAGAAGTTTTACTTCAAAAACCTATTTGTACGGGTAGAAGTTGCACTACGAGGGTATTGCACACAGTTAGGTACTTACGAATATTTAAAAGATATAATATTTCTATTAAACTCAAATATCATGCCAGGTATAAAAATAGGTGCGTAAATAATATTATTTCACACTACGTAAATATATAAATATATTGCGTAGTGTATATATTTATATATTTACATAGTGGGAAATACAAATATATTGCTTTTTATACTTTAAAATATATAATAAACATATATTTTAAAGTACAAATTTATTTTTGTACTTGATTTAAGTCACTTAGATAGTTTCTATGAATTTTTTACAGATCTAAGATTTTCTTTCTGCAGATCTCATAAGTTGGTAGACTATTACTCGTATATTTAGCTGTTATAATCTTCATTTTAATTTCATTTTAAATGTTACTACTGTGAATACTATCCAGATTTTCAAAAATAGTTATAATAGAGGGTAGGGATACATAACCCACTTCAAAATCTAGGGGAGATATCCTAAAAAATTTTTTTAAGTTCTATTTCATAACTTTACAAGTTGTACAAATATATGTAACTATGCCAAATGTTAGCTCTATACCATTAAACGAAGCAAATAAAATGGCAGTATTAAACAGACAGACAGGAAAGCAGACGGATGTAACGAAACTCTAAGGTTCTTAACTAGTCTACGGAAAACTAAAAATGCTTCCACTCCATTGGGCTAAAGACTGTCGCTCTGCAATATGCCTCCATTTAATATAGAAAGCATTTAGCGATTGCTCTTAAAAATATAAAATTGGTCCACTTTCAACCAACCACGTGGCTGAAGAAACTATTTTCTCAAGCTTTCTGAAGGATTAAAAGCGGAAGATATTTGAGCTGTCTCAGTAATTTTATTACGAGTTTAATCTGGCTCGAACAAGTCCAGGTCTCAAAATTGCTAGAGCAAGAGAAGCAAGTCGCTTCCTCTGCCGACCTCTACACCCGAATATTAACAGTCATCAGAGGTGTTCACTTCCCTTCAAAATGTTGTGGAATGGTTCGAATGGCTCATCTTACCAATTTTTCTTTACGGCTCAGAAACCTGTACGATTCTCAAAACATCTCAAAAATCTTGAAGTTTCCAAATGCAATGTCTCTAGCAGATCCTGAGATTATCAATCGACGATTGTACCACCAATGACACCATCCTATTTCCCTGTCAGTATCAACTAACTGTTGAGCATTAAATTTAGCAGCTTCATCTAAGTCAGTGCAGAACTTATTTTTAGACAGACAGGTGGTTTAACTGTTTCAAAATACTTTAGAGAAATACACAAGCAGCATTTGATACCACATATGGGGTATATTGAAGAGAATTTTCAGCTGATACATGATAATGCAAGATCATACGTTGCTGGCATAGTGACTCAGTAATTTCAAAGAGGTTGATATTCTTGTAATGCAGTATCGAGCCAGAAATTCTGATATCATATACCCTTATAGAGCATCTATAGGAAAGCCAAAATAAAGGATTAGAACTCGAAATCCAGCACCTTCTACATTGAGGACCTGGAGAACCCTGTCCTCAAAGAATGGAAAAGAATCCTGTAGAAGGACATGAAGTTGGCAATCGGCATGTGCAGGCAGTCATAAAAGCTAGTGGAGGGAACGTGGCTTTTAAAAATTGTTTAGTGTAACAACAGAGCATAAAGATCAAAATTTTTTTAAATTATTTCAGTTAACATTTCATAACTTTTTTCTAAAATTCAGTTTTTGTGTTTTGTTTTCACATTTCTTTGACATATAAGAATTAAAACATTCAAAAGATATTAAATATTAACCATTTGAGTGCCGACGAGCGCCATCGTGCTCGTGCATGTACTAACTAAAATTGCCACAAGCGCGATGGCGCTCGTAAAATCATTTGCTGTTTAGTGCGCGGTAGGGGAAGTCGCTCGCACACATTGCTAATTTTTTATCTTTCTATGTGTTATATAAAGTTTAAATTATAATATTATTAGTAATTACAATATAAAAAGGATCCAGGAAAAGAAAATTTTTGACCCATAATGTCGGAATACGAAAATGATCGTTTTTCAAGTTGTGATGAAAGTGGTAGTGGGAGTGACATTGTGATGCGCTCACAATTTGGCGTAATGCAAATTTTGAGTGATAGTGATAATAGTGACGATAACAATTCTTTTGCTGATACGGAGGATGTACCGGACTGCGAAAGTATGAAGTGACCTTGATTTCAGTTTTTGTTATAATTTTTGTTCACAATATATATTTACATAATTTTCTTTGTATTTTATTATCCTTGTATGAGATATTTTATTAAGAAAACACCGAAAAAATTATTAAAATTGGTTAATTTTTGGAAGAGAAACAGTTTTTTTTCGAGACAAGGGTAAATGACATCAAAAACAAAAGATTTCTTTGGCATTTTTAAGTATATGTGAGTAAAAAACCATGGCACTAAAATGTTTAAATGTACATCAATAAAAAAGGCGTCAAGTTTACCAGTTTTAATGCCAGTTCAACATTTCATAACTTTTTTCTAAAATTCAGTTTTTGTGTTTTGTTTTCACATTTCTTTGACATATAAGAATTAAAACATTCCAAAGATAATGAAAATATTAACCATTTGAGTGCCGACGAGCGCCATCGTGCTCGTGCATGTACTAACTAAAATTGCCACAAGGGCAATGGCGTTCGTAAAATCATTTACTGTTTAGAACACGGTGGGGGAGGTCACTCGCACACATCACTAATTTTTTATCTTTCTATATGTTATATAAAGTTCAAATTATAATATTATTAGTAATTACAATATAAAAAGGATCCAGGAAAAGAAAATTTTTAACTCATAATGTCGGAATACGAAAATAATTTGAGTGAAAATGATCGTTTTTCAAGTTGTGAAGAAAGTGACAGTGACTTGAGCTTGACTTGAGCCAGTTTTTATGATGTGCAGTCTTTGTTTTTTTTTTGTAATCCTCACTGCACTCAGCATGAGCAATCACACAGGACTCTTAAGAAATGTGTCCTGCACCCACAAAGTCCTGTACTACTTGAGTTAATTACACAATAAAAAAATAGGGTGCGTGTACTTATGTACGCGCGTGAGAAGTTATACTTCTTTGGCATCATTAAATAATACAAACGGATAGATAACCTCAATTATATTGGAGCACTTGAAAAAGTCTATAAACACAATTTGTTCACTAATATTTACGAATAGTAAATATATTAATCAAAATATTGAATTTAAATCACTACTGAATATAATTTATCAGCACATATATAAATCGCACTTATATGAAACTAAAACACGTGTGTGAATGTACACACTAGAAACATGTGGATAAATACTATGAATATGAAAACAGTGAACAGAGGCGACGATGGTGCCAATAGCTTTTGTTTCGAGACTGCAACCGCTGCAACTTCATACTGTAACTTTTGTGTGACGTATCTTAAAATTTCACTCTCATCATTTTTTTATAACGCGCCTAAAGAAGTATAACTTCAAAAAATTCTAATTTTGAGTTCACTTATTCTAAGATTACTTTATTACTTTATTCATGTTGAAATTGAGGTATGACAAAATATTTCCAGGTGAGTGCAAGTTGCAGCCGTCAAGTATAAATAATGTTTACGGAGAGGAGCAGAGCCTCGTGCGTGGCAAATGTGGAGAAACTTTGGCCGCTGCTGATTGTTCTATTTCTCCAAGGTGAGTTTTTAGAATGCTCTCAATACCTTACAGCAATTTCTGCTGACAATCAGTAATAGGTCTTTTCCACGGAGCTACGAGACCCCTCTAATGGAGAAGCCAAAGCAACTTTCACAAAAAAATCACTTTCGCTGCTTTTTTTATCATTATACGAAATACAAATAATTAAAAACTCCAATAATTCTTATGTCAATTTTTGTTTTATTCATGCATGTATATACAGAACGGTAAATAGCAAAACCGGCGATTATTCCCCCCCCCCTCCCCACTAACTTCACCTCTCTTATATGCTGCTCTTGTGGTACCTATATAATTTATTATTAATGACGTCTCCAGTAAGACTGTTGTGCGCTGATGAGACAGTCTTACCTTTATGGTCATCTCTATGAATTTACAAAGAAAAAGTAGTTTTATTTATGTAATATTACATCATTCTTTTAAAATTAATTGTATTAAGTAACTTAAAATAAATTGGTTTCATATAACTATTGAGTTTTTGACTACTTGTTGAAAATGTTAACTGGTTACCCGCTATAATATTTTTCCCAAGTAGATTGCTTATTAATATTATAAATGTGTTTAATATATAAGCAAAGTGTTTGATTGTTAGTCTGTTAGTTGCTTAATTGCCCTGCAAACAAGCAATTAATTATTGCTAATTTGGTGGGTGTTTAATACATAGCTGTTACATATGGTTTTGCACATGTGAAATACTAACATCACGAAATGTTTAGAGACGCTCAATATAATCCATTGTGCCAATGTCTTAGATCTATCCAGATCACAATGATAGCTTATTATACTGGATCGTATCAAATAGTTATCACCTGATCCATCAAACATCAATCAATCGATCGGTTACAATATCTGAATTTATGTAATAGTATATACATTTAGTAAAAATAGAATAGGGTGCATACACTATACACATGAAAAATTAATATACAATATAAAATAAAACTTACTGGACAAGTAATGAGAAATATTACTATAACTATTTAGTATTTCTGAAAAAAAATTTGGCAATCACTTATTGTAATCTATGAAAAATTATTTCTAACCATAAAATTTTAGACTTTTTAAAAAAAATACAAAATCTTTACAAATAGCCCGTATGTAATCTGACCATGTGATATCAAAATATATTTTAATATTTACATGGTCTACATTTCTCAATGGCCGCATCGAATAAACTCACCAAATACTTTATTGTAAATAAATTGGATACTTTACTGTATCATATTTTTTTATATCAATATATATATAATCTTTAAATATTGTATGTCGTTATATCGAAATTTGAAAGTATTGGGTCGAATCCTAGTGTGGATAGATTTTTTTGTAGCTTAATACAGATATGATTCATGAATCATATATGAATTTTTTAAGCTGAGAAATAGAATAATTTCTGCAGAATGCCACTCTATATTTTATACTTATTAATAAAAAAAATTTTTTATAACGTATTGATAGATGGTACAATGTGTATATAAAATTGACAGTATTTTATATATATGCACTAGTTATTTCCAACTAATCATATATAGATGTGATACCATTTGTAATAATACACAGGTTTATATTTAGTAATAAGATTTTAATAAAACACGTGTTTTCGAACTTTCTTAGGTCCTTGCAGGCTTTTCCAAATTTCTTATATGTGTGTGGTTCTAGCTAACTGGTAACATTTACATGCAATTTTCTAAGATATATTCATGATAGAATCTGACTAAATATTGACAAATGGTAATGCAGTGTATATGCAACTAGTTTCTAGTATACCTAAGATCGAATAGTTTTCTTTCCAACTGTGGTGTAACCAAACTATTTGGAGTTACTGAGCGATTTGGAAGAAATTCTCCAAAGATAACTTTCAAATCGACCCATATGTCATCTTCTAGCAGGTGTTACGCTTATATAAAGAAAGATGATGAGAAAACTTGTTGAAAGGATTGCTCATGACCTACTAGCACAAGGTATTTGTTGAGTTTTGCACAGTAACCTATTCCATAAGTTAACAGTTTCTCTACTCTCGGAAAATGGAAGTTTTCTTGATGGGTTCCTGCCATTGTAAGATGAGTTGGAAAAAGGTATTGCACAAAATTCAGTACTGTTTTTGACACATTTCCATCTGCTCATAAATATTACGAATATGTTGCAGCTAGATAGTGTTCACTTAGATGTGGGTGACGTCATATCGTTGACTGAGAATATAAGCTCAAAGAATTGCATGAAATGAACGAATGGAAAGCTCATGGTGTGATTGTTTCATGAATTTGAACTATTGCTGTTTTGTTTCTGTAGCATAATTAGCAGCTAAAGACACTGAGTATTTGTCACAAGGTATTTTTTCATTACTCCAGTACCAAAGATTTACAAGACTTACATATTTTTACAGTGTATTCCACTAACAACTGGATACTATAGATGCTATTAAGAACTTTCAACTATGAGATAATCGATAGAAGGATGTTATTAAGGTTTTGACGTGACGTGCTTCCATAGCAGGAGGCAATTTAGAAACTTGATGGAAACAAAATCGGGTGATATAGTTTGGCATTGCAGCTATATAACTGTTCCAAAATTTAATTACACCATTCATAGTCAAAGGGTCAAAGAATTCGTTACGTTGAGTGATCACTGTGACGCATCATGCGCAGCGGAGGATGACGCGCTGCCATTTTGAGGTCGTTTCTCCGTATCATATAATTTCGGTTTATTATAAATTTTCACTCGGAGAAGCCACAATGCTTGTTTGACTTTCAATTGACAGCTCTCTCTCAGCTTTATTGATTGTGTGTGTAAAACATTAGTGTGGAATGGTTATACTGAAAAAATTAAGAAAACTGTATACAAATTTATTCATAAAAAAGCCAAATGAGAACATGCAAGTCGTATACGAAGGATGAAAAGAGCTTCTCAAGAGTAATCAAGTGATACCCATAAAACACCATATGATATAGTGAAGTGGTGCCAGGAACGTAAAACATATTACCTTTTAGAGTACGCATATTCACGTAAAACACAGGGCTGTGTCCCCTACACAGCCATATTCCAATTTTTTCTATCTATTCTATACTTATAATAAAACTCCCGAATTGGCCTATCAATTATTCTTAAATATCTTCAACGTATGGATATTGAAGATATTTAAGAATAATTGATTTTGGGGAAGGTAAGGGAATACAAAAATATTGTTTTTAGAATTTTCGTTTGTTTGTTTGTGTATGTGTAAAGTAAAAACTGCTCACTTAATTTGGATGGAGTTTTTAGAAAAGACGTGCCGGTTAAATTGAAATAATATTTATTTTTTATATCATCACAGTTAGTTCACACAATCAGAAGATATGAAAATTAAACATTTCAAAAATTAATTTCTGTGGTATTAGTACAAAGATATGTTGGCGCCTAGTTACTCAATGCGTTCTTATTACACAAATGTGAAGTGTACCTACATACACTAATAGATGGCACTATATATATTTTAAATCACGCAATGAAGTTTTTGAAATTTTCCACTCGGACTAGCATAACTTAGCACTGCTAATCATTAAAATTGTTTTACTGAATTGTAGAGTTTAGTTTCACCACCTAAAACTATCACTGTCTGATCTATGGTAGATTTAGCGATTATCCCAAGTTAAACAATAATTATATTGATTTTCCAATGCTAATGGATTTGCAGACACATTTTAATTCTGTCTGTTCCATTAACTGCTACACATGTGGAGTTGTAGAAAAGTCTAGTGCTTTGTGACTGATCATTAGTTTTTGTTCTGTTAATTTCAAGCATTTACTTATATATTCTTAGTTTATTAATTGATTTTATTTATATACAATAAATAAATAAACTATTTCCTAAATGTCTCGTCCCTAATTTATGGATTGACCAAAAGCTATGGGCGTGTACAAGTACCATAAAGATAAATTGTATTGAAATATAATACAATTAAAAAGCAATTCCATGATTGCATTTCTGAAGTGGCCAGTGGGGCAGAAAGAAATACCAGGACTGGGTTCACAACATTTTAGTAATGTTAGTGCATGAATGACAGGTAAACATTGCAACATATTTGCACACGCTCTAGATATGTGAAATGAACTATGGCTTTTTCCTCTCATGTAATATCCAGGTTCAAAGTGCTATTAAAATGATGACCTAACTCAACTTATGAATGAGTGCGTAGCCAATAATTAGCCAAATTACGTAATTTACACTAATGAAGGCACAAAAATCACCAGGTTTGCGCTCTTCCACGAAGTGCTGAATTCATCTCATGCTGTCACACTTTATACTGGCGGGCATTACGCACAGGTTCGGCCTGGTGCTGACGGCAAGGCAGAAGTCACTGTCAATGGAAAGCGTGTCAACTATTTTCCCACACCATACCAGTTCCCCGAGTTTGAAAATTTTTACGATTTCAAGTGAGTATAAATTTTTTGATAGAATGTCATTTTTTAGTAGTGTCTGTTAACTAAAAAATGATAACTAAATGCAGTTGGGTTTATAACTAATATTGACGTAATGAATCAGAGGACTACAATTGGCCATTGGCATTTGTCACGCTACTTATTAAAAAAACCTGTTAAGACAGTGCTTATTTAAAAAAATACATATGTCTAGGATAAATGCTGTAGTTTTTCAGTAATCATTTAGTCAGAGCTTATCAATTCAATTTTCTTCATGATTTTTGATTCATTGGTTTCGAAAATAAGTGTAAGAATACTCTATTTTCGCACATTCTTTAGAATGTCTTAAATACAATTTTAAATTATAAAAAAAAACGAGTGTGCTTTAGACCACACGACTGAAGTAAAACTTCAAATTCACAAAATATGAACTTTAAAATGAATTTACAATTTTATTCACTTTAAACGTAGAATATTTAATGTATTGAACAATATAATAATTTATAAAATTGTTCAAGAACGAAATGAAATTACAAAATAATAAAAAAATCAATGTTCGCATAATGCTAGCAAACTCGCATATATATTTCATGCACTGGCTATGAGAGGAAGAGAGAAAGAAAATGTGCGCGCACACTGCTCTCTCTTGCTCCTACGGTGTGTAACAGACAATAGGCTTACACTGTGTCTTAGATATACGAAACATAACTGGCTATGAGAGAAAGAGAGAAAGAAAATGTGTGCTCGCACCTCTCTCTCTTGTCCCAACATGGAATATACGAAATGTAACTCTCTGTCTTCACTAACTTTATCTCCTCTCAACTTCTGTTCGCCTCGCCCGATCACACTTTTCGTAATGCTCTCGTCAATCATTCACCAACTTACTCCCGAAGTCAAGCGTGCGTAAAGAAGTTTTACTTCACAAATTTGTATTCGTCGTAACAAACCCATTCAAATGATACCCTACATGATATAAAATAAAAATTTTTTTAGGTACTTTATTCATCTTTAATTATTCAACCCTTATTTATAAGTGTTTCAAAATATTTAGTTTGTACAAAATATGCAAGTTACTAAGATTTTTACATCGCATGGTTTCTGAGAAAATTGTCTGTGACAGACGGACATTAAGACAGCGAGATAAAAACTTTAAGAAGTCAAAAGTTAACACTGAAATGTTCAAGTGCACTTTCCTCCATTATTTGAAGAGTAATGCATGTTCGTATCGTAATACAGAAAGTTCATCTCATGAATGTGACTGCTATCAAGGAGTTTGCGTACATCATGCGTCTGTAAGTGTGGTTTTCCTTTTGATTATACACAGTGTTATAAATATACTTGTGATAACTTAATATTGTAATGATTGATAAGAAGATCATGCTTATAGATGTACGACATGCGCAAACGTCTTGACGGCAGCCTCTTTCGAGAGAATAAACTGACTGAAGAGCAGCTAGATGTTGCTCGCCATGTGATGACAACATTCAAATATGTCGTTGAACTCACATAGAACATTAATTTATTCTCATTTTAATTACGTATGTCTTTTATTTCTGAATAAACATAAACATGACTTGTAGGATTTCATATGTCAAAATGGAAAATGGAACCCTTAGGTACTTAAGATCATTCAAGTGTCTGTTTGTCTGTCTGTAACAGTTGATTTTCTCAAAAACTAAGTGATATATAAACTTGAAACTTGACTTAGTAATACATCTTATTAATCTGCGTACTTTCCACAATCTAACATTTTAAAATATTATAAGAGAATTAAAAAAGGTGTACAAAAAGTATTAAAAATTTTTTTTTTAATTTTATATGTCTTGTTAGGAGGAATTTAAAAAATTTATTTTATAATTTTAAATTGCATATTTATAAAGTTATTCTTAAATATACACAAAAATAGAGTATGCAGTTTATACTACTGTCATTTTTTTGTTTTTCCTACATATACCAAATTTTATATAAATAGATATATCCATTCAGGGTTTAGGGAGTTATTCTAGAATAAGAAACTTTTGCATATATATTTTTAGGATGAATTTGATTAACAATATTTATCAACAGGACAAGTTTAAAAAAAAAGGTGTACGAGCGAACGTGAGTGAAAAATCGGCGTGCTACAAAAAAATTACTTAACAGTTGAATGAAAGAGATCTCACAACAGATTGTATGTCAACATCGCCATCAGCCGGAAGACGTCTACTGCTGAATATAGGCCTTCCCCATAGATTCCCACAAACATTAATCCCATGCCGTTTGCATCCAACGGCTTCCTGTGACCTTTACCAGGTCATCAGTTGCATCTTCTGGTACATGGCAGCTATTTGAGTATTTTTTTCCACACCGGTTTTTAGATATGTGTGCTATATGAACTTCCCATTGCCGCTTCAATCTGCTAATCCTAAGAGCCATGTCGGTGAACTTAGTTCACTGAACATGAGATGTGAACTCCCATGTATTAATTATATCTTATAGAGGAAACCCGAGCATATCCGTTTCGATAACTCTCTGAGTAACTTGGGTTCTTTTTACAAGCCCAAAAGTAACGGGCCTTTTCTCACTTCCGTATACATCGCAGGCAACACACACTGGTGAAAAGTTTTATCTTTAGACACTAGACGAGAAGATGTAATGATATTTTCCGAATGTTCTGCAGCCAAGTTGGATTCTCCAATTGACCTCTTTCTCAAAATTGGTTTTATCTAATTAGACAGTTTTTCTTAGGTTTATAAATAGATAGCAAATTTGTGAGTAGCATTTCCAGCATGTACCACCAGTATAGGTACGACATGAACGTTAAATATGATCTTTGTCTGTATTAAAACTATATTGACAAATCTAGTTTAATAATCAGAGCAAGCCAATATCATTAGAAACCCTCACAGCAACATACTAAATATTAAAACGAAACATATTTCTTTCCAGAATAAGTGGGGATGCGACTTCTGTGCGTCTGTTTGCTCGGATAAGTGGCATAACCCTAGCCTGGACAGAGAAGGAGGCCATACTTCTGCTGCCCACCTTCTATATGCAGACGGCGTGCGGAGCCTGCGTGCGACAAGATCGTCTCATCGAGAGGTGCCCCGGACACAGATAGGGGATACACATTTTGTTACGTGGAAGATTGTGACAACGTCTGCGTAGATTGCTTTAATTTGCAGGCATGTTTCAACATTAAAATGGTCAATATTTTTCTATATTGCACATTATTATAATTTCCGACTAAGATAACAGCAAAGACAGAGTTTATCGATATATTGTTTCTTGTTGGCCCTCGGGTAAACACCATAATATTCAGTTTACTAGTTTAATGATTTTTACAATACAAATTTGTGGAATTGTCTAGTTACAAAACACTTCGATAAGAGATAAAATATTTATTGCTGTCGAGAAGAGACCATTAATCTTTTTCTTGGCAGTATGACAAAAAGGTTAAGTTCTGGTGCCAGGTTTGCAAATTATAATTTTCAAAAGAATAGACGGACGGACGACGTATTTTGATTTCTTGCTTTTTTGCTTCCTGAAAGTCATGTCGGTTGCATCTTCCGCTTGTATTGCTTATAAGTTAAGCATCAGCCTGTTTATCTTGCTGCAGTCTATATACATACTTTTGAAAATATTATTTTGTATTTATTAAGCTTAAAGGCCTTGAAACGTAATAAATTTAAATTGTATGTTTCTATAAAAATTTGAACTATGTCAATTGAATATGTTTATAAAGTGAAAATAAATTAAAAAAATGTTTTTTAAAGTTTTTTAACACTATCAAGAAAGGGTTAGAAACCATCACCATCTTGTATTTAATGATATCTACGACAAATTGTTCAATTCTTTATAAAGTATTTTTTTATTTTTATTGCGAAGAATGTCTGTTTCTCATATTTCAGTGAAGGCAACATATTGAAAAAAAAAATACAAGAAACATGAATATCTGTGGGATAAAAAATCAATTGAAAGATGACAGATGACACAGTACGCAATAACCTGACCTTTAAGTATATTTAAATAGATTTCGTTGAATGCTTATTCTGTGGAATTGTCTATGGTCTATATATTTTCTATAAAAGAAAATTTATCACCTGATATATATAACATTGTGAAATAGAACTATAACATGTGAAGTAGAACTATAGAAATTTCTTCGTACTTTCGTCATATTCTTTTGCATTATTTTTTTGTCCAAAACAGACAGTAGATAAATTGATTAAATTGCATATTTATAAAGTTATTCTTAAATATACACAAAAATGGAGAGCCATGTCGGTGAACTTAGTTCATTTAACATGAGATGTGAACTCCCATGCATTATATCTTACAGAAGAAACCCGAGCATATCCGTTTCGATAATTCTCTGAATAACTTGGATTCTTTTTACAAGGCCAAGAGTAATGGGCCTTGTCTCACTTCCGTAAACATCGCAGGCAACACACACTGATGAAAACTTTTATCTTTAAACACTGGGACGACTCGACGTTTCTATATTTGACTAAGAAATAAAATTGATCGTATGTTATCTACAGAGCCCTAAGGCACATTGCATAAATTTAAATTTAAGCTGATTCCATACCCTCTATTTGTGGGGGGATATATGCCTGAAAATGTCACAAACGCCGAATTTGCATCTAACGAACGGAAATTTGTATGGAATAGTTTCCGTGGATTTCAAAAATATTTTAAAGCTAAGAATATAATTTGAAATTGGAAAAAAAATTATATATCATACTTTAATGCTCGTATTCATAAACTGCACTAAAAATTGTATTTATGACAGAAACTTATTTCGAACTTTGTTAAGTGAACGTACTAATTTGTTCCATATACATGAGTGGTCAATCAGCACTGGTGACTTTCGTTATTCTTTAAAAGTTTGGTCATAGACCATTTGTATCGTGATCATAAACCAATTGGTTAGTAATACCTCAAGAAACGTTTTTAAGCTCTACATCAAGTGAAATTTTCAAGTGACTTGCGGGAATAACAATCGATGTTCATGATGTAAATGTTCTTCCACATATTTATCAAGCTCTTTTTTGGCTTTCGAATGTTGACATATTTTTAATGTTATCCATTCAAAAAATGCCGTCACAGACTATTTTATATTTTGACAAACCTGCTTAAAGAACGCAGTAAAATGACAGATTCTATGTGTTGTCTTTGAGTTGAGAATATTTTGCACAGTGGCCATAGGTGCTATGCGCACGCGCAGTTCAGTTTATGAATATGGGTAATACTCTTGTGAGCCAACAATAAGGATTTGAAAGTTTTGACTTGACGATTCTAACTTAAAAACTTTAATATTTTTAATAGTTTCAATAAAAGTCAAAAAGAGCTATTAGATAATTACAACGTTTTAGGGCATTACGGCAGCTTTACGATCATATATGCCCCACATTCCTCCATTAACAAATAAATTCATAAACCTTTTTCCTTTTCTGAAGACACGTTCGGTTAATAATCTTGTATTAGTTTCGTATAATTTAATTATTTCGTATGGCGTAAAATCTAATCCTTTTTTCACACAAATATTATTGAGAAATATTACATTTATAGGAATATATAATGCGTATCGAAATTTCATTGCGTCATCTAACAGTCCACAGCCAGTGGGGCAGACGAACATAAAACGTATCAAATTTTAACACCGTCATCTAACAGTCCTCTAATATAAGCGTCTAATATAAGGCCTCTAATATAAGCGTCACATCCAAATGTTAACTATAACGATTAATATAGCCTATTTGTATTATATTAGAATATTAATAATATTATTACATATGAATAAATTAGACATTTCTATTTATATCTTAATATGTTTTTTTTTTATTACAACAACCTTTGGATTTGAGTTTCAACAATAATTTAACATATCCTAAATCTCACTTCATACATGCCTAACTCCTTTCCCGCTTTATACTAAATTCACGTATTGCTGCATAATGCGAAGGGTGTGGGTAGACATAATTGTAAGTTTTGAACGTAAGCCTAAAAGATTAAATTATTTTATAAATACCTAGGAGCCCAAATTTTTGGACAACTTAAAATATTTGTCTACTCGTGGCCTTGGGCTACGATCTGAATGTTCACTCATCCTACATAGTCCTAAACCTCTTACAAAAAAATCTTTCACTGTCCAAGCAACAAAAATTTGGAATTACCTTAATCCTGACAACAAGAAAATCACATCCCTAAATATTTTCAAAGATTGAGTGAAAAAGTCTTTTATTAATTATAATGCTTCTTCCTTGAGATATAAGAACCCAACTTTCAGTTTGAAATTGGACGCTTCGTCCCTTGGCGTCCCTGACCCAGATCTGGGTCGGCTGCTTCTAGTGATACTCAAACATTTTAATAACAAAAAAATATAGACATTTGTATATTATAGGATAAAGCATGATTTAATGATAATATAGTTATAGTAATGTAGTGTATAACTATTTTTAATATTACAATACAATAATGTAGTATAGTTATTTTTGCCGCTATGATTTTTAAAAAATTGGGTGTGGTGACAATTAATATTTGTGATTATGGAATGAATGTAAGTTTACATCTATTATTTGATGTGTAGTTATTTTTTTTGTAATGTTTATTCTTTATTTATTAATATATTTTTGTAATATACAAAGTATGTTAAGTTTCTAAAACTGACAAAAAAATATGATGATGGAGCGAAAACATTGGTTTTATTTACAAAAATATGTAATATTAATGAAAAATTTCATTAAAATAAAAAAGTGATTTATTTATTATTTGAGACAGTAATTTTGTATTTTTTTGTATATTCATTTGGTCATTTCGCACGGAATTTTACACATTTTAAGTTCATTATTTTGATTATTTTTTCTAACTTTCTTTTTATTGTTGGAAACATCCATTTTATGCCAGCTTACAGCTGTACATAATATTTTTGGCATATTTCCGTTCATAAACGAACAAGATAATTTCAAAATCTAAATTTTTTCCACTTTTTCTAAATTTTTTCCATGCATTTGTAAGTTTTTAAAGTATTTCAAATATGTTATAGCATTATTTTTTATTCATCACTACTTGCACAAAGGACTTAGGATTATTACGACTATAATTTAATTACTTTTTAGTATTGCATTCGGTTATAGCGGCTTCTTCCGTTCGTTACTTTTGATTGCTGTATTTTGAATACAAACATTTTTTGTCCGTCATTAATTGCACAGAGGATTTAAGTTTATTATGACAATAATTTCATTACTTTTTAGTATCGCATTTGGTTGTAGTGGCTTCTTCTGTTCGTTACTTTTGATTGCTGTATTTTGCATACAAACATTTTTTGTTCATCATTAATTGCACAGAGGATTTAAGATTATTATGACAATAATTTCATTACTTTTCAGTATCGCATTTGGTTATAGTGGCTTCTTCTGTTCGTTACTTTTTATTGCTGTATTTTACACACAAACATTTTATGTTCATCATTAATTGCACAGAGGATTTAAGATTATTATGACAATAATTTCATTACTTTTTAGTATCGCATTTGGTTATAGTGGCTTCTTCCATTCGTTACTTTTGATTGCTGTATTTTGTATACAAAACTGAGATGCCACATCAATAACTTAATGACAACACAATTTTTTATTAGGTTAAGTGATTTTTTTTATTTATGTTCAGTTATTGTTTATACTTCTTTATGATAATAATGAAACTTTCATATTATTATGAGTTTTGCTTTATAAGCCTTTTTCATTACAAAAACGGAAATTTTTTCGTTTTTCAATATTTTTTAAACTAATAAATACGTAAGTATGGTACAAATGCTTAGACTACTTCACGGCTGCACTTATTTTCTATATACATGAAAAATTTCATTACATTCTAATAAATTTCAGAATTATGCCTTATTTTATTAGAAAGGGCGAAAAAGCACACAGATGCCCCATGTTTTGCACACTGGCACTTCGGGATTAATGACCAAACATAACTCAAACCAGTCACGAAGCTCCCAAAATGCATTTCTTGTCTACAGAAGAAAAATTAGAATTTTCTATAATCAATATTTATAATGAACACAATACTGAAAAACTTGTCAAAATTTGTTTTAACGGGACTTTCCCAGCACCCTGTCGTTTTTCTGTTGTCAAGTTGAATTATTTACTGAGGTAAGCTTTTTTATCTCACTTTTGTCCTATTTTCACATAATTTTTCATTCTATGAAATGTCACTGCCTCAAAAATTGTAAATTTAACGTTTAAGGGTTAAGCTAAAATCAACAATGCTGAAAATTTGGGATTAAGAAAGGTATTGTTGCCGAATTTGGAATTCTTTGTTATAATAGGACAATATTTTAAAAAAAGAGAACATTACAATGTAAATTAGAAGGAAAAAGAATACGACATGCTGAATTTTCAGATCTTGAGAAGCATTCGTTAAAGCAGTTTAAGTAGTTAGATATAATAGTGTGAGGGTTAGTGGGCTGATACTAAAAAAAGGGCTAATGATCTCGCCATATTAGTCGGACACGATGCTTTCACAGCAAGCAAGGGAAAGCTTGAGAAATTTAAATCCAGGTGTAAAACTGTTTAAATAAAATTGTATGAAAGTGTTGGTATCAATGATAATTTTTATGATGAAAAGTATCTTTTAACAATTATGATCTAAAAGACAACTTCAGTGCTGATAACTATTTCTCCAAATTAACAGATAAAATACCGACTTATAAGATGATGGGACATAGCAAGGAGTGAGAATTTTACTGGAAACATACTTTGCAGGAATTGAAAAGTTTAAAAATTGTTTATGGGAAAATCGAAATGGCCTGGTTACTTTGCAAGCTGCATTTACTTCCGTTGGACTACCAAACTAAGACTAGTTTGGTTGACTTGCGAATAGTTACCGAGTAGCTATTTAAAATTGATAAGGTGACAATACACAGAATTCTTCAATGTAAGGGCAGTTCTGAAACGATCAACAAAAATAAAGTAAGTTTTTTACCTTCTCGTACAATCTCAAAGTTACAGCCAAATAAAAAATTTAAACTTAATTAAAACTCAACTTTATTTAAATTACAAGGCATATTAAAAATTTGGAAACTTCGTGTAGGACATTTGTTGTAATAAACATAAAAGATAGAAAGTCCACCACTATATCCGTCGTCGCCATATTGTGTTAGGTTGATCACAAGGCGTATATGGCCTTTGACGATGCGGCATACCGCGGGGACCCGGGTTCGATTCTCGGTCGTTCGTCAAACGGAGCTGCACTGGTGTTATGGTTGGCTATAAGAGATTGCTCTCGAAGCAATAAGTCCGCCATATGTATCAATTATATACATTAAAGTATGTCTGAAAGAGATTGGAAAAATATAAAGGACACAATTCTGAACTGTTTTCGAATTTGTGGATTTTATAAAGGACAAAATTAAGAAAAAGAATTGGCCTCAGTTGCAAGTTAATTTTCCGTAATTGTAACTATATGGTCTTAGTTGTAGTTTATGGAAAACGATTCTGTCTCATTATAATAATGAAAATATAAATTTTGAAATTTTTTTTGGTTTTGATAATTATGTCATTATAATGGGAGCTTTTAATGAGTTCAAGATCATCAATGCTGTCAAGAAAGAACTAATGAAAATGATGTACAGTACAAATTAGTTGTTACAACATCAGTTGTAACAATGTACTGGTTATAACAGGGCAATTATCTGAGACACCGCTTATTATGACGTATTACATTTAGCAACATCTTTCCTTATGTGTTCCCTTTCATTTAGTGAAAGAAATACTGACGTCGCACATCCTGTCACTTGAGGACAGTTTCAGCAATGGCTAATTTATAAACAAAAGTTTGGATCTATTCTGCGAAATATTATGTTTAACCGTTAGTGCCGACAAGCGCCATCGCGCTCGTGCGCGTACTAACTAAATTTGCCAAGAGCGCGATGGCGCTCGAGAAATCAGTTGTTATTTAGCGCGCGGTAGGGGAGGTCACTCGCACGCATTGCTAATTTTTTATCTTCCTATGTGTTACATAAAGTTCAAATTATAATATTATTAGTAATTACAATATAAAAAGGATCCAGGAAAAGAAAAATTTTAACCCATAATGTCGGAATACGAAAATAATTCGAGTGAAAATGTTCATTTTTCAAGTTGTGAAGAAAGTGATAGTGGGAGTGATATTGTGGTTCGCTCACAATTTGGCGTAATGCACATTTTGAGTGATAGTGGTAATAGTGACGATAACAAATATTTTGCTGATACGGTGGATGTACTGGACTGCGAAAATGATGATGTGACGTTAATTTCAGTTTTTGTTATAATTTTTGTTCACAATATATATTTCCATAATTTTCTTTGAATTTAAATTTATTTTATTATCCTTGTACAAGTTTTTCTTAAGAAAACACCGAAAAAATTATTAAAATTGGATAATTTTTGGAAGAGATACAGTTTTTTTTCCAGACAAGGGTCATGACATCAATGACATCAAAAACAAAAGATTTCTTTGGCATTTTTAAGTATATATGAGTAAAAAACCATGGCACTAAAACGCTTAACGTAACGTTAACTAACACATGATAACAGCAGTTCACTTAATATTAGCTTTAAAAATCAGTATACTGTACCGCACTGGCGTTATCCTTGCCTTTATTTTCCATTAACGTGAGATGGCTTGAGAGCAAATAGCATTATATAATTTTACGAGCAGAAAGAAAGTGATGTAGCTATTTCGTCGACAATGACATTTCTGTACTTTATTTTTGAATGACAGGATATGCATTTTTATAGGTTATTTTATTTTAATTGTGCGTCAAATAATGTTTATTCGTAATTTCATTTAAACATCGGTCTCAACTGTGAATAAGAAATTTTATATTTAATATTGTATGAAATTATTATTGAGTAACGTAATGGAACAGAAGCATTTCTTAATTCTCTAGTAGGGATTTTATTGGCGTTTCTTCAAATGCAAAATTTATGAAATAAAGTATGGAACGATATTTATAAGTATTTAATTTAACATATAACATAATATTTATAAGATATCTATAAAAGCAAGTCGGTTTGCAGTGTACTCAAATAATTCTACTAGAAAGGTTATATTTACGAATATCGAAAGATATATGTAAATAGCCATAAAGTCAGCCGCAGCGTCTCGTCTACTGTTTTAACTACCTTCACGTAAAGTGAAATAAGGCACCATTTTAACAAACGTAGCTGTCAAAATATAAGTTTCGTAATGATGCAACATACGGACGTCTGCTTAAAGACTTATAATTCCGTAACATTTATGTTACTCATAAAGTAACATGATACTATATAGGGCTGATAATTTTAGGAATTTATATATTAAAAAAAAACAGTATATTATTTTAACAATTAATATATTTAAAGTTCCAAACTACATAGTTTCATTGTATCATTCTTATAGATATTTACAGTCAATGTTGTGTTTTTTAGATAATGTATGTCCAGAGCATGTTGATGCATGAGCACATGTGTCAATATCACGTTTTTGGCAAACATACTTTTTGGAGGATACAGTTTGAATTTGTGTATAATAAAGAAATCCACCAGAGAAAGTATTGTACGAACCAAAAACTGAATTCAGACAATAAAAGTGGAATGCGACATTTATCTATGTAAATATAGCGATAAAACACTTTGTAACATGTTTGAGCTTCCACTAATCGAGCTGCTTGCCAAAACAGTGCTATAAAATCATTTATCGCTAAGCAAGTAGAGACAAACGACATTACAACAATAAAAAAAAACACATTCAATAAAATACACTTAACAATCTCTATGCCAATTCTCACTATATCAGAAGCAAATGAACTTTTACCAATAAACTCTAGCTGTCGGCCGCTCGACAACTAAACTACCAGTGTCCAAAACTTTCGCCCCAAAATTAAGATTGGCATTGTCCATGTTCAGGTACTCGCCATCCTCCAACTCTGAGATGAGACCCCGAACTCGCTTCTTGCCGAATTCGATAGCGACCATAGCAAGTCGCATTTCAGTCTCGGCATTTCTAAGGCCTATGCAGTATGACCTGTTGATGCATGTTTTATTTAATGAAAGCATTTTGTTAAAATAATTAAATCTTAAACTAATTTAAAGTTACACCCCATTGACATAGCAATGACAGAATGCCAAATTGTATAATAATAATCCCCACCACAAGGCTAAAAAGGCATTCTTAGATAGAGAATCAGGCCAAAAGAGAAATCTCAAATTTTTTCATGAAAAGTTAGGTTATGTTCACAAGCAACTAATAAGATGAATCAAAGTGTAGATTGCGTCTCGTATTTTCTATACACAAAAATCATATTAAACTCGAAACGAGTAAAAGACCTTCACTTTGACAACACAGAATGAATGTCAATGTTAGTTAACAATTTATTTTTAATTAATTGAGGCAATGGAAACAAATTAAAAAAAGTAATCGGTATTGGTTATTTTTTTATATATAGTTGTAAAACAGTTATTATATACTTTGCTTGATTTTTATTGTTATTTTTATTTCTTATCAACAGTTTTCGATATATTAAAAACATATGTGCATTTATAACAACATTTTTTAAAATTTTATATTATGATTACTTATCTTTTAAAAAATTATATTCTATTTGTGTAATGTCAGGTCCATTTTCACCGGTATAATTTCAGATTTTTTATTTTAATGATTTTACAGAAAACACAAAAAAATATTGAAAAAATATTTCGCAATTTCCTTGAAATTTTTTGCAATATACTCTCATAAATAGGGTAGAATTTTGCCCATATATGAGCACATTTTATTCAATAGAACATATCTTTCGTTGAACATATAAATTAAATAGTGTAGGACTCTGTCTGTATACGAGCACATTTTATTCAATAAAACATGTCATTCATTGAACATATAAATTAAATAGGGTAAGACTCTGTTCGTATAGCACATTTTATTCATTAAAACATGTTTTTCATTGAATATATAAATGAAATAGGATAGAACTCGCCTGTATATGAGCACATTTTATTCAATAAAACATGTCTTTCGTAGAACATATAAATGAAATAGGGTAGGACTCTTGTCTGTATATGAGCACATTTTATTCAATAAAACATGTCTTTCGTTGAACATATAAATGAAATAGGGTAGGACTCTTGTCTGTATATGAGCACATTTTATTCAATAAAACATGTCTTTCGTTGAACATATAAATATCAGATATATATTTTTAGGTTTATTCGAAAAATAGTAATTTTTAGATAAGAGACTAAATTCATATCACGTAAATGTGGCAAAAAATTCTTTTATGTAAAAAAATTCCACATGGGTGAGGCGTAAAACTGAGATACTACAAAATTTTTCTGGTGAGCCCAATATTTGCTGCGTAGTCTTTCGTTTAACATATAAATACCAGATATATATTTTTAGGTTTATTTGGAAAATAGTAATTTTTAGATAAGAGACTAAATTTGTATCACGTAAATGTGGCAAAAAATTCTTTTATTTAAAAAAATTCCACATGGGTGAGGCGTAAAACTGAGATACTACAAATTTTTCTGGTGAGTCCAATATTTGTTGCATAGTCTTTCGTTGAACATATAAATATCAGATAAATATATTTAGGTTTATTTAAAAAATAATAATTGTTGGATAAGAGACTACATCACGTAAATGTGGCAAAAAATCCATTCATATAAAAAAATTCCACATGGGTAAGGCGTAAAACTGAGACAGATACCATAAATTTTTTCAGTGAGCCCAATATTTGCTGTGTATTATTTTATTGAACATATAAATATCAGATATATATTTTCAAGTTTATTTGATAAATAATAATATTTAATTAAAAGAGCAAAGGAGACCAGCGAAAATTAGTTTTGCGTTACAGAAATAGAACATCATTTTTAATAAAGTTGATATTTAAAAAAAAAAAACAAATTATTCTGCAACTGACAATCGGGAAAAGAGAAAAAGTAAAATAAAATTTACAACCAAAAACACACAAAATGAAAAAGGTATCTACATAAAACTGCATGTATATATTTAATATATCGAGAATTGTTAATAACAATTAAAATAGTATGGCTTTTTTAATATGTAGCCTTTGCCTATTTTCATGAAAAATAAAAAAGTGTAAACTGACATTGACATTTATTCTATTGCCATAAAAATCAATGGCTTTTTTGTTTTTTTTTTAATTGTATGTGGCATTTTTGATGTGGAAAATCTAATGACGCATTTGGATGGGAGTTAAAACGTTCTTGTGCGTGCTATTCAGGCAGCTTCGTGTCTTGTCAGTTCTTTCCGACTTAATTCAGACAGCTTAGCGTCTTGTGGCTCTTTCTGACTTAATACTTCCCTCTCTGCTATACTACACACGCTACTTTATGTGAGTGTTAGTGCGTCAGTATTGTTTCTTATTTACTAACGCTTACAACTTGTCATTTTTATCAGTGTTTACGAACGCCATTATGGAACGTGCAACATCCTAAAATATTTCAATATGTGTTCCATTACGGCTCACATTTTTTTTATGATTGTCTTGGACTTTAATGGATTGATATGTTACATATTTGTATAGAGAATACAACAAGTCACAATCTGAATTTTGTTTCATCTTGCTGATCCAAAGAGTTTTGTAGAAATAGCATTTACAAACTATTACAAAATATAACCTAATTTTTTGTAATAAACTACAAGATTTCTCATTTATCTGATTGACGATTTGAAACTTTTAAGGACCCCGTTTTCTTTTAATTTTCTCTATATAACAATATCATTTTTATTCTGGCAACACTAGGGCTCAAGATTATATGAACTTTTGCATGTCTTCTTTATATTACATAAATATGGTGAAAAATTTTTGCGTAATGTGTAAATTTGGTATGGATAAGTCACAAACTTTTCTGAGTTAGTGAAGTCATGGAACTTTTATCATTAGAGAGGTTATGTTTTTAGATAAAATAATGGATTTCTAGTTACAGAAACAACGGAGATGATTTATAAATTAGTCTCGTACAGAGTATTGCATTGTGCAGAAAGTTAGGATGCAAAATAAACTAATTAATTTCATGCAAAATTGTTAATTTAGTCACAATGTCGGCACAATTAAAAAAAATTCATTTTTATTATATATATATATATATATATGTATGTATATGTATATATATATATATATATATGTATGTATATGTATGTATATGTATGTATATGTATATATATATATGTATATGTATATATATATATATATGTATATGTATGTATATATATATATATATGTATATGTATGTATATGTATATATATATATATATGTATATTTATATATATGTATATGTATGTATATGTATATGTATGTATATGTATATATATGTATATATATATATATATATATATATATATATATATATATATATATATATATGTATATATATGTATATATATATGTATATATGTGCATATATGTATATATGTGCATATATGTATATATGTGTATATATGTATATATGTGTATATATATGTATATATGTATATATATGTATATATGTATATATATGTATATATGTGTATATTTATATATATATATATATATATATATATATATATATATATATATATATATATATATATATATACATGTACATATATGTATGTATATATATATTAAAATATATATATTATATATATATAGAGTTAGATTACATATATAGTTAGATTATCCAAATTAAGTTGGAAAGAGTCAACAAGACTCAAAGTTGGCCAAATGGAAGCTGACAGACAAGACGTGACGCTGACCACAATTGGAAAGCATCAATACATGAAACTGGAGGGATGGAAAGGTGCGTCTTGCTATCAGAACATTCTAAATCCCATCCAAACGTGCCATTAGATGTTTTATGAAAAAATTATATAGATGTTTTATGTATGATGATGATATTATGAGATGTTTATGAAAATATTATACTTTTTATTTGATTATATGAAAATATTGGGAACTAAAAGTTGGCAAGTAGATATTTCGGTACCTACTTATAAACATTTAATATTTTTATAACTATTTACAAATATTAAATTTTCAAAATGCATATTTAAAAAATTATAAGATCTCGGATAATCGCTATAGTTTCCCAGTATTCTTCTAGTTAGATTTTATCAAGCCTGTTTTTTTTTTCATAATTACTGATTCAGCAGTTTGGAAATACTCTAATTTAGCATGATTTTTAGAATTTTTTTAAAATATGCAATTTAAAATTATGAAAAAGTATTTTTGTATTCCTCATGTAAAAAAAATTTCTAAAGCTCTTTAATACATACATGAATATTTTAAAAACACTCACTGGTGCAAAATTTGTGGGATGATAAGATTGATCAGGGTTTCCCAACCTTTTTTTTGTTGAGGCTCCCCGGACTATAAATTGTATTTTCATGCCACCCCCCCTTTGATTTAGTAAATTAAATAAAAATGGTAACTGAAGTTTGTAAATACACAAACTTACCTTTTAACAGTGAGACACAATAATTTTACACACTCAAACTGATTTCTCAACAAAAAATGTACACCAAAACGTCAAATTTTTCGCAAGTTTGTGGTAATAATAGTGAATATGATATTTAATTTCATTAATTTTATGCATGTAAATTAAACATTACATTGTAATGTTGTTTGTTAATGTTGTTTGTGTATTTTTTTGTTTTTTCTTTCTAAAATGCAAACACTTTCCGCACCCCGTGACATCTCTCTATGCCCCCTTGGAAGGCGCGCCCCCCTGGTTGGGAACTCCTGAGATAGATGTATTATTAAGTAAAAATTTCAGTTTCTCCATAGTACGTATGGTTTATGAGAAACTCAGCTGTGACAGACAGACTGATAAACTTGTGAGTTCTATTTTTTAATACGAATTGAGGAAACTATTCAATTAAATAAATTGCTTAATTATCGCCCAAAAATTGCTAAATATAAAAGAATGTTATACTTATATATGTTGTGATACAAAAAACTTTATACAGTCCTTAATTTTTTCTACAATTTGACATTTTTTTAAATTATTTACATTTTACTTAAACTATTTATAAAAAAAATTTATTAATTGTTGGCAAATCATTTTTCTTAGATTATTTTTGATTTTTCCAACAAGCGTTAAGCAGTCGATTTTTTTTATTTTCCATAAATTCATATAATGTCACAATGTCTCAAGGGGTTATTTTTAAATTATTTTTTGAAGTCATTACCTTTGCCAAACTCTTAATCCAAATTAATTTGAAAGTCTATAAAATATTCAATTGATTTATTGGCAGCAAACAAATACTATTGCTGGGCCTAGTTAATAATATATTAGGGTTAATATATAATACATAGAGACCTGCTGCCTTTCGTCAGAACACCAAAGAAGAACAGATATATTTACCTGGATGCACGAGCCAATGCAGCAGTCATGGCATAAACGTCAGTCGCAGCCCTTGCCAGTCTGTCCAACTCCCTAGAACATTGGTACAATCACATTTAGATTTCCGAAGGTTTAAAACTTGATGGTTTCATTTATATAGTTATTTCATTCAACCTAAAAACTATTTGATAGCTTTGTGTTGCTTAGGGCAACATTCCCGAATCGTGTTAGGGTCGACTTTATCATTATCACCTTCATTAGCTGGAGTTCATGTATAGACATGTGAGATCTGATTGAGTATAAAAGATTTTTATGTAATATCTGTACTTAACCCCTTGAATACGCAAGTCCCCGTGATATAATATCGGCGTTCATACCATTTTAATAAAGTAAGGTATAACTCCAAAAATACTGATTCATTGTAATGAAATTTTTTACGTAGATAAAGAAGAAATATAATTAAAACATAGTCGAAGCATTTGTGTTTTATTTATATAGTAATGCGTATATAAAATAAAGTATAAGATGAAAAAAATCGCCATTGCTGTAATAAACGTTAAATATATGTAAACGTAAATAAGAATCATTTAACCTACAAAAATTGATGGTATTGAATATATTTGGCGTTAAATTTGTAGAAATTCATTATTCACAATTAAATGAAACTACGTGATGTAGTATTATATGATGTAATATAATTCCTAAAGTATCAAAATACAAAATATTTTTTTAACTGACAGTAAATCCGACTGAGAGTCCTGACCGTGGTGCATCGGGCCTTAAAGTAGGATAAGGTTTAATTGTTTATTTTATAAAGTACAAAAACCAAAAACTCACATTTGTAGGTCTTATGTGAAAATAAAAAAAAATGTCTTTGGTCTTGTTTTCTGTGGTTATTTTGGTCTTCACTTACCTTTTTCTTTCTGTTCCTCGCCCGACCCTTTCATATGATCTATAACTTTCAACATCGCTTGAAATTAGGGTGCGATATGATCTCAAAGTCTAAAAAAATCGTTCCGAAAATACTACACCCACTCAATAACAATTCTACCCTCCCTACGCTTGTTGTTACGTTTAAATTATTTGAAGGCCATTCTTGCCCGTTTCACAATAAATTTGATATTATATATATATATATATATATATATATATATATATATATATATATATATATATATATATATATATATATATATATATATATAATATGCTGCAATTAAATGAAACTACGTGATGTAGTATTATTTTTACTTTCTTTAAGTTAACTTAAAGACAGTAGAAATAATGCTACATCACGTAGTTTCATTTAATTGTGAATAATGAATTTCTACAAAATTAATGCCAAATATATTCAATATTAATATGCTGTTTAAACTCTTAACTGACGTAAATTTTGGCTATGTTCTAAAATGGGTCCCATAAAAAAAGGAAGATGTCTCCACTTTTCTTAGAGTAGCCGGATCCCTTGTAAAAATCAACTATATTCTAGGCAAAGCGGGAATAATTCTAGTTTGCTACCCACTCCTCTGCTAACCTAGTGTCAGAATTTTTTGTACAGATTATAGGTTATTCTGCATAAACTAGTAATATCAATATAACATAAACCATAAGTATTCTCTACAATCGAAGATAATTTTTGTAACTACACTCAAAAGGGTTTTTTAGGGTGATTAACCCTTTGAGCTTCCTCAAAATACATTTGTCTCGGGAGCGACTAGCGCTACTTAAACGTAAATAGTCAGCTTAAAATGAGATAAATATATAAACAATTATATATAAGAAGAAAGAGAATGGAATGATGAATCAAACGGTGATGCATTCGTCACAGCTCGCTAAGATTTTGTTTTGTGCGAGATGGCTATCTTTAAATATTCGGCTCATCAAAAACTAGCAATAATATAAATTTTTTTGGGATAAGTCATTTTTTATACTTTTTTATGGCACTATCGAAAATGCCTTTTTTCTTACAAAAATCTTAAATAAAAGTTAGAAATTCAATTATTTTATAACTACACTCCTTCTTTATATACATGAAAAAGGTCATTAGAATTGAATGGCAAATTTCGGAGTTATGCATTATTTTATCGGAAGCGGTGAAATGCCAGCACACGTATTTTGCCCCTGAACACTTGAGGGATTAAATCACAGATTAGGTTTGCCAAATTCGTAATTTTTAAATCTACAGCCAATGATTCCGGTGACAGGAAGACGGACAAGGAATGAATGATGAAAAGAAGGTTTAATTTTTTATCTTACAAAATACAAAAACCATAGAAGTCATATATGTTGATCTTGCGTGAGAATAGGAATAACAAACGTTAAGTGCTTCATAAAATGCAAAGTGGTTTATAAAAAACAAACGTTAAGTGGTATATATATATATATATATATATATATATATACAAAAAAACAAAGTTATACGTCTATGTATATTTTCTTAAAGAAATAAGAGTTATGCGGGCCAGGTTTCGATTTCAATGCACTAATTGTAAAAGCTAAACAACTGTAAGAGACCACTTACAACTGTGCCTCAGGCACATCAGCGCCGTGCCTCGAGAGCATTATCTCACAGGCGTAACGCAGTCGCAGCACGCAGTACTCAAGGTCACGTGCAGCGCTTTGCAGCGAGGGATGCAAGTGTTCCTCTAACAGGAGGTTCAACTTCGGTTTGTCTGCTACCTGCCGAGATGCCAAAAATTCGTTGATATAAATTTTCAAAAACTGTAATGAAACTACTTTATATTATTAGTTTTTATGTTGCATTTGGTTATTTTTTTGGTTATTACATGATATACAAATAATTTTTGGAGAAATTGTCTATTCAATATTTTGTTTGAGACAAATAAGTGTAAGCAATCATATACGTTAAAGTAATAATTTCTAAAGTGGGCTATCTAGACCCCTTGGGGGTCAATTTCAATTTGATAAGGTTCCATGTCAGTGCGAAAAAGATATGGGAGTCTACAGAATGAGGGGTCGACATGAGTGGACCCCATTTAGGCAAGTCGTCATCAACATTCAGGCTTTCCGTACATGACACAGTACATCTAACACAGAGTGTGTGTATAAAAGTATAATAAAATTATGGCTCATTTGATATCTCATAAAACTGTTTAAAAGTATCTGCTTTGTTGTGCGCTATGTTTATGAATAGTTTTCAAATCAGTAGCAACCCACTCGTGAGTTATAGTAGAGAACTGTTCAAACCAAAGCTTCGTACGGACTTGTTCTAACTAAGCATCACAAAAAAAAGTGTTAGTGAAAACACTGTGAATGAGTTTCTTTTTTTTTACAAATGTTCAATCTTCAAAAAACCCCTATCATAATGAGCAGCACTGTGTCAGCTGTGACAAATATGTTTGATGTTAATAACTTTGGGAAAATTCAATATAAGACAGGCAGAGATTCTATGAAAAAAAAATCAGCACATCAGTCTATAAGGCAAAAAGTCTGGTAACCTTTGCATCAAGGCATCCATAATGGCACCATTATTTTGAAACTCTGCTCACTCGTAAGGTTTATGAATGGCTCATGTTCTATTGCAATATTTCTAATTCCTTTTAACTTGTTTTTTATCAGCTAACATCTACACGGTGTCCGGGAATAAATGTCGGACAAAGAAAGACGTTCTTCTTTGACTGAAAAATAGTTGATTGTTATTAAAATTAAATTTGAAAGATGACTTTTTTTTCAAAAAATTGAAAATGATATTCATAATTATTTGTCATCTTTTTCGTACCCACAATACGCACACACCGCTCAGGGAAATAACCGGCGAATAGCTGCGAAGACTTCGCCATTGCGGGTAAACATCGCATTCCACATAAGTATTGGGCGTGTTAAAAAGAGTTACGTGTAATATTTTTTTTGCACTCAATTAGAAAAAGGGCGTGTTTTATGTTTTATTTCAACGGCAATTTATTTCTTTATAGCCAAGGAATAGCGTCTTTCTTTGTCAGTCATCTATTCCTGGACGCCGTGTATAAAGGTTGTTCTATATTTTGTAGCGTAAGTATCTCGTTCAACATTTCAACTTGTATAGTAGTTTGGTAAAGGTTTTAATAAATGTTAATCATTTTATAGAATATACAGAAGAAAGGCTTATTTGTCCGTTTGTTTTTTATAGTTTGATACAAAAATGCCTTCCCGCTCAACATAATATTTTCACCATTATTTAACTTACAATATCCAGATGGACGTAGGGTATGTGATACCTCTTTAGAAATTGCATATAAAGTAATCAGCGAATGCTGCATGAATTTTGATGTGAAACATCTATAGGCGCAGGTATAAACCGGATCATTGGCTATACTAAGGTACATATATACTCTATATGTAGTAGAGTGTACGGTATGGCAACCATTCGCTACCGACTACGCGACCCCCTCCTCACTCAGTTCGACGCTGTTGTTTACTACGGTACACATAACCTATGCTTTATTATTTTTGTATTAATAGTAAATAAATGTTTATTAAATAAAGTCACCATTTTCTGTAAGAAATTCGTAATACTTTATTTTTTCATTATGTTATATTTAGTTCCTGTAATAATCTTGTCTTTTATGCATATTACTTGTACGAACACGATGTTTCACATCTGCCAAGCGCCCCGTGACGCTCACTGTTTTTTGAGTTAAACTGTTAGCCACTATAACTAAATTTAAAACTTGGAGATATATAGTAAAATTAAATGGTATATATCGTTACTTGCTATAGATTCTCTGTTATGACTCATTTACTACAAAATCGGAATAATGGAAGTATTTTTGAGTTAAGCAAACGAAACTGTAAAGCAATGTCAACAAATCTTTGAGAGAATTGTAAGCGACAATGTGACAAATATATAAAAAGTTTCAGGTTATCCACAGCTAATAATAGAGGTATGTGAAACTGGTATTTTTCCATACTAGATGACCCTGTTACAAATATTTAAAAATAATAGGTACATATACCTGTTACAAAATACTAGGCCATATGTGGCACACAAATACGCTTACCGGCTGTTCGGTTAGGAGTACGTAACGTAAAAATTTGTTATCAAGTATTCAATATTTTTTGCTTGTTCTGTACCGACTTCCAGCAGCGTTTCTCTATACAAAACCATGCTATAAAAGATATTAAAAATATTCCTTCATATTTGATATGTAAATATTATCGTCTTCCGTTTAGTTAGTTAAAATATAAGTGAAAATTTGAGTAAATAATACACTGATGCCGTTGCATTATTCACACTAAATGGTCCTAATTGATTCTGCTCCATTTCTAACAACGATACTGTTGGATGTTTTTTATTCAAATGTATTTTAGACCGACATTATCAATGATTTAAACGTTTATAAAACTTAACATAATGGATGAAATTTAACTATGAAGCTAAGAATATTCCAACGAATGAAATTGATATGTACAGAGGAAAAACTAAATGTTAAAAAAATGTCACGAAATGCATCAGTCAAAATGAAACAACACTGCACAGACAGACAACAAACGCATTACGCAATCAAAGCAAATTAAAAAATCGTCCCCCACAGAAAAGTACAAAACTGTATATTACTAATGCTGTTTCGTCTGTACAACATAAGTATATATGATACAAATCATCCGTACTATTAACCGTACAAATTACTATTAACCGTACCGAATTATGCGTACAAAACTGTATATTACTAATGCTGTTTCGTCTGTACAACATAAGTATATATGATACGAATCATCCATACTATTAACCGTACAAATTACTATTAACCGTACCGAATTATGCGTACAAAACTGTATATTACTAATGCTGTTTCGTCTGTACAATATAAGTATATATGGTACGAATTATCCGTACTATTAACTATAATTTTTTAGACAGACATTATCAATGATTTTTATGTTTAAAAAACTTAATATAATATATGAAATTTTACTACGAAGCTAAGAACACTACAGCAATTGAAGGATAATATGTACATAGGAAAAACTAAATGTTAAAAAAAAAATTACATGAAACGCATAAGTCAAAATGAAACAACGCTCTACACAGACTGGCACAGATGGACAATAAACGCAATTAAAGCAAATTAAGAAATCGTCACCCACAGAAAAGTACAAAACTGTAAATTAGGTCTGTACGGCATAAGTAATATATGGTACGAATTATCTGTACCGTGAACTATAATGAAACGAAACATCACCTTTGTGAATAATCTGTGCTAATATAATATGAATGAAACAACGAAACAGCGAATGAAACAATGCTTGAAATGAAACAATGCAACGAATGAAACAACGCAACGAATGAAACAACGCAACGAATGAAACAAAAAAACAACGAATGAAGCAATGAATGAAACAATGAATGAAACAACAAAAAATGAAATAACGCTCTACACAGACTGGCACAGACAGACAATAAACGCAATTAAAGCAAATTAAGAAATCGTCACCCACAGAAAAGTACAAAACTGTAAATTAGGGCTGTACGGCATAAGTAATATATGGTACGAATTATCTGTACCGTGAACTATAATGATACGAACCATCACCTTTGTGAATAATCTGTACTAATATAATATGAATGAAACAACGAAACAATGAATGAAACAATGTTCGAAATGAAACAATGCAACAAATGAAACAACGCAACGAATGAAACAACGCAAGAAATGAAAAACTCGCAACGAATGCAACAACGAAACAACGAATGAAACAATGAATGAAACAACGAATGAAACAACACTCTACACAGACTGGCACAGACAGACAATAAACGCAATTAAAGCAAATTAAGAAATTGTCACCCACAGAAAAATACAAAACTGTAAATTAGGTCTGTACGGCATAAGTAATATATGTTATGAATTATCTGTACCGTGAACTATAATGAAACGAACCATCATCTTTGTGAATAATCTGTGCTAATATAATATGAATGAAACAACGAAACAATGAATGAAACAATGCTCGAAATGAAACAATGCAACGAATGAAACAACGCAACGAATCAAACAACGCAACGAATCAAACAACGCAACGAATCAAACAATGCAACGAATGAAACAACGCAACGAATGAAACAACGAATGAAGCAACGAATGAAACAAAAAAAAATTAAACAACGCTCTACACAGACTGGCACAGACAGACAATAAACGCAATCAAAGCAAATTAAGAAATTGTCACCCACAGAAAAATAGAAAACTGTAAATTAGGTCTGTACGGCATATGTAATATATGGCACGAATTATCTGTACCGTGAACTATAATGAAACGAACCATCACCTTTGTGAATAATCTGTGCTAATATAATATGAATGAAACAACGAAACAATGAATGAAACAATGCTCGAAATGAAACAATGCAACGAATGAAACAACGCAACGATTCAAACAACGCAACGCATCAAACAATGCAACGAATGAAACAACGCAACGAATGAAAAACTCGCAACGAATGAAACAACGCAACAAATGAAACAACGAAACGACGAATGAAGCAACGAATGAAACAATGAATAAACAACAAATGAAACAACAAAAAATGAAACAACGCTCTACACAGACTGGCACAGACAGACAATAAACGCAATTAAAGCAAATTAAGAAATTGTCACCCACAGAAAAATACAAAACTGTAAATTAGGTCATAAGTAATATATGTTATGAATTATCTGTACCGTGAACTATAATGTAACGAACCATCACCTTTGTGAATAATCTGTGCTAATATAATATGAATGAAACAACGAAACAATGAATGAAACAACGCTCGAAATGAAACAATGCAACGAATGAAACAACGCAACGAATCAAACATCGCAACGAATGAAACAACGCAACAAATGAAACAACGAATGAAGCAACGAATAAAACAATGAATGAAACAACGAATGAAACAACAAAAAATGAAACAACGCTCTACACAGACAGACAATAAACGCAATTAAAGCAAATTAAGAAATTGTCACCCACAGAAAAATAGAAAACTGTAAATTAGGTCTGTACGGCATAAGTAATATATGGTACGAATTATCTGTACCGTGAACTATAATGAAACGAACCATCACCTTTGTGAATAATCTGTGCTAATATAATATGAATGAAACAACGAAACAATGAATGAAACAATGCTCGAAATGAAACAATGCAACGAATGAAACAACGCAACGAATCAAACAACGCAGCGAATGAAACAACGCAACGAATGAAGCAATGAATGAAACAAAAAAAAATGAAACAACGCTCTACACAGACAGACAATAAACACAATTAAAGCAAATTAAGAAATCATCACCCACAGGAAAGTACAAAACTGTAAATTAGGTCTGTACGGCATAAGTAATATAGACGAATTATCTGTACGAATTATACGAATTATCTGTACCGTGAACTATAATGAAACGAACCATCACCTTTGTGAATAATCTGTGCTAATATAATAAAATAATTTGTGATGGGCCTTTAGAGAGTATAATGATGATAATGTACATGCCAAATTTAGATACGCAATGGAGTTTAGATGAACTGGAGAATATTTAGATGAAGCTAGCAAAAAGTACGAATATATGGAATATTAGCTCGTCCGAGAGTATATAGCGATGCGAGATCCGTGAGTATATTCTAGAAATATTAGCTTGGCATGTGGCACAGCATGTTACCTAAGGGTATGAAACCGTTCCTATTTCATTCTGGACTTATATAATGAACGAGATGGCAGGCAAACAGCCGTCGTAATCAATCTGTTTCTTTTGCTCTTATACTAGTTGAGTTATTATGAACAGAGACAGAATGCAAGTGTATTTTGTAACAGGTATCTGCGGAATGTGATACACTAGTATGTCTGTTCCTTGCAAATACTTCATACTTGTACGGATTATAGTATATACGCCCCACCTCTAGTTAACGATAGTATGCGTTATTATGTAAACAAAATTGGATCATACATATACTCGGCTAAAGCACAGAAATAACTAAGCAACCACCAAATATCATACATTAAACATAAATATTAATTATATTAAAAATTTACTAAAATAAAACGCAGTCATGATCACTTTTTTGTAAGGGTCGAACTAGTAAGGCAAATTTTTTTATTTTAGTATCTAAGTAAAGAAAATTTTCAGATTTTAGTATCTGAAAGAATTATATTACTCAACCAATGATACGCTAACAGGATACAATATTTTATGGATATCTTTTCACAAGGCACAATAATATTCTACAGTACTCGATGAACCTCTGACAAAGGAATGAGTACCAAAATAATATAGTTACTTTGTTTACCTGATGTCTGTTGTCGAATATCTTCTTGATGATGAAGCCAGGGTGGAAGAGAGGGTTCCTCACGTGTCGTACCTCCTCCGCCATTAACTTGCCAGCGTGGTTGAGACCGTTAAGTGCTGAAATGCAGCCGCGTAATATACGTAAATTTTGAGAAAAATTTGGTATATTGAAAATTATAATCAAAGTTAGAAAGATGTCTTGTTACATCTGCTTTATACCGATAGACAATTAATTTGCAATAAAATATTTTATAGAGTTATATTTATATTCTACCCAAATATTTTATACAAAAAATAATGTTATTTTTATATTCTTCAGTTACCGATGGAGCAGTGCCAACAGCTGCAAGACGCCATAAAATTGGTATTTTGAAAGTCTGATAAGATTTCCTCATAAATGTAAATAATTATAATTAAATTATAGCATTACTAGCTTGGCTATTAATGAACCTGATCTGTTAGTTCATCAGTTTTAGCTCTTGTGTTAGCCAAACAGAATATTTTCATTTCTTCTCCAAAGTACCAAGTTGATTTGACACGACAAAGTCTTACAACCCTGCGTCTGAAGTTCGAAAAGCAATCATGAAATTTTATACTCAGATCTCAGGACTAAACTGCAATCGTTCTATTGTGTAGGTTAGTCTTTAGACTTCATATTTTTCAATTCATTTGTTTCACAATAATTTTATAGCAGTGATGTTGTCAGGCTAGGTAGAGCCGTGCTGTGAACATCACATTGTGAACATTTTATCATGTTTGAGATAGTTTTAGCAAGCAAACAGCACATCGAATCGGAGCAACTCTAGTAACAATTTGTGCATAAACAAATAGAATAACCAACGACCATAAACGATAAACACAGTTATTTTCTACCCAATAAATATTTTCTTTATAGATTTTAAGCGAAAATAGTTTAAAATTTCGAGTTTGTAGAAAAGGAAAGAAACCAAATTAACAAGACAAATAGTGCTAGACAAGTCATATCTTCAAGCAAAACATCTCCATGAATTTACCAGGTTTTGTCCCGTACATACACACTGCCATATATCAATGTAGATTCTGATGGCCCCTTTATATTCTGCGATGACTTCAATTTCTCCCATCGTCACATTCATATTTGTGGGCTAGACTGCTCCTTTAAAATTCTAAACCAGACGAATTGGGGAGACACTTGCTTGGATCTCACATTCATCAGTCACATCACCGCTGAGGCTCATATTGTACCTTTCGTACCATCGCTGAATACAACAACCTACCATTTCTTTTACTGGCCCATAAATGTTGCCAAGGGAAAACATTTACGGCGCCGAGTAGATAGACACAGCTTCAACAAATTTTTTTTATTGCAATGTAAACACAAGAGTATAGGTTTGCCAAGTAACGCAAACTTGATCTGAAAACTGTTTCAATAAGGCTCTTAATTTTCTTTTTCTAAATTTAATGTAGGAGGTCGTCTTTGAAAAAGCATTACCGGAGATATCAGAAAGAAAATATTTTTATTAGAATCTTTGAAACCAATGCTTAGCTGTGTAATAGCAGAGTGAGCCTACACCCATCGTTGTGCATATATGGCATGTCGCTTAGCTCGCTTTTTGCCCTAAATGGAATTCATGCAACATGAACGCTCTACGTTTAGGTTCATAAAATTAACATATTTTATTTCTTTTTAATTACTGAAACTAAGCTGAATATTAGGAATATGTTTGGGATATTTCCATAATATTTCACAATTGCCAGAATAAAGTGATACATTTCCCTAACAAACACCGCAAAATGATATTTTACTTCAGTGATACTGGGAATTACCGTCAGTTAATGTAATAGAGATATACTAACCTATATACAAATTTACACTATCATTCGATTCATCGCCCAAAAACAACAGCCTCATCTCATCCAGGTACCGAGTCCACTCCTCATTAAATCCGTCAATTCCCGGTATTGTCAGTAATTCAACGACAACATCGATTCCCATCTTCGTAGTGAAAGACCTGCACATAGCCATCTCCAATTCCGCATCTGGCTCCATATAACCATCCAGCAAACCGGCAGTGAAATAAGCCATGCTTTCAGCACAGTAAACGACTGTAAGTGCGTCAGCGATCTTGCGTCTTATGAGCTGTATTTCACCGAGTGGTTTACCAGAGACAAATTTACCACGCACGTAGGATGTGGCTTTGATAATCAGCTGTCGGATGAGAGAGTAAGCTATAACGGATGTATCCAAGCGTTGATATGCGAGAGTGTCATTTAGTATGTTCTGATGGGTGTCTCTCGGAAGGTGCGTACCTATGGGTGTCGCTGTAATAAAAGAATTATATTAAATTTTGATTATAAAATATTTATCTAAAAAGTACAAGCATTGTGTTGGTACATTAATTTTTTTTTGCACAAATAGCTATAGAGTGAATGTTGTATTTAATTTTAATCATGTAAACAATTTTTAGAAATTTATGATTCAATTATCAACTTTATTTAATGCCCAATGAAGATTGAAAAATATATCATCTAAAAGTGGTGTACCATTTATACCAACATTTTTGTTTGTTTGTTTGTTATTTAATAAGTAAATAACTATTTTTTTAATTATTGCCACATTTTGCATACGGATGTACCACTTACAAAATAACATATAGGGCAACATTATAGTGGAAAATTGGGCTCTTTATCAGGGAATATCGAAGAATTGTTTTTTCTTCGAATAGATGATGGTGTTACTATACATATATATATTTAACTATTGAAATTAAAGCTATTTTTTTCTTTTTAGGGTTTCGTACCTCAAACTTACAAAAGAAACCCTTGTAACTTCACTCAAGTGTTCGTTTGTCCCAGCCGACTTTCTCAGAAACCATGAGATGTAGAAGCTTGAAATTTGCGACAGTGATACAGTTTATTAAACCAAATATTTTAAAATATTCATATAAGATTTAAAGAGGGTTACCCCTGTAAAGTATTGAAAATTTTTGAATAATTTGATGAAGAACACAAAAATATTTTTTAATAATTTTAAATTACATATTTAAAAAAAAAATTTTAGAAAATAGGTGTAAATAGACCATCTCCCCTCTTATTTCCGAAACTGCTGAAGCAAAAATCAGGGTTAGTAAAATCTGAGTAGAAGATGACAGTGATTATCCTAGATCTTATAATTTTTAAAATATGCATCACGTTTTTACGCCTGTGAAAGATATAATTGGCAATATATTTTCGTAGTGAAAAATTAATATTTCTATATAGTTTAAAGACTACTATACATGATAAATAGTAAATGATTATAAGCGCTTAAATATATACAGAACCTTCGTAGTTCGAGTTTTAGCCACGTTTGAGAGGCTTTTTTGATGAATCGTATTGCTATGTCTTTAAAATTTTAACTAGCGTATTGTCTAGTTTTTTTAGGGTAGAACAAATATAAGGACTTCCATAGAAACATCAATCACTTTACAACTTAATTTAACACGTTGATCATCATTTCGATTTTGTCAATATTTCACCCGGTTCCAATGCATGGGCCATTTACCATGAATACAGAGTCTGAAAGAAAGACATGGCTTTATGGGGAGAAATACCTGTACAATTTTGAAAATTTTTTTTTTTTTTTTTTATATGTTAGTATAATCCTTTAAGAATGTGTCCCAAATTTTTAGAACATAATTTTAAGTATTTCTTATATTATAGAGTGCAAGCCGTGACGAAATTGACGACGATTATATTCTTTGCGTTTATTCGTTAATTTTAAGCGTTTAAGCGTTAACTCAAAAGGTTATTGATCGATCTCCCTGAAATTAGGCACACATCTTTTTAATGATATTATTTTCTATAAGAACCTACAAATTTCCGAAAATTTTTTTTAAAAAATAATTTTATCGAAGCAAAAACAATAAGAAAATTCGGCCCAAAATTTATGTTATATTTTTCAAGCATTTTATTCCGCAAATTTTTTTATGACATTAATAAACACCCAACATTTTGGTTTTCGTTTTTTAGATCACTAGAACCGATCTTTCTGGAAGAATTTAGTGTACATTAGCCATTTTGAATAAACAAAATTAAAAAACAAATCATATTATTTGAATGTTTGAATAAACCAGATGTTAATTTTCAAAAATATATAATGACTCTTTCATTTAATAAAAAAATCACGAAAATCAAGCAAAATTTAAGCTTTTACAGGTATCTCCCCCCTTAAGCAATACTTGGAAAAACATCTTGTCTGCCAATACAGTTAGACGTGGCGGTCAAGGAAAATTAAGTCGCAGGACAGTTTTAGGTATAAAATTAAACCTATTGAGCACGAGTGGAACTCACTCTACGAAGGTTCCGTATACATTTAGGTATTTATACACATTTAATGGTACATAATATTCCCATTAAATTAATTACAAAATTGAAATTCTTTATAACGAAAATATATATATATCTTTCACGGCGCATGTTTACTAGTACTAGTACTAATTTACGATTTTCAAATATTTTCCTTTACTTGCGTTGTGAGATCTTACTTTTTGCCAAATTTCATGATTGTAGGTCAACGGGAAGTATTCTATATAAGTGGTGTTTTGATTTATCTGCGAGTGTCAAAATTTGTAGCATAAATGGCCATATTTTTATGGTTCTTCTTGATTGCGTTGACTTGGAAGCTTCATTTTTTTACAGCTCCAAGGGACTGTATACCAAAGTATTAGATATTAATTGGAACTTGATACCTCCAAGCATTCCTGAGAAAAAGGGTTTTGACAGACCGACAGACGGACAAGGGTTTCTTTTTTCCTTTTGAGATTCGGAACCTTGCATTTTGATATAACTGAGATTCGGAACCTGGCATTTTGATGAAAATTTAGCATTTTTATATAAAAGTTATATCAAACGTTGAGTAAGAGGATACATGATGTATTTGGTTAAATAATTGGTTATCAAAAATCAGCCTGTATATTAGTCCACGAGTTATTAGTTTAATAGTTTTTTCCTTTAAGCAAAACAAGATATGAACAAAAACGTGGTAAATATTTGGTCTTAACGTAAAAAATTTACCTCCATATACTCAATTTATTAAAAGAAGTTATGCATTTTCATTGTTTATTTTTCCAACTATTTAAAACATTAAAATCATGGATTTAATAAGTTAAAAAGTACTGGCTATATCCCACAGAACGGTTTCGACCTCTTACCTCTTTCCGCCAGAGTCAGGAAATATAAAATTAGGATCATTTGTGTGGGTTTCAGGTAAATATTAGGTTAAGTTTAGTAACAATATTTCTTTTCATGATTTTGACTGTAACAATTTGGGGGAAGAAGGACATTGAGGGAGGAAGGGGGACCATAAAAAATTGAGGACATTTGCAACAATATCTCTGAAATTATCTTACTTAAAATTGTGAAAAATTAATTTGAATTTTCAAGATTAGTGATTTAGTCTTCCTCTTCTCCTTGTACCTTCAATCTTTGCGCTATATATATATATATATATATATATATATATATATATATATATATATATATATATATATATATATGTATATATATATATATGTTGTGACACATACAATTTGTAAATTATTTAATAGAAATACTATATATATTCAAATATTTATAATTGCCTAAACGTGTGCAGACACCTCATAGTTTCTGAAGTGAAAATTTCTTTAGGCGCACACTTATTCTGAGCAGTGAACGAAACGGAGATGTTACTCTTGGGTCAGTGATTTGTTACGTTCGGATCGGTGATACTGAATTGGGTAAAGTCGGCTCCATTGTTAGTTGCACCATGTGCACTTTTTTAGATATTTAATTAAATTTGAATCTTAAGTATTTATAGGATATTTCAGTTTAAATAAACCTATTGTTTCATTCTTAAGGGTAAACTCGGCTTCTTTCGGCATCGGCCAAGTGAGTTACTTCTTTAGGCCCAACATGTGCACTTTTTAAGATATTTAATTAAATTTGAATCTTAAGTATTTATAACATATTTCAGTTTAAATAAACCTATTGTTTCAATCTTAAGGGTAAACTCGGCTTCCTTCAGGATCAGCTGAGCGAGTTCACTGCCTAACACGGAGTGCGTTGTTTCAAGAAGTCCAGTTTGTTTGATTAATATTTTATTTGAGTATAATTTAATATAATACGCATATGTTATTGTATACAATCAGTGTAATAATTCAAGTGTATACAGTTAGTGTTTAATATTTGATTTGAGAGTAGTTTAATATAATACGCGTATGTTATTGTATATAATCAGTGTATAATTCAAGTGCAAACACTTGTTTAATATTTTATTAGAGAGTAGTTTAATATAATACGCATATGTTATTGCATATAATCAGTGTAATAATTCAAGTGCAAACACTTGTTTAATATTTTATTAGAGAGTAGTTTAATATAATACGCATATGTTATTGTATTTTAAAATAATAACCTTGCATTATTCCTGGTTCGCCGAAATAATATCCGTCGTATAACATCAGTGTAATTATTATTACATATATATTTTAAAATTAGATAACTTTTCACTTCTATCATGTGATTATAAGCACAATCCAGATTTTTTTTTAATATCAACTCATTACTTGTTTGCTAATAACCATGTTCAATTCTCTGAATACAGAATAAAATGTGCAAGTGGTTTATTCTGCGCCTTCATCCTCTATTCTCATGCTAACATTCAATTTTAGATGCGCACAGTCTGACTGTCAGATATTTTTCAGGCTGACATTTAGTAATCCTAAAACGCTTATAACTGAGTTCGCCCGGGAAACTGAAGTTGCTCTTCTTATTCTATAAAACAAATTTTGTTGTAAAATTAAAACGGAATAACAGCTACATCTGTTAAACAACAATATGCTATAAGTTGTTGGGTTATGCTATCAAGTATACTTGCTATGTTTCAAGTTATAAATAGAAAATTATTATCAAATTATATATTCTAGCTCAAAAAAAGACAATTTTTATATATTTTAAAGCTCTCCAAGCTCTTTTTGCTGACACGGCAAAGCAAAACATCTAACTTACGCGAGTCGTTTTTATTTTTCCTATGTAACAAGCATGCCTAATGCATGCCTAATGTAGTTGACTATTCCAGAATTTTCTGTTTTTAATAAAACATCTTGAAAATATAGTTTAATTAAAAACAAATAGCGATAAAGTTATAAAAATTGTTTAAAAATAAGTGAGTTATACCTTACATGTAAAATTACTGGCAGGAATACAACGAACATTACTAATTATGATCTAGCAATTTCATATTGCTATCCTTATTTAAACCGTAAATTTAAACCATTATAATGTAATAAAAAATAAAACTTGTCATATAAATGTAGACTTCGCACTACGAGGGTTGTATTCATTTATATATATAAACATTTAAAGGTACATAGTATTCTATTAAACTGTATATAAATATAAATATTATTGTTGTAAATATCTCTTCCAGGCTTAAAAATATATGTTTCTTAAAAACTAAGTGTTTTAAAATAATTTCCACAGTTTTCCAGTAAATTTTCCGTAAACTTCTAGTAACGTAATTTTCACCGCAACAACTTTGTAGTTAAGTTTCCCTATTTTTGTGGACATTTTCACAAATATTTCTAAAATCACCTTACGTAAAATTGTAAAAAATTAATTTTGGAGTCCTTATAACATTTTCTTTCAATTGATACTGATACATAAAATGAAAAAAATGTTTCTAAAATCACCTTATGTAAAATTGTAAAAAAATAATTTTGGTAGTCCTTATAACATTTTCTTTCAATTGATACTGATACATAAAATGAAAAAAAATGTTTCTAAAATCACCTTACGTAAAATTGTAAAAAAATAATTTTGGAGTCCTTATAACATTTTCTTTCAATTGATACTGATACATAAAATGAAAAAAAATTTTCTAAAATCACCATACGTAAAATTGTAAAAAAATAATTTTGGGAGTCCTTATAACATTTTCTTTCAATTGATACTGATACATAAAATTAAAAAAATGTTTCTAAAATCACCTTACGTAAAATAGTAAAAAAATAATTTTGGAGTCCTTATAACATATTCTTTCAATTGATACTGATACATAAAATGAAAAAAATATTTCTAAAATCACCTTACGTAAAATAGTAAAAAAATAATTTTGGAGTCCTTATAACATTTTCTTTCAATTGATACTGATACATAAAATGAAAAAAATGTTTCTAAAATCACCTTACGTAAAATAGTAAAAAAATAATTTTGGAGTCCTTATAACATTTTCTTTCAATTGATACTGATACATAAAATGAAAAAAATGTTTCTAAAATCACCTTACGTAAAATTGTAAAAAAATAATTTTGGTAGTCCTTATAACATTTTCTTTCAATTGATACTGATACATAAAATGAAAAAAATGTTTCTAAAATCACCTTACGTAAAATTGAAAAAAAATAATTTTGGAGTCCTCATAACATTTTCTTTCAATTGATACTGATACATAAAATGAAAAAAAGGTTTCTAAAATCACCTTACGTAAAATTGCAAAAAAATAATTTTGGAGTCTTTATAACATTTTCTTTCAATTGATACTGATACATAAAATGAAAAAAAGGTTTCTAAAATCACCTTACGTAAAATTGCAAAAAAATAATTTTGGAGTCCTTATAACATTTTCTTTCAATTGATACTGATACATAAAATGAAAAAAAGGTTTCTAAAATCACCTTACGTAAAATTGCAAAAAAATAATTTTGGAGTCCTTATAACATTTTCTTTCAATTGATACTGATACATAAAATGAAAAAAATGTTTCTAAAATCACCTTACGTAAAATTGCAAAAAAATAATTTTGGAGTCCTTATAACATTTTCTTTCAATTGATACTGATACATTTAAATGAAAAAAAATGTTTCTAAAATCACCTTACGTAAAATTGCAAAAAATAATTTTGGAGTCCTTATAACATTTTCTTTCAATTGATACTTATACATTTAAATGAAAAAAAATGTTTCTAAAAACACCTTACGTAAAATTGTAAAAAAATAATTTTGGAGTCCTTATAACATTTTCTTTCAATTGATACTGATACATAAAATGAAAAAAATGTTTCTAAAATCACCTTACGTAAAATTGTAAAAAAATAATTTTGGAGTCCTTATAACATTTTCTTTCAATTGATACTGATACATAAAATGAAAAAAATGTTTCTAAAATCACCTTACGTAAAATTGCAAAAAAATAATTTTGGAGTCCTTATAACATTTTCTTTCAATTGATCGGTATTAATGTATCAGTATACATAAATTAAAAAAGTTTCTATTACTTAATTTGTATTGAAATTTAGGTTTTCTCAATTCATTCACCTATAATTTACTTTCTAAAGTTCAAATTTTAGTAGATCATGCTTATCTATCTTATTTTCATGAGGAATAAGCAAATTTTATTTTATACTTGCTACATATTTTAAGTTAACCTTTTTTCCAACTCTAAACCTATTTTTTGACAACTGATGGCTAGTGAAATAGGAGATAGGTACTTGTACTACCTAAATATTTTTAGGGTTCCCTACATAAAAAGGAAAAAAGGAACCCTTAAAGGATCACTTCATTGTTCGTCTGTCTGTTTGTCAAGATATTTTTTCCTCACGAACATATGGAGGTATCAAGTTGAGATTATATACAAGTTAAAATTATATAAAAGTTGAAATTATATAAAAGTTGAAATTACAGACAATTATATACAAGTTGAATAATATCACATACTTAGGTCTACAGTTTCTCGAAGCTGTAAAAGAATCAAGCTTCCAAGTCAACGTAATCAAGAAGAATCCTATAAATACGGTCATTTATGCCGTATATTTTGACACTTGTAAATAAATCAAAACCTATAAGGGTACTTCCCATTGACCTAGAATCATGAAATTTGGCTCGAAGCAAGGTCTTACAGTGCGATTAAAGAAAGAAATCCGAAAATTATTAATTTGTATTTTTATCCCATAAAAAAAGTATTTTTTTTAATATGGCACATATTTACATGTGAAAAATATAGTAGACAATATATTCTTGTTTTAAAAGATTAAATATTTATAAATGCCTAAATGCATATGGAAACCTTGTAGTGTGAGTTACACTCGTGTTTGATAGTTTTTTTTCTAAATTTTGGCACAGAGTATGAACCTATAAACACAAGGTCGAAATTAATTCAATAAAATTCTTTTATTTTCTGTGCGAGTTAGAAAATGGCACAAAAGTAGTGAGCAAGGAAGCAAAAGTCCAGTGGCGGTTTTGGTCATAATACTCCCACACTGCTGCGGGATATTCTTAATAGTGTAGAGGATAAGTGACAGAGACTGTGGACTTAGACTAAACATATGGTATGTTGGTGTTGTTTAGCGGGAAGAATTGGGAAATATATTTGGTACTCTATATAATAAAGAGATATCCTCTTTAATGTTTAGCTTTCTTTAAAATGGATGTAAATAGGAAATTTTAGTTTACTCTGTTTTTGTTATTTTTATTATAAGAATTCCAACAATTATATATTTCAACTTTCGCATTTAACAGCAGAAGGACTGGTAAAAGGTCACCGCATGCTCTATCTGACATTCCAATGCTACATTGTTATACATATGTAACAAATTATATATGTAACAGCTGTTTTATAATATTTCATCGTTTTACATAGAATCTAAGTGATCTACAGCCTTATTGTTAATGTATCGGGTATCAAAATGTGAGCTGCTAATGTTTCACCACATTGTATACTGTGTTAGATAAGCATAATAGATAAAACTAATGCAAATTGATTGAATTTCATTTTAAAAAAAAAGTCATTTTAAAATAATGCGACACACAGGGTTGTCATAAGAGTGACATAAAACTGTAAAAATTTCAATATTCTGAAAAATACTTTATTACGCATTTCAGATTTTTTTCTCTTCTTTTAAATTATACTGAAGATTTTTTTTAACGCTTTGTTGAACCGCTTAAGATTTGTCATAAAAGTTACGCCCGCAGTGTTACATGAGTAGTATAATGGAGTGAGAATAATGTATTTTTTTAATTGATTGTCTTTTTCGTACAATAAAAATCACTAGATAAATTCAGACAAAGTGTTGGGTAATGGTATATATAAATATATCCACCAGATTCTAGATTTGTAGTTACATAGTTAGCTAATGTTGCTTAGCAGAATTGTATTTGTTTCCCAATATTCTGGTTAGAGGAATTTAAGTTCATTCTTTTCGTGTTATATCCTGATAAATTGCAACAAAACTCAGTTGTAGATCGAACTGTTAACATTAGCTATTCAAACATTGTTAAACTGTCAACATTGCTAATTTTGCCGTGGAAAGAACTAAAATAAAAATATGTTTCCTACTTGGTAACAGGAGAAGTCCACACACTCACAGAAAGTGTGTACAAAAGAGTTAAGTGGAGTTGTTTGTTGAATATATTGAAAACAAAACAGTACCTAAATCTTCTCAAACAATAATCTTACCCGGTAATATCATACATACATACATATAATGTGTTTTTTTGTGTACCTTTGTTTTTTTAAACAAAATTTTTTAAACAAAAAGTAAATATTTTCCATACATTGTTTTAATCATTATCGTCCCATTGATTGATAAAAGTAATGCATAATTTGATGTTCATAAAGACAATATCATATGAGTAACGCAAACCGTTACGAAAAAAATGTTTTATTTTGGTAATAACAGCTCAAACTTGGAATGTCTAGCTGCACCTAATAGCATGTATTTATACATATATATATTATATATATAGTAGTTAAAAGTAAAATTTGTATTTCAGAAGAATAACAAACTGTATTGCTTAAAACTAAAATTGTACTCATTCTAAGCAATTAAAAATTTTGTACCTTTAAACGTTGAATGTTTTAAATTTTCAATAGTTTTTTGTTCACCAGTTTTAGAAAAAAAATATAAAATCCTGGGAAGCATTTGTTAAATATCATTAGATTTATGTGGATAAATTCCTTTGTTTTATATAGTTTCTGAGATAAATAAATGTGAGCAACGAACAGATGGACGACACATAGTGATCTTATGAAGGTTACGTTTTTTCTTTTTGAGGTACGGAACACAAAAAAACTATACTGTTAGACACAGTGTACACTACTAGAGAGAGTTTAAACATATTTTTTTAATGTAATTAATACATTCATGGCTCAAACGAAAAAATAACACTAAAAAACTCTTGGATTAAGGTTAAAAACTTTGGAAAACTCTTGTATCTTGGAAAGGAATAACACTGGGAAACTCTTGGATTAAGGTTAGAAACTCTTGGATTAAGGTTAGAAACTTTGGATAACTCTTGTATCTTGAAAAGGAATAACACTAGAAAACTCTTGGATTAAGGTTAGAAGCTCTTGGATTAAGGTTAGAAACTTCAGAAAACTCTTGGATCTTGGAAAGGAATAACATTAGAAAACCCTTGGATTAAGGTTAGAAACTCTTGGATTAAGGTTAGAAACTCTTGGATTAAGGTTAGAAACTTTAGAAAATTCTTGGATCTTGAAAAGGAATAACACTAGAAAACTCTTGGATTAAGGTTAGAAACTTTAGAAAACTCTTGGATCTTGGAAAGAAATAACATCAGAAAACTCTGGGATTGAGGTTAAAAACTAGAAATAGTTTTACCCTTTCTTGAGATCGGTGGTAAGGGTGCAAGTCAACGTGTCTGACAGTATACAACCTGTTTCTCCCTTAAAGGTACCTTAGAATTTTTTTGCCACTGTTGTTACATTTCGGTAATAATTAATTTAAAATAATTAGAATCCACTGCAATGAACATAATCTCTAAAGGTTAATAAACAATATCAACTCACCAGGTGTATCGAAGAACGAAACGTGTGGCCCATTGCACTCAACTCCCTTTGCCTTCGGATGAATCAAAAACGGTTGAAGCTTTATCTCATCAACATTGCCCAGTGTTACCATGTATCCTTCTGCATTGTTGCATATCTTCTGACCCGTCACCGTCCATTGATCCTGTGCGTCTCGCTTCGCTGTCGTCGCTATTTCCCGCTGTTTAATGCGCGTCGCGATCTTTTCTTTGACGCAAAATGAAATTGGGATTTCGCCGCTTATAATTTCAGTTATAATCTTGTTCTGATCTTTCTCCGTAAAACCGTTTTTTATAATGTGCAAACCCACCCAGTTGTCGCTTATACGCTTTGCTAATTTAAAGTCTATAGCTGTCAAGGTTTCCAGATAACTCAAACGTTCAGTCACGTTCATCCCTAAACCTCCTTGAAATAGCGACATGGGAGCGCCAAATATCTTGGAATTTCTAAGAACTCTTATATGTTCGTCTTTTGTTTTATTCTGATCGTTGAAAACCGCTTGGATACCCTCTATCCGGTTATTCATTTCTTCGGTTTCTTCCTTATTTAAAATTTCAGGATATGCCAATAATTCACGGTTAAATTGCGAAAGAAAAACATGTTTCATGAACGGTTCTATTTTAGGTTTCCTCCTTTCAATTCTATCAGCAATGTTTAAATCTTCGAAGTCATATTCATCGGGTTTAGTTTGAGGTTGTGTGGTGTTCGAAGTTGAAGCGGTGTATCGTTTGACGGTCGATAACGTTTGTCGAAGCAAATTGTTTGGAGTGATAAAAGGCGAAGTTTTTGTCAAGCACATACAACGCCTTAAATTCATATTTAATATTATTAATTAAGAAGACTTAATCCAAAATATTGTGTAATTCTTAAACATAACCTCAAAAGTTTCACAAGACACTTGTCAAATCTGCAATGACAGTTCGGTTTAGTTTTTAATCTATGAATTCAACGACAAAAATTTATATTTAAAATATTAACCCAATCAGTTTTATTATGTAAATGTTTATTAAATTATTTCATTAATTTATAAAATTATAGAATTTGTTATAAAATTCAAATAAACAAAACAAGCTTTATTTTCTTTTGAAACGCTGTATAATACATTTAAATATTACAAAATATTCTTTACACTTATTCAAACCCATGTAAGCGAAGTAAAAACAATTTATGATGTTTTTGTTTGATTTTATTTATTTTAGAAAAAAGAATTTATTTTTGATTGCTAACGGTTACAATGATTTCAGCCAATTTTGTTAATCGTAAGCAATTTCTGTCAGTAGGACCTCACTGAAAATTTTATAATTTTTTGGCAACACCGAAAAGGAAAACAACCCCGCAAAGCGACCATTTCCCACCCCTCTTGTACCCCACACATCCCCTTTACAAGACTTGGTGTTTTTTTCATTTTATACAAAAGTGTGAAAGCGTAGACTTTTAATTGAAATAAACATGTGTTGTGTGCCACTCGTCTTACCGTTTGTTCGCTATAAGTAATAATAATTTGATTCGCGCGCTATATTATATTGTTAGAATATATAACTATACGAAGCAATCTGTAATATTGATATTCTCCTGAATGGTGCTTTCATACTATCTTTATCAGTTTATTTTATACTCGTGAATGAAGTGTTCACATTTAATAACAAAATTATGTATTTTACAATTTGTTACATGGATCTGACAACCATTTTACATGTGTTTGATAATATAATCTTTACCAATGGTGAGTCGAAATTTTTTAATTTATATTATTTGTTAATGGAATATTTTGTATTGGGCAAAGAATTTTTATTTTTTTTAATAAACTAAAATGACATGCTATTCCGTTTTTGTGCCAGTTTCGATATTAGCAGAATTTGGTGTTTTATGAAAATTGTAGTCCTGCGCTATATTTCACGTCATAAAATTCAAGTGACATTGTATAAATACTAAAATTCTTTCTATGTACACGTGCCCTAATTATTGTTTGGCGTTTTATGGCTTACGCCAAGAGGTCAAGTGGGTGCTATTGAAGAAACCTTACGAGTGTTTGAAGTGATTTCACACACTGATTGTTTTTTATTGTAAAGTTTTTCACCTGTTTTATCTTTGATTTGTTTTGAATAATTTTCCAACAAATTTAAAAAAAAAAACGACTTTTATTAAGATCTTATTTTCGTGTATATTATTTTGTTGTGGTTGTCTTCTCACACAACTTGATATTTATTATGAAAGTAAGTGAAAACCATAGATTTAGTATATCCTCATCTATGGTGGAAATTACCAAAACATAAACTATCTTAGCAAAATGCCGTAAATTCCACATTGAAAAAACTATAAGTACATGAATAAATATTTTATAAATTTTTCTTTTGAGACAATATGTTTATTAACAATCCTGAATATGAAATCTATGCATTTATTTAAATAAGAACTAGATTGCCCATAAATATTATATTTAAGATTTTTATTATTGGCTTCGCTATCACGCATCTCAAATCTTTTGATATGGGGAAACATATGATAAAAACCTGGCATAGGATCATTATATTTATTTTTCTTGATCAAGTATTTATTAATATTGATACATGGACAAACACATAAGTTGGCTTTTATTTCGTTCTAGCACGAAGTTGTGTTAATTAGATGGTGTTATTTTACTCAACAATAACTTCTATGAACGCTTTATTGTTACTAAATTTAGCTAATTTACATCTTAATTTTTTTATGCAAAAGAAAAATAAGTTGTAATTAAAATAGATTAATCAGAGATAAGGGTTAGGTAATTTAATATTGCCATAATATATCTTTTTCATTGCGTTTGTATACTTTGCCAACTTTCTAAAATATACTTTAATAGCAAACAACTCATTTATCTTTAAGTTGATTGGAAAGAGATGTGGCTTTAGCAAAGTTTTTTATGTTATACAGAAAACTGCTTTTTAAGATTTTAAAACTCGAATTACTGTCAAAGTGGAAAAACGAAAAAAGGGAATTTATTGTCAGAGGTGGAGATGAAAAGGTTTTAATTTTATAGGAACATGATGTAGATTGTTTAACAAAAATAAACATTTTGATGTTTACAAAAATTTATATATATATATATATATATATATAAATTTATACACACACACGGGCACATATATATTTATATATGACACACACACATGTGTGTGTATATATATATATATATATATATATATATATATATATATATATATATATATATATATATACACATGTGTGCGTCATTTTTGTTTTATCAGGCTTTGAAACTGCTTCAAAATGTATGTTTAGCTCCGAAAGTTGCACTGTCTACCGATAGTCGGTTATATATTTAACTGAATTATTATGCACATTATGTTATGAACACATTATGTTAATATGCACATTATGTTACGATCTTTATATATGTACATTATGTTCCAAGTAACAACAATTATCTATACATACAGTAAAACTGTAACAGAGTTAATTCTGTACATGGAAAATACTTTAAAAGGGAAATTAATTTTGCATATAGAATGATAGTAGAAACCAAAAAACCTGTTTTTAGAATTATTGTCTGTCTCTCTGTTAATTTGTTCTTCTATTACCCAAAACTTATTACACAAATTTTATATGGTGATAGTGTATACCCTCGAGTAACATATAGGATACTTTCATCTGGATATTACAGATATAAAAAAAACACTTTGCCTTGGTGAATATTGGTACTGCCAATGCCATCTATTACCATTTTTAATAATTTTTATGCATATAGAGTTCTAGGAGAAAAAAACAAAAAAATTCCTAATGACTTTTACCGAATTCCACAAGAACGAAGTCACGGCACAGCTAGTATTAAAAATAAAAACTTTTGACTGGGCATGATTTATATCAGTAAAAAATATATTGTTATTGTCCCTAAGACACATTTATAAAAAAAATTAAAAATGTAATGTTACAATAACCTTAAAAAAATATACCAATGTAGTTTTTATTAATTCTTTTTAAATAATTTGAGGAACTTTTTGAAACATATATTTACAACAAATATTTTTTGTGAAAAATAAAATTGCGGTACTTTTAAACAATACCATTACTACTATATGGTATCCACAATTAAATGAAACTACGTGATGTAGTATTATTCCTACTTTCTTTAAGTTCTTCACCACAACCTAGGTTTCGTTGTATTACAACATCTTCAGATGGATTGACCCACCTGAAGATGTAATATAACGAAACCTAGGTTGTGGTAAAGAACTTGAAGAAAGTAGAAATAATACTACATCACGTAGTTTCATTTAATTGTGAATAATGAATTTCTACAAAATTAACGCCAAATATATTTAATTATATGTGTATTATATTGTATGGTACTATTTAATAATAAAATAAAATATTGTTTCTACTGAATAGATATATAAAAAAATATTGGTAATCTTAAATGTAGTATAAATAATATTTATAGAAAAAAGTTTCTTGAAATATTTTTCACTCATTGGATCGTGAGTTTTTGGAATATGTACCAAATACTACCAGTATTTCTTGTAAAGAGAAGAAGAGACAGACCCTGTCATTTAGCAACATATACTTATATATTATTTATCGCACAGGCAATACAAATACGTACTGGGTTACCTTATGGTCAGTGATGGAATTTTAAAGATCGATTAAAAATCAGCAATTAAATCATATAGTGAAAGAAAAATAAAAGAAATATTGTTTTTTAAATTTTTTTTAACTCTACGCGGGAGTGTTCGAAAAATTAAAAAAAATATTGTTTTTTTAATTTTTTTTAACTACATGATTAGGTTGCCAATTCTTAATTGCTCCTAAAAATTACCTCACTGACCAAAAAGTAACCCAGTATATTGAATATATTTGGCGTTAATTTTGTAGAAATTCATTATGCATAATTAAATGAAACTATGTGATGTAGTATTATTTCTACTTTCTTTAAGTTCTTTACCACTAACTAGGTTTTGTTGTATTACAACATCTTCAGGTGGGCTATTAATAAAGAATAACTATTAGGAAGTTCCAACAGCATTTATATATTACACAAAACAATAGTGGAAGCCGGGTTTGTGCGGGTTTTCCCACTGCTTACGTTAGTGAGTTTATTGTAGGGGAATGATGTAGTTATTATATTTTCGAAAGTTATACAATATAACCCAGTATAATTGTTATTAACGAAGATTGTAGTCAGCAGAAAATAATTTAACTATGATCAAAAACATTTCATTATCAAACACGATAATGATAGTAATTAGTTAGCAGTAGTAGCCTGGTGGTTAGAATTAGACCGTAATTCATTAAATTTTTAAGTTGTAATGTTATTGAAGTTCTTTTGTCGAAGAGTATACCTCTATAAGCATTGCATATAGATTTTTTGAGTTTTATTCTTTTAAGTCAGTTGAGAGCATTTACAAATATGTGATTAGCGTGCATTCTTTGTCTTAATTCTCTTTAATACCTATGAAATTTAAAATTTAATTCTAGTAACACAAATATCTATTACATAAAATATAAAATAAATGCTTTTTTGCTCTGACATATACTCAACAGACTATTGAAAAAGAAACATTTGAAACCGCACAAAATTCACAGCTCGAAAGTCGTTCGTCAATCCAACATTTTAAAATTCTTTGGTGACAATCTGTATTCTATATTATTACATATAAATTTTGGCTTTCTGCACCACTTCTCCATATAAACTTTAACTATGACAAATCTCACGTTCCTCCGTGCGTGCAAAATATGCTTAAAAAGGGGTACAAAGTTTTCTCTTCACATATTAATATATAGATTTTTTTACAAGTATTCATAATTACAAAATCGCTTATTGCATTATTGCTATGGCAATATTGTAATAAAATATTTCACAAATAGTTATTTTTGTTTTTTTCTTAAACCAAATACCAGTTTTAAAAAATCATTATCGCAACAAAAAAATTAAAAATATATCTTTTATTTTTCTTAAAAATGTTAAAATACTTAGTAATGTAATTATTGCTCTAAGAATTCCTGATTGCTCTGAAAATAACTTAATTAAAAAATAAAAAAGAAAATACAAACATGTTTTTAGAGTTATTATAACTTTACACTTCTAATTTTTTCATAAATGTGTCTATCTGGCCAGCTGCAAAATACTTAGTAGTGTCCTCATTGCTCTAAAAAATAACCTAATTAAAAAATAAAAAAAGAGAATACAAACATGCTTTTAGAGTTATAATGTGTCTACCTGGCCAGCTGTTCAAATGTTAAATTTTTTTTTCATATAATCATCGCCATTACTGGAAAACATTTAAATATTAATAGGTAAAATTTTACTCAGTAACATAGTAACATTGATCGCAACTGACAAAAAAAAATGTAGGAAAATTAGAATTGAGCTTGATTGCCCATGTTTATCCGGTTATAGCCTTTAGATTAATAAAGGTGGATTTTCAATTTTAATCAACAATTTTTAGCATAATTCTTCACCTTTTGAACCCGCATTTTTTGAAAATATGTGAATTAAAATTAGGTTAATATAAGTAACATTAATAAAAAGCAATTTTAAAAAACTTTTTTCCACTATCATCCAATAGAACAAATATCTTTTTCTCCTTGATATTGGAACGAAGTTCCTTATCGCGCGTTGCGAAAGGGGGCTACACCGAAAAAATTAAGACCAAAAGTTGTAACACACTTTTTGCTATAGTTGCTAGCGGGCGCCCTGCAAGCCGTGCGCTTGTTTCTCTGTCTGTCATAGAAAGCAAGCCAGTTATTTTCGTTTCGTCTTTCTATTTCGCATTGAATAGTGTGGTGTCGTGACAATTATTTTTGTTGAGTGTATACAGGTTTTTTGTACATAATAAATAATAAAAAATAATAACAATAATCATTATTATAACTTAAAGAAATAAAATTTTATTACAATTCCTTCACTAATTAATCGAAAGGAACTTCGTTACATCCGGGTGTCCCTTGACACCTCTCAAGTTTTTGTTATTATTATTTCATTCCCGTGCATATTTTATTTTGCATCTAACTTTTTTCCACTTCCATTCATTATGTTTTTCTTCACCTTTCAATGTATTATAAAGTTTAAAACCTGGCGTTAACAATACTTTTTTGTAATTAATAGTCCTTTAAACTAATAAATGTTGATGAAAACCATTTTTGTACATTCTTTTCAGTCTGGCCAGCGTTTTATTTGAAAATTAAATAAAAAATATTGACTTTATTTGCACTGTGTTTATTGGAACGAAGTTCTTTTACGCGGCTTACAGTAGAGTGAACTGGCAGAAATCGTCACGTAAGCGTTATGCCCCTTCCGGGCGACCTTTCCCTCACTTTCTCTCTGTCTCTTTCTATTATATACGGTTGTATGTGTATTCGTGCGAGTATCGACATTCGAGCAGCAAGCATTGTGTGCGGTTAGCTCTATTATTACAAATCTAAACACGTGTAAATATTATGTAAACTTATTTTTTATATTCTACTGGCTTTCTATTGTAAGCCAATCATCTGCCACACTGTTTCCGATTCAGTATATATTTATTTGGATAATATATTAAATTGTTATGTCATTTATTAAATATTAAAAATTTATAAATTACAATTAATTGTCAGAATATTCCTTTATTATCATTAATTAACTAAACTTTACTTAGATTGTTTCAGTAAATTTAACAATTCATTATATTCTTTTAAATTTTGGAAATATTTAAAGTTAAAATAAAATCATTAAAATAAAAATAAATAAGTTTTAGTTTTTAATATAACTAAATTTTATTCTAAAAGTAAAAAAATTAGAATAACTAACCTTAAAAAAAATATAAATAATGAAATTTTAATATTTAAGATAATTAAATTTAATGTTAAAATTAATCTTAAATTTAATTAATTTTTTAAATAATTAAGTATAAACTTAAAATTTACTTTCAATTTAATTTGGTTAATTTTATAAAAGAAATTTAAAATGATAAAATAAGAAAAAAATTAATTGCTAGAATAATAAAAGTGAATGTTAAAATTAATTTTAAATTTAATTCAATTTTGAAATAATTAAAATAAATATATTTTAATTTTCAAAATATTTAAATTTTCATTTTTAATTGAATCAAATTTAAAATTAATTTTAACATGAAATTTTATTATTCTAAAAATTTAGTTTTTTTATTTCACCAAACAATCTAAATAAAGTTTTATTAATAATTAAAATAAATGAATATGCTGGCTATTTATTGTACTTTATTAATTTTAAGTGTTATGTTATTCTTTTTTTACTTATTTAGAATTTTTTTATATGTAATTTATAATTCACTATTTAATATTTTTTAATAAATTACTATTTTTCCTAAAATACTATAGAAATCCTTACTTTACATTTTTGCTTTGAAAAAATGATAAAAACAACGTAAAATATACAAATTAGAGAAAGAGAGAGTGGAAGAGAGTTGAATAAAAGAGGGCTGGGCTTTTGGACGTGACAAAAATACACTAATATAATCAATACAAATCTACATATTAAATCACATTTAGAGTTGATAAAATAACGCAAGGAACTTTGTTCCTGACGGAGGTCCCTCGACCGCACAGTTTTTGCCCTATCCATTGCTACAGCATTTGGTCGTAGGAATATTGTGATATACATATATATAAAAGATTAAGCTATTGAATACAACAAAGAAAACAGACAACAAAGAAAACACAATTAAGAAATTTGTATAATTTTATAGATATTTATTAAAATAAATATTAAATTTTTATTTCTATAAATGCAAATATGCATGAAAAAGAAAGTATTTGTTATATATTCTCGATGCTATCTATAATTTATATTAAACGTTTATAAATATTCTTAAATAGGTGGAACTTATAAATTTAATAAGCACCCATGTCAGTAAGGCTGCGAAGCTTGGCAGCAAGAGCGGGAGAGGTGATGAACAGCACGGGAGTAAGCGAGAGACATGTCTACCGCTGCAGCCTATTGGCTGTTGCTCTGTCATTGCATCGCTAGTACTGCACTGCCACCGGTTATCAAGATTGGTAAGATTGTTATTGGTATGATAACATTATGTTTTGATGTTGAAAATAACTGAAAGAGTAAAAAAAACACTAACACTGTTTATGAATCATAAATTATTAAGAAAATTTATTATTATTAAAAAAATTTAAAAAACGTCACGAGGTTAAAAAAATGTTAATGAACTTGTTACATTACCAAGGGTGAGAATGAGGTATTAATCCCGTGACTAGTTCTTCGTCTTAGTGAATTATTTCACTCAAAAACAAACAATAGGGACATAACAATTAATCATATTAAATAAACAAAATACTTAACAAAAAACTCAAAATGAACCGGTCTACTCAATGACCGTAAATGTACTGAACAATAACAAAAATTACTGACATTTTAAGGACACCCCCCCGACCCCCGCCACCTTATTTTAAGTTCATAGCTTGTTAATGGCAATAAATACAATAGAGCACATGTGTACAACTCACCAATATTGCATCGTACGCAACTATTTTAAAGTAATGGGATATGTGATATTGCATGGCTGGCAATGAAAGTGTTAAAAAGTGAGACTATGTAAAAAGCTGGAAAGGATTACATTTTTCGGAAACTAATGTGTGCTACAGAATACAGTTTATATTTATTTTAGCTTTTCATTTCTAAGCTCAAAATAGCTGGAAGCCTTTGAATATGCTCAATCCCTTGACATTATAGGCGCAGTGTTCCCCGAGGAGGCGAGGGGTAACAGTGTGGAGCTGGCGTTCAAGTATGCTGTCTACAGGATTAACAAGGAGCGTGTTCTTCTGCCACATACGACTCTAGTTTACGACATACAGTATGCGCCAGCACTCGACACGTTTCGAGCTACAAAGAAAGGTGTGGTGAATTCTATTTGACACGAAATTCTAAGATATTTATAATGAACTGAAATATGCTGTCTAGCTATTTATCATTAATTATGGGGTAACTGAGCATCACCACATTAACTTTTAGCAAATCATTGTAATTTGCTTTTGTAAAACCATCTTTCATCACAAAGAATTGTGGGTTACTCCTTGATAGCTCAAAAAACCTCAAAAATAAGTCAAAATGAATGGAAAAAAGCATAAATTACAGAACCATGATGTCAACAACTTGTTTAGTAAGATGTGATATCATGCGTTTTGATTGGTGTTTGATATCATGTGATCAGTGTCTTTAATTGCACATATTTATTTCGTAAAAATATGATATATTTTAAAATATTTTAGTGATTAACCTGATTTTCGTGACATTTAAGCCTCCATCAACTATGCAGAACAAAAATATGTCAGGGTTTTGCTTGGGGTAATTACCCTATTGTCATTATACCAATATTCTGGTTGGCTGTAAGTGATGGCTCTTTTGGCAATAAGTCCACATATGTGTCAACTGACTGCTTTAATATGTGTTTATTTGTATTCACAATTAAATGAAACTACATGATGTAGTATTATTTCTACTTTCTCTAAGTTCTTTACCACGACCTACGATTCGTTGTATTACAACATCTTCAGGTTGGCTATTAGCAAAGATCTCATCAATCTTTGCTAATAGCCCACCTGAAGATGTTGTAATACAATGAAACCTAGGTTGTGGTAAAGAAATTAAAGAAAGTAGAAATAATACTACATCACGTAGGTTCATTTAATTGTGAATAATGAATTTCAACAAAATTAATACCAAATATATTCAATATTTATTTTGTATTAATACATATGTGGATAAAAATAAATAGTTTAAATATAACTATTTCACCATATTTTTATAAACACTTCACAATATTTTTATAACCACTTCACCATATTTTTATAACCACTTCACCATATTTTTATAACCACTTCACCGTATTTTTCGGAAAAAAAAAAACTTAAAAATGTTTACGTTTATTTTAGTAAATAATGAGTCAAAATTCTGTAATTTTATACATATTACAGGAGAAATATTTTGATTTGTGTGAAGCCTTCTTTTGAAAATTAAAGAAAAAATGGGTTACGTTTATATAATATTCAATAGCAATGCATATTTCCAATAATTTGCCCCACAGCATGCACACAATTGCAATCCGGTGTCCTAGCAATATTTGGGGGCTCACAGCCATTGCTTGGTTCGACCCTGGCAGCCCTCTGCGAGGCTCTAGACGTGCCTCACTTGGAGGCCGCACCGCACGCTCGGGCCCCCGCTGAATTTTCAATCAACTTGCATCCAGCTCGGGCCAGTCTTGACGCCGCTTTCAGAGACCTTATAGCATATCTGCGTTGGGGGAGGATGGCGATATTGTATGAGGATTTTGGAGCAGGTATGACTCTTCTAAATGTTTGTATTTCAACAATCTTTGTTTAGCGTGTTACCCTTTGAAGAAATTTATTTAATGTTCATTGTTGTGCTTATTGACCTAAGATTTTATTGATAACGTACAGTGTCCATACATTTTCTTTACATCCACATAATGCGTATTAGGTTTAGGACTTAAGCCAATTATTACCAATGTATTTTACATTGGAATCCAATTGTTACCAATGTATCTTTTAGTTTATTTCCCAATCTATCTTTTATTGTAGGAACATCAAACTAAATATTTACCTAGGCAAATGGTTTCAATTTTTGCGAAAAAATATAAACTAAATTACACTACACGTGATAGAAATACACGTATATTTTGTATGTTTCCTTTTTTATTATGTTTTTATTGTTTTACGTTGGCATATAAATGCATAATTAAATTTGAAAAATAATTTGAGGTTAATGTTGCATAATAGTCCAAGCATCTGATGTTGGTTAAAAATATATATAAATAGTACATATTTTTTAATTATTTTTTGGGTTTATAAACACAATATTTTCAGAAAATGGTTGGGAGAATTGTCATGCCATTTTGAAAAAAATGTATACTGTTTTGTATCTTGTAAAATGTGAGGTTTTCATTAAACAGTTTTGAACATGTTATCGGACAGAATTGCTTTAAAGAGAATTACAATATTTACTTAAAACATTACTTCATACAATCAATATTTTAAAATTATAGCGTCTCAAACATTTGCGAAAATAATTTTTGCAACATAACTCATAAACAAATGTTCGGAAGGCTAAAAAAGGCTTGAGCAAACGTGTTAAATAAAAATTAAATTCTTGGCAAATTTTGCGTAATAAATGTTTTTTGAAAAGTCAGTAACCAATGTTATTGAAATCAAAGAAACTTCATTCGACTTGTGGACTCTGCCTTATTTGTTGTATAATTTGACAGAGTCCTAAAGTGCTTAACATTTTCGTATGCCGAATATATATGTATGAATAAATATTGTACTTACGTAAATATTTAATTATACTCTAAATCCAAAATATTGACATCTAAAATAGACCTAATTACATATGTAATAAAGTTTAATACAGTAATATTACAATTGTAATAAAATGACTATGAATGAGTAGTATAGTTGGCTCATGAAAATGTTGAGCATACTCGGGACGTTATCATATTGAATATTGGGCCTTATTTGTTGTATAATTTAACACAGTCCTATATACATAGTGCTCAACATTTTCGTAGGCCGGCTGCACATGTATGAATAAATATTGTACTTATAAAAATATTTCATTACACTCTAAATCCAAAATATTGATGAGTAAAGTAGACTTAATTACAAATGTCATAAAGTTTAATATAGCAATAGTACAGTTTTAATAAATTGTCACATTGAAATCAAAGGAACTTCATTCGACTTTTGGACTCTGCCTTATTTGTTGTATAATTTGACAGAGTCCTAAAGTGCTTAACATTTTCGTAAGCCGAATATATATGTATGAATAAATATTGTACTTACGTAAATATTTAATTATACTCTAAATCCAAAATATTGACAAGTAAAATAGACCTTATTACATATGTAATAAAGTTTAATATAGCAATATTACAACTTTAATAAAATGACTACTATTAAGTACAGTTGGCTCATGAATATGTTGAGCACACTTGGGACCTTGTCATATTGAAATGAAAGATACTTCGTTTGACTTATGGATTCTGCCTTATTTGTTGTATAATTTAACACAACCCAATAGTGTTCATCATTTACGTAGGCTGCCTGTACGTGTATGAATAAATATTGTACCTATATAAATATTTAATTATACTCTAAATCCAAAATATTGACATCTAAAATAGACCTAATTACATACGTAATAAAGTTTAATATAGCAATATTGCAATTTTAATAAAATGACTACGTGTGAGTAGTATAGTGAAATATTGAGCATACTTCGGGACGTTGTTATATTGAAATGAAAGAAACTTCATTTCACTTATGAACTGTGCCTTATTTGTTGTACAATTTAACACAGTCCTATATACATAGTGTTCAACATTTTCGTAGGTCGGCTGTATATGTACGCGTAAATATTGTACTTATGTTAATATTTAATTACACTCTTAATCTAAAATATTGATAAATAAAATAGACCTAATTACATATATAATAAAGTTTAATATAGCAATATTGCAATTTTAATAAAGTGACTACGAGTGAGTACAGTTGGCTCATGGAAATGTTGAGCATGGAGATTGTCATATTGAAATGAAAGAACCTTCGTTTGACTTATGGTCTCTGACCTATTTATCTTTAATCTGACACAGTCCTAAAGTGCTTAAAATTATTGAATCAAAAGGTCATGATAAGATTTGTGCTTCTAGAGTCATCGTCCCCCCCAATTGTAACTCTGAAACTATGCCCGAAACTAGTCCCGCTCTGAAACTAGGCACGAGTCCCGCTTGCACTTGGCCAATTCTTGTTGTGTATGTTTCATTACAGTTTCGCATTTGTATAATAAATTTATAAAAAAGTTTATAAAATAATTTGAGTTTATAATTTCATAATTATTGTTACATTTTTATATTTCGTGAATATTTGGTGTTTTCGAATACGTACATTTTTAATATAATAATTTTACAGCAAAATGCATCCCCCGGTGACATTTTTCTGTCAAATGGATGGAAACTTTGAGAATTTTGTAAATATTTGCACTCAGTGCCAAACACGCAGGATGCTTTGAAAATAATGGCAAGTACAATGCCAAAGAGCATATAAGCTATACGTATGCGCTGTTTGACATTTTAAGTTCGGAATCTCGTTAATCTTTGGTTCTATGTTTTTAAAATGGTGTTCTCTGCGTTTATATGTTCGTTTTGATTTAGTTATTTTATAAATTGATTTTAATTATTTTGTAATCATTAAATAATTTTAAAGAGCCACATACAACAATTTATTCGTAACACAATAGATTTTAGATATTTCATTATTATTTTAAAATTATGACATTTGAACATTACTCCGACAGGATCATTTCGGTTGGAGGGTATATGCCGTGGCGGTGCGGACGTATACGTGCGACGGTGTGCAGGTGCGTCTGACTACAGACGTGCACTTGCAGAGTTGCGCGCGCAACGTATTACACATGTGCTTCTGGACACGGACCCCAAGCAGCTACAGCCGCTGTTTAGGGCGGTTCGTAAATATTTTTATATTTCTTATGATGTGCAATTAGTGTGGGTAGGCTATTTAATTGAATGAAAGTTGTGTTGCATTATATTGTAATAACATTCAAAATAAAATAAAAGTGAGGTATGAAGGCGACTTTATGTTTGTATGTTGTAGTATGAATAAATAAATTGTGTATTAATATTAATTGGTGAAAGGCAAATTGGTATAAATAATTTTTACAAACTATAGGTTTATTTAATTATGAAAATTTCTATGGCAGTTTTTTTTATAAATTTTTACAAAATTTTTAAATCGTTTACTGTGAAGTTTGCAAAATACTTATAAGGAAAAATCTTTATAAAATCCAATTTTTGTTATTACCATGAAATTAAAAATCTCCTATCTTTATAAACAATTATGTTATCGTTAAGTTATTATTGAACCATCTCAGTTCTGTCTGCAAAATACAACAATTGAAAGCAACAATCTAAAGAGGCCACTGTAATAAAAAGCAATGTTAAAAAATAATGCAATTATTTCATAACAATTTTGAGACCTCTGCAATTTAGGATGATAAAAAATTGTGCGTGTACTTATGCACATGTGTTAGAAATTTTTACTTCTTTGGCATAATACAAGAATTTACACTTTATTTAGTACGAAAATGATTAATGGAAATAAAATAGTAAAAGAACTGGAGAGTGTTCATAAATGCGGTTAGTAAAATCTAAATTCAATCAAATAATAAAATTTTTAAATTTATAATTTATTTGACAGTTGAGTGGTCCACCATTTTATTTTTCTGCTGGCTTTTCTTTTAAGCCAATTATCTGCCAGACCATTTCTAAATTATCGTGCTTCAACTTTATTGTCTAGAATTACAATCATTATATATATATATATATATATATATATATATATATATATATATATATATATATATATATATATATATATATAATATTATCATTATTAATAATAACAATGATTTATTAAAATTATTTAAATTGAGTTTGAAATGAAATATATTTATTATAAAAATTTATATGAATGCAATATAAAATTTATTATAACAATCTAAATAAAGTTTAATTAATAATGAAAATAAATTATTATGCTAAAAATTTATTGTAATTTAATTTTTAAAGTATTTAATAATCATGAATATTCACAATAAATAAATGTTTTTTATTATAAGGACCACTATTAAATTTCAATTGCTGAAACGTATTATTTAAAAGCACAGATATAACTTAGATTTGTATGATATAAAATATGTGTTGTGTATTTACAAATACCTCAACAACTATCATGAATATAGCATCAGTTACTACACGTATGTAAATATATGTTTTGTGAGCAACTTCACCCTATTGATTTTTGTTGCATCGTGCGCGCGCATCGTAAAATTTCACTCTGATAATTTTTTTCTAACGCGTCTAACGAAGTATAACTTCAAAAATAATGCCATAACATATTTGAAATATCTTCAAATGTAATAGCTTGGGAGAAGTGGACAAAATAAAGAATTTTTAAAATGATTAATTCGAAATTAATAGGTTCTCTTCTGAACTTTGAAGTGCTTTTGATTTTTTTGAAAATAAGTAAGATTTTTTATGGACAATATCATATTATTGAATGATATTTTATTTTGAACTTAAATGAATTCAGAACTGTTACGATTTCTTTTGTTGTCTTCAGGACATTAAACCTCTCTGCGATTTTGTTGTATCAACTATATATCCTGCATATTTACATCATATTTTTTATTATCGTGTTCTACTTACGCATCTTAGAACTAGTTGATATAATTTTGAGTAAGTTATGGAACAATTTAGAAGAAATTGGAAATTCTTATTTTGAAACACGTTGCGGTTTGAGAATTATGCATTTTTGCATTGTGTAATAATCATCATATTACCGAAAGTGATGTTTTAATGCAGATTTATAACAGTATATTTATTTATTTCAGATACTACAACTGCAGATGAATAACGAAGATTACCACTACGTCTTCACTTCGTTCGTAAGTATATGACATAATCATAGTCATAGACATAATCATAGTTTTCTAATGGATGTCGGTACATGGAAGTACACTCAATCATGTTTATAATACAAAAATATAATTAAGGGTGTACAAAATTGTCCTTGTACTTACGTACGTGCGTTAGAAGTTATACTTCTTTGGCATAATACAAGAATAAATTTAATTAGCATCCAAACTTTTAATGGAAATAGAATAATAAAAGGACTGGAGCGTGATTATAAATACGGTTGGAAAAATCTAAATTTAGACAAATAATTAAATTTTAAATATTAAAATATATTTTATTAAATTATAATAATTTATAATTTATAAAGCAAATAAATACATGCCGAAACTTAGTCTCACTTAGAGAAATACACTTAAAATATATTTTAAAAAGGCCTGTAACCAGTGTTTATATCATGAATATTCACAATAAATAAATGTTTTGTTTTGTATTTATTTATTTTAAGTGCGTGTATATTATGTTTTTAATACGTCAAGGAGTGCTAATAAGAAATAAAAATGTTTTGAAACAGTTACAAAGAATAATTCATACTGATTGGTTTTTTTGTGTTGTAGCCATTGCTTTTATTGAATTGATGAGGCACCTACACATTTTAATTAATTTATATCAGCAATTCCTTAAAGGCTCTGTCTAAAATTAGTGTCTAGAAGCAGAAAGCCCCAATCTATATATTACATACGTTTCGAAACTGATATCGTCCTCTCGGGCAAATATCGTGGGTTTGTATCGAAACTGATATCGGCTCCTCAGGCCTAAGACCGGTTAAATCTTTTGGCTACAGTTCCCACTTCTGTTTCATTTGGTCTTTACCTCTTTCAGATATGCGTATACTTTTGTGAAGTGGTAAATGTCTTCAATAAGTTTGCTACTGTCTGAAGAGGAAAAAACGAAGCAAACATTAAATATATGACATAGAAAAATATAAATTAATTTTTTTTCACTAGGATATGGAATTATTTGACCTGGAGGATTTCCAGTATAATCGTGTGAACATGAGCGGGTGGAGGCTAGTAGACCGGGACAGTGATAAGGTGCGGGACACATTGCAGCTAATGGCCAAGTTCCATCCCATTGGCGCTTCCATACTTGGGGAGCGTGGTTTGATACAGGTTAGTGGAAACCTTTATATCACCATGTTCTTTAGATTATTGTATTGGGGTTTCTTCCTTCAAAATAGAAAAAGTAAGCCCTTATAGGATCATTGGGTTTTCCGTCTGTCCATTCATCCATCGGTCTGTCAAAGCTCTTTTTTTCAAGAATGGTTTGAGACATCAAGTTGAAATTAATATTGTATACCGAAGCCTACAGCCTTAGATTGCTGTAAAGATTTCAAGTTTTTGGTTTTATTCATACAATAGTCCTACAAACTATAACCTCTAGGGTACTTCCAGTCGACCTAATCTTGAAAGTCAGCATAATAGGAGGCTTTATAGTACATAAAGGGATAATCCAAAAATTGGTGATTTTTAATTCTTCGTGGAATTATACAATTTTATAATTAATTTGTTTTTATGGCTATGAAAGATATAGTAGCGAATGTATTTACTATGTAAATTAATATTTGTAAATAGTTTAATTTGAAATATTATGTGCCCTAAAACATTTATAAGTGACTAAATGTGTACGAAACTCGTGTAGTGTGAGTTGTCCTCTTCTCAGAACCTGTCAAGGTTCTTTTCTTTTAATTCTTGTGTCTTTTATTCTTTTCTATATGAAAATATTTTTTTGATTTATGTCTTTTAACATTTTTTTTTGTTTTAACTACTTTATTTGTCATCGCTTATCACAATACGCAATAAATTTTAATACATGGTGTTTCGTTTGGGTACAAAAGATTTTTTTTCTGGAATATATTTTTCAGATGTATTCACACAATGACTTCTTTTAAATACAATCTAACGCTTGCTTTAAGCGTTTACCATTGTGTTTCCATTCCATACATTAGCTGTTACAATTTGTAATATAACAATCTTGACTATAGTAAACAAAAGTGTTTATCACGACTCACAGGATGCCACACTCCTAGAAGATATTGACCTGTGTCCTTTTAAGACTGTTGCTTAAATGGATAAGCATCTGTCACATAAAATTGTTTAGAGGCGTAGAAAAGATAACAATGATAGGGCGTACAAAAGATAACAATGATATGGTCTGGGTAGTATCGTGTACTGGATGGGGAAATGTAGCCCAATCCAAGCCTTCAATGATTGATTGATAGGTCAACAATATGCAGCAAAACGTTGTCATCTAGCAAGTATGTCACAAACATTCTCTTTCACTTTTTTCCAATAGCGGCAACAAAGCTGCAAAGCATTTTTTCTTGTGGCAACTTTTAGCAGGTTGTCGTTTTTGATAAAATCTAGCTTTCATTCCCAGTAACAAGATAGTCTAGAATGCCCTTACATTTGGATCGGAAGAGCAGCGACTTGGTGATGAATATGCCACTTGGTACAACTCAATTAGTGAAGGATATGTCTTGTAAAAGTCGCCATTAGCCAAGTGGAGTGAAGTCAATACCTTATGGTCCCATGAGTGCAACATTTACGTACAATTAGAACTTGTCAAGCAGATCGTTGTAATTTAGCTTGATTAGGTGACCATCCTGAGTGCCCCTCATTTTCCGAGTATTTTTAGGCTATCTCTGGAAACAAACTGATAGAACCAGGGACATATTGCCAATTAGTAGATGGTGTTCTTGCTGGATGTAGAGTCATTTGCCTATTAGAATGTTGTATCTCGAGTAAGGTGCTTGTATGTATCAATGAAAAGTGCAACAGTGTCTTTCTCCTTCATATTAAAATATTATTTAGCTCCGTTTTGATTTCATTGTGCCATTTTTTACATCTATATTAAATTGTAGCATGGACGTATTCCTAATTTTGCTATACTAGTATTAGTATAAATGAACGCAGTATAATCGAGTGAGCGAAACTTTTTGTAAAATTATTTTTCTGTTAAGTCCAATTGTACGTTTCTATGTCTGCAAATATTTACAGTACGTTTCTATGTCTGCAAATATTTACAGTACGTTTCTATGTCTGCAAATATTTACAGTACGTTTCTATGTCTGCAAATAACTAATTATCAGTGTGTTAGATAATATGTTTATAAAATTAAAGTATATATTTGTGTGCCACTCTTCCATCTTTGCAGACGGAGCCCGCACTAATGTATGATGCGATCCACGTATTCACACAGGGCCTCACAGCGCTGGAATCCCCACTCAGACCCGTCAACCTCTCCTGTGACACAGCTGCGCCCTGGGACGATGGTCTCTCACTCTACAACTATATTAGCTCGGTTGGTAAACATACTTTCAACTGTCGTCTTTTTTCAAGGTTTTTACATAGGGCAAGTGTTGCGTAAAGTTTCAATTCTTAGTGTTAATTTTTTGTATATGCGTTATTGTTTGTTATGCTGTACATATATATATATATATATATATACATATATATATATATATATATATATAACAATTTTTATAACATTTAGTACAATTATTGTTCAACTGATTATATTCAATAATTTCGAAGATAATAACATATCGGCTAATTATCATAATGGCAGCCATTTAAAATTTTCAAAATTACTATGAATTCTATCATTATGAGTTAATAACTTTTGAATGGAAGAACATAGGAGAATGGGTGGGAAAGGGGAGAGGGAGGTAAAAGATAAGGGGAAGGGGAAAGGAAGGTGTATGTGAAAGGGAAGGCGAAGGGGAAGTGGATGGAGCAGAGGAAGGTTAAGAGGGAGGGAAGGAGAACAGGGAAGGGGAAGGTGGGAGGTGGAGAGGAGAGGAAAAGGAAAGGTGGAGGGGGGTGTAAAGGTGAGGGGGAGTGGGCGTAGGAGCGGAAGGCGATGGGAAAGGGAAGGGGTGGGGATAGGGTAATGGTAAGAGGAAGGGGAAGAAGATGGTGAAAGGAAATGTGAAGGGGTAGGACAAGAAAAAGAGAAAGAAAAAGGTAGGGTTGTGGGCGGTTGGGGGTAGAGAAAGGGGAAGAAGAACCACGTTGATACTTTTTGACGATTTTATTGAGATACAAAGCACATTTAATACCATTAAACGAGCGATTTCATGTCCCTACGGGAAACTTGAAATACACTGAGCAAAATTCAATATTCCAGGTACTTGTCATTTAAAGATCACAATTAAAAAGTGTTATTTGAAGACGCTATCTAGAAATTCATCACCACTAGTTCAATTAAATCAATTAAGTACATTGGAACATTTTAAGTTTTTTACGACATGTATTTTCGAATAAGGTAATTTATCGGTGACAACAAGATTGAAAATATGTGCCATAGCATAGGTAAACGAGTTTGTGTAGTTTTTTTCTAATGTGGTAAAATAAATGAGGGTTCAGAACCGGGGATAATTGCAGGGTACAAAAGAAACGTAAGAGGACTTAAAAATAAATGAGTGTCCTTAAATATCTGTGATCACTAGATGACGATCTTGTCGTTGTTGACTCTATCTCTACAGTGTTTGTAAGTTCTCACCGGGAACAAGATAAGAAATCCTCATAAACTTTATTGAAGGAACGTTTCATCAATGTTGAATTACGTAATCCAGTAATTGATGCAATTCATTCTATTTATCGGTCCAGGTCTCGGCGCACGGTTTGACCGGTCCCATAGAGTTCACGGAGGGTCGCCGCACAGGCTTTCGACTGCAGTTGATGAGGCTAGCTGCAGGCGGGGTGGCCGCTGCGGGGCATTGGAGCCCCCGTGAAGGCTTACAAGTTACCGATCCTGCTGCGTATAAGAGAGACCCACCACCAAATGTTACACTGCTTGTTATTACAAGAGAGGTATGTGATTTATTTGACTCTATTTTTGAATGTGATTTAATGCGAATATATGTTTAATGAAGCACAAATGGTGAGCTACAATTTTAAAATTTAGCAAGCAAAGTTAATGGTGAGCTACAATTTTAAATTTAGCAAACAGAATACTAAAAAGAATAACCAGCCGCTGCGTATAGCTTTTATGGGCTGTGAGAAACCCTTGAAATTTGGTCTGTTCCGGATTCTCTATAGCAGTGCCAATTTGATTCGTGGTACATCAGAGAGTTGAGAAGTCTATATGATGACTGCCATATCCGTCCAAGTACAGAATCAGGAGGGAAGATCTATCTAAATGCGCTGGATAGTGAGAGACGGAGATGTAATTCTTCAAAGATGTTCTCAAGCCCATCGGAGGATGTCTTCAAAATTTTAGATACCTGATTTGCTGATGACATAATAATTCCAGGAAGTACACTGCAGGTGTTGGTGAAAACGCTGATTGGTTTGATGATTCTTCCAGATGAGTGGGCTTCGGTATAAATTTGATTCATGTAGGTAGAAACAACTTCGACGAAAAGCTGGTAGAAGAATATGATATGGCTTGGCAGCGTTCTGAAAATCGCGTCAGTTTTTTATGTTGACTCTGCAATCTATAATGACAAAGGTTTATAATCATCATGTGAACCCGTAAATTTAAAGTCATCCAGCAAGCAATAGAAAGAGCTATGCTCGAAGTGTTTCTGAAGAATAAAACCAGAAATAAGGAAGTCCGATGGAAAACCAAAATAGCCGATATTGTACTTAAAATCAGCGAAATGAAGTGGCAATGGACAGGCCTTTTTTTTGTTGAGGAACCCGATGGGGTAGACGAGTGTGGGATGCTTTCTAGCTTTTTTTAATAGGATTGATGATCTAAAAATATTGGCGAGAAGAGGTTGTTGGATGTGGAAGGTGGAGAACTATGTGTATTTGTCCACCTTGAGAAAGTTCTATGCTTATGTTCGGAATAATTACAGGCTGGTGATGTTGAAGCAATATTTTGTTAATATATTTTTTAAGTATGCCATTATGCATAATCCATAAATATAATGTCTATCACAAGTTTGACAGTTTTGCAGTTTATGATAAAGAGTTAGAACATCTGACATATCTTCAATGATTGCTGTCTATACTTGGTTATAGATTTATTTCTGTTTTATATAACTATCTTTCCTGCGTAATGTAAAAATATTTTAATATTGTCACTGTGTCTTTTTGCTAGTAGTAAAAAAAAAAAATTTTAAATATATATAAATTTTATTTAACTTGCTTCCAGGAGAAGCCATATGTGATGCTGAAAGAAGGCTGGAATCTGCAAGGGAATGCACGTTTCGAGGGTTTCTGTGTGGACTTGCTCGCTCGTGTAGCAGCACGGGCAGGCTTTCGTTACCGCCTCCGCCTCGTTCCTGATAACATGTACGGGGCACGTGATCCTGTCACTGGACAATGGAATGGCATTGTTCGTGAGCTCATCGATCATGTGAGTAGCTGATCTGTGTTTAGAATTTATTATTTCTGAAAGTCTAAAATTTATTAATAACTTAGTAATATAAAAAATTCTAACAGTGAAAAATATGACAAAATAAATTTTGAACAGAGGAAAAGGGTTATAAAAGCCAAAAATTTACATAAACATAGAGCAATTTCATAATCATAGCATAGATTAGAAAGAGTATGAAAGAGCATAGATTATAAAGAGTATGTAAAACTATAGCATAAGGTATGAATATGTGGTAGAACTATATCATAATGTATGAGATACTTGCAGATCCACAGTGTCTCCTATAAAGGTCCTCGCCTAAATCTTTTCCCTAGAATACAGGTGTATACCCGAAGACACATTCTTCGAATCTTATTATTCCACCGACTCTGTAAGTCAGAATCTTATAACTCTTTAAACTAAATAAAATTTACTCATAACATGTAGTCCTTTGACCCAAAATTTAAAATCGTATCTAAAATAGTACATCACAAATATCAGACAGAAGACGTCCATCCCTGAACATAGACTTCTGCTAGATAGATTCCCATAAAGATCAATCAGATGCCGCTTGCATCCAATTGCTTCCCGCAACCTTTACCAGGTCACGTGTCCACCTAATGAGGGGTGTCCCACTCTGCATCTTCAGGTACATGGTCGCCCTTCGAAAAATTTTCCTCCCCAACGGTTTTTGGTTCTGTGTGTTATATGATCTACCCGTTGTCATTTAATTCTGCCAATCGTAGGAGATATGTCGGTGATCTCAGTTCTGCTACATATATCAGGTAGAGAAACCCTGAGCATATTCTTTTCCATAACTTGCCGAGTGATTTGGAGTCTTTTAATCTCAAGTAATATGTAGCCAAAAAAAGGTTTTTCTTCCTTGATGTGTAGGATATTAATGAAGAGTTCTTCAAGTAGAGTGTAAATATATTTAAAATAAAAAAATGTTTTTTTGACAAACATTTTTTATAAGAATCGGAAAAACCCACAAAGTTGTTGTTTTAAGATTTATTTTGTTTCTAAGGTCAGAAAAAGATTTCTTTCAAAAATGTCATTCCGTTCAAAATAATATTGTATGTAATAAGGTAAATACTTATTTTTAGTCTTAATTTTACTTTACAATTTAGAAAGTTACTCAAACTTTTACTAAAGTATTTGAGGAGTATAATTCCTCGAAAAGTAGATAGAAATATATTTGTGGATATTTTGAAGGGTCAGGTAGGGTGAAGATAGAGAAATTTCTAAAGATAAAAATATATTTAGATGCCAAAGTTTATTAAAGTTTGTACTGAGAAGAGCTATTTTTTAACCTAATTTTGATTTTTCAGGATATAAAAAATTGACATCGTATTGAGTTTTTGTACTTAAGTCAGGTTCCTTTCTTCAAATGTTTTGTATATAAGTACCCATTTTGAATATGTAAGTACCTACTTGTGTATTGGATGTTAATAACAGTGTTTTTTGCTCCATAATAGGCAATTTGACAAGATCGAAAATATACCACAATTCGGGGTCATCCTATTAGATTATAACGTAAATAAGCATATTGCTTTTAATTTTCGGAAGAATAAGTTTATATTATATAAAAAAAACGTAAAGAAATCACAATATTTTTTTTTAAATTAGTTGTTATTGGTTAAAAGTCAGATGATGTCATAGACAAGTTTTTAAATCTTTATATTATGGTACTTTTTTCTTTTTTTTCATTTATGACTATCACCTTTTGCAATTTAGTATAAATTTTTTTGTAATATAAATTCATTACGTATTATATTATATTTAAAAAAAATACATTACAAATGAGATATTTAATTAAAATAACTTCCGGTCATAACTAATGTATAAAAAATTTATTTAATTCCACTACAGCACTATAATTTTATTCCAAACATAAATCACAGACAAATAGACTTTCCCTGAATGTTGTTGGATAAACAAGATGTTATTGTTAAAGTTGACAGATTAATTAAATATTCGAGTTGGATAATTAAATTTATTATATTTATATTGTAAATACTTAACAATTTGTGAGAAATTATATTTTGAATTGAGTTATAAGTGCTTAGCGATAAAAGATAAAGTGAACTAATTGAAAAAAAAAGGTTAAAATATATTCCATCGCAAACAAAAGGTATGAAATTTTTTAAATAGACTTTTTTTATAATAAATAATCGTCTGCTGTTTTTTTTTATAATAAATATCTCTTTGGGCTAATTGCAGCGACTTTTTCAATCTGTGCTTACATTGTGTGTGACGTCACATTAGCCGCCATTACAGAGCGAGTTTGAAAATTCAAACTTTAAAAGTAATTAATGTAAAAAATACGGCATATATCCTGAAAATATAAATGTAGTGCTTATAATACAAAATGGAACAATTTAAAATAATTAAAAAATTCAAGTCAAATAGCCTATTGCCCTAAGTTTGTAAAAAAAATTGCAAGGTAACTCCTGCGTACACAATTTAAAAAATTTTGGCCCACTTTTATGCATTAAGATTTTATCAGATTTGTCTTAAATTACACTAAATTAAGTACAGCTTCAAAATAGCATTTAAAAAATAAATAGCTTCTCTTAATGGACTTAATTTTTATTTCCTTATCATCTCTTCTATATTTATTAAATGTAACGCTCTTACAGCTATAAAATCATTGTAATTAAATAAAATACTACTAAAGTAATTGTAATCTGCATTAGTTGCTGTACAAGAGACGTTATAAAATATTCTAAATCTTTATAATAAATTTATGTGGACTTTTCAAGATCAATAACCTTTTTCCTACAGCGATATAATCTAGTGTAAAAGCTAGTGTGGAAGCAAAATTATGCCGCATGGCAAGATGCACATCTTGCCATGTGCCATAATTTTGCTTCCGTTTTGGTTATGTTTTATATCTTAATTACAATTATTTAGTCCGAATAAATCACAAAAAATTTACTATATCTTGATAGTGCACTAATTTTACTACATACGTATTTAACACAACCTCATAACAAACAAATGAAACCAAACGTATGTCAGCCCATTAATCAAACAAACGTCACTTGCATGTGTACGAAGCAATGTCCATAAGAAGTTTATATTACACACTACACTGCTGAATCGTCTTTAGTTGAAGGTTGAGGACATTGAGATTTTGGTGATCAACTCCACATGATGCTCGCAAGGACTTTTATTAATAAATCAGTCCATGTTTTTATTTTTTAACATTTCAGTCAATAAACGCGGCAATAAAAGCGGTTTAGTCAATAAAAGCAGCTGTACCGATTATTATTCAGTCATCTCTTTATAATATATTAAGTTTAAATGCGGAAATGTAGCATTGTATTCAGTTGATGAACGCGCTCGTGTTACATCGAAGTCTCCTTAACTATAGTTGATGATCACTGCGAAAAGTTTAATAAAGTGACAGAGTAATACTGATGAGAAAAATTGTTATCTATGTACCGATTTTTATTTAGTCATCTCTTTATAATACATTACGTTTAAATGCAGAAATGTGGCATTGTATTCAGTTGATGAAAGCGCTCGTGTCACATCGAAGTTTCGTCAACTATAGTTAGTAAAATTGATAATTGGTTTATTTACCTATGGTACAGTTTATGGTTGTTTTTACTAGGAACAAAAAGATTAAAAAAGGGCCAGTAGTCTAAGTTTAGAATAATTTTTTGATTCCAGAAAGCTGATTTGGCAGTTGCCTCTATGACCATAAACTACGCCAGAGAGACGGTCATAGACTTCACGAAACCTTTCATGAATCTGGGCATCGGCATTCTGTACAAGGTATTAAATCCATCTTGAGTTTACATGACAATTTTTGAAGTTATACTTCTTTACACGTTGTGAAAAAATTACGAGATTGAAATTTTACGATGCGCGTGCACAATGCAATAAAAATTAACAGGATGAAGTTGCTCGGTAATCATATATTTACATCGTGCATTGATTGATACTATATTCATGATAGTTATTTAGGTATTTGTAGATACAAAACACATGTTTACATTCATACAAGTCTAAGTTATATCTGTGCTTTTAAATAATATTTTTTAGTAATTGAATTGAGGGGTCCATATAATAAAAAACATTTATTTATTGTGAATATTCATGATGAAAATAGTGCTTATAAGGTTAAGTTTTGGTATCTATTTATTTGCGTTACAAAATATAAATTATAATGCATGTACATAAGTAAACGCTAGTTTTTTTTATATTTTGACAAATTGCATAAATATATTTGAGAATTTTTTCCTAGTTTATTTTATTATATTATCAGTTGCCCATTTCTTTGAATTATGCCCTGTTTTATTGTGAACACATGAAATAGTTTCTCAAATTTTTTTCTATGCAAGTGGGAGTTTGTTAACTTTTACGATGTTTTTTTATTATATGTGTATTGTTCCACCTAATTTAGGCTTGATTTAGATTATGATTGTAATTACCGATAAAAATATAATTATAATTTTTTTAAAAATGTTTTTTTTAATATTTGCGTAACAATTACAAATATCTACGTAATGATCTTCAAGGAGAAATAAACATGAAATCTCATAGATAAGAAACTTTCAAAGAAATATATATTTTGAACCAAATTTAAATTATTATAAAATAGCCCTAAAAAAATTTAAGGAAATAAATTGTGTCTAGATTAAATATAATTTCGCTGTTATGCTGTTATTATTTTTTGACAGACTTAGCTTAACATTTAAATGGGAGCCAATTAAAACTTTGCTTCTTTGATACGGATATCTACAAAATTAGAATTTTTTTTGTTTTTTTAAAATAATAATGAAATTGGAAACCATCATCTTAGGTTTCCATGACCCATATAATTTTGTTATGTCCGAGAATTATAACTCTTTAAATGTATATCTGATTGTAATGGAAAGAGGTGAGGAAAAGCCCATATAACAGGATACCAATGTGTTGCAGTAATACAAATCTCGGTCTTACATAGAAAAAATAAAAAAAACGAGCACCTTAAAAGTTTTATCTAAATTATCAACCAGTTCCGTATTCCAAAAGAAAAAAAGGAACCCTTATAAGATCACTTCGTTGTCCATCTGTCTGTCTGTCAAGATCCTTTTTCTCAAGAAAGCATGGAGGTATTAAGTTGAGATTAGTACTAAATACTTAGATCTACGGTCCTTTGGAGCTGTAATAAAATCTAACCAATGCAATCAGGAAGACTCCTAAAAATACAGCCATTTATGCCACATACCCTTATCCTTCAAGATCCTTTTTCTCAAGAATATCTGGAGGTATCAAGTTGAAATTAATACCAAATACTTAGGTCTATGGTTCTTTGGAGCCGTAAAAAAATCAAGCTTCTAAGCCAACACAATCAAGAAGACCCCTAAAGATATGGCCATTTATGCCACATACCCTTATAGGATCACTTTGTTGTCCATCTGTCGGTCTGTCAAGACCCCTTTTCTCAAGAAAGCGTGGAGGTATCAAGTTGAAATTAATATCAAATACTTAGGTCTATGGTTGTTTGGAGCTGTAAAAAAATCAAGTTTCTAAGCCAACTCAATCAAAAGAACCCCTAAAGAAATGGCCATTTATGCCGCATATTTTGACACTTGCAGATTAATCAAAACCTATAGGGTACTTCCTGTTGACCTAGAATTATGAAATTTGGCAAGAAGCAAGGTCTCACAGCACAAGTAAAGAAAAAAATCCAAAAATCGTAATTTGTAGTTATATCACATAAATTTTTTTTTAAATATGCGCTTGCAAAATATAAAGCAGGCAATAATATTTTCGTTCTAAAAAATAAAAATTGTGTAAATAGTTTAATAGGAATATTATGTATCACTGAATGTTAATAAATGTGTACGGACCCCGTGTGCGAGTTCCACTTGTGCCTGTTACGTCTTTTTTTATAAAAATTCATTTTAATTTTTGACAATTGGGTGCAAATGCTATTTCTGCAGAATTCTTCGAACTAGCAAGATGAAGGAAATTGCACATTATGTCTCGTTGTGTCATTTATACACAGTAACATACTAATCCATGAAACTTGCAGACCCAGCAGTATTATCAAAAAAAGCCATGTAAAACTTGAAAAAAGTGTAATTTTAATAATAGCGCAACGAATGCCAATGGCAACTTAAAAAACAATCAGTATAGGTTATTTTTTATAATATTTTTAAAAAAGTTATCATGTACATCGTTACATTTTTACTGTTTTTTGTATGTCTTATTAACAATTCTTATGTTAAAAATATAAACGCGCATTCCAAAAGATTACTTTTTTTGTGTATTCTATTGTATTTAAAAATTGTATGTTATTTCTTCAGTTGCTGAATTTTTTGGTTTCTTCCGTTTTGAAAAACACCAGCTTTTTTAGAAATATGTATTGTATTTCTATAAGGCTTGGTTCGTTTTCGCCAATTTTCTTACAAGAACACTTTTAATTACGCCGATAAATAAATATAAAAAAACTTTGTTTTTTTTGATGGACCTTCAATTACATCAAACTTGAAAGTGAATAATATTTTTCACAAACCTCGTTGAGTGGGATGTCATAGCAGAGGTGTTGAAAATAAAATTGGGTCTATATATGTTTAATTGACAAGGTGATTTCTAGAGTGTCAAAAAGCTAGAGGAGGAGGTATTTAACTTTATAACTAGGCATATGAAAAATCTGAGGACATAACCACAGCGGCAAATAGTAACTACTACAAATGGTATGTTGTTGTGGTTGACTTTCACTAATATATTACACTTCATTTGATTCTAAAAGTGAATGCTTGTAAACAATTACCTTGTTTGTAAATAAATGACAGTTCAGGGTATCGTAAACATTTTTCTTGTATTCACGTGAGTAATATAATATGGATTTATAAAGAAATATATAAAGAAATATATATATTTTTTATATACACCATACAGCAGTAATAAAATTTCTTCATCAAAATCTTCGTTCACCTATTCCATTTTCTCTTGATTAACTAATAATTGTAATCTACTAATACTGTAAAGAATTGTCTAAACCACAACTGAAATAATATGAATACTAAATAACAGTTCTGTAGAAGACTTGGTTAATCTATGCTCTTCATAGATTAACCAAGTCTCAAGAGTTTAACCCACCAATAAAAATAATTTAGAGTTTAAACATTCAACAAAGTTAAACCATCATTGATCTTATGAAATTGTAACTAAATTATCGTTTAAAAACCATCTGTGGTTGAAACTGTGGTTGATCTTACAGACCTAAACTGTGGTACAGAAATCTATTATTCTTGGCTTTGTCTAATTGATCAAAGTATCAAGTCTAAGTGGTAAAATTATCTGTACATATAGTGGGAATACCAAAGAATACCAAAAAAAATCAGTCAAGTACAGGTGGGACTCGCAAGTGCGGATTTTACATACCTTCAGGCACTAATGAATATATAAGGCTGATTACGTACTATTTATATTAAACTATTTACAAATATTAATTTTCTACAATGTAGATAGGTATATTGTCTAATAAAAGTATACTTTTATAGGCTGAAATATGGTACATATTTAAAAAATTATAAGATCTTAGATAATCATTACGAGTTTCCTACATTCTTTGTATTGAATTCTAAAAAATATGGTTTTTTTCATAATTTAATATATTTTTGTATATTTTTTAGAATATCTTCTTAAATGCCATTTAAAATTATGAGAAAAATATTTTTGTATTACTCATAACAAGCCTTTTTAAGAGATACCCCATATAATATATAATGAGATATTGTATATGATACATGTAATATATAATATAAATGTGTCGTTGCTGTGATGTATTGGGTTGATCACAAGGTATATGACCTTTGAATGCACGGTGCACCGTGGGGATCCGGGTCCTATTCCTGGCCGCTCGCCGAGCGGAGCTGGACTGGTGTTTTGATTGGCTGTTAGAGATTGCTCTCGTAGTAATAAGTCCACCATATGTATGAAGTAGATGTAAATACATTAAAGTACATAAATAAATAAATAAAGCAGCAAAAAATTTTTTTTGAGTAGTTCGTTTTTCCCTTTTATCATTTTTGTAAGAATATTATAAAAAAGTTAACCAGTATGAAAAAGTGTAAAAGGTTAAGACGTCTTACTAAGTCAAACTTCTGAGAAAATCAGCTCGACATATAGACTGACAGACAAACAAATGAATGGTCTTATAAGGTTTACTTTTTTCAGTTTGAAATATGGAACCCTAAAAGTAGCTATTTTGACATAAAAAAAAATATTTTTTTTATGATTCATAAAAAATACTTAAACCACACTGTTACTTTTAAAACTGATACCTCTTCTAATCAGGCAAGAAAACTCGACCTTCAACATCAATATTAACTTTCATATCATATAACATATTGGTTGTAATTTAATTGTCACAGGTACCGACGTCGCAGCCCACACGCTTGTTCAGCTTTCTGAATCCCCTGGCGATAGAGATTTGGCTTTACGTGCTGGCAGCGTACATATTAGTTTCGTTTACACTCTTCGTCATGGCGAGGTTTTCCCCTTACGAGTGGTGAGTCTCACACGATACTTAGATAAATATTAATCAGTGTGTCTGTTAATGAATTGTTTTATTAATTTTTTTAACATAAATTTAGAAGGAAATAGCAATATCTAAAAGTAAAGGACAGAAAATAAGGGATAATATTTGGCGTGCTATATTAGGTGGGTATAATAATATTACGAGGGTGTATCAGATGAAAGCCTTAACCCTTTTGAAATGTTTCGACGTGAAGCTTTTTGTGACTGCATTTCAGCTTAAAACATGTTTTTGGGGAAAATATTGGAATCGTAGATTCATTAATACATTTTGACTAATTTTAAATACTTTAAGAATTGCAAAATACTCTGTTAAACGCCTGGAAGGTATTAAACTTTGCTGAGTTAGTTAACAATCTCTGGATCATGATGAATCTAAAGACACCTCATTTGTTGAAATCACTTTATTAGTTTAGTCTGTACAAGGGGACAAATTCAGTCATGTACTTATATACATACATACATAGCCTATGAAATTTGTAATGTTATATATCCTAAAACACTATCTGGATCATGACGAATCTAAGGATACCTCATGCGTTAAAATCACTTTAGTAGTTTAGTCTGTACAAGGGAACAAACTTACTCACATACTTACATACATACATACATAGCCTATGAGATTTGTAATGTTATATATCCTAAAACACTATCTGGATCATGACGAATCTAAGGATACCTCATTTGTTAAAATCACTTTAGTAGTTTAGTCTGTACAAGGGAACAAACTTACTCACATACTTACATACATACATACATAGCCTATGAGATTTGTAATGTTATATATCCTAAAACACTATCTGGATCATGACGAATCTAAGGATACCTCATTTGTTCAAATCACTTTAGTAGTTTAGTCTGTACAAGGGAATAAACTTACTCACATACTTACATACGTACATACATAGCCTATGAAATTTGTAATGTTATATATCCTAAAACACTATCTGGATCATGACGAATCTAAGGATACCTCATTTGTTCAAATCACTTTAGTAATTTAGTCTGTACAAGGGAACAAACTTACTCACATACTTACATACGTACATACATAGCCTATGAAATTTGTAATGTTATATATCCTAAAACACTATCTGGGTCATCATGAATCTGAGGACACCTCATTTGTTAAAATCAATTTAGTAATTTAATCTTTATGAGGGAACAAACTTACTCGCATACGTACATACATACATAGTCATAGTCTGTGAAATTCATAACATTATATATGTTAGGACACTCTGGATCATGACGAATCTAAGGACACTCGTATGTTGAAACCACTTTAGTAGTTTAGTCTGTACGACGGTATAAACTAGCTCACACACAGCTTGTCAAATTCATAACCCTTTATCTGCAAATAAACTTCGAAAATAAACTTCAGGATAACTTTTATATTTCAAATAATTCCCTATTTCCAAATTATTAAAAAAATATTCTGAAGAGAACTTGCCAAATTTTTTCACAAGAGCATTTTTGGTGGGTCATAATAAAAGCAATATGCGATACATATTCGTATGTAATTATGTTACCAAAAGAAAAAAGATTCATAAACAATCCATTAAAGAGGAAACCTTTGACATATTCTTTGTAAAAACAGAAATGTCAACATTATAATTTCCCTGCTTTAAAATATATTTAACTTCAGAACAAACAATTAAAAAAAAAATCATCTAGAACGTTCGTCCCCCATGTTACTCTCATATTCACTTATCTGTATTAAAAATAACAAATAATTACATTTAAATGTATAATTCACTTACAAATTTTTTATTAAAAAATCCTTGAATAATGTTTTTACATTCATTTAGTCTAATTCATAAGAGCTAAGATTGTCTTGCTAGCGCACTTACTGGAGACATCATCCCATCTAAACTATCCTCATGGTTCCCATGAGGGCAGCGGCAGGGAGGAAATGACCTGTTTTGCTACCGATTGTTCTATTTGTTCATGCATGAATAAGACAAAAACTAAAATCTGTGTTATTTGAATTTTGAATTATTTGTGTATTGTATCGAGAAGTGGTAAAAGTATCACTTTCGCTGTACATCGCAAAAATTGCTTTGGGTTCTTCATTACGGGGTCTTTGTATCTTCATGGTCTAACTTGCCTTGTCAGCAGCACATCCAAAAATGGATAAAAATATATATACATTAGAATTTTTTTCAAAAACTCCTTCATGCAGAAGGTTCTTACAGTTCTTGTCCTGTCCTGTCCTGTTTCTCCTATACTTTTATAATGTTCCTTAAGTTCTTCTCAAATTCAGCATCCAAAAATATACTAAATCATAGCCAAAAAGTACATATATATTGAACGGTGCCTATTTAAAGATTTAATATTATCAAATGATATGAGTCTTCGAATGCATCTCAAAAATTCACACAGAAAACCAAGCATCGTGCCATTTTTTTCCATTTTTCTATATTTTACTTTTAACCAATTAAGATAAATGACATCTTCTACTATAGCTTATAACCTATTTTTTCTGAAAGCACCATATTGACTATATGTTATCACTGTCCAGGTCAAGTGGACAGCACTCCTGCGGCCACGAGAGCAAGCTAGTGACGAACCAGTTCTCCATTTCCAACTCTTTCTGGTTTATCACAGGCACATTCTTAAGGCAAGGCTCTGGCCTCAACCCCATGGTTAGTATTGTTTAAATTAAAGTACTTCTTTTTAGTTCATATTTATTCTGTATTTTGAAAGGTGTTGGACTTCAATTGAGTAACAAAATCAAAGTAGTATTGTTTGTTTGCTTATCTTTCGGTTATTTTACGAAATTTGATGCTAAGATATGATAATACAATAGTTTTTTAGTAAAAGTTTTTAAATTAAATGTTTTTGTAGCAACTCACATACGGTTACATGGCTTTAGCTTATTGAAAAAAAAGTGCTAAAATAATGGTACTATTTCTTCCATGTAGTTGTTGGTTCTGCATGCTGTATGACTTACCCATTACCACTTCAGCTTGCCAGTTCTACGAGCTATGTCAGTGATCTTAGTTCACCTTCAGATCTCTTCATTATGAATCATATCTCATTTAGATACCCCGAGCATAGCCTTTTCCATAGCTCAGTGAGTGAATTGGAGTCTCTTTACGAGGCCAATATTAAGGGCCACACTGGCAATCCTAAGAAGAATCATTACAAAATTGTCGCAGAATAGTTAGGATCATTACAAAGATCATAACTCTTGCAACTATTCTATATTTGTCGTAGAATAATTGCAAGAGTTATGATCTTTGTAATGATCCTAGGAAGGATCATCATAAAATTTTCATAGAATAGTTGCAAGTGTTACGATCATTACAAAGATCATAACTCTTGCAAGTATTCTTCATTTGTTGTAGAATAGTTGCAAAAGTTATGATCTTTGTAACGATCCCAAGAAGGATCATTACAAAATTGTCGTAGAATAGTTGCAAGAGTTAGGATCATTACAAAGTTCATAACTCTTGCAACTATTCTATATTTGTCGTAGAATAATTGCAAGAGTTATGATCTTTGTAATGATCCTAGGAAGGATCATCATAAAATTTTCATAGAATAGTTGCAAGAGTTAGGATCATTACAAAGATCATAACTCTTGCAACTATTCTACAATTGTCATAGAATAATTGCAAGAGTTATGATCTTTGTAATGATCTTAGGAAGGATCATTACAAAATTGTCGTAGAATAGTTGCAAGAGTTAGGATCATCACAAAGATCATAACTCTTGCAAGTATTCTTCATTTGTTGTAGAATAGTTGCAAGAGTTATGATCTTTGTAATGATCCTTGTAGTTCGGCAAAGTAAATCACAATCATCCTTGATGACTTTAGTACAATTATAATGTTCTGGACTTGTTTCCATATGATGGCAAATGGCAACTGCTGATTGGCTAATTTATCCGTTCTGTATGTGACCTCGGATACTTAGATATTATTGTTTATTTTAAAAACGTTTCAAATGTATCATAGAGCTAAGAAGAAAAAAATATGACAAAATTATTAAAGAATTTTAGTTTTTTATCGAGTCTCGCATAGTCATTAATAAACACTTATTTAAAATAATCTTAGTTTTCTTTTAAATTGCAAGTACAAAATAAAAAAATATGTAAAACAAGATAAATATTTATTAAGAGTAAAAGTGATACAGTTATATAAAAAAAATGAGAAAATAAGCAACACAAAAGTTTCTTTTAAATCTTCGGTATAAGTCCGGTTTAGTGAAAATGCGAATTTCCCCAATTTTTTGATTTTAGATAAAAGAATATACATAAAAAACGAAGTTTTTAAAAAATTAGAGTTCGAACTTGATTAAAAAATTGATTTGAAAATGCTTTTTATGGAGAAACACCTGTCAGTTGGTTGTCAAACATAAATTTCTAACCTCTCTTTACACAATCTTTCTGGCGCATTTTAATATTTTTATTTTTTGAGTTTGTTTTTTGTTTTATACCAATTCCTGTTTGTATGTGCAAATTTAATGTTTAAAGTTACAAGAATGGCAATTAAGTTGAAAATTTATAACTTACACTTCCTTGGAAAACCGTACTTTTGGATGGTAACTTTTTTCAAATCACTTTTTTTAATAAAATAATCGCGACCAAGCCCTAAAATTGGCAGGTACTTCATTTTATACCTATATTCTTTCATTTAAACCAAAAAATAAGGAAAATTCACATTATCGCTAAACCAGACTTGTTCCAAATCTTGAATTAGACAAATGAGAAATATTGTTCATTTTTATGAAAAGTTAGGTTAATTTTCATAATACTTTGTAAATTTTTTTTGACGAAATTCTTTGTATTAACGAGATGAAATAAAGTGTGTCTCATTCTATCCTTCATCTAAAGATGTACCGTATTCATTCATAAACTTACAGGCTCAACAAGGTCGTCGAATAGTCATGAAAAAATTGGAAAAGAATGAAAAATATATTCATTTTGACAACAATAGGATCATCGCCAATGTCAGTTAACAGTTTATTTTTAATTAATTTCAGCAATGGCAACCATATAGAATAATTGCAAGAGTTATGATCTTTGTAATGATCTTAGGAAGGATCATTACAAAATTGTCGTAGAATAGTTGCAAGAGTTAGGATCATCACAAAGATCATAACTCTTGCAAGTATTCTTCATTTGTTGTAGAATAGTTGCAAGAGTTATGATCTTTGTAATGATCCTTGTAGTTCGGCAAAGTAAATCACAATCATCCTTGATGACTTTAGTACAATTATAATGTTCTGGACTTGTTTCCATATGATGGCAAATGGCAACTGCTGATTGGCTAATTTATCCGTTCTGTATGTGACCTCGGATACTTAGATATTATTGTTTATTTTAAAAACGTTTCAAATGTATCATAGAGCTAAGAAGAAAAAAATATGACAAAATTATTAAAGAATTTTAGTTTTTTATCGAGTCTCGCATAGTCATTAATAAACACTTATTTAAAATAATCTTAGTTTTCTTTTAAATTGCAAGTACAAAATAAAAAAATATGTAAAACAAGATAAATATTTATTAAGAGTAAAAGTGATACAGTTATATAAAAAAAATGAGAAAATAAGCAACACAAAAGTTTCTTTTAAATCTTCGGTATAAGTCCGGTTTAGTGAAAATGCGAATTTCCCCAATTTTTTGATTTTAGATAAAAGAATATACATAAAAAACGAAGTTTTTAAAAAATTAGAGTTCGAACTTGATTAAAAAATTGATTTGAAAATGCTTTTTATGGAGAAACACCTGTCAGTTGGTTGTCAAACATAAATTTCTAACCTCTCTTTACACAATCTTTCTGGCGCATTTTAATATTTTTATTTTTTGAGTTTGTTTTTTGTTTTATACCAATTCCTGTTTGTATGTGCAAATTTAATGTTTAAAGTTACAAGAATGGCAATTAAGTTGAAAATTTATAACTTACACTTCCTTGGAAAACCGTACTTTTGGATGGTAACTTTTTTCAAATCACTTTTTTTAATAAAATAATCGCGACCAAGCCCTAAAATTGGCAGGTACTTCATTTTATACCTATATTCTTTCATTTAAACCAAAAAATAAGGAAAATTCACATTATCGCTAAACCAGACTTGTTCCAAATCTTGAATTAGACAAATGAGAAATATTGTTCATTTTTATGAAAAGTTAGGTTAATTTTCATAATACTTTGTAAATTTTTTTTGACGAAATTCTTTGTATTAACGAGATGAAATAAAGTGTGTCTCATTCTATCCTTCATCTAAAGATGTACCGTATTCATTCATAAACTTACAGGCTCAACAAGGTCGTCGAATAGTCATGAAAAAATTGGAAAAGAATGAAAAATATATTCATTTTGACAACAATAGGATCATCGCCAATGTCAGTTAACAGTTTATTTTTAATTAATTTCAGCAATGGCAACCATTAAGGAAAGCAAGCGGCATTGATTAGTTTTTTCTTTATTATTTTTATTTCTCAGTAGCTATTCTTGATATTGGAAAAATATAATATATGCGCATTTATGAAGGTAACTTTTTATTGTTCTCTATTATTATTGCAAATTATATTTTATTTTTTTCTCATTCCTGATTGTCAGTCACGAAATTGTTTGGTTTTTGTGTTTTAAAAAATACTAGTTTTTTTTTTAAAAATTATGTTAAATTTTTATAACGTAAGGCTCATCGCCAGTCTCCTTTGTTTCATAAGAAAAAGTTGGCGATACTAAATTGTACTCTTCTATTAAATGTATCACAGGTTTCACCGTATTGAAAGTCTATTCTGGTTTGTAGTATTATTTAGTCTGTCTTCGTAATAGTTTCTTAGTTCTATCTAAAACGTTTCCTTTCCTACTATGTCTCCATAATGCTTTGGATTCGGAAATTACTGTAACACCCCTCGTGTCAATAAATTATTATCACTGTTTTTACATTTCACACAGTTTTTTCCTTTTATATCCATTGAAGTAATTAAATTTTTATTCGTACTTGTAATAATAAACAATGCACGGCAGCCATGACAGACAAGTGAGTGCAGCAGAGAAAATTAACCAATCACGTACAGGAGTATGAACTCTAGTAAATACTAGCCAATTAACGATTGCGATTAATTTGACATTTGTAGTCATTCAGAAACAAACTCTGAAGCTATTTCTTGAGTTAAAAATTATTCCAAGTGTTAGAATATCTAACCTGTTATTTAAGAATATTAAGCAACAAGAATTTAAACATGTTTTTTTGTAATATTAGTACCCAAGGACATGAGTGAATCCGTCTATATGTATCTTCACCATACAAATTATGTGTATGCCAAACTTAGTATAGATTCATAGCTTGTTTATAGAGTTTTTAAGTAACTAATAGTCAGCTAGTTTACAAATTTTACTATTAATGACACTCAATGTGTTGCCAGTTTACAAATTTTACTATTAATGACACTCAATGTGTTGCCAGTTTACAAATTTTACTATTAATGACACTCAATGTGTTGCCAGTTTACAAATTTTACTATTAATGACACTCAATGTGTTGCCAGTTTACAAATTTTACTATTAATGACACACAATGTGTTACCAGTTTACAAATTTTACTATTAATGACACTCAATGTGTTACCAGTTTACAAATTTTACTATTAATGACACTCAGTGTGTTGCCAGTTTACAAATTTTACTAGACAGAGGTAAATATAATTGCTATTCAACTTGACATTGAGACTAATCAAATTTTGACTATTTATAGGATGGATATTAATTAAATCCACATTCTTGTGTTCCTAAACTGGTGTGTGATTATATATACAAGATGTACATAAAGTATAGAACTTAAATACGAATTATATTGAATACATAATTCCTATTCTCTCTAAATATTGTTCATTTAAAATATAGTGTTGATTTATAAGAAATTCTCACTGGTAATTAGATGTTTTTTCAAGGCTCCGTAGCACAAACTAAAAAGTGGAACAATTATAAGATTACTCATCTGTTTGTCAGTTTGTCTGTCATAGTTAATTTTCTCAGAAACTATGCGATGCAGAATCTTAAAAATGTCATAGTAACATATTTTATTAACCCATATATTTGGCACTAGTTAACTATTTTAAAACTTCATGTAAGAATAAAGAAAGTACTCAAAAGTTTTTTTTTAAATCTTATTCATCATGTGGGTACAATTTTGGTTCAAAAAAGGGCTTTTTATGAAGAATACAAAAATATTTATTTCATAATTTTAAATTGCATTTTTAAAAAGTTATTAAAAAAAACAGGTGAAAATAGAATGGACATTCTCTCCTTAATTTCTGAAACTAATGAATCAAAAATCACGAAAAAAACAGGATTGCTAATATCTAAGTAGAAGATTACAGGAAAACTATAGCAAATATCTTAGATCTTATAATTTTTGAAATATGCATTCATGAAACATTATTTATACATTGTGAATGACTAAGGTTTATAGTTTTATGGAAATATTAAATATTATGTACGCTTAAAAGTTTATAAGCGCCTAAATGTGTGCAGAACCCTCATAGTGTCAACAACCTGTCAATCAAGAGTAGAACTGACATACTACTCTTGATTGACAGGATTTTTTTAATCCACTTTTCTTTGATCCATCTTTGAAAATAGTATTTTTCAGATTTATTGTATTCAGAAAGACAAATAAACACAGGTTACATTCTATAAATAAGGTCTATAAACAATTAGTTGTATGTATTTGGAACTATTGTATCGATCTTCATCTGCAGGCGACATCAACTCGCGTAGTCGGTGGAATCTGGTGGTTCTTCACCCTGATCATTTTGTCCTCATACACGGCTAACCTGGCAGCTTTCCTCACGGTTGAGCGTACAGTGGCGCCTATCCAGACTGCCGCCGATCTGGTTGCTCAGTCCACCATTCAGTACGGAACTCTGCAGGGTGGAAGCACAATGAGCTTCTTTAGGGTATGTCTGCGAGTCAATTTTTCTAAATTTGTAGCAAGTCCTTGAGCGTGTTAGTATGCGCAGGTAGGTTTATTCAGTGTAGGTTAACAAAATATCTTCAAGTAATACAATTCCTTTTTTCAATATACAGTGCTCTTAATATTAACAAGTAACAATTGGAAATAGATAATGATAATGATTGTTCGCTCTAGTGAGTGACATTAATTCTATCTTATAATGGAGTCTGGGCATCAAACTCCACTTGTGTGCAATGAAGACATTTTCTAGAACTGGAGTTTTCATTACATAAAAGTATACACTGATGTGATATAAATATATATATATATATGTCTTCATGGTTTTTTACTCATATATACTTAAAAATGCCAAAGAAATGTTTTGTTTTTGATGTCATTTACCCTTGTCTCGAAAAAAAACTGTATCTCTTTCAAAAATTATCCAATTTTAATAATTTTTTCGGTGTTTTCTTAATAAAAACTTGTACAAGGATAATAAAATACAAAGAAAATTATAGAAATATATATTGTGAACAAAAATTATAACAAAAACTGAGATCAAGGTCACATTGTATTTTCGCAGTCCGGTACATCCTCCATATCAGCAAAATAATTGTTATCGTCACTATTATCACTATCACTCAAAATTTGCATTACACCAAATTGTGAGCGCACCACAATGTCACTCCCACTATCACTTTCTTCACAACTTGAAAAATGATCATTCTCACTCTAATTATTTTCGTATTCCGACATTATGGGTTAAAATTTTTCTTTTTCTGGATCCTTTTTATATTGCAATTGCTAATAATATTATATTTGAACTTTATGTAACACGTAGAAAGATAAAAAATTAGTGATGCTTGCGAGCGACCTCCCCTCCCGCCCGCTAAACAGCAACTGATTTCGCGAGCAGCATCGCGCTCGTGGCAAATTTAGTTAGTATGCGCATGAGCACTTGTCGGCACTCCAACAGATACACACACACACGCGCACACACACACACACACAAATTGCCAAGTGACAAATGTCTCCCATTTTACTGTAACATTACTAATATTTGCAAGATACATATAGGATTTGTTGCCACCGCCAAGAATTTCAAAATATTTATTGTATTTTCCGTTTAATGCTCTCATTAGTGATAAATTGGAAATAAATTATGACGTCTTTTCCCTATACGAGTTTACTTATTGAGGGTCTTCACATCCTCATATTGGAGCAAAATATAGAATAGATTCATTCTTTCTCTAAGTCTTTTGTCTTCTAAGGGAGCAAAAGTTTTCCTGTGTTAGGAGCTGTTCCTGTGTTAGACTAATGACGACTCTGGCAACACATCTTTTCCTGAATTTTTTGGGTTTAAATAGATTCTGCCAATTTCGTGTGTTTCGCTCCAGTGCAATTTTCTCATCTCATTTTTTTGTCTTTCTTTTACTTCATAAATTGCCTATTAGGTTCAAAGTATTCTTGACTGCTTGAAAGTGGACCTTTCAAGCAGCTTGTTGGTCTTACTGAAGTTTATCTTCAATTCTACATTTTGCACCCCAATTTGTAAATCTTCAAGGTTTTCCTTAATGTTATTGAAGGTATGACTGGGTAGACAAAGGTCATTAGCATAATTTAGAATTTCTATCAAAAAAACTCCATTAATTTTTTTTTTGGGTGTACTTCCTTCAAGATCTCATCAATCATGAGAGAAGAAATGGTTAGCGAGATAACACATCCTTGTCACACACCAGGTGTTACCTCAAAGATGCATGATAATTCTCCTAAAAATATCAAGTGTCAATTTACACACAGATAGTGTCCTTACGTCTTTTCATACGATTTTTTGCTTTTGGACGTAATAGGATAAAATACTTTGCGACTGGGAAGGTAATCCCTTCTGACTGTACATTTATTTAAATGATTACATTAGTAATCCATCAGGGTTGGGTTGTGACTTTTTTATTCCAAACTGTTTAACGTAAACCAGTGCACCCAAGTTATTTTATAAATGGCATACTAACATTTACATATCACATACTATATAAATCTCGTTGGTGTTGTTTACTCTTTATTGGGAGTATTATCGAATTAACAGCTATCTAATTATAAACATCGAATATTTAAGTAGTTAAAATATACCAATTTTCTTCATTAATATTATTGTCTTTTTGTGACCATATATTTTACATCAACTCCCTCCACGCAATGAGATCAGTTTACAATTTGGATAAGTGATTCTTCTTCTTGGCACTACAGGCTGGAGTAGGCCAGTTCCGTCTCAACGAGCTTTTTCCACCGGAGTCTATCAGATGCCTTATAATTCCGGTTGGTAAACTATAATATTTTTAAGTCGTTTTCGACATCATCAAACCATCTGAGTGTAGGTCTTCTCCATTTCTTGGTACCTCCTGGCTTGTTGGAAGTTAGTAGCTTAGTCGGGTTTTTATCCTCTGATCTAAATAAGTGTCCAAGATGCCTTATTCGGTTTGATTAGATGAATTTAACAATGTTTGTTATGGAACAGTCTTAAGTTATGGAATAGTCTGACGTGAGAAATTCACAATAATTACACATAGCCAAAAAGTCATGTTAAATATTATTATATTATTGGGTTGGCTAATAAGTAACAGGTGGTCATTAATGTTATAATTTTTTTATTATATTTCCAATTTAAATTTAATTAATCATCGATATAGTAATTACCATCATTGATATAGTAATTACCATCATCGATATAGTAATTACCATCATTTCACATCTCTTCAATGCACTGGTAGGGAGTGGATAGAATCTGCGTAAAATTCAGGTGGCTTGGAATGAAAAAATTGGCCTATGAACTGTCGTAGGTGGTCTTCATCATCAAAGTTTTTTGCGTTGCTGAGCGATCTAAACAAACAATAATAAGAGGGTGCAAGGTCTGGGGAATATGGCGGGTGGGAATCTACGTCAAACCAAAATCCAAAACTTTAAGGCAGGTCTGTTTGGCTATCTAAGGACTACTAAAATTAATAAAACATATAGTACTAAAAATGCATATTAAATTGTAATTAAATATTTTATTTCTAATAATTTGAAATTATTTAAATTGATTGTTAATTTTAACGAGTGATATTATATTGAAGATGGTTATGTTTCTTTGAAAGATACTTATTATTAAGCTGTGCAATGGCATTTTCTATATATAGGATCAAGATAACTGGCCTTACTATGTGTATTCAGGTATGTTAGCATATAATACCAGTGTCCACTGTATAACACACTTCACGCCCTATGAAATTCTGTTCGGTCAAAAGCCATATATTCCCGATTCAATCTATCATCCATTTCTCAATTCAACATATCTGAAACACACGAAAATGTTACAGCATAGATTAAAATACTCGAGAGACAAGGTCGTTGAAAATATTAATAAATCTAAAGAAAATTATAAGACTTGTTATGAAATGCGAAGTCGCCCTGTTAATTATAAGGTAGGCGACTATGTATATTATTTTGTTTACTTTATATATATTTTTGTACAAATTATTCTGCCAGTTCCCATTATGGGTGTTCTCCACCTATACAAAATTTGTAATAATAAATAAATAACTAAATTTAATATAGAAATAAAGTTTGAGGACACTTCCATCACCACTGTCCTAGTGCCTTTGCTGAGTACTACACGGTAAATGCAGGTCGCTCGACTATACCACCCCATAAACAAACTCGAGTGGAAATCTTGTTTTCGTACAGACAATTTCTAGTTCATATGCTATTCTATCAAGATAATGTTACTTATCGCATCTTTTGATAATGTTAAGATTATAAATCCATTAATTAAATATAATATTTGATCCTTAGGATTCCAAAATTGAGATCTACCAGCGCATGTGGCGTCACATGTCTTCGCAACGGCCCTCCGTGTTTGTATCCTCGTATGAGGAAGGCGTGAGACGGGTGCTAGCCGGTGGTTACGCCTTCCTCATGGAGTCCACCATGCTCGACCACCGCGTTCAACGCGACTGTAACCTGACGCAGATCGGTGGGCTGCTCGATTCTAAGGTATGAAGGGTGTTGTGATGTAACTTTTCATTTGGACTCTGAGATTTATTGTTCATAGCCTGTCTCATATATTTCCCCCAGTCAGTGCAGTTTTGATAATTCTAGAAGTTGAAGGAAATATGACTAGATCTGGGAAAGTTTCCAGAAAATTTTCCTCAAGCGTCTGAGGGCCCAATGTTGAAGCCAACACAAATTTACACAGATTGCCCGAGGGTCTAATATTGGGCTTGAAACTTACGCGAAAGCTTGGTTGAGGTGGTCTGCCTCAATTCACTAACTAGTGCCCCGTCATTGACAGTTTGAAATTACTGAAAATATCTTAATAAATACGAGTTGACCGTAGTTTCGACTTTTTCAATTGATTTAAGTTCCTGTCACCTACCTAATGTTTCTTTCAAATTGGGAAAGAGATGAAAATGGGACAGTATCAAATCATATGAATTGAGGATTTGTAGTGGTAATTCAAACCCGATTATGGGTTTGAAGACCGCTCAGACCCAATGATATATTTCAGTCTTGGTTTCTCGTAATGTTTGTGAGCGTGCACTTTTTCTTGATTGAACAAAACCTTTTCGTTAACACTCTTGGCTGTTTTTCTTTTATTTCATCATTCAACTGACGTAACAGATTGCAGTAGGAAATGGAATTTACAATGTCATCCTTTGGTAGGTAGTCAATCATAATGACTTTCCTCGAGTCCCAGGAAACTGAAGCCATTATTTTATTTGCCGACAAAATCACTTTAGGTTTCTTTGGGACTAATGATACTGACTTTTTCCATTCCTTTGACTGCTGTTTTGACTTCAGAGTATAATAACAGTGGAACCAAGTTTCATCATTCACAAATCTGTCCAAAAATACTTGTGAATTAGCTTCAAACAACTCTAAACTGTCACACAACATTGTGAGTCGGTTGAGTTTTTGCTTAACTCCCCATCTGGCAGACATGTTAGAAAATCCCATTTCATTGTGAACAGTATTTTAAATTTGCTAATAAGAGATGGGTATAATCATAAATATTCTTCCAGTTTTTAATCTTCAGCCTCCCTTGACCAATTCGGAGATTTTTACAAAATTTTCTTCAGTAGATACAGTTGGGATGGCCGTCCAGTACGACAGTCATTTTCAATGCTCTGTTTCGACCACATTTAAATGCATTGACCATTTTTTAATAATTGTATTCAATGCGACAGATTTTTCTAGAATCAGCACCTTCTTTTCACGGATCTGCTTTGAGGTAAACTATTTCCTCAATAGGTACTAATAACAGCACGACGTTAAATTCTAACCATATTGTCGAAATAGTTTATTTATCTCCAACAACATCGTCGGAATCAGAAGGAAAAAAATCATGAAACTTTGCACAGTGACATTCAAGGAATAAATGAATGTCATTAGGGTAGCGTGATTGCAATATTAAAATTATTTCTGTATGAGGTCGCAAATTTTTTGTTCCACCCTCGGTATTATTGTTGGTCTCCATCTGTTTATTATAGGTATTATATAAATTTTTTGTTATGAGTACCTCACACCATTTTTTTGAAATTTACTGTGAAGTGTGTCCCATCAAGAGGGTATCATGGACATTACTATAAAAATAATATTGTGGTCACATTTAACATTTTTAGGAATTTAAACCTCAAAAGGAAAAACAGAACTCACGTGTCTGTCTGCCTGTCACAGCCATTTTTCTCAGGAACTGCTTGATATACTTGAAATTTGGCATAATAATCAAAGATATTAACCTTCTCATATTTCGATAGCTAACAGTCAAAAGCACTATATATAACCTTATATTTTGATAGCTATCAGTGAAATTTTCGGTAGAAATTTTTTTTCATAATTTTAGATATTACATCTTCAGTGATGTAACACATAATATTATGAAAGAAAATATTTCTGAGAATGAATCTAAAATTATGAAAAAAAAGGTTGGTAATATCTGACTAAAAGATTACAAGTGATTATCCCAGAACTCGCAATTCGAAATATACACTGTATTTTTATGTCCGTGAAGGATACAGTAGGCAATATATTTGCGATGGAAAAATAGGCTATACAAATCCTCCATATACATGTTCCGATTTGCACTTAGTCAGTTTTTCTAAGTCTTGGGTAGTCAATAAAAAAAAAAATCAAAAAGGAAAAAATTTCCCTCAGTCTAAATTTGGTATTTACGAGTTTCTTTATCTTCAAATCAGTCTATAAATTAGAATCTGATATGATATTGTTGAAGTACAATAATTATTTTTGTTTTTCGACACACAGGGCTACGGTATAGCGACAGCCAAGGGAAGCCCGTGGCGCGACAAGATCTCGTTGGCCATCCTGGAGCTGCAGGAGAAGGGTGTGATACAAATATTGTACGACAAGTGGTGGAAAAATACGGGAGACGTGTGCAACCGCGAGGGTAAAGACAGCAAGGCTAACCCACTCGGCGTGCAGAATATTGGTATGTTTTCGGTTCTTTGCACGTGTATATGTTGAGCAGTATCATCTGACGTCCCCATGATCAGAATGTAATTTTTAATGATTACAATTATGCAATGCATTCTTGTTAAATCATTATCTAAGTGCGTATGCATCTCTAAAGTGTTGTTTTAATAAGCAAAAACAAATTTTGTTTACTATCAGCAAAAATGCACTAATGAATACTATGAAGTGGTACAATGAATGAAGAGAAACAAGTGATTCGAATTTTTAACGAATATTTTGTCACACCCTGCTATCACCAGAAAGTGATGATACACTTAGAGAAAATGCTAGACAAGTCGCAAAAATTCTTTATGAAAACTATATAAAACTAATGGTTACTTAATACTTTATAATGATTCTTGAAGAGGTTTCAATTTATAAAGAAACTTAGCTACAAAACAGTTCAATTACTATATAAGTGAACATAATATAATATAAAATAAAAATAAAATAATTGTTAAACTCACAATTACCATGAGTTTAACTATGAAAGAAATTCCTAAAATACAGAAGCGTTAATGCAGCGATGTCAACACTGTTATCGAGTATTGCATGAAGTAGAATAAAATTAATATAATTACCTGACTCATAATTACCATGAACTTAGCCATGAAATTTTCTAAAACGGATATACCCATTGAAAATATTATGAAACTGTTGTAATATTTTATTTATGAGATAATTCTTCAGAAGCGTTAATACAGTAATATCAACACAGTTTTTGAATATTACATGAGGATGAGAAAAATAAACTGCTAAAAAGGAATTGGTAAAATTTTTTTTGTTAAGTTGGTAGAACCTTCCTTCATTACCAAGCCAAGTTCGAGCGCAATCTGTCAACTAGTGTATTTACGGCAGCTGTTACAATAAGTTGACCGCAAAGTTGATCTGCGAATTTTATTATGGATAAATTATTTGAGTAAAAGTTTGCCTTAAATTTTGTGTTTGAAAAAAAATTTCTATGCCAAAAAGTTAAAAAAGGCCTATGTTGACTCAATTATTTCGAAAATATAGGCATATGAGTAGTACAAATCGTTCAAAAAGGCGCGTGAAATGGTCGAAGATTTGTCGCATCTCAGACGGCCTTTAATATCTACCACTGATGATAACATAAAAAAAATCAACAATTAGAGAATGAATGATTGAATCGTTCAATTTAAAGCATTGATTGATCAATTGAAGACATTAAACAGAATTTACAACGGGATTTAAAGCCCATACCACTTTCACTGCTTATGAAAAATGTTCGAAGAGTGGGTCCGATGTTATCACAGTTGTATTGGACGGAATAGGGATTATTTTGAAAGTGACAAAATAAATTTTGATGAATAAACTTAAATTTGATAAATAATTCCGGGTCGTTTTATACAGAAGGTATAAGTGAATATAAGTATAATAAAATAAAATAATTATCTGACTCATAATTACCATGAGCTTAGCTATGACAAGAAATTCCTTAAATACAGAGAAATTTCTTGTCATAGCTAAGCTCATGGTAATTATGAGTCAGATAATTATTTTTTATTTAATACAGAGAAAATATTATCATAAAACCTTATGAAACTTAAATTTTTTTATGAGATAATTTTTCAGAAGCGTTAAGTTAGTGATATTGATACTGTTCTCAAGTATTACATGACGTATATAAGGGAATATGAGTAGAATAAAAATAAAATACTCAACGGACTCATAATTACCGCGAGTTTGCGTATGAAAAATAATTCCTAAATAAAGACACCCATTCAAAATATTATCATAAAACCTTATGAAACTTAAATTTTTTTAAGAGATAATTTTTCAGAAGCGTTAACTTAGTGATATTGATACTGTTCTCAAGTATTACATGACGTATATAAGGGAATATGAGTAGAATAAAAATAAAATACTCAACGGACTCATAATTACCGCGAGTTCGCGTATGAAAAATAATTCCTAAATAAAGACTCCCATTTAAAATATTATCAAAAAACCTTATGAAACTGTTGTAAACTTAAATTTTATTTATGAGGTAATTTTTGGAAGAGTTAATATGGTGATATCAATGCTGTTCTTGAGTATTACATGAAGTATAAAGTAAATACAAATGGAATAAAAATAAAATAATTATCGGACTTACAATAACTGAGAGCTTAGCATATACAAAATATTGTATAAATATTGTAATAAAACCTATGAAACTGTTATAAACTTTATTTATGAGGTAATTTTTATTTTATAAATTTTATTTATGAGGTAATTTTAATTTTATAAATTTTATTTATGAGGTAATTTTTTGGAAGCAGTGATATTGATTCCGTTTTTCAAGTGAAGCAATTCGAGGTGCCTGCGATTCAATGCAAGCAAATACTCTGTGATGAGCTACAGTTGAGCACACACTTCTCTTGAGTATGAATACACTATTGGGAGGACGCCCATATCCCAACGTATTGAAATAGTATTATGCCTCAGCATCATATTATGCCTGACTTTTCGTGGTCATTTGGTGGATGCAATGAAAAAGTAATTCAGACGGCTTGGATTTGTGTTGCGTAATATTAGGGACTTCCAAGGTTGTTTTTCAAATAACCAATTATATATGATTTTAGTACGAAGCAAGTTAGAAACCAGCTATATTATTTGGAGACCACATGAAATTAAGTGCAACCTGATGATTGAGCGTTCCAAAAAAATGTTCCTTCAATATATGTACATGGGATAATATGGTTATTTCACTTTTCTATTTTCAGCCGATTTTCTCTTGAGAATGCTGGATATCATACATTGTAATGCAGAAGAGGAGTTTCTTTAATGAAATGTATATTTTTACTCACATAGTCATCATCTTTTTGCTATGCCAGCATCTAGAACCGACTTATATCGAAATTCTCATGATACACTAGTGCTCAACCGCCTGATCATAGTGTACCAGAGTGTGACATGTATGTGATGAGTGAGAGTAAACTTGCTGAATTGTGTCACAATTATATGTTGTAATGTTACTTTATTTAATTAATAGTCCTGTCGTCGATATTGAAATGTAAAGACGTTTAAATTGTAATTTTTATGTAAATTAAAATAAAATAAAAAAATAGTCTAAATCCCAGGGCCTTCAAAATACATTTGAAAGAAAAAATTTTTAAATTTATTTTAGGTGGCGTGTTCGTGGTCCTACTCTGCGGTCTTGCACTCGCCATTCTAGTGGCTATTCTTGAGTTCTGCTGGAACACCAAGAAGAATGCCACTCAAGGACGGCAGTCGCTGTGCAGTGAAATGGGACAGGTTTGTGAGTTTCCTCTATACCTGCTCTTCTAATAGTTTGCCTATTCATTCTATCCATGCAGTGCAGATATTTAGAATTGTTGAAAATGGTGATTGACGTAGCAGGCTACGCTGATATGTGTTTAGAAGGTTGACCATCTAAGTGTACTGTTTTGAAATGTATCTAAAAAAATTATGTTCAGTCTTAATAGTCTGGAAGAATTTGGAATTAAGTGGTGTCTGTTTATTGGAGCATATCCCAATTTTAGAAAACCTGTCTGTCTGCCTGTCTCCTTGTCTGTTTGCTTATTAATTGTGTTCTATTCAATTATTTTTATGGTAGTTTTCATGTTTCATGTAGGTTGTTTACATCTTAAAAAATTAGCGTATAGTCCGATTGAGAGGTCTGGAAAATATGGGAATTTCTAAAATTTTTTTGATTTGAATAATTAATTCAATAGTTTAAGTTATGTACAGTTTATTTTTACACATTTTAAGAATATAAAGATGTTTATAGTATTAAAATATTATTGTATGTATGTAATTGTTGACATATTAAAATACCAAGAAAAGTTCAAAATGTATAGCTATACTTGCACAATTAGTGTTTCGTGGCATCAACCTCCCCCCACTTAAATATTAATAGTAATACATTTCAACTGTTCCTTAAAAAGCGCCCTCTGCCGCACTACTTGTTGCCAACCGTGCCAATGCTGTATTACATTGCGTATCTAAGCGGGGAGCGTTTCAAAGCCAATGGTTCAGCTGTTATAATGAAATAAACATTTAAATTGTTTATAACAATTAATCGCCCTAGAATATTTCAATCCTGATCATTTTGGTTAAATCTATAGTTCTCAATATTTAATTTTTAAACATTTTTCTAGAGATTTTTTTAGTGATAGGATTGGGAATAGCAGCTTTTAAGCGTTCTTCCAAAAAAATTATACTTCATATGCATTGTTGAATTTGTGTGTCAATATGTTTCCATTTGAGGCCTTACATGATAACTAGAAAGAAATTTCATTTTAATGTCACAAACAAATGTACTTTATTTCATTTTAATATGTCAGAAGGCTTCGTAGAAAATTTTAAAAAAATGTATCTAGCGAGCCGCACAATGCTCGTAGGAATGTTTAGTTTAATTTTAAAATAATTGTTTGTTTCTATTACAAGAACATAAAATACTGACCCATGAAATTTTTCATGCGAATGAAGTCGGCAACGGTGCCACGCCGGATATAAAAATTTTTTTAGCTTGGAGGTTAATGTGTTTGTAAAACAAAGCCAGAAAGTAAAATAGTGAGAAATTAAAGAAATAATTTATGCAATATGATGCCGCTGCAGGAGCTACGTTTTGCAGTGAGGTGTGGCGGTGCGGCCAAGCGGCCGGCGCTACGGCGTCACTGTGCACGCTGCTCACCTGCCGCCACCTATGTGCCGGCCTTGCAACCCGCCCATCGATATAACGGGGTAAATAAACATGATTTAATAATTTTTTTAAATTTTTAATTTTTTAAGGACATTTACAATTCTAGAAAAATTTGTTAAGCACGAATAGAATTCGCACTACGAAGTTTCTATAAGTCTAAACCTATAAGACTACACAGTACATCGTTCACAAGCATAAGACTTAGTTGCCTATTTCACTTTAATATGCTAATGAAAATGTAAACTAAAATAATTTTTCATTTAGGTTATCCCCTTTTTTTTAACATAGCCAGTTGAAAAATAAAATACACTAAAAAATAGTTTAGGTCCTTTATGTACATCGCAAGGAACATGCTGTATCAAAAATTTCTTCTGTGGTATTCTATTACTTAGTGGGATCTTTAGATATAGAAAAATATTTTTCATCTCCAAGTGCAATATTTACGGAGTACTGATGCATGAAATTTTCGTTTGCATCGATATTTTGGATTGATTTGGATCCGTATCATATGATATGATACAAGGATCATATCTAGTAGATGCAATCTGATCCTTCAAGTATTGTATAGATTGATTGGTTATAATATAAAAGAGTTTTTGAATTTATGTAACAGTTTATTTATAATTAAGTTAATGTAGAATAACGTACATACATAACATACTTTGAAAAATATTAATGAAAATATATAAAATAGTAACGAAAAATATAACAATATTTTGACCGATCATTGCTTCCTCTATTGTTGATATTATTTCTGAAAAAGCTCTATAAAAATAGCACTATTATATAGAGAAAAAAAAATAATCCCTAAAAAAATTACTTAAGTCATCATTTAGACGAATAGAATATCTTATATTTGTTTTATGAATCTTTTAAACGCGTCTTTGGAAAAAGCCAAGCAAAAGTTGAAAAAGTTAAATACATACACTTTTGCACAAAAAGGTGAGACGAACGTCACTGGCAGTTAAACATTTATTTTTAATACATTTTAATGATGGTAGTTCATTTATAAAGTGACTGATATTGATTATGTTTTGCGATAGTCAGAATCTTTTAAAAGCGTCTTTCGAAAAAGCCACGTAAAATTTGAGAAAGTTAAAAATGAACATGTACACTTTTGTACAAAAATGTGAGACGAACGTCACTGGCAGTTAAACGTTTATTTTTATTTCATTTTCATGTTGACAGTTCATTTATAAAGTGACTGATTGATTATTTTTCGCTATATTTTCTTAGGTTATTATGTACACTGTTATTATTAAAAATATAATATATGCATATTTACGTAGATAACTTCAGTACATACCTTACAAAATGGCTGGGGTCTGTTCAACACAGCAGTTTTTCTCAGGAATGATGTGACATAGAATTTGAAATTTGGTATACTAATCAAATATATTAACCCAAGCACATCTCAACAGCTAAAAATTAAAAGTATTTCTATGGAACTTTTAGAGAGACAAATTAAATACTAGAAAAAATTTCTTTTAATTCTATATATAGTGTAAGGCATCATTTGAAAGGTCTAGTTATAAGGGTCTCCGGTTCAGGGTTTTTTCATAATTTTTGGTCTTACATCTTTAGAAATATACTGAAAAGTGTGCAAAAAAAAAAGCAATTCCCGAGACCATTGAATGTGAAATTATAAAAAAACAGGCTTTTTCGAAATCCATGCAAACGTTCTTGGCAAATTATGGTGATGATCTTAGATGTTATAATTTTCCAAATATGCACCACGGTCTTATCCCCACGAAAGATATAGTAGGCAATACGTTTATGTTTTTCTATATCCATAGTAGATTTTCTCAGAAACCAAGCGACATTTGGCGTAGTGTTACATCTTATTGTCCCAGATATTTTGTACTAGCTAACCTTCTTAATATTTTGAATTGTCTACATCATGTGAGTATCATTAGATAGGGCTTGTTATAAGGAAAACAATAATATTTTATTTATAACTTTAAATTGCATATTTCCAAAAAATATGCGAAAACAGGGCATTCCCCCGCTTACTAGCAAAACTACTGAGACAAAAATCATAATTAACCATCTGAGTGCCTACGAACGCCATTGCGCTCGTGCGCGTATTAACTAAATTTGCCACGAGCGGTAGGAGAGGTCGCGGTAGGAGAGGTTGCTCGCACGCATCGCTAATTTTTTATCTTTCTACGTTACACAAAGTTCTAATTATAATATTATTAGTAATTACAATATAAAAAGGATCCAGGAAAAGAAAATTTTTAACCCATAATGTTGGAATACGAAAATAATTCGAGTGAAAATGATAGTTTTTCAAGTTGTGAAGAAAGTGACAGTGGGAGTGACATTGTGATGCGCTCACAATTTGGCGTAATGCAAATTTTGAGTGATAATGATAATAGTGACGATAATAATTATTTTGCTGATACGGAGGATGTACCGGACTGCGAAAATGACGATATGAACTTGATTTCAGGTTTTGTTCATAATATATATTTCCATAATTTTCTTCGTATTTTATTATCCTTGTACAAGTTTTTATTAAGAAAACACTGAAAAAATTATTAAAATTGGATAATTTTTATAAGAGATGCAGTTTTTTTTCGAGACAAGGGTAAATGAACACAAACAAACAAACTAAAACGGTTAAAGAAAGGGTTGGAACAATCTGTTCAGAAAATTATAGGAAAACTCTAAATATTACTTTAGGTCTTACAATTTTTTTAAATATGCATCATGATTTCACACCTGTGAAAGGTATACTAGACAATATGCTGTTGAATATTGTTATATTGTTAAATATTTATAAGTACCCGAATGTCTACAGTCATGTTCTAGTCATGCTTGACAGATTTTTTTAAACTTCATTCTACTTTTGTGACATAAGTTTTAGTTTTTTGGTCTCCTTTCAAATGTAAATTTTTTTTATTATAGTTATCATAGCCATACTGCCATTTCACTCCAGATGGATTTCAATGTAGTTATTTAGTATATAAGCTACAGATTCTTGTGAAAATTCCAAGGATGTAGTATTCTATTTACTTATGATGCAGGACATAGGGTGCGGTGCAGAGGAGAGGGCGCGGGGCGAGAGTCTACCACTGAAGGAGCTACGCTGGTCGTAGCGTCGTGCGGCGGGCCCCGCCTCCGCGCCCGCCTCGCCAGCGCGCTGTCGCCACCACTCATTCCAGCGCTGCCATCACTACAGGCATACCAGTACGTCCATGTTGTATAATCTGCATATAAGAGACAAGTTTATTTCACGCTATACTATTTCAACTACTTTTCTTAAGGTAAAGGTTTTCTTTCTGTTTTTTATTACTTTGTGTTAATTTTGTTTCTGGAATATTTAATGTACAGCGATAATTTCTATCAAAACGCCATTCAAATTATATATATATATATATATATATATATATTTATATAAAGCACAAGGTAGATGTCAGCTAGGTAGCCCAAAGACAATAAAATGTGATTAGCCAAGTAAATAGTCCAGACTTGTGAGACTGTTAAATTTTTTATTATATATGAAAATAATAATGTTTCTACTATCTATGCTATGTTTTAATATGGTGTGAGATAAAGCAAGTACGAATGTCTGTTAATCTTGTGATTCCTAATTTAATAACCTTGTTGAGGAAGGAATGTAATAATGACGAGAAGATACTGGCTGATGCGACGACAATATGGAGCATCAGCTACTCTGTTCAAAGAATTGGAAATTAAAAACACTTAGGGAATATTGATATTGTAATTCTGAGATTATAATGTGAACTAAAAAACTCGTGAGAATAAATGTGTTTGGGAAAACTGCAGTAATCAAAGTGACGATCGGGCGGCCGTGGGTTCATAACCCTGGTGTGACAACCGGTGGCCGCATAGAGGGATCATGTAGCGGTAAATAAGGGAGGTTATGAAACTGTAAAAATCGATTCACTTTGCATAACAGTTCTAGTTCACTTCACAGTTCAAGTTTAAGCATTTGGTAGTTTATGCAATAGTCAATGTTGTAAACGCTATTTTAATTAATAAAGAAATTGTCCCACACCGACAAGAAGTATTCATTGGTAATCAACCTAGTGAGGTCTCTGCAAACTTGATAGTCAACAGTGACAGAGATCTGGTGAATGTCGAATCCTCCAAACCAGCAAACGGTTAAGTGAGGGGCCTTGACTACTGCCTGTCGTCCCACACAAAATGAATGTAGGAGGTGTATTATACCTTATGATATTTCTTGACAGGGCTGATCGTATGATTCTGAATGTAATATGTTTTCAGTGAATGTAAAAAGATCCAATCATTTCCAATATTGTCACCATCATAATTCTAAATAATCAAAATTTTGAAAACTGTCAGAAAACTCTTTTAAATCAGACGTCACTAAGAATCGACACAAGTGTCGACATGACTTTTTTTCCATAAGTTTCGTTATACTAGTGATTCGCCATATTAGTCTAAATAGTAAAAATTTAAAAAATTATTTTATGGTGAAATTTTTTACAGACGAATGTCATGACAATGTCATAAGGGAAAGCCATTGGAATACAGGGGTGCAAATTTGAGACGAGGCCAGTAAGCTACGGGAAAATGATCCTAGAGTATCTATGAATTTTGAAGATATCTTGATTAGTATTCACAGATATTGAAAAATGGTACAGTCAGCAAGATAAAAGACAATTTTCACAAATTATTGTTCACGCCATTAGATCTTGTTTCTTTATTAAAAGTCTATGGTACCAACTGAGGTAAGAGTACCAGAAATGTCAGAAATTGCAAAAACAATTGTATCACACATTTTAGTACAAAATAAAACTTTAATAACCAGTCTAATTATATTTTGAATTCATCTTTTTTTTTTAAATCGCACAGCCTTATTTTGTTTGTTGTGGAGAATATTCTGTAGCATTGCTGCTTTTAACACAATTTTGAATCAAAATGTTGTCAAATCTATATATATATTTAAACTTGTTAGAAATTGATTTTTAAATCATAACAACTGGTTAAATATCCTTTGCGAATAGTGCTAACCAGAAAGGTTATTATAAATCTTTGAAAGAATCTGGAAAAATAGGATCCTTTAAGAAAAAACTGATATATAAAAATACTGACCCATCTCAAATTCCCACCTCAATAAAATAATAAAATTGTTCAGCTGAGCTCCGTTCATAGATTTCTTATTAGTTGAAATTCATGGCAACTTTCTATTTCAGATTCAGCCAGCTCTCTTCACTCGTCTACATCTTATTTCATCCGTGACGCGCCGTCTCAACGCCACGTCCATATTGTCGCGTGATACTTTGCCGCGTCTGGCTGCATCATTCATTCTACATCCTGTCATTTCATTCTTCGGTGTGTATCGGGCCGAGTGCAATGGTATTATTTATTGTATCGGGGTGTTTGATGTATTGTATTTTATTGAAAGAGGTACAAAAAGAAAGGACGATAAGTTTGAGCGAAACAAATTGTGAATTAAAATATTTTTTGTTAAGTTAATTGTATTGATATAATGCCTTCCTTCTCCTTTCTCTATATTCGAGTACTTTAAGTACGTTTATCATAGCGTACGTAACTGTTGTTAAAAAAAAAGATTTTTCTCAGCTTCTATTCTCGTAAACGAATCTCTATTATTTATGCTCGTGAATTCTTAAAAAGTTAGAGCTTTCGTAATCTTGCAAAGTTCAACCAGCCAGTGAGTGAGAGATAGTTAATTACGTCCAGTACTTGTACATTATTGGCAGAAGGTATAAACACATTGTTTTGTCAACCATACACTTTGGTTTTATTTAGTCATCTATCAATGTATCTATTTATATTATAGAGTCCACGGACACACACTTCTGTTTTATTTAGTCTATACATCTGTCAATGTATGTATCTATAGTCACACACTTCTGTTTATTTAGTCTATACATCTGTCAATGCATCTATCTATAGTCACACATTTCTGCTTATTTAGTCTAAACATCTGTAAATGCATCTATTTATATTATAGAGTCCACAGTCACACTCTTCTGTTTTATTTAGTCGATACATCTGTCAATGTATCTATTTATATTAAATAGTCCACTGTCGTAATCTTCTGTTTTATTTAGTCTATACATCTGTCAATGCATCTATTTATATTACAGAGTTCACGGTCACACACTTCTGTTCTATTTAGTCTATACATCTGCCAATGTATCTATTTATATTATGGATTCCACGGTCGTACACTTCTGTTTTATTTAGTCTATGCATCTGTCAATGGATCTATTTATATTAAATAGTCCACGGTCATACACTTCTGTTTTATTTAGTCTATACATCTGTCAATGTATCTATTTATATTAAATAGTCATGGTCGTACACTTCTGTTTTATTTAGTCTATACATCTGTCAATGCATCTATTTATATTATAGAGTCCACGGTCACACACTTCTGTTTCATTTAGTCTATACATCTGTCAATGTATCTATTTATATTATAGAGTCCACGGTCATACACCTCTGTTTTATTTAGTCTATACATCTGTCAATGCATCTATTTATATTACAGAGTCCACGATCGTACACTTCTGTTTTATTTTGTCTATGCATCTGTCAATGGATCAATTTATATTAAAGAGTCCACGGTCATATTCTTCTGTTTTATTTAGTCTATATATCTGTCAATGCATCTATTTATATTATAGAGTTCACGGTCACACACTTCTGTTTATTTAGTCTATACATCTGTCAATGCATCTATTTATATTATAGAGTCCACGGTCATACACTTCTGTTTTATTTAGTCTATACATCTGTCAATGCATCTATTTATATTATAGAGTCCATGGTCATACAACTTTGTTTTATTTAGTCAATACATCTGTCAATGTCTCTATATTATAGAGTCCACGGTCGTACACTTCTGTTTTATTTAATCTATACATCTGTCAATGCATCTATTTATATTATAGAATCCACTGTCATACACTTCTGTTTTATTTAGTCTATACATCTGTTAATGCATCTATTTATATTATAGAGTCCACGGTCATACACTTCTGTTTTATTTAGTCTATACATCTGTCAATGCATCTCTTTATATTATAGAGTCCATGGTCATACACCTTTGTTTTATTTAGTCTGTACATCTGTCAATGCATCTATTTATATTATAGAATCCACGGTCATACACTTCTGTTTTATTTAGTCTATACATCTGTCAATGCATCTATTTATATAATAGAGTCCATGGTCATACACCTTTGTTTTATTTAGACTGTACATCTGTCAATGTCTCTATATTATAGAGTCCACGGTCGTACACTTCTGTTTTATTTAGTCTATACATCTGCCAATGTATCTATTTATATTATAGATTCCACGGTCGTACACTTCTGTTTTATTTAGTCTATGCATCTGTCAATGGATCTATTTATATTAAAGAGTCAACGGTCATACACTTCTGTTTTATTTAGTCTATACATCTGTCAATGTATCTATATTATAGAGTACACGGTCACACACTTCTGTTTTATTTAGTCTATATATCTGTCAATACATCTACTTATATTACAGAGTCCACGGTCACACACTTCTGTTTTATTTAGTCTATACATCTGTCAATGCATCTATTTATATTATAGATTCCACGGTCAAACCCTTCTGTTTTATTTAGTCTATATATCTGTCAATGCATCTATTTATATTATAAAGTCCACAGTGTCCTATCTTTCATAGGCTTTTGACTGTATTGTATATGTGCAAATAATCTAAAAGAAAGCTTTACACACTAGTATATAAAATTGCTTCTATATTGTCTATGGGTGACCCAAAATTTCTTGTCATGTTTTTATAAGTTCATCATTTTAAACTATCACATGTTACTTTGAGCGTTGTTTGCACATGCCAAAATTTTCCCAATCTTTGAAAATATATTTCTACGTTATTTTAATTAATAAAAAATTAGTTACAGAATAAAAGGCTATGGTTTGAGCATGCATTGCTTATAACCCCTCGAGTGTAAGCCTTATTTTTAAGCAATGCTTTCTATTAAAATGAGATAAACATATAGAAAATTCTACATCATAAGAAAGAGAATAAAATAACGAATCTATTGGTGATACATTTGTTTGTGGTGTACAGTTATTTCTGTTGCTATGATTTTTTTTGCTTGAATTGATTATTGTTAAGTTTTTGGCTCATATAAAATTTAATGATAACATAAATGTTTATTAGGATGAGTAATTTTTTGTTTAATTATTGTGTATACTTTTTTGTGTAATAACAAAAATTGCATTTCTTAAAGACTTCCTTTATGAGTCTTGTTCATTATTTTTTATACTCATAACTAGATACTTAAGGTCCAAATGTTTCACAGTCTTGTACTTATAGTCCTTATCCATTTATATAGAAAGACTCATTACAATAATCTCAATATTTTCGGAGTTATACACTATTTTATGGACATTACGCACGCGCCGATGTTACATGAAAGTGGTCTGCACGCTCGAGGGGTTAAATTCTAGCAGATATAATAGGATTCCTTTTCTTTTCCTACTCAAATTTGAAGCTTCAAGCATTATGGTCTGTTGGTGTATATAACTATTGTTCATTTACTAAGGGTTGGTTGGGTTTACGGTGACGAGGAAAATAAAAAAATATTAATGACAATATTTTAAAACATAATATTTAAGGAGCTGTTATGAATAAGCTGATGGATTTCTTTCGATAAGTATAACTCTATTTGTATTTAAAAATTGTTTACCTCCATGTTTCTGATGACGTTATGTTTAAATTATTTCACCCTTACATAGATGTAATTTTATTTAAGTCAGTGCCAACAAAAGACGTGCCAGTAAAAGTGTTAATTAATTAAAGTTGATAAAATTTGTGAGGAAATAGAGCATGCTGTATATACAATAAAATTATTTCATAATAAAAGTTAACTTTTATTGTATATACGGCATGCTCTATTCAGAAGCACAGTGTAATCGTTGATTGTTTTCATTCTTACAATTCTTTTCAAAATGGTGAAATTTAAAAAATGCTAATTTGATTACAGCATCCATAAGAAAACATAATTGTAAAGTAACAACATTTGTTTTGTAACATTTTATTGAAAAGAAAAAATAATAACGTATAACCTCGACATGTTTTATGCTCGTTTTAATGTGTACGTATAACGTCATTTCATGGTTGTCAAACGTGCCATATCTCCGCTCGGAAATTTATTCAAACCTTGGTTTCTTTATACCGTTTTTGGCCCACTTTTTTACAGATACTTCTTTATTTCAATATGTACTGAGTAGCTAATGGGTAGCCTTTTTTTGGTGATTTTAAATGTGTGCCAAAAAAATTGTGATTTAATCGAATCTCCGATCGTTATGACTCGTGTATGGGAAGGTAAGACTTACTAATAAACGGTTACCTACCCTATGTATCGTTTTTCCTCCGTTAAGGATTTATGTGCAACGATTTAACAAAATGGATTAGTTCACCATATTAGTATCAAAGTAAAATAGGATACACACTGAGTTAAAGGTTTTTTTGTCTTTTGAAACAGAAATCTTTCATTTTCAGAATGCAAAAGTATTTGCTAAATATAAGGAGACAAAAGAATTACTTTAATAATTTTGTTTAACAAATTTTACAAGAATTTAATGAATTTTGATTTGAAGTGAATGGTAAAATATGACATTTTCTAATTAAGTAGAAAGTCTTTTGGTATTAAGAAACGGTAAAAATGCCAGTACGCAAGTATAACTTGTGTTTGATATTTTTTTGTCTAATTTATTACAAGAGAAATTAATACCAACGACTATTTTTTAATCCTAACATGTTCACTGCTGTCTACACACGCATGTGTGTTTGTTCAAGGCTGAGGATGGGGTGCTGACTGCACGCTCGCATGTAATGATGACAGGTTGATTCAATGAGTTAGCATGCTGCCTGTACTTAGCTGAGTCTGTTATGTATTTAGGAGTTGGTTCCACAAATTTGTAATTTTTTGGTAACCTTTGTATGCACCATCAAAAGAGAAAGAATCGCCAAGAGAAAGATGTATCGACGCTGCATCACTTATAACTAGGGCCACACTAAAGGTAAACGCCATAAATTATTGTGTTAATGGACATTAGACGTAGGTGTAGCTACGATTGAATGTGTTAATTTTTTAACGGCATTCATAATGCCCTTAAACATTTGGCGATAGCTCAGATGGCAGTCTTTTTTAGTACATCAAAGAGGTTTATCATGTTTATTTAATGTGTGTAGTAGCCATATCTGCGTTTGTTAGTGTGCCACGTAGAGCGCAATAGGATCATTTGTTTTTCGGAAGCAATCGTGAATCGAACAAGACACACTGGCCTGTTGAGTTAATATTAAGTATTTTGTGGCTCAATTACTTTTTCATTTGTCCACTCCATGGACAAATGAAAAAGTAATTGAGTTTCTTGAAGTACTTCAAACTGAACCATTTTTATGGGATCCGTAACATGATGATGCTCGGCGTTGAATAAAACAAGTGTTGCCATTTCCAACAACAATTAATAATATCAAAAAAACAAGAATCTCTTATGTGATATTATGTAATTAGTAACAATATAGATTCATAAAGTAGTAATTGACACTCTTAAAATGATACAGTCTAGCAGATTCAACCTCCGTCTTGAAAATAATGTGTTGTTTATCCGCCTTATTCACTGAATGCTGATGTAGCCACCCAATTTAACACGTTATTTTGTGAAATATTTTTACGCCATAATTATTGAAATAGTGGGAGTTAATGGTAAACCCTTTAGGGTGGACTAAGTATAACTGAAAATTATTTAGTTTAGCCTACTCTTGGCGCAGAAATCCAATCAGCCCCTGCAGCTGCTGAAATAAGTGAAGGGCAAATATTGTCTGAAAGCATAACCACATATGTAGATATTTAGCTTTCTACGTCGATATTTTGATAAATAGTGCCACTTAAATGAATATGCGTATAGACATGCGTACGTGTAGCCAGCACACGACATGTTTTCTGTTAGACACACCAGATAAATGTGTGCATATATTTGTGTTTTCCAGCAGAAGGAAAAAACTTAACCATAAACCAGGTTACCGGTGGCTAGCACAAGTGGTATCCAGGTGCTCGTCAAGAAATAATTTTTTTAAATCAATTGCAACCGCTGTTTCATTACGTGTATAAACAATTCTTAATCGTTGCTTCTCACTACACGGCACATTATATAATTATAAACAGTGTTACTGGCAGTGAATGTGTTAAAATACTGTTATCAAGTCTGTGAATTGTAATGTTTTGTTTTTGCTTTTACTCAAGTTTAAACAAGATAATTGCCGAAACACGATTTTGTCAAGTTTCATTTGTTAAATTAGCTTATGACAAAATAAATGTGCTGTCAATTTATTTTGGTTTTAAATCAACCAATATTCTGAGCTTTTTTTGATTGAAACTTCTTAGAGGCAAGAATTTTGAAAAATGTTTAACTTATTATTATTCAAAACTATTTGGATTTTATTTCACTGTGGCCTTACTATGCGAAGTCAAACTTTAATTGGTTAATGTTAGCTGACGAAGTAAAAATATTAGAAAGCGGTATTGTTAATTTATTCTCTCGAACAGCCAGCATTTACTATAGGGTCGTATCAAATTTTATGTGATGCAAATTTAAAATTAGGTATCATGGTCATCCACAAACTTGTCACACAGATTTTATAGATCTTGTAGAATGATCATTTTAACACTTTGCAAGTCGGTCAACTTTTCTCTACTGCATGGAATATGTTTGATAGTTATGAAAAAGGAGTTTTTGATCAGGTATTGAAATAACCGTAATATAAAAAAAATAATTACATTTTAAGGTGGAGGATAGTATAATAATATTTTTAAAATATTAACTATTTATTGTAAATTTGGCATTACGGTAAGTATATATAAGAAAAGTGTGAATGGGCCCTTACGTTTAGAATTAAATTGGTTTATAACTTTTTACGACAAAAAGATGATAAACCAGGAAACTTGTTGCTGAATTGTAGATATCGACATTTTAGGACTTTAGTTAAAAATATGTGCATTTTAGACAAAAGGTATTTTTTTGTTTTATTTTGTCCCGAATCATTCAATAAGAAAAATTGTTTTAAAAAATTTTTTATCACATTTTGCAATAACTGAAGAAAATTACACTTTGACAGCTCTCAGTTTGATTGCATAGCAACCAAACTGTTTACTGTATAACAACATTGTTTCCACGGCAACATAGCAATACAAATGACATCATTTTGTCGTGAAAGATTTAGAACCAACATACATATATAAATATATTGTAATATTTATCCTAGAGTTGTCATGTTTTTATTAAAAAATGAGTATAAAAATGTATTTGAAAAAAATATAATGTATAAATTTTAAAAAGATTTAAAATTGATATGAAATTTATAAAATATAAATTGTAAGATTGTATAAAAAATATAATTGTCAAAAAAATATTTTCGTTGTTTTTATTTTTGTCTGCATATGTTAACGTATTTAAGAATTTGTTTTGCTTCTGCTGAATTTAAAAAAACATGTTTTCAAAATATTTAATAATTGTATTAATATTTGGGGATATGACTGATAAAACTTAAAAATAAATTCTTAATGATATATATTCTCAAATATACAAATTTTATTTCTCTTGTATGCAATTTCATTTAAATGAAATATTCTCATATAAAAAGCCTTTCACCAAATTAAAAATTTTCTTAAACTTTAGGGAACACTGGCGTACATTAGTACAAGCCTTTTAATGCAAGTTTACAAGATATTTGTTGACCTGTCAAGCCTGTATTTAGAATTAAATATACTCTCTCTCATAATCGTATGAGTTATGTTAATGTTAAGTAGGAAAAGTGAATTCTATATGTTACATTAACGTTATAGACACGGAGATTATAAAATATCGATGTGTACTATTTATATTTTGTGAAAAGTTTGCAAATCCGCTAGCTACACCACTGGCAACTGGGATATGAATTATATATTTTTATAAAAGTATATTGGCATAGCCGATGCAAGGAAAGGTGACATTATGTTTACGTAGTGAAATTATTGAATTTTTCGTAAATTATTATTTATATCTACAAACTACAAGTAACGTAAAAGAATTTACTAGATTAGTATTAAATATTTATGCCATCAATTCGTATGGAAATTATCTAATTAATAGAGATAGGCTTTAAGGTCATTTGTGTGACCTAGTTTGGGATTTAAAATCACTTGTGTGACCTAGTTCAATTTAGTTCTTTGAAATTCGGGAACTAGATCATTTAGTTCATTCCTTGTGCCTAAAAATGCAAAAACTTCCCTTTCATGCGTTCCAGGTTTGAGACTGACAGTTTTAAAACTATCAAGAGACTGCCGTATTTCAAAACTGGATGGCTTATAGAAAGCAAAATCACTTAGATAAATGATTGTTACTATTTTTGTCTATGCGTAATAAAAAATAAACATATATTTTATTTAGGAAAATACATAAATCATTAAAAAAACAAATAAATTTTCTAAATATAATGCAATCAACCAAATCATTTAAAAAAAAAAATAACATTTACATAAATCTTAAATCTACTGAAAACATTATAAATTAAATTATTATTAAAAATGTAGATAAATTGCCAAATGATTAATTTTTATATATTAGCGAACTGATTAACTAAATTAAAAACTTAATCAACTCATATATTATGTGAAATACAATAAAAAACTCAACATCGACATTTTTATATAATGCATAAACCATAAAAACCTCAAGCACGGTATCAGTGAACTACGAACACGTCATTAAATTTCTAATATAATTTTTTCCTACGCTACAAACAGTGTACGTTTTAAAAAACAAAGAAGATTGATTGACTGAGATCTGTGTCCTATTGATTTAAATCTCTTAAACATATGTATATTTTGACAGATTAATTCAGTCAGATTAATGTAAGATCGAAATGATAGAGACATGTGATGTTAAGGTCAAAAACCTGTTTCGTTTATTATCTTATTCTCTCTTGCGAAAATGATTAATTGCCATGTTGTTCTGAGCCCCAAACAAGTCTGTGAAGTTAACGCCGCAATATATTGCAAATGTTTTTGTTTCTCACTACACCATTATTTATATATATATATATATATCCGGTCTTCGGTGATTTACTCGGGGAGTACTAGCCAATGTCTTTGTTAAACGAAACTACAGGATATTTATAACAGATTTGATATGCCGCATTCATCGTAAACGTGTATACAGATAGGAATACAAAAATAGGAATGTAGGTTAGTGATCCCGTAACTGCGCTGTAGCAAAGTATTTAGATTATGAAGATGTTTTTTTGAAAAAAAATTTAGCTAGTTACTGTCTATGTGCTATATGCTAGTGACTCGATTGGATACTATCGATGTCATTTAGTGTAGTAAGCAATAATTGAGTAATACTATTTAACGTAGCAGGTAAATACAGAAATTATACATATTTAAAAAAAACTTTTAAAATACTGAAACTTTTGTCCGAAAAAACATACTGTTGCTTATTAACACACTATCCTCCATGTCGTGCCGCATTCGGGTAAAAAACCAAAAATGTGATTTAATTTGGATAAATATTTGTGTTAGAACGTACCACATGTTTGCTTTTGCATTTTAGTACGTTCATTAACGAAAATCACGTTAATGAATTGATGTTTATTTTTTCTCGCTTGGCTTCACGAAGTTGTAGACTAGATATGTAGATAACGTCTTCTAAAGAAATTAACCTTTATTAAGAGGTTTGTCCTGTGTTTTATATATAATAATATTACATTTAAATTGTATTAAAATATTATATATATAAATTGTTCAGTATTATATCTACTTTTGTGTGACAAACTAGGTGGCTGCTGTACACCTATTTTAGTATTATTACAAATTCTTTTTCAATTCTATGGGAATTGAAGGTGTACCATTAAAATTCTATATAATATTTATATATATATATATATATATATATGTATGTATATATATATATATGTATATATGCATATATATGTATATATATATATATATATATATATATATATATATATATATATATATATATATACTTAGGTTTGCTAAAAAGTAATGAGCGTTTTTTCGAAAATTATCTGGTAAATATGGGAGCGTATAGAAGCTTCCATGATTGAAGAAATATAAAAGCACGACACGCTTCACTCTGCTTACGAAGCTACGCGTGACATATGCCAACGCATAGCTCCTGCAGCTACTGCTAAATGATAGTCCCAGCGGTTTCATAGTGGCGATTATTCCCTGAATTGATTACTTATTAGCTAACCTAATACATATATATATATATATATATATATATATATATTTATTTATTTATATACTTTAATGTGTCTAATGGCGGACTTATTGCTACGAGAGCAATCCCTTACAGCCAACCATAACACCAGTCCAGCCCCATTGGACGAACGGCCGGGAATCGAACCCGGGTCCCTGCGGTGCACTGTTTCGTCAGTGGCTATATGCCTTGTGATAAACCCAACACATCACGGCGAAGACACTATAAGCCACTTATAATCAATAAAATTTTCTAGTAGATCATCCCATTCTCAACATACACTGTTTCTACATTCAATAAAGTGTTACTGTGCGGTGTATACACACTAAGTGCACTGTCACCTTCAAAGCGACATTTTAAAATAAATTCATTATTGGAGTTGATATATTAAGTGATATTAATATTTTTCCACAGAAAACAATATCGTTTAGTTATAATTCAATGGTTTCTTCGAATTTTTTCTTCCAGGAAATTCTGTTTATGATTATAAAAGCTTTAAATCTATATGGATAAAAGTGAATTACCACTCACTCCGTGACTTAAGACATAAAGTTCACAACTTCAAAATTATAATGCGTACAAACTTTAAATTTAGCTCGTATGTTTCTGGTGGCATCCAGGATTTTGTCAAGAAATAATTGTTTTAAATCAACCGCGAAACTTGTGAGAATAGACATGGAAAATTGCATAGAAATATCAAAATGATTTAAGTTGCAGACATGAAAGTTTGTGTTTATTGTCTGATATAGAAATAAAAAAAGTAAATCTCAGCGTTTCTGCAAAATTGCCATAATAATTATTATATAAAATGAATAAAAGAAAGGGCAGTCTTGGTCAATCAACCCAGGAAAAGTGAAGATGGGCAGCTAGTGTAATTATGATTTTGAAAATTAAAAAGATTGTTAAAAAATAACTTATTTCTGATTTATAAAATTTTAAAGAAAATTTACAACCTTATAAAAATTAAAAAAAACACACTTTTATTACCAAAGGATTCACTGAGACAAATAGAGCGAGCCCAAACCCGATGGAGTTACTGTTAGACATTGAGAAGTTCCTATAACCGCCTTACTCTTCTATTATCAGACCCTCCGGTTTCAATATGCAACCAAAGAAATCATTAAGCTAAATGAAACAATTTCAAATTTGATGGATTTATTGCTAGCCATTGAAAAATTTTCATGACCAACTTTCTCCTCTATTATCAGATACTTTCGGTTACAATATGCAGCCAAAGGAATCATTAAGTCAAATTAAATGATTCTAAACTTGATGGATTTACTGTTAGCCGACGATGGAGAAGTTCTCATGATCATCTTACTCTTATTATCGGATCCTCTCAGTTACACTACGCAACCAAAGGAATTGGTATGCCAAATTAAGATTCCAAACTTAATGGATTTATTGTTAGCCATAGAGAAGTTCTTATAACTATCTCTATCATCGTATCAGTTCAGTCATACCATATTAAATCGTCAGAATTGTATAATTCTTCAGAGTTTCAAATCGGTACGACCATTAGTAGTATATTAAAAATGAGTTGTAAAATTTGCTTACAATGTTAACAAGTTATCTGTATAAAAGTATATATAATATAGTTAAGTGTATAAGTATATATATATATATATATATATATATATATATATATATATATATATATATATATATATATATATATATATATATATATATATACATATATACATATATACATATATACATATATACATATATACATATATACATATATACATATATACATATATACATATATACATATATACATATATACATATATACATATATACATATATACATATATACATATATACATATATACATATATACATATATACATATATACATATATACATATATACATATATACATATATACATATATACATATATACATATATACATATATACATATATACATATATACATATATACATATATACATATATACATATATACATATATACATATATACATATATACATATATACATATATACATATATACATATATACATATATACATATATACATATATACATATATACATATATACATATATACATATATACATATATACATATATACATATATACATATATACATATATACATATATACATATATACATATATACATATATACATATATACATATATACATATATACATATATACATATATACATATATACATATATACATATATACATATATACATATATACATATATACATATATACATATATACATATATACATATATACATATATACATATATACATATATACATATATACATATATACATATATACATATATACATATATACATATACATATACATATACATATACATATACATATACATATACATATACATATACATATACATATACATATACATATATATATATATATATATATATATATATATATATATAGTATTACAATGTTAACTTGTATACATTGTAAGTTTGCTTACAATGTATACAAGGTAGGTATACATTGTAAGCAAACATATAACAATAGAATTTATTTAAAAATATTACATTTATAGCTAATTTTCATTTTACATTTTCAAAAGAAATTCCAAAAAAATCTTACAATATCAATTAACCAACATCCTTTGTATAAAGAAACTTTACACGTAGACAAAATAGTTTTTTATTATCCTTGAATTTATTACAAATTCCCTGTGAATTTGTGCTTTACCATTTTGGAAATAATGTTTTTTTTTAAGACGACAAAGAGAACGAACGCGTCAACGAAACGTTTTGAAATTTAAGTCTTTAGTAATCAACTATACAGTAAACTCGTAAAACCGTTTTAATAAATTTTCAGTATTATAACACTGTTAATTTGCATTGAAGTTTCTTTAAATTTAAATAATTTTTAAATCTTGTTTGGTTGGCAAAGAATTTGAATACATAGATAATATACTAAACTTATACTTTTTCAATACGACATTATTACGATCGACACTTCACTCGGTTGCATTGACATTTCGCGAAACTTGTCCTCAAGTTCAAACGTCAAGTGTACGTCATTGATGCTGTCAGCGTAGATAAAGCGTTTAACCAGTTTTTAAGAAGTATACGTGACCTCAGTGTCTCGCCGACTGCCATAGAGGATTGTTGTGTTTAGTGTGATAAACAATAAACAAATTTTAATTAATCGATAGTTTTGCCGTAAGTGTGATCCATTTGACATCTATTAATTACTTTTTATTATGTTTTTGATTCATCTATTAATTATTTTTTATTATATTGCTTGTGATACTTTTTATTCAAATTTATGAATTAAAGTAAGATAACTGTGTTTTGTTTAGGTTAAATAAATTCTAACAAGATTTGTCAATAACAGCCGGTATTTATTCTTTTCCGTTTCGTATAAGTTGTATTTAATATTTTGTGTGTTTTGGGAATTGTTTTATTAATTTTAAAAAGATGATCGTTTGAATGATAATTTATTAAAATGATAATAATCGTAATTATAATAGCATTATTTATGTTAGCGACTGCATAATAAAATCATTAATCGATTAATTTTAGATGTGGCTGTTTTCCTTAATGCTTTTATCTTGTTTCCTTATTCTTTTTGACGTTTGTTTATTCTTTTGAATATTTCTAAGTTTGTGGATTGTCAATAGAGCACATTTTAAAATGTAGAAAAAATATTAAAATTGCCTCTTTATTTGTTATATTGCTATATTTAAAGTTTGTGTTTATACAAAAAAGTATACAAAAAACTTTAACTAATGTTTTGTTGTTTGAACATTTTTTTGGATCACAACAGCTTTAAGTTAATCGTCTTTTATTTTTTTTCTAAAAGGCCTTGATCATAATTTTTATTTAATATATTTTTAAACTGATCGTTAGAATATATTTTAATAATTACTTATGGGTACTTATTTCGAAATTGGCAATGTTATAACATCTTAACCAATAATTATTTTTCTTCATGTTTTTTTTATGGTAGTCGTTTGTTTTATTTAATATATTTTTAAACTGGTCGTTAGAATATATTTTAATAATTACTTTTGGGTACTTATTTCGAAATTGGCAATGTTATAACATCTTAACCAATAATTATTTTTATTCATGTTTTTTTATGGTAGTCGCTTGTGGTTTATAATCAGATTGCGGCTAGTATTTTTTTTATAATGTTAGCTGATTTCCGGCCCTTCTGTGAGAAATATTCTAATTCGTGATATCATTGTTGACGTTAATTCATACTCAAAACCTGATGCGAGTTTGTTCTTATGTTAATTAATGATAATTATTTATAATTACCCAATTCGTCGTAATCTGCATAGTTATCGTTAATTATATCATCAGGCAATATCTTGAAACTTGTTTTATGTGATGCCGCGTCAGACTAGCTATAACTGTTTTTAGTATCGTCGTATTTGTATTTAGAGAATAAAACGAACAGTTGATTTTGCTCGATAAGTAGGCGTTACGTATTATTATTGTGAGGATTTCATTTCTATATTTTTTTTAATGCCGTGATGAATTAAACTCAATATTTTTTCAATGCTATGCTGAATTAAATTCAATATTTGCCTTGATGATAATTTTCAGTAAATGTAAATTTTCGGTAATACACACATTACTCATCTTCTTGGCTTTTTTATTTTCTTTTTCTGTTTCTCTCAGAGATAGGGTGAAGCGACATCGATTTTTACGGTTTTTTGAATATTTTATTTAAGAAAATTTGCAATATACAATGTTGGTTTAACAAGATTTATTTTGGTTTTAACTCAATGAATTAAGATGGAAATAGTTTCCAACATTTTTTTATTCGAGTCTTGATTATGGAGAAAAAAAATTGGGCGTGTCAGCTCCGACGCGCGACTGGAGTTTACTTCTTAAGTACGATTGTCTTGGAATGTATAAAATGGGTAACATTGTATATAAATATAAATAAAGATATCATTAAATGTAAATGGAAAATTTTTTAATAAAATATTGCTGTGAATATAATTATTTTCAGATAAAACAACATCAAATGATGAACAAAATCAAATTTATACAACAAAATTAAAAACATTTATTAACGTCAAACTAAGATGTTAAAATTAAAAGAGTTTTAATTTTGTAGGACAGAATGACATTTAATGATTACATCTTGATATAAGCGAACGATAGTAAGCTATGTGTGTCACACTCCGCCATTGCGATTACGCTACAAGAAAATGCCAAATAAAAATATTGATATCTCACTCTAAAGCTGCGCAGAAATGTTGCGCGGAGATGCCAGCTAATGGTTAAACTTTTTTTAACGCTCTGAACTTCGCACGATCAGAACCCAACGGTTACACTTTTTTTAACTCTCTGAACGTCGTACGCTCTGAACCTCTGAGTTCACTCCTCATAAAACTTCATACTTGTATACTTTTTCAGCGAAATTAATTTTATACCAAATATTAATAATATTACGATTTTTTTCTTTTTGATATAAGAGCATTGATATAATAATATATCGATAAACGAGTTAACTATATAAGACATCTTAAATTGTATATATCTTGTTATATTTGTATAGCGAGTCGTCTTCTACGAGTTTCTGGAAATAAAACAGATTATGATCAGTATTTTTTTTCGTATTTACCTTATTCTCGAGATGAACCATTTCAATGTTGAGGAAAGGGTTAAACGTGATGCAGTGCAAGCATACTATGCGCCACAGAGCCTTATCATCGCTATATACTAATATTTTGAAATCGTTTCCCCGTTCTCTCTCTCTCACGCTCTCCCTCTCTCCCTCAGTCCCTCTCTCCTGCTCTCCTTCCCCCCACTCTCCCTTTCTCCCTCCCCCTCTCGATCTCTACCGTTTTCCCTTTCTATATACTTACAACTCGTGGTTTATATCGCAAAAGAAGTTTCACTTCTGTCACGTATGAGTTGAATGTCATTAAATTTGTTTACAGGGAAATTTTCTTCATGATAATGAAACATTTAAATGTAAATATTTTACAAATCGAGGTTTATATCGCAAAATAAATTTCACTTTAAGAAAGAAACACGGGGTATATATATATGTATATATATATATATATATATATATATATATATATATATATATACACATATACATATAATAAGTGTCGGACAAGGAAAGACGTTATTCCTTGACTGAAAAACAGTTGATTGTCGTTAAAATAAAATTTAAAAGATGACTTTTTTCAGAAAATTGAACATAATATTCATAATTATTAGTCATATTTTTCGTTACACACGATACTTGCGCACGTTGTTTACCGTCACTCGGGGGAATAACTCGCGAACAGCTGCGAATAGATCGCCACTGCGGGTGAACACCTCATTAAGGGCAAGTATCGGGTGTGTGAAAAAGAGTTATGTGTATTATTTTTTTGCACTCATTTAGAAAAAGGGCGTGTTTTACGTTTTATTTCAACGACAATTTATTCCTTTATAGCTAACGAATAGCGTCTTTCTTTGTCCGACGTCTATTCTCGGACATGCCGTGTATATATATATTTATATATATATATATATATATATATATAGGCGGAGGGGCATGGGGCACGTACCACACCCCCCCCCCTACCCCCTAGAAGTCCCAGAATACTCGATTTATTTTGTTTAGTTCTCGCAAGTTACAAAACAAAATATGTAAAAATTCCATACAAATATTTTTTTTAACGATGACAAGCGCATTTGCGTGTGTGAAATTATAGAATAAATAATACTGGTACTAGTACCCATAGTTACTACGTATGTAGTCTACAGTTTTGAGTTGCCCGCGTGTCTGCGAGCGAGCGATCGGCAAGAGTTTTTTCCTGCTAATTTACTTCAACTGACACTCGTTGCCAACTTGGTTGTGCCTCCCCCAAAAAAAATTCTGTATCCGCCCTTGTATATATATATATATATATATATATATATATATATATATATAAACGTCAATTTGTTGTATCGATACTAGTTTTCCATTACTTTTCCCTTAAATTTATAACTATGTACTGTATACTCCACAAGCATATTAATATAAATATTAATATTAAGAAGTATTAAGTGGTAAATTATTGTGACGTTTACTTCATTTATGTCATAAATAACTCTAACAAGAGTACTCTATTCTCCTAACCTTCAAAATTCATTACGATTCTTTAGTTAATGACGTATCTTTTTTTTAATTATAAATGCCTATTTATATTTATAAGCCTTTTTAATTATAGATCTTTTGTTTTGTTTTCTTTTTTATTAAATTCAGCTTTGTATTTATAATTCTTTTCACTTATTTCACATTTTAAGTTCTTTGACTCTTTCATAATTATTAACGAATAATTAATTATTAACGAATATTAAGATTTAAATAGCATAATTATTAACGAATATTAAGATTTAAATAGCATAATTATTGACGAATAATTAATTAAAATATCGCGTATTAAAGATTTAAATAGCAATTTTGAAGGTGGATTGAATTGTGAGTATTTTATTGATGTTCACGATATTAAATCAGATTAGCGTCATCTTTTTAATTTGTAAATTTAAATTTTTTTTAAATTTTTGTTATGAATTTAAAGTGAAAATGGTGAAAAACTTTTAGCTATCCAAAAATGAAGTTATTTAAATTGAGTAAAGTTTTTCAAACAATTTTTTTTTATTATAAAAATAACGGAAAGCGAACCCTATTTTTACATAATTCGTTGCTTTTTATGTATATTATTTCATTTAAAAGAAAAATGAAATAGTGAAATTCGCATTTTCGTCAAATTGAACGTGTTTCGGAATTGTTTTTATACTGTTTTTCGAAGTAGTCTCCGTTCCGTATTCTTCGGAAAAACTCAGTAAAACATGGAATTCATTCTCCTTTAAGCTTGTTTACCAGGGTCTTTTCAAAAGCAGAATCGCAACCTCTGCATATACAATGTAATTTTTTTTGTATCGATACTAGTTTTTCATTACTTTTCCTTTAAATTTATAATTATATAATGTACAATCCACAAGCATATTAATATAAATATTAATATTAAACATTTAAGAAGAGAATGACAAACATTTAAGAAGTATTAGGGAGTAAATTATTGTGACGTTTACTTCATTTATGTCATAAATAACTAACAAAAGTACTCTATTCTCCTAACCTCCAAAATTCATTACGATTCTTCAAATAATTGTATATATATATATATATATATATATATATATATATATATATACATTTTTTTTTCAATTATAGATTCCAATTTGTATTTATAAATATTTTTGCTTATAAATAATAAAACAGTGAACTTCTCACTTTCGTCAAATTGAACGTGTTTCGGAATTGTTTTTATTCTGTTTTTCGAAGTAGTCTCCGCTCCGTATTCTTCGGAAAAACTCAGTAAAACATGGAATTCATTCTCCTTTAAGCTTATTTTCCAGGGTCTTTTCTAAAGCAGAAACGCAGCCTCTGCACAGCCCATAAAACGATTGCTGTGACGTTTATCTTTAATTGCTAAAAATAAGTAAAAATCGCCGGACGTGCGGTCGGGATTCTATGGCGGATGACACATTAAATGATAGTCGGAAATATTTGAAAAAATTATCTCGGATGTGTGGTCTATGGCGGACGACACGTTAAATCATCGACAAAATAATCTCTTTGTCCGGAAGAGTGGTCTCTGTATTGTTGCGGTGAAGGATGATTCTGATACGTTCTTTGTTTGGATTTTCTTTAAATGAGAAGATAAACAAATGTTCTCTCTAGTTTTCTGCTGGTATCAAAATGAATAATAGCCTAATGACGCGATCTTTCAAGTGAAGACGTTACAATCTTTACCCGGCAATTTGCTTTTACTTTTAATGGAAACTTTTTAGGAAGAAATACCCGGACTTTGTGGACTTTGTTTTAGGTACCTCGATTTTTTAATCATTTCTTGGCATCCAGCATCGACTTTTGTAATAATTTGTGTTTAAGAGTTTCGCTTAAGTTGGGTGGAAGCGATCTAGAACTAAGCTACTGATGCAAACGATTAAGATGAATTGAATATTTTAAAAATTAATTAAAATTTATAAAAAAAAAACAAACAATTGTGCGTGTCAGCTCCGACACGTGACTGGAGTTTACTCCTTAACTACGACTGTCTCGGAATGTATAAAATCGTACACTGTATATAAAGATCTGTATCCTTAAATGTCAATGGAAAATTCTTTAATAAAAAATTTTGACTATGTAATTATTTTCAAGTAAAACACAAATGAATAAGATCAAATATATACAACAAAATTAAAAACATTTAATAACGCCAAACTAAGAAATTAAATTGAAAAGAGATATTTTAATTTTGTAGCCTGGAAGACACCAAATATTCGTACATAATGACATTTAATGATTACATCTTGATAAAGGCGGACGATAGTAAGCTATGCGTGTCACATTCCGTCATTGCGATTACGCCATAAGAAAATGCCACATAAACATACTGATATCTCGCTCTAAAAATGCGCAGAAATGTTGCACGGTTTAATTTATAAAAATAAATGTTATGGCAAAATTCACTCATATCCAAACAGAAAACAATACTTTTTGTCAAATTTTAAATTATTTTTGTACATCTAGAATGGTTAAAGTAAATTAAATACTGTCTTATTTATAAAAAATAGTAACTTAGGTTTAAAACCTACATTAGCTAAAACGTTCATTAACCGTTCATAAACCGCTGTAAACATTTTGTATTTATAATCATTATTTAAACCTCTGCTAACTAATTGAGCGCTAAAGTATAGTTAAATAACTCATTTGTACAGATCATAGACAAAATAAAAAAATAAAGTAAAAATGTCTATGACAGTAAACTGTCAAATTTGAACATCAAATCTGACAATAAACTGAAATTATTGCTCGTTTCAAAGCGTTTTATATGTTAACAAATTATTTTATAAGAAAAAGTTCTTTTCTTAGTATTTCGGGGAACGTAGCAGCGCCTCTTATATCTTTCTCGAGATTAATATCCATTAAATTCACGATTTCCCGAATGGTTTCTTTGTTAAATCTATATTTAAGTTTAAAATTTAAATCGCGAAAGTCGGAAAGGTTTGTATGTTGGCGTTAAACTTTTGTTCGTCGCTCTTGCTCTGTAGCGTCCCTGTTTTCAACACTTGCACAGTAGCATTTATGGCTATAATAGTGTTCATTTTTTAAAAACGTTTATTCAATGATTTCAGTTTTGAAAAATTAATCTAGCTAAGAAATTGCAAGTTAATAAACTAAATGTCACATGTGACATGTCAATTAAAGTTAGGTTGGAATTGGTTTAATAAGGCTTTAAAAAGTTTGTCATTAAATTTAAAACACTGATAAGATAGGTTTTAGCGTTTTTGGATCTTTATGGATAATGATTTGTAACAAACGTCATTGAAGTTTACTTTAAACCTGTTTTTATGGTGCAGAATATTTTTATGAATGAGGCCATAAGTCTACATTTACGTAACTTTATGATATAAATCACAATGAAAATAAATAGGGGTTTAAATTAGGGATTAAAGGGAGTGATTCTGTTGCTTCTTTATATTACGAAACAGCGTTTCAAAAATCACGACGATCCGTTGCCAATATATTCCGTCTATGTAGTTTTTCTGTTTTAAATAAGGTTTTTTTTCGAAGCTATGGGGTTTCCTGTGATAAAAAGTAGTCTACACCATTTGCCGGCTCACCAACTATCTCTGTGCAAAAAATCACGGCGATCCGTTATTTTGTTGTACTGTAAAACAAGGACAGCAAACACAGTTTTGCATTTATGGTATTAGTTCGTATTATTCGATGGTTCTTAACTGATTAGTACCTATTTGAGTAGCAGATAGTAAAAACATTTATTCTAGTAAGTTTTAATAATTAATTTATTGCGTTTTGCATAAGTTATTGTTGACCATTTTGACATGTCATATCTCAAAAACTGTTCTCATATACATTTATCAATACATTACACATAACCTATTCGTAACGAAATTAATGGACAGAAATTAACAAAGTTTAAACTTTCGGATTAAACATGAATACAAAATACATGAAAAAAATAAAAGATAAAGACGACACATTTCGACAAATTAACCTTCACTCATCATAAACAAATTAAACTCTAGTGCGACTACTATCAGGTGGTCGAAAAGTTGTAGACCGCAGGAAACTGGTGAGTTCCAATATAGGTTCTAGAGGGTGGTACAGCAAAAGGTGATGATTGCGTGAGCTCAGGAAATTGTCATGTACGAAGAATGAAAGTTTATTCAATAATACCGAGGTCATATGATTTTTCTTTTCAATAGATGGAATATAAACTTCATAAGCTCAACGTTTCTTCTGAGCTGCAATGAATGGAAACCTGGCATACCAAGGAAATAGGTAGGAAATAGAAAGGTGAAGTAACCATGAAGTCTTATGTGCTTTTGCACACGTTCAATCATCAAGCTGTACTAGAAATCATGTGGGCTCCAAATAATGAAGCTAGATAATATTTTTTAGTGATTAATGTCTTATTATAAGGTTAACATTTAGACGACAATTCAATTAAACGTTTTTAAACCTCTAATTAGTCGAACAAATTCGTTTTAGCGGTCACTATTTGTGTTCAGTACCCCTTTAGAAGATATGCAAATTTGTATAATATTTATTTTTAGTTCAAATTTTTTCTAGTGTATAGGTGACAAACGTAATGATATACATATAGCGTATATCACCGCGCTATGCCAACAAGAAACCACTCAAATATGTCTCGAGGTCAAATATCGAGCAAACCCGCTGTTAAAAAAATAACATCGAGCAAAGTAGTACATCACTAGCTCATGGAATGAACCTTTCAGTACTGTGTATTTGTCAATTTTAATTTAGGAATACATCTGAAGTAAACATCGTTAAGCTAGCAATTCTAGAGGCTGAATAGTTCTTGCGAAATTATTGTATAACTTTATTCAACGCTACTGAAGTTCTGGCTCGTTTACACGTGTAAGTAATCACATTTCACAGCGCAGCTAATTTCATTCTGAATGTTTTCATCACACGTCGAACTGAAGTATGTTGATTGGTTGGATTCTATGCAGATGTTATTTCTGCACCAAAAATGTACACAAATACCCTGTAATTATGGAGTCATACTTTTATAGTTGACGAGTAAATTATTGCAGTAGTGTGGAGAGACGAAATGACTAAGACCTAACCCTTAATTAGCGGCGTAGGGTAGAAACAGCTAATCATTAAATTTTTTTAAAAATTAAACTGCCTTCTTTTAATTAGATATTTAAACGTGCCAATAGAATATTTTTAGGGAATCTATATATAAAGAAAATATGAACGCTACTCGTCCAATGGTTACGAGACCTTCAGAGATGTAGAGCCTATTAACTTGAAATTCGGATAATATGATTTTCTTGGCTTCCAGATGCTTGTTAATAAAGGATTTTTCTAAATTCAACATTTAAATATGTGAAAATGGGGATGAAAGTGGATATGTGATAGTTTTCCAATAATTAAGATCAGAGTCATGAAATTCTGTGTTTGGATTCACAGATAGGATATGAAGAATGGTTATGTCAGTATTTTTGGTAAATAGCTAAGCGTAAATGATACGGTAGTTGACTCGTCCTAAATTATCATATTTTTCATACAATATTGTGAAATATAAGTTAATTAAAAACTAGTCCTGAAAAATATTCAAAAATTGATTGAAAAATAAGCCAGTTGTAGGCTTCTAAATTTGAAGATACGGATAGAGTTGGGTATATCCCTGTCTCTTTTTCTCTCGTAGAATATAATGTGCAATATTAAAAACCTCACAACACAGTTTTGCCGTCCTCGTCTAAAGGTTAAATTTAAACTTTTATAACTCGGTACATTTTTAAGATTATTAAAAAAAAATTTCACTCACTGTACCTTGAAATTATGATTAATGAAATAAAAAATATTTAGTCAAATACCCAATTGTATAAAGAGATAAATAAAATAAAATGCAATAATGCTCCCTTTTTGCCCGCGCAAAGCCGGGACAAGCAGCTGAATATTAAAAACAGACAAACATTTTACTAATTATTTTCGTATCGCTGACCGACAACTTGTCAAAATAATATTATATTATGTTTTTGGCTTTGGAACGTGCATTGCAAGATGATGTATGTGAGTTTTGGTTTCAAAGTTCCTATTTCTTGTTTCAGCGACCTGCAGGTCTTAGGATATGTCGTTCATCACTGCGTCTAGGGTTACCATCTGACAGGATTTTAGTAGCTTAGATCAGACTCCTCTTTGGTTTTACCAAGGTCCACATTGGGAAACTTTACCTAATATCAATCACCCAAATTTATTTTTATAAATGAACGAAATATTACCGTTCACGTTGCAATGACCGCCGATAATTAATTTGTTTCTTGTTTATGTAAAACTATGTCTAAGTACATATGGATTTAAAATACATAAGTATTGACGTAAAATAAGTAAATTTTTAACAAATGTATGATGAAAAGTATTTTTGATTTGAATTCGATAAATAAATAATACTTCCTAAAATTAAAACCGAAGAAGAAAAAAAAAGAACTTCGAGATTCGAATTCAGACTTCCCCCGCGTTCCATACATAGGTAATCCAGTGCTTTACCTCTATGCCAATGACTCACTGTACAAAGTGACGTAATAAAAATATACTTACTAACTCGATTGCTCGATGACTCTCTTGTTCGGCCGCACTCGGCGCCGGATAGCCCGCAGAGCGTTGAACCGTTCGGCCGTATTAACCATCAAGTATACCTAAAACGTGTCATGCTCTTTACGCGACGTGAAATCGCAAATCTTTTCCCATAAAAAATTGCAGAAAGTGAGAAAGATTTATTTCGAAAAGGTACGATTTAACAGTAAAAATACTTCTATGGGTTCCTAAGTACAAAATAAAACGATTAAAATCAATGCCTTTTTATTCTGTTACCGAGGACCACTATTTCAATGTTACTGCAAGGGTTAAGCGACCTGTAGTGCAAGCACACCGGGCGTCATGTAGCATCAGCGTAGCGACGCTATGCATTTACCGCTTTATTTTTCCTTGTATAATGGGCGATAAAGTAGGCGTATATTGGTTCTTTTACATGGAGGTTATTTTCTTAATAATGAAAAGTTTAGGTATATTCATTACTTATATACAATATTTTCTAAACAACATGCGAACAAAAACATCTTGCACTCTGTACCGTCCATTTTTGTTCGCGCAAAGCCGGATGGGTACTTATAAATAAATACCCTATATTTTTTCATAAAATCGGTACTTTTAAATATTTGCGACCGAGATTGCCATACTTGCCCCTGGTAACTCGAGTCGTGTCAGTACTTTCAATATTCTTAGCTTTTTGCTGTATTTCGGTTCCAAACGAAAGGCATAACCATGAGAAATTTCTTTTCGACTTAGAATATAACACAATAACAGATAAAGTAATCTTCAAGATATGACCAATAATAGATAAAGTTATAATTTATAATGCAAATAAATACCTACCTAATTTAAAACAGTCTGGCAGATGATTGCCTTACAATAGAAAGCCACTAGAAAAAAAATACATTTGACATTTCACATTAATATGATCTGTGTTTCACATATTGATCTAAATATCAAGATACGGCCAAAGGAACATAAACCAATTCGAAAATGACAACACCAATTGATGTGCGCCATCTATTGCAATTAAACGAAACTACTTCGTCAGTCACATGACCTACTGTATGCGACCGTAGATGTAATGTTGTCGTGACGTTATCATATTTTATTATTCATTTGATATATTCAAGAGGTATTTAATTTGAAACTTAATAAGCTGACAGTAATCGTAAATATTTGTAATTAAAAGTTTATAATATAAAACAACTCGTTAAATCTTATTTGAAAATAAAAAGGAAATTAATAAAACAATTTAAAGTATTGTTAATTTTTTTTAATCTAAACGTTTCGACTTACTTTGATTTTAGGCCGAATTATCATTCGGAATGGAAGTTTTGATATCGGCGTCGTCCGAAGAAAAATACACTTTTAGTCGATCGCTTAGCGTTGCCAAAGTCCCATATTTCCTTTAACCTTCCGTATTTTTAGCCATATATTAAGTATTCCGTCGCAACAATATCTGTTTCGTGTTTCTAGAATTCATAATAAAGAATACCGTTTATGTATAAAAAGTTATGAAAGTATTCGGTCCCGCCCACATAATTGACATTATTAAATACAAACACATTACTGTTTAAATTTTAAATAATACAAAATGAACGAGAAGTGTCGTGGCACACCCGGTTGGAACGAAATTCCTTTCGCTATATATTATGTAAAAAATTTATATTATATACAAAACAATCCCTATATTATTTACTAAATATTAAAAATTTATAAATTACAAAAAAATTTGGCAAATTCATTTATTTTCATTATTAAGTAATAATAATGTTATTTATTAAATACTCAAAATAAAAAATAACAATATATTGTCAGCATATTCATTTATTTACATTAATTAATTAAAATTTATTTAGATTGTTTCAATAAATTTAACAATTCATTTAAATTTTTGAAATATTTAAATTTAAAATAAAATAAATATAAATAAGTTTTAATTTTTAATGTAACTAAATTTAATTCTAAAAGCAATTTTAAATTTGTTTTATTTTAATTTTGAAATAATTAAAAAAATACGTAAATTTTAGTTTTTGATTGTATTAAATTTAAAATTAATTTTAAATTTATTGTAATTTATCAATTTTACGTATTCAATAATTGGTAAAGTAATAATTTATAATGCAAATAAATACCTACCGAATTGGAAACGGTCTGGAAGATAATTGACTTACAATAGAAAGCCACTAGAAAAAAAATACATTGACATTTGACATTAATATGATCTGTGTTTCACATGAGAGACAAATCTCATTGCAAGATGATTTTTATTAGATATTTTCACTGTTATAAATGCCAATATAAATAAGTTTAAATAATATTGACACATGTTTAGAATTGAGGTTATACAATTCACCGTACACAATGCTTGCTGCTCGAATGAATACTCGCACGAACACACACACACACACACATACAACATATGCAATAGAAGGAGACAGAGAGAAAGAGAAATACACATGCACATACAACGTATCTAATAGAAGGAGACAGAGAGAAAGAGAAGGAAAGGTCGCCTGGAGGGGTCATAACGCTTTTTCCTTACGTGATGATCTGCCAATTAGTTCTAATGTAAGCCGCGTAAAAGAACTTCGTTCCAATTATAATAAAACATGTCCTGTACAAAATTATTAAGTCCCGTATCTATTTCACTTTGTTCCCCTTTGCCCTTTATAGACGAAAAAAATGTGGCAACCCTAATCACTACATAAAACATCTTCTACAGAAGTGGACCCCATGTGATTTTATTGTTCGTCGTATAGTCATTGAGTCGAAAATGTTTGTCCCTAATACTTGTAAGATAATAAACTGGTATTTTACAAAATAACAATATTTTCGACCCACTTCTGTTTTTATATTTATATTATATAATAATTAAAACATTTGCAGCTTTTAATTAATAATTACTTGTTAATTACTTAATATACATTGTTCTTAAATAACGAACTTTTGTTTCGAAAAATGTAACCTTTAAATCGAGTACAATATTTGCAGTAAAGTTGAGATTGTTTCCTAATATTAACAAGAAAATGAAAAAATAATTCTCTGGCGGTACGAGATACCTCACGCGCCTTATTTAGGGTTACTAATAACTAAGTACTCTAGTTATTGTATTATGGTTTTTGTTAACCTCTTATTTGGACTTCGAGCTAATTATTGGTTAGATAATTTGCCATAACGTTGAATAACTTTGTGTAATCGCGTTCAGTTCGGGAAAAATTCGAACGTGCGTCATTTCCTCGAATCAGAGATGACTCTTTTTTGTATATGAAGCCACCGGTTGGGGAAAATTATATGAATCAATTTCGAGTAATGATGTTTTACACATATATATATATATATATATATATATATATATATATATATATATATATATATATATATATATATGTATAGTATATATGGGAATTATATTAGTTGTAAAAGACGTTCATAAAGTGCGAAGTAAACAAAATTTGCAATACATTGCTTTTTTGTTAACTTCACAAACTTACTCCCGCGGGAGAACAAGAAGGCATATAACGATTTTCTCAAGAGCAAGTGGGATACTAAATGTCGATTGATTGACCTTATAGGACTCTCTCATTTCGATCTCATTCAGTCCGCAGGAATCGATCTGTCAATATGTATCGATCTTAAAATATTTAAGTCAGGTATATTAAAATAGATTGTAAATCTCGATAAATCCGTTGTGTTTGTTTTATTCGTAGATCGTTTGTAACGCAGAAAAACGATCCATATTTCTCATTTAACATATATTTTTGGAATTTTAATCACATTCGATTCGTTTAATTTTATTATTTAAATTATTTTGTATTATTTGAATATGTCCAAGTGGTGAGTTTTTTTTAAATTTCCTAGAAAGTAATAATTGAAATAGTGCAGATTTGGTTTTAAATTACTTTAGCAGGTTTAATTACATTTTTTTGTAATTAATACTATTATGTCGTCTCGCAAACGAAGCGAAATATGGAACCGTTATACGAATTTACCAGGGAAAAAGCAAAATTATTGCTCCCAGATTTTATTTCAGGTGGTGGTTCCGTGGATAATTGGGACCCACCGCCAGTCAGGATAATTGAATTAGTTATTTCAGAGATGAACCTATTCACTACGATTATAATCCTCTTGACTGATGGCATTTAAAATGGAGATAAATATCCACACCAAAAATAGTTGAAAAAAAGGCTGTGTGTGTCATGGTTACTTCCGTCGCTTGCGAACGGATTTTCTCGAAGATAGGTCAAGTGCTCATCCAGACGAGATTAACATTTTTTAAACTTTCACAGATTTTATTATTTTTAGGGTTAATATTCAAAAACTGTAATAATTTTTTTTGATTCATAATTTTGGTTGATATTGTTGTCACCTGTAGTTTATTTATGCTTTAAAAATTATTCAGTTTGTTGGAAAATTTGAGTATTCACATCTCTATAAATTTGTTGAAAAAAGGCTGTGAGTGTCATGGCCACTTCCGTCGCTTGCGAACGGATCTTCTCGAAGACAGGTCAAGTGCTCATCGAGACGAGATCTAGATTAATATTTTTTAAACTTTCACAGATTTTATTATTTTTGGGGTTAATATTTAAAAACTGTTCTTTCTTTTGATTCATAATTTTGGTTGATATTGTTGTCACCCTGTAGTTTATTTGTTTTAAAAATTATTCAAATTTGAGTATTTATTGAAAATTAAGTCTGTTTTTATTCTTTGATCGTTTATCTGTGATTATTGTATTTATATTATTTATTTATTAAACGATTTAAGAATTTTGTTAATTAATAAATATGTTTATTTTTCGTTACGTCTGTATGGATTATTAATTCGGTTGACTAATTATAGATAAATAGTAGTAGTGATAACCACAATGTTGAGTGACTTTGGTTTTTGTAAATAATCAACTTTTTAAATGCGCCTGTGTCTTAACTGTTTGAGTGCCAACGAGCGCCATCGCGCTCGTGCACGTACTAACTAAATTTGCCACGAGCGCGATGGCGCTCGCGAAATAAGTCGCTGTTTAGCGTGCGGTAGGGGAGGTCGCTCGCACGCATCGCTAATTTTTAATCTTTCTACGTGTTGCATAAAGTTCAAATAATAATATTATTAGTAATTACAATATAAAAAGGATCCAGGAAAAGAAAATTTTAAACCATAATGTCGGAATACGAAAATAATTCGAGTGAAAATGATCGTTTTTCAAGTTGTGAAGAAAGTGATAGTGGGAGTGACGTTGTGGTGCGCTCACAATTTGGCGTAATGCAAATTTTGAGTGATAGTGATAATAGTGACGATAACAATTATTTTGCTGATACGGAGGATGTACCGGACTGCGAAAATACGATGCGAGCTTGATTTCAGTTTTTGTTATAATTTTTGTTCACAATATATATTTCCATAATTTTCTTTGTATTTTATTATCCTTGTACAAGTTTTTATTAAGAAAACACCGAAAAAATTATTAAAATTGGATAATTTTTTGAAAGAGATACAGTTTTTTTTTCGAGACAATGGCAAATGACATCAAAAACAAAAGATTTCTTTGGCATTTTTAAGTATATATGAGTAAGAAACCATGGCACTAAAACGGTTAAGAGATAAGACTGCCAGTAGAAAGAAGGGTAACTCAGCAATATTCCTTGCTTCAACACAGTAACTCTTTGAGTTAATCAAAATTGTGCCATTGCACAGCATAATGGTACATAAGTTTATAATTTGGGCGTATATCTTGAAAATAGATGACACTTTTGATAAATATATACGACTAACAGGAAGTGTCACTGTGATAATAGTTTATAAGTTATGGCACTACTTTTATATGTCACCGAGTTATAATTTGCAGTTTAGAAAAATTAAAGATATAAGTTGAGTTTAGCGAAAATGTAAATTTCCCAGGTTTTCTTTTTTTTTTAAATCAAAAAACATTCATAAAGAATGACGTATTTAAAAAAAATTAGGGCTCGGGCATGATTATTTTATTATAAAAAAAAATGATTTTAAAAATGTTCCTTCTGTGAAGAAACGGTTGTCAATTGGCTGTCAAATATAAATTGTATAACCTCACTTTATGCGATCCTTTGCGCATTTTCATATTTTTAATTTTTGGGTTTGTAAAATAATTTTTTTTATATCAATTTCTCTTTGTTACTAAGAAAAACTTATAACTCATACTTCATTGACCTTATTTCAAATAATTTTTTTAAAATAAAATAATCGCGAACGAGCCTTAGTTTTTGTTAATACTTCGTTTTTTACCTATATTCTTTCATTTAAAGCAAAGACGTTGGAAATTCATATTTTCCCTAAACTGAAATTGTTCCAAATGGATTCTAGTTAAAAATTGGTGCAATACCACGAAAAGTGAGTCCCTAGGAAAGTTTTGCTTAGGCTGTGCTGTGCGCCAATGCATTTCGAAGAAATGAGTCAACATATTCGGCACAATGAACTCAGTTGGCGCAATTACGCGGCGCAGCGCAACGTTACACATGTCAACTAGAGGTGCACACAATGTATCATTGAAAAGGAAAGAGTGATATATATTATTTGATTGGAAAAATATATATAACTCATTTATATCTCTAGCTCAGTAGCTCAGGACTCCGAGTTATTAACAAAATTATTGATTACGCATCGTTGAACAATGGTCACACAACATGGTGATGAATAGTAATGACTGAACATAATAAACTATTGTTGAAAATAAAAATAAATTCTACAAGAGTATCCATTTTACTTAATACTTTGCAGGTTTAAGATTTAGGACTGTCAATCTAGATTCAAATTATATATAAAATAACTTTAATTATAATTAAATAAATTGCAATAGATTGGCGTATTTATACAATTATATATTAAAATTTTTAAATGAAACAAAAAAGTGTTTGTTTACGCAAATATTTTTAGCGAACTAAAGTATACTTTATCACAGCGCTCACATTCGATCGCGAGTAGCCACGTTCGTCTACATAGATCCAGTTGGATATTCGATTAACCAATTCGATCGTTTTCTTTCTCTTTCAAGTAACGTCAAAATATATACTTTTATTATAACTATCTTCACGACACGGCGAGTGAGTGATGTGGTTGATTTGGCGAAACGAAAAAGACACCAATCACTCCCGAGCTAGTGATACACTGACACATTTTGGTTTCAAGTGAGCGAGTGATAGATATGATCGTAACATGTGAGCTGTATATATCTTTGATATCTCTCATTCATCAGTTACACATAGAGATGTGTAACTGATGAGTGATCTCATCAGTTACACATCTCTATGTCTAACTGCCAGTCTCAGTCTGTAAGTATGAGAGGAAAGTTGATGATTTTTAGGTACAAAGAACGAACTAAAAGAACTAGTTCTCGACTGTCAAAGACCTAGATTGAACTAGGTGTCACAAGATTTGAATTAGGTGTCTCATTTCTAATACTAATCCACGAAACTCGCAGGCCCAACAGGGCCGTCGAAGAAAAGCCAATTAAAACTCAAAAAGACACAAAAAGACGTTAATTTTATACGACAGAACGAATGTCAATTGATGTCAATATCATTTAAGAGATTATTTTTAATTAATTTAGGCAATGGATACAAACTGAAAAATGCAATCTGTATTGGTTACTTTTTGTAATACTTTCTTAAAAGTTATTATGCACTTCATTAAATTTGTATTGTAATTTTTATTTCTTGTTTACAATTTTTAATAAATTAAAATGTAATTTTTTTGTTGTTTCAAAAAATCTTATACCAATATTCAAAATAAGCTTGGTAACAGCTTCATGAAATTTTGCAGGCAGCAAATGTCAGATACAATAGTTAATATATACATTCACTAAATCTTTAAATTATCATCAGATGATTGTGCAAAAATTAATTTGAAAAGGGAGCCTTTTATAGAATTGGTGTATTTATTTTAATAGTCCCGATGTGGATTTCTTTTATAGTAATATCATTATTTATTTCCTGGTTTTATTTCATTTTTAAACAAAAAATTATATATATATATATATATATATATATATATATCCTTGCTTTGCTTGAAAACAAAGAGTTTTATTTAAGGTATTTTAAAGATATATTTTAAATAATGTTTATATTTTACACGTCACAAAAGAGAAACCCAAGTTTATGTTGCTAATAAATTGCGTGCTTATTTATTATGGAAGCCTAAAATTATGATCTAAATAGGTGCAAAACCATAGATTCACCGGTTCTATTTCTACTCCATTGACTTTTTAAAATAATGAACAACAAATTGAAACTATTGTTGACCATATTTGTTGTTAGTTTGACCTTTTAAAATAATGAACAAAAAATAATATTTTTATTATATGTGTTGTTAATGTATTAGCGTTAATGGAAATACCTTTTTTGTTTTATATTGTGGGTAGAAATTGCGTCTGATTTTTTTTCTTTCGCCTGATTGCTGATCGCTGAATTGATTGCTTTTTTATAATCTAAAAAATAACCAGCGTTTTCCAAAATTATATTTAATTTCTAGGTTATCACTAGACCTATTTTCACCAGTTTCCCTTCGGCAATAATATAAATATTACCAAAAAGGACCGAAAATTTTGATGAAATATTTATATAAAAAAACGTGACCAAAAACCAAATAGTACAAAAATGTTCAAAGTTTAGAAAAAAACAATATAACTTGAGATGCTTCTGCTAAGACTTGGTACGTGTTGTGAATAAATTTATTCAGAGGTCATTTAAACTGGTTTTTTTCGATAGCTTGTTCCTCTTAACCGGTTTTTTTTATAAATATGACAATGATCGTTTTTGAAGACACGCTGTTTTTGCACAAAATGTAATGAGAGATCTTTCTTTTCCCTTTATGGCGCAAGTGCATGCTGGTTCTTATATCTATTTATAATTTTGAGATTTGAAATTAATATTGTTATCAAGTAGTAATACTAAAAATCTGTTTTTTTATTATGGAAGAGTAAAAAAACACTTTTAATGCTTTTTTTTGTTAAAACCTTAGCAATTTTTTGGTAAAACATTAACTATTTCCATCAATCTCAGCGATGGTAGAGAGCTGAAAACAGATATTAACAATTGATCGAAATAAGATTCCACTAAAACCTAAAATGACTTATTGAATAAATTTGGCGTTAATTTTGTAGAAATTCATTATTCACAATTAAATGAAACTACGTTATGTAGTATTATTTCTACTTTCTTTAAGTTCTTTACCACGACCTTGGTTTCGTTGTATTACAACATATTCAGGTGGGCAATTAGAAAAGTTCTGTTGTCTTTACAACCAGGTGGGCAATTAGCATCTTTGCTAATGGCCCACCTGAAGATGTTGTAATACAACGAAACCTAGGTCGTGGTAAAGAATTTAAATAAAGTACAAATAATACTACATCACGTAGTTTCATTTAATTGTGACCTAAAATTATCCAAAATTGTGTGTCGTTCTTGCTTATCGATGTTTTATTATAAAAGAAGCTGCCGCCCTAGTTTTTATCGGGCCAAAAAGTACCCATGGTTGCAATTCATTTAAATTTATTTTTGATTTAGTGGTTTTATATAATTAATTTCTTAACAGTGTTCTCAATAGTACTTACTTTCTTATCATTATCAGTCATTTATGGTGTGGTGTTTCAAACATTTCGCGAAATGGAGGGAATGACGATAGGGCGCGGACTGCTTACTCACATAGTCACCATTGAAAGACTCATCATGAGTAATTCCAATTGTGTCACCAATTGTGTCATTAACCTCTGAACTATCATTCGATCAGGCAACTCATTCTGGAAGAAATCATCGATTATGGAGAAAATAGAATTTTGAGCTGTCGTCAAGAAATACATCACATGTAATATTAAACGAGTTGTTATCGGGTTACAGTGATTCTTGTCCTAGTAAAACTATGATTCACAAGTGCCATAATTTCTTAAAACAAGGCAGACGCGATGGAAGATAACCTGTTCTCAGAATCGCCGATCGAGGCCACCTCCTTGGACATTGTTGAAAAAGTTGGTAAACTTCTATTCAAAGTTGCCCGATTAAAAAATATGCGGTTAGGGGAATGGTTGGAGTATTTTCTATAACCGTTTTGAATATTCTTTATGATCATCTTGGCATGTCAAAAGTCAGCTAAAAATGAGTGCAGAGGATGCTCACGCCGCTGCAAGAGCAACCACGGGTCGAGTGTTTACGCGATTTTTTGGATCTCTGCAGAAGGGTGAAGAATGAAATTTTGAACCGAATTGTTACAGATGACGAAACTTAGCTTCATCATTTCGAGTCTGAATCCAAGCAGGAGTCCATGCAGTGGCATAAAAAGGATAACCTGTCCCCTAAGAATTTCACGGTATCTCACAATCGGCCGGAAAAGTCATGGCGATGGTTTTCTGAGGGACAGAGTGCATCCTACCCATTGACTTCAAAGATAAATCTGTTTCTATACCGGACAGTACTAGACTGGTCTACTGGAGCAGCACAAAGAAGCATTGGAGACCCATTGGCTTCAAGGATATATTTATCCTTGAAGCCAATGGGTCTCCAATGGGAGTGTACTAAGTTGGTCTACTTGAGCAACATTAAGAAGCATTGGAGACCCATTGACTTGAAAGATAAATGTAATTCTATACTGGGAGAGTACTAAGCTGTTCCAGTAGACACTGGAGCAGCATGAAGAAGCATTAGAGGAGAAAATGCAAGGAAAATTAGCGAAAGCTGTGCTGCTTTTGCATGGCAACACTTGTACACAAGAGCCATATTGCGATGACTGCCCTTCACAAATGCGGCTTTCAAATATTACAACACCACCATACAGATTAGCCCCCTGCGATAATTATTTGTTTACAAAAATGAAAAAGGAGGTTCGTGGAAAAAAATTACGATGATGGAAATGTCAAGCTTGCGATTTTAGCTTATTTTCAATATTATAAGAAAACTGTTTTTTGAGGGTGTAAATAAATTGACAGTTTTTTTTCAAGTAAAATTTATTTATTTGTCATAAATGGTTATTAATATCTTCTTCCTAATGCAATAAATATTTAATAATATCTAAAATAATTAGGTCGAGGAAAATATATAATACTCAGTTAAACAGATTGTCAATAGATGGCACTCTTTACAATATAAACACCTTTGAAAAATAATATATAGAGATGAGACAGTCCTGGTAAAACTTTCACGACCTTAAATATATTATACATAATAAAAAATTAAATAAGGAAGTTATAAGTAATGAATGGCTGATATTATTTAGCATTTCCAGAATTATTGTTTGTATGTTTATTTATTTAGAGGCTAAAAGAAATCTGTCAAAGATTAATACCATAATATGTGGGGTTTGCATAAATATTGTGCTCCAAACAAAGAAGTATACATCTTGCTAGACTTTCATTAAACAGATTTGAAACCGTGCTGGTATTGTTTGTCAGTGTTTTAATCCGAAGGCTTGTTATATTTGGAATACTCATACATCAGAAATTAGCCTAAAAGGATTGTCAAAATTAACAATTTTCCAGTGATAAAAGTAAAATAGAATAGATAGGCATTAAAAATAAAACTAGTTAAAGCCTATATAGGATACGGCGGTAATCTGTTGTGGGCCGTGCACAAATGAGAAGAATTGAAAGTCCAAGTCCAATTTAAACATGGTTTGCTCCATTGTATTGTTTTTGGGGTTCCATGCTTTAAAAGCAAAACAAAACTGAAACCTTATAAGACTGTCCACAAGGCCGTCCATCTGTTGGAGCCTTTTTCTTAAAAAACATTTAATGCAAAAACTTCAAGCTTGGTATGGTGTTAAAGCATTTTAATCTAGAATTATAGCTTAAATAATACATTTACTTAAAATGACATATTTTATTTTTTGTTTCAGTGAAGTGTGTTAGTGTTTGAAATCGTCAAAAATGTATAAACACGTTGTGCTGATGACTTTATGTTGTGCGTGTTTCGTGCAACTTGGAATGTGTCAGAGGGAGGTTGGTAAGTAGACAGTGAATGATATTATTCTGATATTAAAATATGCTCTTTACTAAAGTTACTAACAATGTATGTACACTGGAATCATTTTATTGACGTAAAAATTTTCTATGTACTAATATTGTAAAGTGTAAGTTTGTTTTTATTTACCTTCTGTATAAAAACTACCCACAATATAAAAATTATACACAAATTTAAGTTTATCCATCAAAATTTATTTTGTCTTCTTCAAAGTAATCCCCATTGTTTGCAATACAACTGTGATAACACTGGACTCACTCTTTCATACAATTCTCATAGGCCAAAAGTGGTATGGCCTTTAATTCCCACTGCAAATTCCGTTTGATGTCTTCAATTGATCAATCGATTTAATTGATTAATTGATGTCTTCAATCGAGATACTATTTTTGCAAGAAATTAAGGTCTTTTGGAATCAGTCTTGCAGCGAGACATCACGTGCGCAAAATATTAGTTATAATTTCATATATGGTCATTTTATCAATACTCAATTCTCGAACCAACTCTCTAATACTAAAATGGTCAATAAATAATAATAATATTTATTTTCAAGCATTTTTCAATGATACGATCAGTTGTAGACCTTGAACGTTGAACCCACTTTTGAACGATTTGTATCACTCGTATGCCTGTGTTTGTAACAATGTTAAGTCATCATAGGCCTTTTTTAAAATTTTTACGATTCGGCATAAGACATTTTATTTAAAACACAAAATTGAACGATTTGTATCACTCGTATGCCTGTGTTTGTAACAATGTTAAGTCATCATAGGCCTTTTTTAAAATTTTTACGATTCGGCATAAGACATTTTATTTAAAACACAAAATTGAACGATTTGTATCACTCATATGCCTGTGTTTGTAACAATGTTAAGTCATCATAGGCCTTTTTTAACATTTTTACGATTCGGCATGAGACATTTTATATAAAACGCAAAATTTAACGATTTGTATCACTCATATGCCTGTGTTTGTAACAATGTTAAGTCATCATAGGCCTTTTTTAACATTTTTACGATTCGGCATAAGACATTTTATTTAAAACACAAAATTGAACGATTTGTATCACTCATATGCCTGTGTTTGTAACAATGTTAAGTCATCATAGGCCTTTTTTAACATTTTTACGATTCGGCATAAGACATTTTATATAAAACACAAAATTGAACGATTTGTATCACTCGTATGCCTGTGTTTGTAACAATGTTAAGTCATCATAGGCCTTTTTTAACATTTTTACGATTCGGCATAAGACATTTTATATAAAACACAAAATTGAATGATTTGTATCACTCGTATGCCTGTGTTTGTAACAATGTTAAGTCATCATAGGCCTTTTTTAACATTTTTACGATTCGGCATAAGAAATTTCATTTAAAATACAAAATTGAACGATTTATATCACTCGTATGCCTGTGTTTGTAACAATGTTAAGTCATCATAGGCCTTTTTAAACCATTTTTAACGATTCGGCATAAGAAATTTCATTTAAAACACAAAGTTTAAGGCAAACTCTTTGTTCAACTGATCTATAAAATTCGCAGAGCAACTTTGAGGTCGACCTATCATGACAGCTGCTGTAAACACACTAACTTAATAAATTGCGTAAAGTTTGGCTTGGTAATTAAGGAAGGTTCTACCAACTTATAAAAAAAATATTACCAATTCTTTTTTAAGCAGTTTATTTTCTTTAACGATTGTGGGTAGTTTTTATACAGATGGTATATATAAAGTTAATATCCTTACTATTTTATATAAATATCTGAGCAAATTCCTTTGAATCTAATCTACAACTAAACTTCAATACTTGACCTGTCGGTCAATTATTCTCATTCTCTGTTGACAATGTAACAATATACGGAAAGTCTAATCAAAACTTAGATATCCAGCGTTCCACTTGCAGCATACGACTCCAACGCGAATTGTGCTCTTTTAAACCTACTATTCTATTTAAATAATTTATAGCATAACTGGCTTTGATCCATGGCTTTGCTTTTAGGTAAAAATGAAGAATTATCGAATATATTTGGCGTTAATTTTGTAGAAATTCGTTATTCACAATTAAATGAAACTACGTGATGTAGCATTATTTCTACTTTCTTTAATTTCTTTACCACAACCTAGGTTTCGTTGTATTACAACATCTTCAGGTGGGATATTAGCAAAGATTCTAATTTTTCAATCTTTGTTAATATCCCACCTGAAGATGTTGTAATACAACGAAACCTAGGTCGTGGTAAAGAACTTAAAGAAAGTAGAAATAATACTACATCACGTAGTTTCATTTAATTGTGAATGAAGAATTAGCAATTTTATTTAAAAACAATATTCTTGTTGTAATATTGAATTTTAGCAATGAAAGTGGCTAAGTAATTTGATATACACCTTACACACATAATTATGATCACATTTTTTGGCTTTAATGGGATTATATTTCAATTATCAAAAAAATTTGGTACCAGGATAAAAAGTATCTTATCTTCATTTTCGTGATATAGGCTACTTTTACGTAGCTTTTCATGGAGATCAGTGGGATAGCTAAAGCATGAAAGTGAGCTAAACAAGCAAACAAACTTTGCATTTATAATATTAGTTAAAACTAGTAATGATATACAAACTCGCATTCCTGAAAGAAATTGCAAATAAAGTCATTTGAAAATACATAAAAGTGCAATGTTATTCATGTGTATCATAGACTGCTCTGTTTGCTGAGCTCCGGTGTGGTTGTTTATAATTATTCGATTTAGTATTGTTTGTTATTAATTAATGACTTGGAAATGCACCCACAGTGCACATGTAAATAATGTATAAATCTGAATCAGAATACATACGTGTGAAGGACAACTCGTCTATGAACTGTCATTGTTTATATATATAGACTTCTGTCTGTTAGTATGTATTATTTCTCTATTTGGTATCAAAGAATATAACGGGAATCAGTACGATATAATTGAAAACATACTCAAAACTTGGGCCAGAGCTTCAAAAGAAATTATGTTTATTTGCATAGCTAAAGTTTTTACAAGTTTTAGAGCAGTTGTATTATTTTAATTTTTTTGTTTTATTATTTTGCAATTCAATTGGAAATGAATTAATACATAAAATACTTTACAGATTCAAGTAAAATTATATTATTTATTAGCTGTGCCAACGCGACATCCTTTGCATAGAATTCGGTTTAAGAAAAATTTGTTAAGAATTTTTTTAAAATTTTGTTTCTCTTAGAGCTCTATGAGCATAAAGTTTACTAAAAACGCTAATGGATGGCGTTGACCGAACTATATCGTAATATATCTATGTGCATAAAGTTTACTAAAAACGCTAATGGATGACATTGACCGAACTATATCGTAATATATCTATGTGCATAAAGTTTACTAAAAACGCTAATGGATGACATTGACCGAACTATATCGTAATATATCTATGTGCATAAAGTTTACTAAAAACGCTAATGGATGACATTGACCGAACTATATCGTAATATATCTATGTGCATAAAGTTTACTAAAAACGCTAATGGATGACATTGACCGAACTATATCGTAATATATCTATGTGCATAAAGTTTACTAAAAACGCTAATGGATGACATTGACCGAACTATATCGTAATATATCTATGTGCATAAAGTTTACTAAAAACGCTAATGGATGACATTGACCGAACTATATCGTAATATATCTATGTGCATAAAGGTTACTAAAAAAGCTAATAAATGGTGTTGACCAAACTATATCATAATATATATGAGCATAAAGTTTACTAACAACGCTAATAGGTAGCTTTGGCACTACTATATCATGATATATTTATGAGCATAAAGTTTGTAAAAAATGCAAATAGATGACATTGGTCAAACCATGTTGTAATATATCTGTAAGCATAAAATTTACTAAAAACGCTAATAGATGGCGTTAGCCAAACCATATCATAATATATGTCTGAGCATAAAATTTACTAAAAGTACTGATAGATATTGGCAGTACCGATATTATATATTCACCAAATGTGTTTTTATATAAGTAATAGCCAGATAAAAAGTATGCTATATGTTGCTTGAGGGTATAAACTATTACCATATTAAATTTCATCAAAATCTACGCAATATTTTGCATAACTGAAGTACAAATTAACACATGGACAGACACATAAACGGAAAAAATTTTAAAAACAGGTTTTCTTACTTCTGTATTTTTAAAATATTTTCTATATATAGAAATCACCCTACTAAATTTTATTATATGTATAGATTTACTTTAAGCCTTTGGGGCATGAATAATAATTAGTTTCCTGTTCAAAAAATCTTCATAGTTTCACCAAAATTATTTAACAATAATTTTAGTGTTCCTTAATACCAAGTTTACTGTTAAAAAGGGTAAAACAAGGTATCCGGGAATAAAGATAAAAAAAAATCCGGGTATAAAAATATGTGGGACAAAGTAAAACGTTATTCATTTACTGAAAAATAGTAATTGAAAAGATGACTATTTTTTCAGAAAATTGAAAATAATATTTATAATTATTTGTCATTTTTTCCATACACACGATATTTGCGCATATCAATCAGCACCGCTTGGGTTATTGTAGTGGTTGCAAACAGCTAGGTTGAGCTTGTGTTTTTTTTGCACTCTAATTGAGTGCAAAAAAAACACAAGCAGAGAAACATGTCATCAAATCATTAAAATTTCATTCCAAGTAAGTGGAAATTAACGGAAAATATGTCAGTTTGAAACAATAATAAACCTCAAATCCATCAACATTATAACTATACAGGCAAAATTATAACTATATAACTATATTGTGGTGGTCGAAAGTTGGAAAATATGAAAATGTCTACATAAGTCATAAATTAAGTTTTTTCTGTTTGCTTCATAGTGATAATACGACACTATCTATGATCTATTCCCGCCATAACCACCCGGGTGGTCTCAGGGCCCCTCCAGGGACCCGTAACAGGGACACGTAACCCCCCTCATAAGAAAAGGGGACCTTCAAAGGTACCCTAATAGTGTCCCGTTACTACCATCAAATGCTTCCCCCAACAGGGTTAGAGTCTGTCCCTTCTCAATGAGCAATTCAGTAGCTCCATCTTTTCTATTGCACTCTTCGCAAACGCTCTGAATGACTATCTATGATCTATGGGTTTTCTTGCTGCCATTATATATTTACAAACATACTCTTATTGATTCTTTTTCATTTTTTAAAAAAATTAATTCTATTCGCCATAAACAACATCCGAAGTTCATCTTCAAGACACAGGGTATCAGTATACTTAAAATTTAATGGATATTGGTTGAGTAGTTAAGGATTGAAAGCGAGAGAAATAAACAAAAACAAACAAACTTGCTTATCAACTTATGTTATTAGCTAGGATAAAAAGAAAGAATATAGAATTAAAAATATTAAGAGATTTATGACTATCGCTATATAGATTTGATTAAAATAAACACCACTAGTAAAATGTAATGTTATAATAAGGAAACAAACGTTTATTTTTTTCATTTAAAAAAATTATTATTGTTTTTTTTCATTTAAAAAAATTATTTAACATTAAAAAACATAATAGCAAGTGACGTACATTAATATTCAGAGAAAAGATAATTATTTCTATTAGGAGTTTCCAGACGAAACAATTATGAAACTATGTTGATTATAAAATGTATTTTACGTTATTTAAAATATACACTCGCTATCTTGCAATTACAATGGTCCACGTAGATTAACAGTAAAATGAAGTTTTTGCATATCATCCTCTATTCTATCATATTGGTAGATAAAGAATTCTTTGGACCAACTGCTTAAAAAAAACAAAATTCCTAAATACTCCAATGATAATAATATGAAATAATTCATTGATGGTGTTGGTAATATGAAATAATCCATTGTTATCTCCATGGATACGTAAACAATCCATTGTTATCTCCCTGGATACGTATAGAAATAACAGTTTACGTATTGATAGAAATATAACTGAAATATTCTGTTGATATGTAAGCTAAATATATACTATTTAGTAGTTCCATATATATATATATATATAATACACATATTTTAGTAAATCTTTTATGAAAATTTTCATGTATCACTACGACGTTTTATGATCTCTCGAAAAATACTAGTGACATATCAACGTGGGATCTACAGAAGCCAAGAAAAAAAATTTTGGTCACATGCATTTTAAAATCGAGATTTTAAAATCTATTTTTATTTAAAAATGAATCCATCTAAATCTTAAATTTTTCACAAGGGGCCGTAGATAAAAAGTTTAACGAAATAATTTTATAATAAAAAAAGTTAATACATTAAAATAACAAAGGACTTAAGAGGTTTTGCAGCTTTGTGGTTTTTGAGGAAAAATGGATTTCCTAAAATTCTTGATGCTATGAATTTACGCCAAAGATATATAGGTTCATAGTTTCTTGTTGCTAAGATTTATTCACTTAGTTTATTAAAGTAACTACTCTCGATGTGTACGAATATTGCTATGAATAGCTTAACCATTGCAAATGCTATTATCATGCTCTCATTACTAGTTTGTACTATTAGTATGAGGTACGCGAGGGTCTTGCTTATATCGATACGTATAACGCATTGTTACTCATCCACATTGGTAATAGCATAAGATAAACTTTATTGGTTATTAGAGCAAGCTTTATTGATTATTTCATTTACTGTAATCTATGTTCTAATTGTTTAACTTATTTTTGTTTTTTAAAGAAAGTATGTGCGAATCTAACACAATAATTTATCACGAATATAACTTTTCTATGTATATGAAATGGTTTTTTGACATTCCTTTCATACAACTGTATTTATTGTGTCGGATAAAAAGTTCTGAGACACTAAAACAACTTTTGTTATCATTTTATATTGTCATTTGTTTTCAACCTTATTCTAACACATAATCACCACTGGAATGTACAATTCTTCTCCAACTTTCAGGCCAATGGAAGGTACCTTGCTTGGTACCTTCCATTGCCTGTAGCTTGTAGAATTGTGTGGTTTTCCTTCGAAATAAGTATGAATTGCATTTTTTAGATCTTGTTCGCTGTGGAATCTTCTGTTCTTGAAATGATTAGGTAATGATCTAAACAAGTTAATAATTGGCAGGCGAAAAGTCCGGAGAGTACTGTGGTGGAGCGATTACAGTCTAGCCTAATTTTATGTTTGTGCTGGGTACCTTCAAAGATATATGTGGTCAAGTGTTGTCAATTACACTTTGTTCGCCATGATATTTTGTGGTAATATTACTTAACTGCATACAATAATTAGCAATATTCCTTGTAGATCGACGGTAGAATATCTCAATGCATAACGTCTTCACAGTTCCGCCAACAGGCCATCATGACCTTTATTTCGAAGTGGTTAGATTTAGGCGCTGAAACTTCGGTTTTGTTGGTCTCAAGCCGCTGACACAAGAATCTTTGGCAAAGAATACCCACTTCTCGTTTCCAATCACTAGACGTTTAAGCCATTTTTCATTGACAAATAATGTCAAATGAGTCATAAAGGTTTCAACACATAGTTGCTTTTTTGTTTCATTCAACTTTCTGAAACTTAACTTTCCAAGTCTTACATTTCATGAATGTATGATAAGACCATGCTTTTTGAGCACTGAAGTCACTCTGCTAAACACTGTATGAAAAGGGCTAGAACAGAATCAATGTCCAATGATCGCAGTCATCCAGAACATATATCATCTTCAAATTGCAGGTTTCTCTTACAAAAGCAATTGTACCATCGAGAAGCCGTCAAGTGAGAGATAGTACATTTTTCCAATGTTTGGATAATTTTTCATTACAGCCATTTGTGCAGAAGTTTCCAAATATATATTTGGTGTTAATTTTGTAAAAATTCATTATTCACAATTAAATGAAACTATGTGATGTATTATTTCTACTTTATTTAAGTTATTTACCACAACCTGGGTTTTGTTATATTACAACATCTTCAGGTGCATATTAGTCAATCTTTGCTGAAAATGTTTTAATACAACGAAACCTAGGTCGTGGTAAAGGACTTAAAGAAAATAGAAATAATACTACATCACGTAGTTTCATTTAATTGTGAATAATGAATTTTTACAAAATTAACACCAAATATATTCAATATTTTCTTGATTAAAAGGTTTAGATCTACAATATTTTGAAGACACACATCAAGTCGGGGATGTTGAGTTTATTAGCAGTGGATGCCAATTTTTTATTAAATTTACAAATTTTTATACATGTACACTAAGTTGAAATACTTTCGACCTTTTATACATATGTTGTTGAGAATATTATAAAATATAACAAACATAGAGGTGTTTATTAATTGCACTCTTGGCTAAAACAAAATGTAATTTAAATGGACGTTTGTTAATATTTTGTAGGTGTGAAAGTAGCGAAAGCTATGGAGGAATCAGTTTAGTTATACTTTCGTAACTCGTATTACCTGAAATGTGCAATTTTAGAAGGTTTTGTAAACTGTCACCAAGTACAAATTTTCACTCGACAACTTAATTTTTTCCATTAGCTTACTTAACAATAAAATAACTCGTGTAACACTTTCTGTTGCTGAGTTATAACCAATTATTAGATTGAGCAGAGTGGATTTCAAAGCTCATTTCAACTCCCCCTTCCCCATTCGATAACGCAAGCGCACTATGGGGTAAGTAAACTGACAGGCAACACATAGTATAAAATTTTCAGAATATATAAATCACATTGCGCTACAACCCTGGAATCATGAGTTATAAATATATAAATGTGGACAACAAAAGCGTTCATCAGTAACTCTAGCGGAATCTTAGTATAGAAGTCGTTTCCAAAACGTTTTCACGCTAAAATGTTTGGATGGAAAGTTTAAAAAAACCAAATTAAATACTCAAAATTGTGTTTTAAATATCATGGTTGTGTGGAATATCATCGGGAAATAAATTTTTCATAATTTTAAGTAGCATACCTTCAGAGACAGTAGCATACCTTCACACTTCTTTTTAATATATTAAAAAATCCTCAGAGCCCAAATTATCTTACTGGCAAATTTAAAGATTTGTCTGCTCACAGTCTTGGGCTACGATCTGAAAGTTCACTCACTCTACTTATTCCTAAACGTATCTCTACCACTTACGAAAAATCCTTCACGGTCCAAGCAGCAAAAATTTGGAATCACGTGGATCCTGACATCAGGAAAATCACGTCTCTAAATATTTTCAAAGATAGAGTGAAAAAGTCTTGCCTCTCCTGAAACCTTTTCCTTTGTGTCCTTGTCCTTTCCTGTCTTTCCCGTCCCAAATCATGTCAATAGTTTTTTTTTACCTATACATATGTATGTTTTTAATTTTTTTTCGTTTAATGTGCTATTGAGAATTTTCATTGTAAAATCTAACTAAATTTCAATACCAATTGTTATAGTTGACTGGAAGAGATTGCTCATGTAGCAATAAGTCCACCATATGTACTATGCGTAAAAGATGACATTATAATATTAAATAAAATCTATTCATATTTTACAGTTGTTTATTTTTCAGATGTAATATTGGTTCCAAATTTAATAAATTTTAAATCATTTTTACGGTTTATCGTCGTGCATTTTCTTGTCATGTCAAACGATATTTTTATAAAACTTCTTTAAGACTATTTCTTTTTGTTTTTTACTCATTGTTACCTATATTACAAATACATTAATAGAAGCAACAAACTCCTCAGAGCAAAGAACCCATAATATGAGGCCCTTCTTTTTTCGGAGAAGTGTATGAAAGTCTCTATACTGTATCTGTCGACAGAACAGATTATAGGGCAGACTACAGTTTGTTAAAATTTACAGTCTATAATTGATTTGGGCTTGCCCGTTCACAGCCCTAATTCAATCTTAATATGTTCTTCGGTCAAATGAACTATATCAGCTTGATCATTCAAACATTATAGACTACACATACAATTTATTTAATTTTCTTTTAAACTTATACAGAGATAAGACTGTTATTGTAATTATATCTGTATAAAAACAAAAAACTATTTATATAAGAATACAAAAAAAAATGATTAATAAAACTGCGCCAGTTACGAATTCCGCAGCTCGTTCACCCGCCGAATCATGACAATAGTATATAAACTACCTAGTTCCTTTGTTTACTAAAAAGATAAGCCACAATTAGGTTATTCATTTGATCAACGCTGAGCCATCATTCATATCATTTCATAATCAATTCCACAGGATTGCTATGGTCTACTCTCTATGAAAATATTTCTAATATCAATCTGAATTTTGACACAAAGCTTTCGCTAGTAAATTTTTTGCATATTTCAAATAATACATTTCAAAAAAGCTGCCTCATTGACGACAACACAAATATATTGAAATATAATTTCTGGGAATCTGTTTAGTATTACTAATTTAAAAAAGATTTAGTAAACCAATGCTTTGGCTCGTGTAACACCAGATAAACATGTCATGTTTATCCGGCGTTACAGCAGTATATATCTATACAAAAAATATTTTAAAGCAGTAGGATAGTGTATGTTGTCAACGCATAAGATGTTGACAGAAAAAAGTATAAATAAAACAAAGAACCAACTTTTGAATTTGAAGGTTATGCTGGAGGGGTGAGTAAAGGTTTATCGAGGCAACGCAACTGTTATAAAGATTGGTTTTATCAATGCATTAAATTTTTTTTACATTGCGTGTTGTTAATATTAATTATGTCAACATCATATAAATCACTCCAATAATGTCACTTTGATGATATCCAAAGTTAGTAGAAGTTAGGTGACATCAGAGACAAGTGTACGGAGGATGTACCGGATACGGAGGATGTACCGGACTACGAAAATTATGACGTGAACTTGTTTTCAGCTTTTGTTATAATTTTTGTTCACAATATATTTTTCCTTAATTTTCTTTGTATTTTATTATCCTTGTATAAGTTTTTATTAAGAAAACACCGAAAAAATTATTAAAATTGGATAATTTTTGGAAGAGATACAGTTTTTTTCAAGACAAGGGTAAATGACATCAAAAACAAAAGATTTCTTTGGCATTTTTAAGTATATATGAGTAAAAAAACCATGGCACTAAAACGGTTAATACTAGTGCGTAATAAATGTATAGTGAGCATATTTATAAAAACAAGTTTTGCTACAACCGTTAAAATTTCTTTAAATATTTATTTGCCGAGGTCCAATAAATCAAATATTGATTTATTATTCATATTTTATTAAAACTTCATTTCCTTTTCAATTTTTGTGCTGTCAGGTTTTTGTTTTTTGAAATAATAGTTTTTTTAGAATGTGTCATCTACATACATCCTCCAAGTAAGGTGCTAATTTGTTTTTCGGACACGTGCATCGATATGTGCTCAAGCTTGATATTTCTTTCCCCTTCATTGAATTCTGTAGGAATAAAAAAAATTGTATTGTTGATACTTTTATGTGTCCAATACTTTGCTATGAAAGTTTTTAAGAAACAAATAAGTAAACCGCGTTTATTTGTTATAATATGTTCATTGATATGATTACCGTAACAAACAGGAAAATATACAAGAACGTTATTTTATGTATTGGACAAAAAAGAGGAATTTTGGTTGAAGGTTGTTTATCGCAAAACTCACTGTTTTTAAATGTCGGTTGTATTTAACATTGTCCATTATCTCATTTCAATATGTATACTGACGATGGTTAATACCCATTGCAATTAAGGATAATGGGTATTTGGGAAAAACCTGAATTTAAATTTTAATTGAATAAGGTTAAATGTTTAACTGCTACTATGAAGTTTTTATACAGTGATGCAACAACATACTTAAATTTGGATTTATGTAATTTCTTACTCTTTGCTATACGTGATATATCACAAATCTGAGCTCGTGTGATTGCACAAATGGGTTTCACACAGAATCATATCAAACAAATGGATTACCACAAATGTAAACTTGTAAATATTTCTTTTCGTTCATTAACTGGCTTTTTGCTATCAGATTGGAGGTCAGTAGATAGAATAGTAACAAGCTCTTGGAGTTTCACGATGATTAGCTTACGTTTGAAGTGCAACAACAAAATCCTTGTGATGATGTAATTAATGAAACGGTAGCACCGTATAATTGACTGAAAATGAAATTCGGGCTTCCAAAGGAATTACTTGTAATGAAAAATTTGTGACGACCATGAGTCGAAATACATATACGCAAATGCTTGTTATGTGAAATTCTTAAGTGTTCAGTCTATAAATCGTCAAAAGACTCATCACTCAGACAATCGAAAAAATAAGATTTTATTGAACCATCTACTTAAATAAATAATTGTTAACATTTTTATTCTCTACTTGTTTTTCTGAAAATTATATAGCACGTATTTAGTTTTTAGATTTATTTATTGAGAAACTTTAATTACAACTTTATTCTTTATTTGTTTCTCTGAAAATTATATAGCACGTATTTAGTTTTTAGATTTATTTATTGAGAAACTTTAATTACAACTTTATTCTTTATTTGTTTCTCTGAAAATTATATAGCACGTATTTAGTTTTTAGATTTATTTATTGGGAAACTTTAATTACAATTTTATTCTTTATTTGTTTCTCTGAAAATTATATAGCACGTATTTAGTTTATAGATTTATTTATTGAGAAACTTTAATTACAATTTTATTCTTTATTTGTTTCTCTGAAAATTATATAGCACGTATTTAGTTTATAGATTTATTTATTGAGAAACTTTAATTACAATTTTATTCTTTATTTGTTTCTCTGAAAATTATATAGCACGTATTTAGTTTTTAGATTTATTTATTGAGAAACTTTAATTACAATTTTATTCTTTATTTGTTTCTCTGAAAATTATATAGCACGTATTTAGTTTATAGATTTATTTATTGAGAAACTTTAATTACAATTTTATTCTTTATTTGTTTCTCTGAAAATTATATAGCACGTATTTAGTTTATAGATTTATTTATTGAGAAACTTTAATTACAATTTTATTCTTTATTTGTTTCTCTGAAAATTATATAGCACGTATTTAGTTTATAGATTTATTTATTGATAAACTTTAATTACAATTTTATTCTTTATTTGTTTCTCTGAAAATTATATAGCACGTATTTAGTTTTTAGATTTATTTATTGAGAAACTTTAATTACAACTTTATTCTTTATTTGTTTCTCTGAAAATTATTTAGCACGTGTTTCGTTTTTAGATTTATTTATTGGGAAACTTTAATTACAATTTTATTCTTTATTTGTTTCTCTGAAAATTATATAGCACGTATTTAGTTTATAGATTTATTTATTGAGAAACTTTAATTACAATTTTATTCTTTATTTGTTTCTCTGAAAATTATATAGCACGTATTTAGTTTATAGATTTATTTATTGATAAACTTTAATTACAATTTTATTCTTTATTTGTTTCTCTGAAAATTATATAGCACGTATTTAGTTTTTAGATTTATTTATTGAGAAACTTTAATTACAACTTTATTCTTTATTTGTTTCTCTGAAAATTATTTAGCACGTGTTTCGTTTTTAGATTTATTTATTGGGAAACTTTAATTACAATTTTATTCTTTATTTGTTTCTCTGAAAATTATATAGCACGTATTTAGTTTATAGATTTATTTATTGAGAAACTTTAATTACAATTTTATTCTTTATTTGTTTCTCTGAAAATTATATAGCACGTATTTAGTTTTTAGATTTATTTATTGGGAAACTTTAATTACAACTTTATTCTTTATTTGTTTCTCTGAAAATTATATAGCACGTATTTAGTTTTTAGATTTATTTATTGAGAAACTTTAATTACAACTTTATTCTTTATTTGTTTCTCTGAAAATTATATAGCACGTATTTAGTTTTTAGATTTATTTATTGGGAAACTTTAATTACAATTTTATTCTTTATTTGTTTCTCTGAAAATTATATAGCACGTATTTAGTTTATAGATTTATTTATTGAGAAACTTTAATTACAATTTTATTCTTTATTTGTTTCTCTGAAAATTATATAGCACGTATTTAGTTTATAGATTTATTTATTGAGAAACTTTAATTACAATTTTATTCTTTATTTGTTTCTCTGAAAATTATATAGCACGTATTTAGTTTTTAGATTTATTTATTGGGAAACTTTAATTACAACTTTATTCTTTATTTGTTTCTCTGAAAATTATATAGCACGTATTTAGTTTTTAGATTTATTTATTGAGAAACTTTAATTACAACTTTATTCTTTATTTGTTTCTCTGAAAATTATATAGCACGTATTTAGTTTTTAGATTTATTTATTGGGAAACTTTAATTACAATTTTATTCTTTATTTGTTTCTCTGAAAATTATATAGCACGTATTTAGTTTATAGATTTATTTATTGAGAAACTTTAATTACAATTTTATTCTTTATTTGTTTCTCTGAAAATTATATAGCACGTATTTAGTTTATAGATTTATTTATTGAGAAACTTTAATTACAATTTTATTCTTTATTTGTTTCTCTGAAAATTATATAGCACGTATTTAGTTTATAGATTTATTTATTGATAAACTTTAATTACAATTTTATTCTTTATTTGTTTCTCTGAAAATTATATAGCACGTATTTAGTTTTTAGATTTATTTATTGAGAAACTTTAATTACAACTTTATTCTTTATTTGTTTCTCTGAAAATTATTTAGCACGTGTTTCGTTTTTAGATTTATTTATTGGGAAACTTTAATTACAATTTTATTCTTTATTTGTTTCTCTGAAAATTATATAGCACGTATTTAGTTTTGAGATTTATTTATTGAGAAACTTTAATTACAATTTTATTCTTTATTTGTTTCTCTGAAAATTATATAGCACGTATTTAGTTTATAGATTTATTTATTGATAAACTTTAATTACAATTTTATTCTTTATTTGTTTCTCTGAAAATTATATAGCACGTATTTAGTTTTTAGATTTATTTATTGATAAACTTTAATTACAATTTTATTCTTTATTTGTTTCTCTGAAAATTATATAGCACGTATTTAGTTTATAGATTTATTTATTGATAAACTTTAATTACAATTTTATTCTTTATTTGTTTCTCTGAAAATTATATAGCACGTATTTAGTTTTTAGATTTATTTATTGAGAAACTTTAATTACAATTTTATTCTTTATTTGTTTCTCTGAAAATTATATAGCACGTATTTAGTTTTTAGATTTATTTATTGAGAAACTTTAATTACAATTATTACATACCCAATTTATTGTTTTCATGGAAATGAATAGCTAGTTAACATTCTAATATACAAGTGTATTGCAATTTTATGAATCCTACTATAATTATTTTACAATTTATAGACATGGAAAATTATCTTCAATTAATGTGTAAAAAATGGATGATGGTTTTTACTAAGTATTAATGGTTTGTATAAAATGGTTTTTATTGAGTACTAATAACATATTTGGAAGATGAACAGCCAATGACAGTCATCTTAAGGCTGTTAAATGGCAGCATTGCGGTCTTAAGAAACCATAGCATATACTGGCATATATTTTTGGCACTTAACAGTGCCAAAAAGGTTATGTTTCCGAGTAAAATATTTTATATCATGTCACACAACGCATATGACTATTTTTTCTTTAGCGATGTTCATTGAGTCTAAGGGATTTTAATAAATAAAAAAATATGTCTCGACAATGATAAAAACACAAATAAAAAAAACAATAGGAAGTATTCTTATGTTATTATTGTACAAGATTATGAGTACATACGGAAAATAAACAATTCAAATTGTTTATTTTCCTTACTAGGGAAATACCTGGTTATATTAGTGATAATGAAGATGGTAAAGAATCATATTAAGTTATTATTCCATTTGCGTTGCAATTACGCACTCTGTTGTTTTGTACTTATATTTTATAGTTTAATGTGATATTTGTATTTAGTTTAAATACTTAATAAGTTATAGTTGGCATAATATGTTATACGTAGCAACTTAGTTTGTTATCATGTTTTATTTTCTTCGGAAAAACTTATAAAAGGTTTTTGTTCATTGAAGTTGTAACTTCATTAAATGTATTTTGGTTATTTCTTAGGATTCTAAACTACTATTATATACTGAACACGGTGCATTACCTGTTTAGTATATACATATGTATATACTGAATACGTGTAATAACATTTTTAAAATTTGTGCTCCTTAGAAATGTCTTAGATTTATTTTTAACGGCATTTCAAACAAAATGCTTAATTCTACAGACATTGCTACTTAATTGATACTAGTATCCGTGATCACAATAATATACACGGTGTCCAGGTATAAGTGTTAGACAAAGAAAGACGTTATTCATTGGCTATAAAGGAATAAATTGTCGTTGAAATAAAACGTGAAATGCACCCTTTTTCTAGTTGAGTGCAAAACAAATATTACACATAATTCTTTTTAACACACCCAGTACTTGCCTGGAGCACAGTGCTTACTTACAGTTAGATGTCGCGTCTGTTAATAATGTGCGCAAGTATCGTGTGTACGAAAAAGATGACAAATAATTATAAATATTATTTTAAATTCTGTGTAAAAAATCACCTTCTAAATTTTATTTGAATGATAATCAAATATTTTATTTTAACGACAATCAATTATTTTTCAGTCAACGAATAATGTCTTTCTTTGTCTGACATTTTTTCCTGGACACCGTATATATACTACAAATTTTGTCACTTAAATGTTATTGTTTTAAGCGGAACGTATCATTTGTTTTGATACTTGATGCCATTGCTAAATATAAATTGGGAAGATTATATGAAATTTCACATTAATATGGGGTATTGCTAATAGCTCTGTATACACAATTATTTAAAACTAATAATTGTATTTAATCATCATTGGTCTAAATCTCATTTCTTGTCTTTGAAATTTTTAGGATAATAAGCTTTTACTCATGGCTTTGCCCACGTTAATTTTAGAATGTGTCCGTTTAATTTAGATTTGAGGACCAACAAAAAAGAAATAAAAATCTTTTTGAAATGCGATGTTTCTATCGTCCATCTTTTAAACAAAATTATTGTGTCCCACTTAAAAAGAATTACATTTTAGGATGAAAATATATAATCTACTGTTTATCTCTTAACCCCTTGAGTGCACATGTTACTTATAAGCAACATTTGTGCTCACACCGCTTACAAGTTTATATTTCGGTTAAAATGAGATAAACATATAGGCAGGTATATATCATATAAAAGAGAATGTAACAAATTGAATGGTGATACATTTTTCTTTCTAGTTATTCTGCATGAGATGCGGACAGAACGAGGACTCACCAATCTTAACAATAACTAAATTTTTATTTGAATAAGTGATTGTTTATTTATATTTTTTTTAGTTATTTTTTTATGGCAATAACAAGAATTGTATTTTACAAAGACTTTTTCTTTATAATCCTTTTTGATACATTTCTATCAACATAAAAATTTCTTTAGAATAAAATCAATACTTTCAGAATTGAACATTATTTTATCGACATGGCGCGAATACTGTTATATAAAAGTGGCCTGCATGTTCGAGGTGTTAAAGAATTGAACTTTTAAAGAACCAGTTGTATTGGGTGTTTATATTATCAAAGATATTATAAAATTATAGAATATAGAAAAATTCATTATAGTCGAAAATTCTGTTATGGAATATTAATAGTGTGTGTTTAAAAAAAAATGCATCTCCATGAATATGTTAATTTTTCGTCCATAGATGAGTTAATTATAACTTTTGAAACTAGTATTCGCAAAATACCTATTTCAACAGGAATAATGTTTCATGACAAAATTTACACATTTATGGAGATGCAATTTTATTTTAAATTAATGGCACATTATTAATATTGCTTTTCAGAATTTCGTCAATGTTTTTTGGCAGCACACTGTTAATAAATTATACATAAGATTATTTTCTTGTATGTTTCAAGTAGAATATTATAGAATTTATCGTCTAGTTGTGAATAATATTTGCTGATGATTGAGGATAATTATATACAAATTTATTACTAATCTCTCTTTATTGTTGGCAAGTTCCTTGAGATGCTAATTTACCAGCATAAATTGAAAATTAAACAACTTGTTTTCATAATGTTTGCAAAACAACTTTGTAGCTTTTTTGTTCGTGCGAGTATTCACAAATGGAGATGCAGATATTCATAACTTTTTACTGTATTTGAGAGTAAGGTAATTAAGCATTTAGATATTTTACCAAGTCTATGTACAGCGACGATATAATCAAATATATTAGGACAAAATGCAGAGCGAGAAGATGTATAGGATGTAGAGGAGGAGAAACCTTTAGATATGGCCTTAACTTTAATTGTAATTTAACTTTAATTTAATTACCTAACCAAAGCCAGTTAAAATGCCTGCAGATTATTTGGTTCTGATCTGCACTTTCGTTTTTCCTTTTGATATTCATTTTCGTTTTTTTTTATGGTTTTTATATGGAAATCTTAATAAACACATAACAATATCATAAAAGAAAACTTTTCTCACGTGTCCACTCGTACTTTACTGAAAGAGTAATTTGTTTGTACGTCCTGTCGAGTGATACTTTAGTCGCATTTTTGAAGTAAAACTTTTTAAGGCGCTAATCGAGAGTAACTCCATTTTTTTTTGGATGGAAATAACGTTCAGTACAGACTATAGTTTGCTTACACAGTTACCTGCATTTGAAAGAATCGACTGACTGTAGAATGTCGTTGGGTATATGTGTTATATACACATGTATTGAATTTTTTCTATTCTGTTTTTATAAAGTTTAATACTAATAATTATTTTGTTTGAAAGTGTATACTAGCTAAGTGTTTCCTTATAAATATGGTGATGATCTGATGATAAAACTCTGAAATGTAAAATGGAACTGCTTAATGGATGGTATTAAATTAAGTATGATTCAAGATATTTTCTACTGGTAGTTGTTACTAACTACACCATTGACTAGATCAGGGTCTGATGTTGAGTTTTGGAGACAAACAATGTAACTCCTTAACTGATGGTAGTAAATCAACCGTGATTCAGGATGTTTCCTATGGGTAGTTATTACTTTTCGAAATAACTACACCATGACCAGGTCAGGATCTCATGGTGATTTTTGGAGATGCACAGTGTAACTCCTTAATGGATGGTTGTAAACCAACCATGATTCAAGATATTGGCTACTGGTAATAGTAATTTTGCAAAATAACTGCACCATCGACCAAGCCAGGATCTGATGATGAGTTATGGAGATGAACAGTGTAACTCTTTAATGGATGGTTGTAAATCAACCATGATTCAAGATATTAGCTACTGGTAATAGTTATTTTGCAAAATAACTGCACCATCGACCAAGCCAGTATCTGATGATGAGTTCTGGAGATGAACAGTGTAGCTCTTTAATGGATGGTTGTAAATCAACCATGATTCAAGATATTAGCTACTGGTAATAGTTATTTTGCAAAATAACTACACCATCAGCCGGGTCAGGTTCTGTTGATGATTTCTGGAGATGAACAATGTAGTTCCTTAATGGATGGGAGTAAATCAACTTGATTTTAACTCAAAAAAAAGTGAAGTCAAAGCGTGATATTATAAAGTTAAAAATTACACGGTATACGTGGAGAATCACAAACATATTTTTTTGTGTAATGTTTTGCAGATACCAATGCAATTATTACAACTGTGTATTCACATTGTATATACATTTGGGTATTTCACATAAATATGGTTCATCTATAAAGGAAATCCGGCTGCTGTGGCTTGCAGATAGTAATGGAGACAGGAAGTAAACGGGAAAACACAATTTACATACATTTTTTAATTGTAACTGCGCTTTTTAACTTGTAGGTTGAGATATATATATATATATATATACACATTTTGTTGTGTTCATTATTGATATTTTAGTATATATACACATTTTGTTGTGTTCATTATTGATATTTTAGTATATATACACATTTTGTTGTGTTCATTATTGATATTTTAGTATATATACATATTTTGTTGTGTTCATTATTGATATCTTAGTATATATTCACATTTTGTTGTGTCCATTATTGATATTTTAGTATATATACACATTTTGTTGTGTTCATTATCGATATTTTAGTATATATACACATTTTGTTGTGTTCATTATTGATATTTTGCTTTGTCTGCTATATTGGCAACATTTTGCCAGCCATTTTCCACGTATAATTTGTTTATTGACCATTGTTCGTTGTGTGTTTAAACATTTCAAATGTATGATTTTTGGTTTAAGTATAAATCTTATTATTTGATTAAATATTTAAAAAATAGTTTGCGGTTCTTTTCAGTCACAAGCCTATATGTTTTGAAATATTCGGCTTAAATGGGTGAAATTGTGTATAGGATTGTATAGAAATAGTTCTTGTGCAGAAAGAATGGTTATGATAATTTAAAATACTGTTATATTTTTTTAAGTTCTATACTCGAAAAAAGTAATTATTTTCAGTACACCCTTAATAGAATTAGCAGTGCAGCCTTAAAACACATAGCAGTGCACCCTTAAAAGACATAGCAGTACACCCTTAAAAGACAGCAGTACACCTTTAAAAGACATAGCAGTACACCCTTAAAAGACATAGCAGTACACACTTAAAAGACAGCAGTACACCCTTAAAATTCATAACAGTACACCTTTAAAAGACTAGCAGTACACCCTTAAAAGACATAGCAGTACTCCCTTAAAAGATATAGCAGTACACACTTAAAAGATATAGCAGTACACCCTTAAAAGTCATAGCAGTACACCCTTCAAAGACATAGCAGTACACCCTTAAAAGACATAGCAGTACACCCATAAAAGACATAGCAGTACACCCTTAAAATACATAGCAGTACACCCTTAAAAAACAAAGCAGTACACTCTTAAAAGACATAACAGTAGACCCTTAAAAGACATAGCAGTACACACTTAAAAGACATAGAAATACACCCTTAAAAGACATAGCAGTACACACTTAAAAGACATAGCAGTACTCCCTTAAAAGATATAGCAGTACACACTTAAAAGACATAGCAGTACACCCTTAAAAGACATAGCAGTACACCCTTAAAAGACATAGCAGTACACCCTTAAAAGACATAGCAGTACACCCATAAAAGACAGCAGTACACCCTTAAAAGACATAGCAGTACACCCTTAAAAGACATAGCAGTACACCCTTAAAATACATAACAGTAGACCCTTAAAAGACATAGCAGTACACACTTAAAAGACATAGAAATACACCTTTAAAAGACATAACAGTACACCCTTAAAAGACATAGCAGTACACCCTTAAAAGATATAGCTGTACACACTTAAAAGACATAGCAGTACACCCTTAAAAGACATAGCAGTACACCCTTAAAAGACATAGCAGTACACGCTTAAAAGACATAGCAGTACACCCTTAAAAGACATAGCAGTACACTATTAAAATACATAGCAGTACACCCTTAAAAGACACAGCAGTACACCCTTAAAAGACATAGCAGTACACCCTTAAAACACACCAGTACACCCTTAAAAGACATAGCAGTACACCCTTGAAAGCATAGTTGTTAATTGTTATTATAGTATTTAGTTATGGTAAATAGTTCATAATATTAATTTTTCAGTGCTTCATAAAGAATTTTGTTTTTGTTTTTTTTAAGTTGGTTTTTCTCTCTTTGTTTAAGGTTTAATTTATTTTATATTTTTAGTGGTTTATTTCACACCTATATTTATATAAGTATGCCTACCAAAAGTGACATTATTACAAAGATATGATAGAAGAAAGGGAGGATTGTTTATAGAAATAGAAAAAGAAATACAAAGAATAGTTCAAGGGAGAACGCTGAGCAGAGTGGACATAGACTTTCACAAATGAGAGCTGATACGGCTAGGATCCTAAGCAATGAAAGCATGGAGTATAATGTTTACCACCTTCGATTGATATTTTAATATTTGTATAATCTTTTAAAAATGATCTTTAATATGCGGACATCTGTTAAGTGGTTCCATTGGCATAAGCTCATACACCATCATCAGACCCTGTCTCCATTTGGTACTGTGATTGCTTTGTCAATAAAAATGAAACAAACATCTTTTATCATGTTCACTGTCCTCCGTTCAGGAGTTTAGAACTTATCAATATAAGTATTTTATTACTTCACTATACTTATAAACTGTTGATGTTAATAGCGACCCTTTCAAGAGGAAATCTAAATATCAAACATGGACTGAATGGAGGCAGGGGGTGGGCAGGGGGTCTTTATCTTTTTGCTGATTTGTTTTTTCGGTATTTTAATTTATTGATTTTGGAGAAATCAGCAAATATTGTTTTGCATTCTTTCCTTCTTTCTCCTTATTAATTTTGATATATTTTATCTTTTTTTGTACCATCGCTCTCATAGTAGGAAATGGAATTACGCAATTTATCTAACAAAGGAATAGAGAATGATTTAATTATTACTAACTCGATGTAACAGGTCATTGATAAACAATGGAAACTGGGCTGCCTTGGGATATTGTTTTTATAACAAAAATTCTGATGACTTTTCTTTAATAATCACTGATTAAACATTTTTGCATTATATAACAACTAGAATATTTGAAGTTTGGGTTGAAAAAGATTTACCTATAGATCCATAGAAATATACAATTACTAGTTTATTTTCTAAGTGTTTTTACAAATCACTCATATTTTGTGGTACGCTTTCGTTTATTATGCAGTTGGTTGAAAGGTATTTTACACTTTCTTTATAAGACACCAATATTATCATTATTTACACGTCACAGTTTATCTGTTACAGGCCAATTCATGTTTACGATTCAAGTTGGTTAATTCTTCCATAACAGTGGTATGGTTACAGTGTTATGGAGACCAAAGAAAGTTTTGACCGTTAGACCGATATTGGTGAAGCTGATCCTAATAGTGTAGTGTTACAAGAGTTATGCCGACATTGCAATCAAATACAATTTTTGATACATTGAATGCAAGACGATTTAGTCTCCAAGAATACTATGCAAGCTCTATCAGTGACAGTTTAACAAAAGCGTGTGTAAGGAGGAATTGAGTAGGAAGATAAAAAATGGATGGTTTATGGAATGCGTGTTTGAATAAGCAAGATTTGTTTACATAAAAAGAAAGCAAGGGCCATAAAATAAAAACAGATTTGGCAAACCCAAGTATGCTAGTGAGAAAGAAATATGTTTGGATAGATAGCATGACATTTTATTCTTTCTGACATTTACAGATGTATTCAATCGAGGAGTTTCAGGTTTGCAGAATGTTTTTGATAAAACTGTGCAGAAACTCAATGCCAAATGATAAAAAAGAAAGATTCGGTAGCAAGGTTACGAGTTAAAATTTGGCCATTCAAAAATGCTATCTTTGAAAACAGAGTGAATTTTTTGAGTTGAGTCAAAATTTATGACATTTGTATGCAAAATTGATTTTTTATAGAGTTTAAAAGGCTATTTGAGAAACAGTGGAATAATTCCCTGATCATGATTTGGTAATCGATTTCAAGTGCAAATCTAACAAAGTGGGTATTTGAAGTGTGACCGAATTGTTATAGGTAGAAAGAATTTCTATGGTACATAATTTGTGGTATGGTTACATAGTATGGTTTCAATTATGGTACATAATTAAACCTTCAAATTCGAAACTTGAAATTTACTTAGTAGTTACCATTTGTTTAGTTTAATTTCTATCATCTTTTGGAATCAAATTCATCTTTTTAGATTAATCATATATGATGTACTGGATGTACTGGTACTTTTAAGGTAGTTGTCGTGTGACAGTAAGATCCAAGTATTATAAAATTTTTTATTGAAAATTATTTTTTTTCCAGACTGTTAATATATCATTTTTTATTGTGTTATTTAAATAAAATGAAGTGTGGAGAAATACCTGTTTTATCTGAAATATTAATTGTACAGTTTTTGGGAGCGACTTTTACCAAAACTAAACGGTAAATAATTTTTAAATGTTAAAATGTAAAAAAGAGTTTCGAACCGTCCTAGATATTTATAGTTCGATTTTTTTATTTGCTGTCAAGCCAGTGAGATGATTAACTCACAGAGAGTGTGTTGGGATTTTAGCATGTGGGTGTCGTGTCTATAGGTTTTAAATCTTTTAGTTTTATATCCTAAAAGTTTTTAAATCTTTTAGGTTTATGTCCATGATAATACGGGGTAATTGAATCTTATACATTATAAAAGTGATGTTGTCTATATATTGTTGGAGCAGTAGAACAAGGAGTCCAGAAAAGAAATTTTGAAGTATTTTTCTTGACCAACATTTTAAATTTTGTTAGAATTTGACACGACTTTCACATTTTAATAAAAAAAAATTTAATTTAATTAAAAAATTACTCAATTCAATCGAAAATTACTTAAAAAATTACTAAAATTCAGACTAAAAAAAATTTGCTTGCTCCAAAATAAGGACTTGTTGGTTTGAATATATAATTATACAAAGCCGTACTTACGCGTAGATTATGGTAATTTTGAGTACTTCAGTTGGTACTAATAATAATGACAAATGGGTACTTTAAATGATATTTATATTAGTGCCCAAAATAACCATGATCCATGCGGGAAGACACATTCCCTCTTCTTGCTTAGTTATGGTGGACCCCAAATATTGGTACAGATAAGTAAATAAATGTGTTAATCATTTTCAGGAGATGCTTGCACATCGCCCAGTGGAAGTGGAATTTGCAAGAAAGCTACTGAATGTCCAGAGATCGGTGAAGATCTGAAGAAAGGTTTGAAACCGCAGGTAATATATTATACCTTGGTTATATATAATAACCGTAGATCATTTATGGTAGTACAGACTAGATATTGATTACTCACTAAAATATCTGGCACGGTTACTATAATAATTTACAGAGTTATACAGAGTGTTAACTGAAGTGAATTATTATTGAATACTGTACACATATTTTCACATTTTAAAACACACTATATATATTCCTCACTTTGCATCTAATATTAATAATGGCTAATTATCATATATTATAATGTAATAAATACAAGTAGACATTTGAGACAGGTCAGCAAGGCCAGCTACCTTAACCGTTATAGTTACAGGAAAACGGTCTTAAAAGACTGTCCAGGAAGATATTTAAATTGGCATTCATAGATTTTGAAAAAAAAAATGGTACAGTCAGCAAGATAAAAGGCAATTTTCACAAAACTTTTTTTCATGACCTTTGATCCTGTGTCTTATGAGGATTAAAAGTCTCTATGGGACCAACTGATCTAAGAATACGACGTGGCGTTTTCAAGTTCGCGGAGTGGGGGTAAGAATCGAGAATAAAAAGATTAATTTTCTTTTTCAATATTTTCACTTCCTAATACCTTTTTTCTTATCTTTCAGTTAGCTTATGTACACTTTCATAAAAAAATGTTTTATTTTTGTTAGAAAAGTAAGCTCAAACTTCACTTCTTCATCACAAAGTTCTTTTTTAACTTTGGGAATAGATAATAGTCGCTGGAAGCCAGGTCAGGGCTGTAGGGAGGGTGATCCAAAATATTGAAACTCATCTTATGCAGGTCAGCCAACATAACATGACTCTTGCGAACAGGTGCATTGTCATACAGAAGGAGGACACTTTTGGTTAACTTTCTCCTTTTTTTTAATGGATACTTTCAATTATTCTAGGATTAAAGCATAGTATTCTCCGGTTATGGAGACACCTTTCAATAGGATCCCTTCTGAGCCCCAAGAGACTGCCACCATGATTTTTCCAGCCGACTGTAACATCTTAACCATTTGAGTGCCGACGTGGCAAATTTAGTAAGTACGCGCAAGAGCGCGATGGCTAAACGTATATGATGTACTGGTACATGATGTACTGGTACTTTTAAGGTAGTTGTCGTGTGACAGTAAGATCCAAGTATTATAAAATTTTTTATTGAAAATTATTTTTCTTCCAGACTGTTAATATAATATCATTTTTTATTGTGTTATTTAAAAAAAAATGAAGTGTGGAGAAATACCTGTTTTATCTGAAATATTAATTGTACAGTTTTTGGGAGCGACTTTTACCAAAACTAAACGGTAAATAATTTTTAAATTTTTAAATGTAAAAAAGAGTTTCGAACCGTCCTAGATATTTATAGTTCGAATAACATAAAAAATTCAACGAATTTCATCGATAACTCGTTTTACAATACAATTACCTTGTTTCTTTTAAATTGAATGCTGGAGTTCGTCACCTATGAGGTTTCTCGGAATTTTGAGGAATGCTTTGCAAATTCATAGGGGAGTCATCGTCCATGTATTGCTATTGTTACTCCGTTCACTTTTGACCGTAAACGGAATTCTTGAAGCCACAAGTGAAATTTACATATTTTGTTTGCTCTTTGCTTGTGGAAATACAGTTGCTAACTGAACAGCAGATCGATGTGATTTTCGAAAAGTTTCTGTTACATTTCACGAGTCGATGGAAAATAATTGTGGTCTTATGAGTTGCTGACTTAATTCTGTTAATAATTGTGGTCTTATGAGTTGCTGACTTAATATATTGCCTTAAGAAACATTACATCGTATGTTATGTTACATTTCACGAGTCGATGGAAAATAATTGTGGTCTTATGAGTTGCTGACTTAATTCTGTCAATAATTGTGGTCTTATGAGTTGCTGACTTAATTCTGTTAATTGTCATTTCACGAGTCGATGGAAAATAATGGTGGTCTTATGAGTTGCTGACTTAATACTGTTAATAATTGTGGTCTTATGAGTTGCTGACTTAATTCTGTAATTAGTTTCTGTTACATTTCACGAGTCGATGGAAAATAATTGTGGTCTTATGAGTTGCTGACTTAATATATTGCCTTAAGAAACATTACATCGTATGTTATGTATGCTCACGGAGGCTATATGATATATTTGAAGAATCCATATTGCGGCAAGTTATGTGGCAGGAACTCTCACTCTTTTTTGAATTACACAGTTTTGCAGGTCGGTTTTAAAAAGTATTAAAAGTGTTTTAATAAAAGTTAATACAGTTTAAGCCTAAAATTATATGTTTAATAACAGTTAATACAGTTTAAGCCTAAATTATATGTTTAGAACTCTCATTCCTTTTTAAATTACACAGTTTTGCAGGTCGGTTTTTAAAAATATAAAAGGTGTTTTAATAAAAGTGAATACAGTTTAAGCTTAAAATGATATGTTTAATAAAAGTTAATACAGTTTAAGCCTAAATAAAAGTTAATACAGTTTAAGCCTAAATGATATGTGTAATGAAAGATATGTTTAATAAAAGTTAATACAGTTTAAGCCTAAAATGATATGTTTAATAACAGTTAATACAGTTTAAGCCTAAATTATATGTTTAGAACTCTCATTCCTTTTTAAATTACACAGTTTTGCAGGTCGGTTTTTAAAAGTATTAAAGGTGTTTTAATAAAAGTGAATACAGCTTAAGCTTAAAATGATATGTTTAATAAAAGTTAATACAGTTTAAGCCTAAATAAAAGTTAATACAGTTTAATCCTAAATGATATGTGTAATGAAAGATATGTTTAATAAAAGTTAATACAGTTTAAGCCTAGCGCCTTTAGAGTTTCTGTAGTCTGGTAACTGGTGGGTACAATGTGATAGCATTGGTTACATTATATTTGTTCTTCAAATAGTTAATATTAAACAAGTAGAGAGGTCCTTATTTGCAATCTCGAATCATATGTGCTCCTGTACAATTAATCACAACGCACACAAAAATTTACTGTCTCTTCCAATGTTAAGTGCAACAAGTGACTTTCGGCAACCATTAAAGATTTTTCAAGTGAACTCTTATACTTTAAGCATGTTTTTTGTTTTTTAAGTATTTATGGCAATCTCATTGAAAGACTTTAAAATATATACCATATATTTATGTATATACATATATGTATATATGTGAATATATATACACGGAGACAGAAAGAATTTCATAAGCATTGATACAGATTTCCAGAATATAAATTATATATATATATATATATGTCCACAGCTGTGCGGATTTGTTGGTAACATAGCTGTTGTATGTTGCCGTTCGGCAGCAACCAGTGAACCGACAAAACGTCCTGCCTACCTTGATTATAACTATGACTTTGACAACAGTCCAGAGGAGGAGTGTCAGCCTATACCAACGAATGCCACGAGGGTGAAAAAGACAGGGCAGAAATCATGGGACAGTAAGTCTGTTTTCAATAAGTTTTATTAGCAGTTCTACTTGTGTTGTAATCACGCTGGCAACAATTTCCTTTTCTTTCAGTTATTTTACCAATAGCAGTGGGTTAGTGTTAGAGATCACACATGCAGCTTTGATATTTTCAATACACAGGAAACGAACGCGTTAGTTGGGAGCTCCTAGGACTTTAGATTTGAGTCTTTACTTGAGCGTGTGTGTATTGAAACATATATGTATGTGTTTCAATATGATATGTAGCATTTGAAATAGATAAACCAATTTCGTTGACAGTTTGGAACATTGGGGAATTAAAAGTTAATATTTTTATTGAATAACTAGCAACAAATACCCGCTTCGCTGGTTTTTTTTGGTCGTATATTTATTCATGTCTTATACATTTTATTTTTGTATGAAAACGTGTAAAAATATTTTCTTTTTTTATTATTTTTTTTTTTATTTTGTACTTAAATATCTTACAAATTAAGTATTATATTTAAGATATAATTTGAAGATATTACATAATTTTAAGAACGTATATGAATAAAAGTATAATAAACATCCTTAAAACTGTAATGTATTATTCATGTTAAAAGAACTGAGAAGGGGTGGGTTGCGGGAGTGAAGAAAAAGGGTGAGGAAAAGGAATATGAGTGAGAATTTGATAATGTTCCAGAACATTCTAGAAATTTCTTCAAATATCTCGAACTTTCTAGAAAAAACTGGAACTTTCAAATTGGAAGTCACCCATTTTCCAGGTTGACTACTTTCAACCCCCGTATCTTCCACACCTTTATAGTTATTGATGCGCATCCAGCATAGTGCACAATGGTAAGGTTGAGGTTACTACCACGCACAAATGCCATTCGTTTGTGATATGTAGTTCTGGATACAGCGTGGAATATAGACACACACATGACCAAATTTATATAATATATATAGACATGCATAGCAACTTCTGTAGAACATAGTCATTAAGAAACCTTTTGTCGGAGATGACATTTTACCTTTCTTGAGGAAAAGAAAAGCAGGAGAAAGACAAGTGGAAAAAAAGAGATACTTTGTGTTAATATTTTAAAGCCAATAAAAATTGTTTATAAATTTCCTGACCAAAAAAAAGGGAAAACAGGATTTTAAAATTTTGAAAAATTTACACATTATCATAACAAAAATAAGCACAAGGGGAAGTTTGGAAAAGACCAAGAAAAAAGACCAGACCTCATCCTTAAACCTTCAAATGCGCATGCCATCTACAAAGTGACAGTACTGCGCACAGCGACCAGTGCAGCTCAAAAGTACATAAGTTAAAATTAAATAAAGAGACGATAATTGAACACAGTGTCCGGAAATAAGTATTGGACAAAGAAAGACGTTATTCCTTGACTGAAAAACAGTTGGTTGTCGTTAAAATAAAATTTAAAAGATGACTTGTTTTTTCAGAAAATGGAACATAATATTCATAATTATTTGTCAACTATTTCGTACACATGATATTTGCACACATTGTTCAGCGCCATTCGGGGGAACAACCCACGAACAGCTGGGAACACATCGTTACTGCACGTAAACCCTCTCATTCCGGGCAAGTATTGGGTGTGTTAAAACTAGTTATGCGTAACATTTTTTTGCATTCAATTAGGAAAAGGATGTGTTTTACGTTCTATTTCAACGACAATTTACTCCTTTATAGCCAACAAACAGCATCTTTCTTCATCCAACATCTGTTTCAGGACATCATGTATATCATGGCATGAAATATAATCGTCAACTTAATATACAGTTATTTTTGCCGCTATGATTCTTTAAAAATTACGTGTAGTTGTGTTTCATTTTGAAACTTAAAGATAAGATCAATTTTTGCCAGGGTAAATGATTTTTTTTATGCTTGCATTTGAATATTGTTTATCTTCTTTTTTTCCTTTAGAAACCTTTATTTTTTATAGAAACAGCGAAATTTTTTCTTGTTTTCATTATTTTTTTACACTCGTAACTATATAAATATGGAACATATGCTTTTTGTCTCTCTACAAAACGTTGTGACTACATTTCTTCTCTATTTACAGAAAAACAAATTCATTACGATAAAATTTATACATTTGGAGTTACACATTATTGTACTGAAATGGCACCAGTACCTATGTTACTTATAAGCGACCTGTGCACTTTAGGACTTAACTTTAGCGGTTTCAATTACGTTTACATGATTATATTTGTATGGATTTCATTTAATTATTACAGAATGTATTGACTATTTGAACTATGTGTATCCATGTGAGTCGTCGGGTACGTTGAGCGCAAAGCAAGATAAGGTGCGCATATACAGATGTGCCCACGAGGTGACTGGACTTGTGGTGGGAGGAAACGATACAGCAGATGGAGAATTCCCGCACATGGTGAGTTCGATAATTGTTTGTTGTGACAAGCGTTGGCTTATATAAGAAAATAAATATAACGATGTATTTAAGAACAAAATGGTTTTTCATGAATGTGATTAGATAAACTTTGCTTTTAGTATGGTACTAAAGCATAGCAATGGCAGCGGTTTAATAAAAATTCTAGCCATGATTACTATAACAGCAAGATTGAAGACGAGTTAAACTCGCACTATGAGGGTTCTGTACTGATTTCGGCATTTAAATGTACATAGTTTTTCTAATTAAATTTACGAATAGTAATTTTCCACAACGTAAACATATTGTCTACTTTATCTTTCATGGGTACAAAAACGAATTAATTATAAAAATATATAATTCCACATAGGATTAGAAACCATTGATTTTTCCCTTCACTTCTGCTGTAAGACCTCCCATTTCACCGACTTCCAAGATTGTAGGTCGACCGGAACTACCCTACAGGTTTTGATGACAAGAATACGAAAAAGAATATGCTTGGATGTGACATATCTTTTTGTCGTGTTACACTAGAAACTTAACATTTTTACAGCAATATAAGGCTATATACTTAAGTATACGATATTAATGTCAACTTGATATCTCAAGTTGTTTCTGACAAAAAAGCTTTTGATAGGAAGGCGGACAAACAGACAGATAACTAAGTGGTTCTATAGGGTTGGATTTTTTCATTTTGAGGGACAGACCCCTAAAATAATTGAAGTGATCATAAGCTCTGAGGCAAATGTGTGTTCTTCGCTTAAATTTTCCAGAAAGTATACAGTTACTCACTATTAAGTGGAGGCATTTTTACCGTTTGGATATTTTTAATAACCACAATTTTTTCTATTGCTCTAAGTTTATGTTACAGTTAGTTATCTTACAAATTACAGTAAGGTATGATTGCACCGAACACCATAATTAGTTTTTGATTGGAATTTTTGTAATATGTAATTAACAAGTTTATTGAAATTGAGGTCACCAGATGCTATCATATAAGTAATCTTTTTTGAAGCCAAATTTCTGTATCGGGGTTCAAGGTCGGAGAAAACATGGAAATGATGTAACCTTATGTGTGACGAAATATTGCATGCGTTGGTATGATAAATAGGGTTAAGTAGGCCATAAAATTTCAAGTCATAGACGCTAATGTCAATTCTAAAGGTCTTTTTGAAATGAAACATTGAAACAAAAGTCAGTACAGATTATGAAAATTTAAACAAATGTCAATTGTTTAAAATCTGACAGAAAAGGTTTTTCTTTGAAAAAAAAATAGTACCAGCATACAATATTTACATACAAGTATGCGATAGAAAATATAAATGATATTGAATGAAAAAGGGTCATGTTATGTGTTTATATAAATGATATTGAATGTAAAGGGGTCATGTTTATGACTTTATATAAATGATATTGAATGACAAATGGTCATGTTATGTGTTTATATATATGATATTGAATGTAAAGGGGTCATGTTATGAGTTTATATAAATGATATTGAATGAAAAAGGGTCATGTTATGAGTTTATATGAATGATATTGAACATAAAGGGGTCATGTTATGAGTTTATATAAATGATATTGAATGTAAAAGGGTCATGTTATAAGTTTATATAAATGATATTGAATGTAAAGGGGGTCATGTTATGAGTTTATATAAATGATATTGAATGTAAGAGGGTCATGTTATGAGTTTATATAAATGATATTGAATGTAAAGGGGTCATGTTATGAGTTTATATAAATGATATTGAATGTAAATGGTCATGTTATGAGTTTATATAAATGATATTGAATGTAAAAGGGTCATGTTATGAGTTTATATAAATGATATTGAATGTAAAGGGGTCATGTTATGAGTTTATATAAATGATATTGAATGTAAAAGGGTCATGTTATGAGTTTAGGATATTGAATGTAAAGGGGTCATGTTATGAGTGAATGTGAGGTTATATTTTTAAGGAATTATTAAAATGCTTTTGTACAATACACTACACCATATATAGGCATTATAAATGATTTTGATTTTTTATAATATGAATGCTGTGGCGATTTTATATGAAAAAGTGGGAGAGATGGTAATCTACCGTTGGGCGTTTGTAGCAATACTGTCTCGATTAATATCATATTTTGTTCTCCATACATTGATGTTGCATTTTTTTCATATCCGTATTGCGTTATGTTATTCATATCTGAAACAGATAGCACATTGGCAATACATTAGTGTGAATAAATAGTTCAATGAATAGTCCAATACAGAACAATTGGGTAGAGGCAGGGCAGGTTTGAAATTAACTCTAATTCATTTGTTCCTAGATCTACATTAATACCTCTGAGCTACGTAACAGTTGGAACTGAGAAACATTACGTAAGGTGAAAATTACGGATATTGGTTCACTGACACATTCATATACATGGTTTTATACAAACCGTTTATTATATATTGGTGCAAAGCGTTTATTATATTACTTAAAATATATGAGAGAGAAATGTTTTTATATAAAATTTGCTACTTTGATGAAGGACTTTCAACTTTTTGGATAATTCACAGGCTCTTTTGGGATACGGGTCCTCAGAGAGGAACGCCAGCTGGGGATGCGGTGGTACAGTAATCAGTGAAAACTTCATTATGACAGCTGGACATTGCACGTTCTCTCGAGATTTGTGAGTTGGGTTTTTCCTTAGTTGAACTTCGTTGCACAATTGACGATACTACAATTGCATTTGTGCCTTTAAGCAATAGGCAATGATTATTGTTTCATATTTTAAATTGTTTATTTGCATTTAAGAAATAGGCAATGATTAATGTTTCATATTTTAAATTGTTTATTTGATTAATGTTTCATGTTTTAAATTGTTTATTTGATTAATGTTTCATATTTTAAATTGTTAATTGTGCATTTAAGAAATAGGCAATGATTAATGTTTCATATTTTAAATTGTTTATTTGCATTTAAGAAATAGACAATGATTAATGTTTCATATTTTAAATTGTTTATTTGATTAATGTTTCATACTTTAATTGTTAATTGTTAATGTTTCATATTTTAAATTGTTAATTGTGCAATGATTAATGTTCCATATTTTAAATTGTTTATTTGCATGATTAATGTTTCACATGTTTAATTGTAATGATTAATGTTTCATATTTTAAATTATTAGTTGTGCATTTAAGAAAAAGGCAATGATTAAAGATTCATATTTTAAATTGTTTATTTGATTAATGTTTCATGTTTTAAATTGTTTATTTGATTAATGTTTCATATTTTAAATTGTTAGTTGTGCATGTAAGAAATAGGCAATGATTAAAGATTCATATTTTAAATTGTTTATTCGCATTCATTTTAATTTGATACTTTTTTTAAATATTATAATTTTTTTTTTTTTAGTATTTATCCTCTCCGTCCAAAATAGATACGTATCTTACCTTGGAATGAAGTCTCCTCCTATCTTCTGTCTCAACTCTCTGTAACTACAGTATAAAATGTATACATTTATAAATATCAAATAAAAATTACAGCGGTAAAGTCAACTTTGTCCGCGTGGGAGTGCTACAGCGTAATAAGCCTCTCGACCTGGACCGCACCCACAAAGTGATTGAAATCATCAAACATCCTGATTACAAGCCCCCCAGCGTTTACAACGATTTAGCGCTACTGAAGACTGATACGCTGTGAGTATTTTTAAATGAAGCTATACATCAGCAATTCTTGAATTTATTTGGTTTTCATGTATTTTGACAGCAGTAAAATTGTTTTTGTATACAATCTAGTAATATATTATTCAAGTTTCAAAAGAAACTGAAGTGTACTTTTTTTTGCTTCACAATAGTGCTTATTTGTTGTAATACAATTTTACCGTGGAATAATCTAATCATGGAATACTTGGTGTAGGAAGTATTCCATGATTAGATTATTCCATGGCAATATTAATATTATAGTTGAAGAAATGGTGAATTTTGTTTAATGACTTCAATTTACTCAAAATGTCTTCCAAAAGTGATAAATTGAGTTTTGGGAACAAAAATGTCGCACTGAACCAAATCTCATGAATACAGTGCTTGGTCGATGACATCAATTGATGGTTTGGAGAAGAACTCGCATATGAGGATTGATATATAATAGGAAAATTATATTTCAACAGTTTTGGTTCAAAATCCAAGAATAGTTTTCCTGCAATGTGCACTGTTTCCAGTGAATATTCTCTCTGAAAATATGCCATAATCACAGATAATATTGTCTGTTGCCAGTTGCCCTCTCCGGGAGGAATCCTGAGTGGCCTATATCACATTATTTGAAGAAAAAATTTCAACATGACTTCAATTTTCAACATGACTTCATCTTGTATTTTTGGTTTTTGCGCATTATTGAAGCACTATACTAAAACTGGTATTGGATAATAATAAGCAAAAACGGAAAATTCAAGATCAAAGATATTTGTAAATCGAAGTCATGTTGACTTGGGCCACTCTAAATTCTTTCTGGGGGAACAAACTATCAATGAAAAATATTATGTGTCATTATGAGGTGTTTGATAGTTGCCGAAAAATTATTCTTAGGTTTTGAACCAAAATTACACAGTGTCCTACAACACCAACCCTTGTATGCGAAGTATTATTCGAACAGTCAATAGACGTTATCGACCAAGCACTCATCACACTGCTCTGCATCACTTATGACCCAGTGTGACATTTTTATTTCTTTGTGGAAGATGTTTTGAGTAAACTGAAGTTATTATACAAAATTCACCGTGGGAGGTTTGCAGGGCCGGATTGCATGTAAAATTTGTTAATCCAGGTCTCGTCAAACATTATAAGCATTTCAGCCTTTTCAAGTATGTCTTCATAAAAAAGTATATATTCTTTTAGCAAAAAAATTCAATTTATTCAGAACAAGCTATTCCATGGTGCAAACGGATTTGTGGTATATGTCCACCTCCTGCTGTCACGGAGCAGATTTGAAATCGACTAACTTAACCAATAGCTGTTAACAAACTCAAGATAATGTTAAAACTCCATGATAATCCGGCCCATTAATATCAACTTACATTGAATATATTTTTTTACGATGCTTAGTTTTTTAAATTAAGCAATACCCGGTATTCATTTCAAAGAATGGAATTATGAATTTCACCATATTTATTTACAAATAAAATAATAATATGTCTGAATATAATTTCCAAATCTTCTCTTTGTTTGTTTTTCTTCCTGTCCAAGAAAGTAGTGCGCCAGGGTTTGGGATACCGAGTGGTTTGTGAGCCCAGAAAATGTGAGTGGACCAAAGCAAATAGATGTGTCCTGTATGCTAATGTTTGGCACTTAGAATTTTCTCGGTGTAATGTTGTTAAACCTCTTGCGACCCGTTCCAAATTTATACGGGTGTAATTAGACAACTTGATTAAGGTTTTTCTATAAGTTTTCCTTTAGTTAATATTATCCTGAGCTTTATTTTAATTTAACAGAAATATAAAAAGGTATGATATGATGCACTTGTTAGTTAATATTTTCCCTAACCTTTACTTTAATTTAATAGAAATATAAAAAAGTATGACATGATGCACTTGTTAGTTAATATTGTCCCTAACCTTTACTTTAATTTAACAGAAATATAAAAAAGTATGACATGATTCACTTATTAGTTAATATTGTCCTGAGCTTTATTTTAATTTAACAGAAATATAAAAAAGTATGACATGATCCACTTATTAGTTAATATTGTCCTGAGCTTTATTTTAATTTAACAGAAATATAACAAAGTATGACATGATGCACTTATTAGTTAATATTGTCCCTAACCTTTAATTTAACATAAATATAAAAAAGTATAACGTGATGCACTTGTTAGTTAATATTGTCCCTAACCTTTAATTTACTGAGCTTTATTTTAATTTAACAGAAATATAAAAAAGCATGACATGATGCACTTATTAGTTAATATTGTCCTGAGCTTTATTTTAATTTAACAGAAATATAAAAAAGTATGACATGATGCACTTGTTTGTTAATATTGTCCTTAACCTTTACTTTAATTTACTGACCTTTATTTTAATTTAACAGAAATATAAAAAAGTATGACATGATGCACTTATTAGTTAATATTGTCCTCAGCTTTATTTTAATTTAACAGAAATATAAAAAAGTATGACATGACGCACTTGTTTGTTAATAATGTCCTCAGCTTTATTTTAATTTAACAGAAATATAAAAAAGTATGACATGATGCACTTGTGATATTCCTGTGCCAAGTCCCCTCTCCGTTCCTCTCTGTGCGGGTAAATACATTGTACTAAAAATCAGGAAAACTCAGAAATTTCTTTTAATGTTTCTCAAGCCACTGTTCCAAATTACGTATGTATTTAATTAAGATTTTTTGATACATGATTGTTTTTTGATAGAGTTGTGTAATTTTATTTTAAATAACAAAAATATAATAATATATTATGATGTTTGTCCCTTTTCTCTCTCTCCTCAGTTTTCTATTTCCATGCATGAACACATTGTACCGAATATCTTACGAACCTTTTAATTTCCCTTAAACCACTAGAATAAACAACTAAGTGTGAAGAGCCAATTTGTATGTATCGAAAATGCCTTCACGACGCTTCTAATTATTTCATTATTTGTCAGCAAACAAATTATTTATGAGGAGATGCATTTCGTGATGTCATTTTGAAATAACTGGTCATAATCTTTTTGATATTTCTCATTCAACACCGATAGTTTTAAAAAATATAATTTTTTGTAAAAACATTGTTTAACATCGACAGTTTTAAAAAATAGGATTTTTTGTAAAAACATTGTTTAACATCGACAGTTTTAAAAAATATAATTTTTGTAAAAACATTGTTTAGCATCGACAGTTTTTAAAAATATAATATTTTGTAAAAACATTGTTTAACATCGACAGTTTTTAAAAATATAATTTTTTGGAAAAACATTGTTTAACATCGACAGTTTTAAAAAATATATTTTTTTTGTAAAAACCTGTATTTTCTAATAAACTGACACTAAAATATCAAATTAATATTTTTTTTGTGGCAACAGTAAAATTCACAATATGTCAAAACATCAACATGAAGCAACTGATTATTCTTGCTGACCCCTAGCCCGTCTTCGTCTGTGGCTAATAACTTTTAGAAAGTTGTGGCTATTAACTTTTAGTCTCCTCCTGACAGTCCATAGGCTAAGACTTCTTCGATATTGTTTTTGATGTTTGTGTAGGTAGACTTTCGATTTCGTTAAGCTAGCTCACAATATATCGGTCATCCCTGGGCTCAGTGTGCCTTTTTTTTTCCGGTTCTGGTCTTCTTTTGAATGAGTCGCTCTCTTGAAATCTTTTTGAGGTTTTCTGAACAATTAAATAACTTACACCAAACCGTTGCGAAACATAACATTGAGTACAGCTTTCTTTAAGAAGAGTCACAATATTACCAGCGATCGCTGTTACGTCTGCTACAGTATATTTTAAAATTTGTCATGAAAAATAAATTTAAACAATTTAAGGGCAGTATCAATAATTAAAATTACTTAGACAGTTATTTTTAAAATTAATTTAAATTTATCAAATTTAGATTAAAATTTATCAAATTTAGAACGTTTTATAAATGTATCAAATTTAGAACGTTTTATAAATTTATCAAATGTAGAACTTAGATTTAAATTTATCAAATTTAGAATATTTTATAAATTTCTCAAATTTAGAACGTTTCATAAATTTATCAAATTTAGAATGTTTTATAAATTTATCAAATGTGGAACTTAGATTTAAATTTATCAAATTTAGAATATTTTGTAAATTTATCAAATTTAGAACGTTTTAAAAATTTATCAAATTTAGAACGTTTTATAAATTTATCAATATTAGGACGTTTTATAAATTTATCAAATGTAGAACTTAGATTTAAATTTATCAAATTTAGATTTAAATTTATCAAATTTAGAATATTTTATAAATTTCTCAAATTTAGAACGTTTTATAAATTTATCAAATTTAGAATGTTTTATAAATTTATCAAAATTAGAACGTTTTATAAATTTATCAAATGTAGAACTTAGATTTAAATTTATCAAATTTAGATTCAAATTTATCAAATTTAGAATGTTTTATAAATTGATCAAATTTAGAACGTTTTATAAATATATCAAATTTAGAATGTTTTATGAATTTATCAAAATTAGAACGTTTTATAAATTTATCAAATTTAGAATGTTTTATGAATTTATCAAAATTAGAACGTTTTATAAATTTATCAAATGTAGAACTTAGATTTAAATTTATCAAATTTAGATTTAAATTTATCAAATTTAGAATATTTTATAAATTTCTCAAATTTAGGACGTTTCATAAATTTATCAAATTTAGAATGTTTTATAAATTTATCAAATGTGGAACTTAGATTTAAATTTATCAAATTTATCAAATTTAGAATATTTTGTAAATTTATCAAATTTAGAACGTTTTAAAAATTTAACAAATTTAGAACGTTTTATAAATTTATCAATATTAGGGCGTTTTATAAATTTATCAAATGTAGAACTTAGATTTAAATTTATCAAATTTAGATTTAAATTTATCAAATTTAGAACATTTTATAAATTTCTCAAATTTAGAACGTTTTATAAATTTATCAAATTTAGAATGTTTTATAAATTTATCAAAATTAGAACGTTTTATAAATTTATCAAATGTAGAACTTAGATTTAAATTTATCAAATTTAGATTCAAATTTATCAAATTTAGAATGTTTTATAAATTGATCAAATTTAGAATGTTTTATAAATATATCAAATTTAAAATGTTTTATAAATTTATCAAATTTAAAACGTTTTATAAATATATCAAATTTAGAATGTTTTATAAATTTATCAAATGTAGAACTTAGATTTAAATTTATCAAATTTAGAACGTTTTTTCTTACTTTATTGTGCAGAGAAATATTTCTGATTATTTGAACGCATATAAGACCTTTTAAGATTTCCATAGCTGTAAAGAAATGTTATACGTGCCCGTTTCTTTGCAAAGAAATGTATATAAATTACTTTTGTTAAATTGGCTTTAAGACCTTATGGTTAAAGTATGAAGAACTTCAAATAGAAAAGAACAGCTATGGCAATATATTTAAATTTGTTTCGCAGTTGAGTTGCATGACAGTATATGAAAAATAGAAATAATATTTATAGAAATAATACTGAGAATTGGCCTTAATATAAGTTGGTTTAATATGTTATTGTGATGTAAATACAGAATAAAATTGGACACCCGAGTTTATCCTGCGTGTCTTCATATCGGAAACGCTGTAAATGATGCTAAGATGTTGGCCACAGGTTGGGGTCTAGTACAATACATGGCCAACTCAGCAGACACCCTTCAGAAGGTAACATTATTTTGATTGTATATTGAAAATTATAAGATTGTCGCCTTTATTATTGATTTATTTCTTGAAAATTCCATGCCCAACTTACGGACTTACAAATAGTTATAAAACAATAATGAAGAAGACAGAAATACCTACATAACAATTCAGATAAATATCATCTAATGTGGTAGATTACCAAGCAACTCCATAATCTTTGTTCTGAAGCAGTCATCAGAGTATAAAAAAATTGTGCGTATCAGCTCCGACGCGCGACTGGAGTTTATTCCTTAAGTACGATTGTCTTGGAATGTATAAAATAGGTAACACTGTATATAAATATATATATATATATATATATATATATATATATATATATATATATATATATATATATATATATATATCAATATCATTAAATGTAAATGGAAAATTCTTTAATAAAAAATTGCTGACAATATAATTATTTTCAAACAAAACACAAATGAACAAGATCAAATTTATAAAACAAAATTAAAAACATTTAGTAAAGTCAGACTAAGAAGTTAAAATTAAAAGGGACTTTATAATTTTGTAGGACGGAAGATACCAAATATTCACACATGATGACATTTCATGCTTACATCTTGATATAAGCAAACTGTAGTAAGCTATGTCTGTCACACTCCGTCATTGCGATTGTGCCATGAGAAAATGCTAGTATATGTGTCACACTCTGCCATTGCGATTACGCCATATATAACATATTTATATGATGCTAAGTGTCTAAAGATGCACAGAAATATTACGCGGAGAGGCCATCTTTACACTTTTTTAACACTCTGAACTTTGTACAATCTGAATCTAACGCTTACTCTTTTTTTAACGCTCTGAAGTTCTGATTTTACTCCTCATAAAACTTCCCACCGGGTGCTATATATGAAAATCGATTCTTACGGAGTAAACTCCAAAAATATCTAGATTGGGGAATCGCGAATCTGTGTGGAACATTGTGAGTGCATGACCAACACGTGCATGCTGTAGAATATGTATGCGTGCTCTAGGTGGGTGAATAAACTATTACATCGTCACCTCATGTAGCAGCCGACAGCATAAAGTGCTATTAAATTCAAGATCAAGAGGTTGTCAACATGATGATTTTATGATTTTAAAAAATGTACAATTAGTAGCAATTCCCGTCATAGTTGAAAGCAATTATGACGGGAATTGCTACTTGCGACCCGACCATTCCCATTGTATAATTTGACCCGTACGTTATGTAATACAAACACCTATGGTACTTTTCTATTATTTTCTCCAACATGATAGAAGTAGCTTCATACGGGGACCAGATAACTGCGTTTGTTTCAAGAATACTACGGACTAAAGAGTTAAATAAAATGACAATACATTCGACATATTAGAAATTGTGGAAAAGCCGTACGACGAATCTTAGTACCTTGTAGGCTTTTTGACAGGTTTCCACGATATGGCCGTGAAGTGCGAGATGATTATCCATAATTACACGGAGATGCTGCACAGTTGAAAGGCTTTCGAATGTAGTTCCGTCCAGCTTAAAACTGTGCACAGAGAGGATGTATGCAGTAATGTTAAATTAATAATGTCCAATATTAAACTACCTATGAAATATTATAACATACTGAGTAAAATAGATAAAAATGTTTTATGTAATTCAATTAATGTAATTTACGAAATGTTTACTGTTTCTTTTCTACATTTCGAGTTAACTTTACCATATATAGTTTAAAAGCATCTCCCAAAATATTTTCCGTGTTCAGAACAAGTAATCTTCAATAATTAGCTTCATAATTTACAAAATACGTTTGCCTGCCAGGTAACTCTGGAGAAGTTTACACCAGAAGAGTGCATGGAGACCTTTCGAGTAAACCGCAAACAGAAATTAGGCTTGCTTCCGGAGAGCCAACTCTGCGCCGGTCACCATACAGAGGCCAAGGATACTTGTCAGGTTCGTATTAGAAATTTTTCCAGGGAATATCCAGGTTAAACTTATATCAAAGTATTACCGTCATAATTGTTTGCCTTTACTTTCAATTTGTTTGTCAATTTAATATAAATTTTATAAAAAACTTTGTCTATCTTCAGAACTTTTATTTATCAGAATAATTAACTTTGAGTGCTGTTCGCTGACCTCTATTATAGTGGTACACCGGACTAGCTATACCTTATAAAATGTGAATTATTTTTTGTGTCTATTGGAAGTACCGCCACGAATGTCCTGGGAATTAAATTAGACATTTAATTAGGGATGCCTAAAATTTTCTTTTGTATTATTTTGCAATTCATCGTATCGATACATGATATATATTTTCTACTAATTGATTTATCTCAGGGGTAAATATAGTGTCGCTATTCTAAAAAAGTGTCGCTATTCTAAAATAAAATACAAACATTACAAGAAAATAATCACCATCGCCGTACGATGAATTTGGTGAATTTTTACAATTATTTTGGGTGATAATAACTCTAACGTGAATAAGACATCTAAACAATGTGTCGGATATATCCGACACATTAAACAATGTGTCGGATATATTAAAAGAAATTCATTAGAACTGCCTCTCAGTGTCGTTATTTTAAAATAAAATAAAAACATTACAAGAAAATAATCATCATCCCTGTAAAATGAATTTGGTGAATTTTTAAACTTATTTTGGGTGATACCGGACTCTAATGTGAACAAGACATCTAAACAATGTGTCGGATATATTATGTGATTTATCATTCGAGCAAATCAAAAGAAAATTAAGTGTGACGATTGCCTAGTTGCTTGTGAATCTGTACCATAGATTTCATTTTGAATTGTAGAAATGGTGTAGCATTCATTGTTTAAAAACAGAGAGGTGGTTTAACTGAATTACAGTTAAACCACAAGTTTATTGGTATAGTCGTCTTTCCACTAAGCTTGTAAACATTATAAAGGTAAACCTCCACTGGAATTAAATTTTTCCACGGTATTATTTGCGAGAGTACTTAAAGATCTTAAGTATAAAACGGGAACATTGTTTCCCGACTTCCAAAATCAATTTAAGTAATTTTTGGCGAACTTATAGAGTGTCAGATAATTGTAATAGCCACTTTCATATATTAGTAAAAAAAATTAACACAAAGTATGTTGACATTCGTCTGAGCACAGTAATAAAAAAAGATTCACTCTATATTACAAGTGATAATATATGAATTTTTTTAAGATGGATAATTTAGGCTCGCCAATGATTGTAATCAATTAATTCGCATTCGGTGTTACTTGCGTTTTTTATATATATATCTTATATTTTATTCCTACCCATAGAAAACTTTCAATTATCGACACTGACTATCGGCGTGTTTTTAGATTATTTATATAAATAAATTGATGAGAACTTAATAGGCTATACGTGGTGTCTGGAATAAGTGTCGGACAAAGAAAGATGTTATTCCTTGACTGAAAAATAGTTGTTAAAATAAAATTTAAAGCGTGACTTTTTTTCAGAAAATTTAAAATAATATTCATAATTTTTTGCCATCTTTCTCATACGTATGATACTTACGCACATTGTTCAGCGCTGCTCGGGTAAATAATCCACGAACAACTGCGATGATACCATCACTGCGTGTAAACACTGCACTCCGGGCACGTGTTCGATGTGTTAAAGAGTTATGTGTAAATTTTTTTTTGCACTCAATTAGAAAAAGGCATGTTTTACGTTTTATTTCAACGACACTTTATTCCTTTATAGCTAATGAATAGTGTCTTTCTTTGTCTGTAATCTATTTCCAGACACTGCTTATACAATTTTAATCTGTCAAAGTTTTAGTCAATATTTTTATTACACTATGATGGACGTTCACTATCGGCGCCAAAATTGTGAGAATCAAATTGCTTCATTACGACTTTGTGTAAAGCCAGTCCAACATACTAGCATAATAGAGGTCAGTGGTGCCAGTATATAAAGTTCTGTCTCAATTTGTCACTGTGTTGAAATCATGTTTGTATTATTCCACAGGGTGATTCTGGAGGACCTCTCCAAATCTTTAACATGGATGTGAGCTGTATGTACACTGTAATTGGTGTAACATCATTCGGAAGTGGCTGTGGCACTGTCGGTGTCCCCGGAGTCTACACTAGGGTATCCCATTACATACCCTGGATCGAGAGTATCGTGTGGCCATAATTCACTGTGAACCTTTAATTAGTTTAAAAATATGCATTTCTTCATGTAATACTTTTATTGTAGAGGTGATTGTTTAATTGCTGGGTGATAAGATCACCGTGAACGAAATAGCAATAAGATGTGTTTTATTTTAATGTTTCTCAGAATACAACTGCGAATATTGCCGAAAATGAAATGCGTATGGCAAATATTAGCGATTCACGAGAGCTTACATGCTATACTCATTTTGTATTATAGACAAAGTCACTCAAACCAAACTGGGCTAATACAATTTCAAAAATTTCTATTATAAATTTTTTGTCATAGTATTAGAGAGTAGATTTTATATCCATACAAATTTTATATCTTTTGTCCATAAATATTATATTTATAAAAAATGTAAAGACGTTTTTTAATCTGTAACAAAATTTCTACGTTTCTAAAAATCTGATTATCTAAAAACAAATCGTTGTGGGAAACTAAAGGCGTTTAACGTAACATGTGTGTGACGTGACAATATTTCGCATTGTTGCCTATTCCGCAACACAGGGATACAACAATACAGTTCAGTAGTAACTACTGGCAGTTATACTTGCAATAATAATATTATTGCATTTTTAAACCATAAAATTTTGCTGAAGTCTGTATTAGAATTCTGTTGTAGAGGTGTCGGTATATTCAGTTGACATAAAAGTTAACCTTAAAATTGTAGTGACACTTGTACTCGTCAAATTATGCAGAGTATTTTTATATTTTATAGAAAATGTTTTATGCTGGTATGTTGGTGTTTGTTTTATACTATGTTTGTGCCTCTCATACAATTGTTTGATATTATTCCATGGGACGTAGCGGGTTGGTGTTGGATATTGTGTTGATGATGGATGTTGCTAGATTGGACATGAACATGTATTAAACAGTTTTCCGAAAAAGGCCTATGTTTAAGTGGTTGTTTTTTTTATTTATATACTTTATACATTATGCATAATATTTTTTAAAATTTTTTTACTAATGCATTTCTGCCTGTATCATGGCATTTTGAAATATTTATCTATACAATAAGAATGACAATAAAAATTTTGTAAAAAATTAATTGCAGTTTCATTATTACTAGTAGAAAAATAAAATGGTGATGCTTATCTATAAATAAGCTATGTAAAAATATGTTTAGTGAGCAACTTCAGGGTGTCGATCTTTTGTTGCATCGCGCCAACTTCAAACTATATTTTTAAAATTTCACTCTCATCATTTCTTCATAATGTGCCTAAAGAAGTATAACTTCAAAAATATTCAGTTACTGTTTCTTTGCTTATCCACTTTACAATGATGAGCAGACATGTAAGGATACCAAGTTAACTTACTGTAATACGTTCTTCTGACTTCATTTCACTTCATAACACAATGTGACGTACCCTCAGAATGAAATAGACCTAATTCACTAAAAATTATTATAAAATGGTTCTATAGACTAAAATAGTAAATATGCAGGCGATAGTTACTAAATATATAATAGTAAATATGCTTTGATTTTAACTGGTTCTCTCATAGTTTATATAGAATACATTAAACTTTGAAACTTTAAACGCCTTTTCCTTTTAGTTATGATTTTTGAGTTATCATTATCGTTCTGATTGGGCAATAAGTATATACACGTGTGTGTAATTATATTATCGTCACCGTGATGTGTCGGGTTAATCACAAGGCATACAACTTTTGACGGTGCGGTGTGCTACTCATCAAGCGTGACTGGACTGATGTTCTGGTTAGCTGTAAGAGATTGCTCTTATAGCAATAAGCCCGCCATATGTATCAATTGTATACATTAAAATACATAAATAAATAAATGAACATTTTGTCTTTTTTTCTTCGAATAAATATTATTTTACTAAGTTTCTTTGATCTGATCTATCGAACATTCTTGTAAACTGTTTATTTTGTGACTTTTCCATATCGTTCCTTATCAAAGTAAAAAAAACGTGATAATAATAGTAAGCATAGGTTGTTCCATTTTTTTCTAATTTTTAAAAATAATAAATGTGAAAGCTTTTTTTTAATATCTTGCTCGATATATACCATTGAACAATATTCTGGGACATGACAAGAAACCGAGTTACACATTCAGTTACAACATTTCAAAGACAATCTTTACTATTTTCAAAATCAACGCATCATTATTTGGCAAGCGGAAGTAAACATAGCAGTTCTTTTAAAGTGCAGTTGTGAAAGCATAGAGCTTTCCCTTAAATTAATCGAAACTGTTCTAAATTTGCCGCATAATGCATTGAAAAACAAGCATGTGTAATATGGACCTTAATTATGATTTATAAAACTAAAATCATCATCATCATTTCATCCTGGTTAATAGACAATAAATTTAAAACATTCCTCATAGGTTTAGAAACATAAATAAAAAAAAAATTGTATGTGTACTTATGTCTGTGCGTTAGAAGTTATACTTCTTTGGCATAATACAAGAATAACTTTATTTAGCATGCACATAATTAATGGAAATAAAATAATATGATGCTTAACGTGATTATAAATACGGTTGATAAAATCTAAATTCAATCAAATAATTAAATTTTATAAATTTAAATTCAAAATTTATTTGACAGATGAGTGATCCACCATTTTATTTTTCTGTTGGCTTTCCATTGTAAGCCAATCATCTGCCGGACCGTTTCCAAATTATCGCACTTCAACTTTTAAATTTCTCATACAAAATGATAAAAAGTTTGATTAAATTTAAATTTTAATGAAATTAAATTTAAATTAAACTTAAAATTAGTTAAATTTCATTTAAAATGGTTTTAAATTTAAATTTAATTATATGAAAAATTGAAATGAACACTTAGAATTCAATTTAATATGAACACGTATATATATTTAATTTACTAAAACAATTTAAATATAGTTTAATTAATAATGAAAAGAAATAAATATGCTGAAAATTTAGCTTCATTTATTAATTTGATGTATGTAATAATTTATAATGCAAATAAATATATATCAAATTCGAAACAGTCTGGCAAATTATTGGTTTATAATAGAAAGCTAGTAGAAAAATGAAATGGTGGTCTACTTATCTGTAAATAAGCTATGTAATAATATGTTTAGTGAGCAACTTCAGGGTGTCGATTTTTTGTTGCATCGTGCCAACTTCATCCTGTTTTTAAAAATTCACTCTCATCATTTTTTCATAATGTGTTTAAAGAAGTATAATTTCAAAAATATTCTTTTACTGTTTTTTGCTTTTTTATAATACGTTTAAAAAAAAAAGTTATATTTTAATTCTAAATTTAAATATTATACGAATAAATAAAAGATAATTTGTTCATTAAGAAATCATTTCACAATTTTTAGTGGTATCTGTAAAAATATTTTTGATAAAGGCTGTGAATGATTATATGGTGATGTATCATTTAAATGTGGTCAAATTATTTAAATAAGCCGACATGCTTTTAGTATAATATAGTATCTACTTTCCATTTATCGGAATATAAACTGGTCAACATTATGCACAATTTAAAAAAAATAATGATAGCAATGAACTCAACTTGGTCCTTATAAGGCCAGTTAATATACAACCTATAGTTTATGCCTTCGTGTATATTTATTCGTGATATGTAGGTAGTCTGTTCTTTGAAGTAAAATGAAATATTGAATATATTTGGCATTAATTTTGTAGAAATTCATTATTCATAATTAAATGAAACGTGATGTAGTATTATTTCTACTTTCTTTAAGTTCTTTACCAAGACCTTGGTTTCGTTGTATTACAACATCTTCAGGTGGACTATTAGCAAAGATTAACTCTTAGGGACATCCAACAGCATTTATATATTACAAAAAAATAGCGGAAGCTGGGTTTCTGTGGGTTTTTCACACTGCTTATGTTAGTTAGTTTATTGTAGGGGAGCGGTGTAGGTTTTATTATATTTACGAGAGTTATACGACATACAAGTATTTTATTGAGGGTAATAAATTAAATTGATGTTATTCTATGAGCTTATACAATGCAAATGTTCTGGTGTATATAATAAAATTAAATGGAAGTTATTCTCAGTAATATATTTATACAATAGCAAGGGTATCTGAAAGTTAGAACAAAGTTATACCACTAATTCTAGATATCTCCCGTTTTATTTATTCATACACATTAGAAATAAACAGACATAAAAAAGATCCCAAGGTTAATATATTAAATGAGCAACCAAATCTAATATCATCACCCATACTTAATATCGTCTAGGCATAATATAGTTGGACATTATTGATACAGCAGTACACTTCAAATTGTTTCAGCCCGGCTACACATCTAAATATAAAAAAAATAAATAAATAAATAAAAATATAAAATATAAAAAAAATTAATAAATAAACAAATGAAACGGGACATATCTAGAATTAGTGGTATAACCTTGTTCTAACTTTCAGATACCCTTGCTATTTTATAAATATATTACTGCGAATAACTTCCATTTAATTTTATTACATACACCGGAACATTTCCATTATATAACCTCATAGAATAATATCAATTTAATTTATTACCCTCGCTAAAATATTTGTATATCGTATAACTCTCGGAATTATAATAAAACCTACACTGCTCCCCTACAATAAACTCACTAACATAAGCAGCGGAAAAACCCACAGAAACCCGACTTCTGCTATTTTTGTGTAATATATAAATGCTGTTGGATGTCCCTAAGAGTTGATCATTGCTAATAGCCCACCTGAAGATGTTATAATACAACGAAACCTAGGTCGCGGTAAAGAACTTAAAGAAAGTAGAAATAATACTACATCACGTAGTTTCATTTAATTGTGTAAAATAAAATATACTACAAATATAATAATACTGAGAGCATAAAACTATTGAAGTATTCGTTGTTTGTTGGTGGAGTATTATATTTGCAGGATTACATAGAATATTGTCACATAGCAAATAATAAGTAACTTTAGGTCTTCCAGGTTTGTCTTGCAAAAGATTTTTCAAAATGAGCTATGGAACTGAAACAAAACTCACCCTTTTGTTCATAATTTTGAAGAATTGTTTGTGAACGTGTATTTGCTTTTTTTCTTGCGTCAATATCGTTCGAAAGCACAAGCAGTTTTAATAAAAAGAATATAATGTTTAGTTGTTTATTTCAAATCTGTTGATGGCTTCTCTAAAACATATGACCTTTGATTGATTCGTCAATATATATTTTCTTTGTTACTAGTTTTGATTCACAGCTTTGTGCTCGTGGAAAAATTAAGGGTGTGATTTAAAAATAATATTTTTATGAAAGTATTTCATTTTAATATTGGAAATGGGTAAGTAGTTTGAGATGTACAGAATCGAAGGAATAGTGTCAAAGAAAGAAGGTGACAGTGGGTTGCGACATGTTATTACGTTCACATTCTTATTTATGACGGGATTATTTTTTAAATATAAAAAAAATTCAACTCTTACATAAAAGTACATAAAATTTGATGCAAATCAATTAAGTGTTTGGGGCATTGCAGCATGATAAATGTACAAACAGACTCACTTTCGGATTTATATCTATACTACATTATATCTATTAACATACTACTCAGGTTTAAATGGTCGTTTGTAGTAGAAATGGTTTTTCACAGTACTTGGGTTTTATTACGTTGACAGAGATGACTTGTAACAGGAAAAAGAAAATATGTGAATATTTGTTAAATTAGAGCACCGTTAATCTTGTTAGCGCTACCACGGTGATAGGAAGACTCATTTGTTTTTAATTGGTGACAATAAATACCCTTCTCCTCATGGACAGTGATAGAACCACGTGGCCTTAATAATTGCAAATAATATTAATAAATAATTGCGTTTTTGACGTTCATCTATAATAAAACAAAAACGGAGATAAACATCAGTGACATTGATCGTCGAGGTTAAATATGTTAATAACTTATATATTGTGATAACATAGTTTGAACGTGGCCTAAATAGCGATAGAGAAATTTGTACATTAATTGCGATTACGAATATTTTATAATGATTTAATAACAATTAAATTTAAAAAAAAACAAGTATGCTTTAGACCAAACGACTGAAGTAAAACTTCAAATTCACAAAATATGAACTTCAAAATGAATTTACAATTTTATTCACTTTATACGTAGAATATTTAATGTATTGAACAAAATAATAATTTATAAAATTGTTCAAGAACGAAATGAAATTACAAAATAATCAAAAAATCACCGTTCGCGTAACACTAGCAAACTCGCATATATATTTCATGCACTGGCCATGAGAGCAAGAGAGAAAGAAAATGTGCGCGCGCACTGCTCTCTCTGCTCCTACAGTGTGATACAGACAATAGGCTTGCACTGTGTTTTAGATATACGAAACATAACTGGCTATGAGAGAAAGAGAGAAAGAAAATGTGTGCTCGCACCTCTCTCTCTTACCCCTACAGTAATATACGAAACGTAACTCTCTCTCTTTCTGTCTTCACTAACTTATATCTCCCTCAACTTCCGTTCGCCTCGCCCGATCACACTTTTCGTAACGCTCTCGTTATTCACCAGCGTACTCCCCAAGTCAAGCGTGCGTAAAGAAGTTTTATTTCAAAAGTGTTAATGTCATTCAAATTTTAACAAGTAAATTTCGATATAAAACAGAATAAAAAAGGTTTATATATAATCAGATCAAGATGACATATTCGATGCATCATTCAAAGTATAAGTCCATTTTTGTTGAAAATTTAGAATAATAACTACTCCAATAGACGAGAACACGCGCTATAGTGTGTGCAAAAAACTACGCATAAAATGCGTAGCATCAAAACACGGCTGTCTGTGCAATTTAAGACACAGCTCTGAAAGGTTACATCACAGAGTAACAATCTACTCTATTCTGTGGGTTACATGGCAATATAGCTTAAAATGGCGGCTTGTGCTATTCCCACCTGCAAAAATATCATTGGACTGCAAAAGAAACAAATGAGCATTACTTTTCATACGTAAAAACTATTACTTAGTTTCATTTTCAATTAACTATGCAATTTTAAAATATCGAAGTAGATTATTATTAACAGAAGTGCGCCATTTTTATTGGTGTTGTCATCTCTTAAAAAATTGTCAAACATCAAAATGTTTTAATTTGGGTAAACAATTTTTATTATATAGTACTGAAAATGTAAATTTTATTTGTAAAAAAATGTGGGATTTGGAAAATGTCGTTGGAGAATTTGGTGTAACGTTTGAGTTTCCATTATCATATTCAATTTTAGAATATTTTACGTATTGCGTATACAATCACTATATGTAGGATTACGGCAAGAAACACACGTTACATACATTCATTTCCGCCGTCTTCTTTAATTTATTGAAAAATGCGAACCGATATTGTTTAAAATATGAAAAAAATTTACCACGACATTGAATGCTAATCTAAATATATTATTTCCAAAAGGTGTTTTTTGGTCGAGCGGCTCGATCTCTTTAACTACTGCACCAAAAAAAATTAAAAAAATACCCACTTAAAGCTTATGTTTTCTACTTTGGGCGAAAAATATAAAAAAATTCGAAAAAAATCTTTTTGTTAATAAACAAATTAATTTTTATAACAATTGGCATGAGCGCCATCTGTGGGCGACACATCAAATATCTTAGCCAAATTGTATACTTGGAACACGCTAGATGGTGATATAGTGCGTAGACTTCGCACGGGTCAGCTAATTAATATAAATAATTGTTTCGTCCTATTTTGAATTTCTTTAGTCTGAGATCGAATATTTTCAAACTTTTATTATGGGCTTTTTAACATCTCTTTTTACTTTAAGACTAATTGTTTTCTTTTTGTATTAATAGTCTTAAGTGATGAATAAAATGGTAAAATGTGACAAAGTTTTTAAATAATTTAATCTAAATACTTTGGCATTTGTTGTGGTCAAAATAAACATTTTAGAAATTTAACATGGCAGCCTTAATAATACTTCATATAAGCCACGACGATATAAATTGATGCAAATGTGAATCGTACAGACACAAGTAAATATATTTATATGCGTCGATTTCCTGAAGGTGGTGAGTAAATTTATTCTGCTGGTAGCACCGTGCGCATTGGGGGGGGGGGCGCTAGTAGGCGGAGTGCGGTGCTCCCTCCGCCGATTTTTGGCTTCACCGCGACCACAAAGAGATTTGTGCGTATGCGCCTTCTGGATTATTACTCTATATTCTAAGGTTGAAAAACAGATAGTCCAGTTTGGGGAAAATGTAAAATTTCCGTTTTTTTTGTTTTTAATGGAAAAATTGATTTGAACCGGTTGTAAATTTTGGCTGTCAAACGTAAATTTTATAACCTTACTTTATGCGATCTACTTTGTGCATTTTCTGTTTTGATTTTTTGGGTTTGTTTTTTTTTATATCAATTTCTTTTTGTATTTTCAAATTCTGTGTTTAGTGTTACTAATAATGGCAATTAAGTCGAAAAACTTATAATTAATACTTTCTTGATAAAGTGCTCTTTTGTATGGGAACTTTATAGCGACCGAGCCCTACTTTTAGTTGATACTTCGATTTTTTACATATTTTCTTTCATTTAAAACAAAGAAAAATTAGAAATTTACATTTTCGCTGAACAAAGCTAAAAAAATTTCGAAACAATTTCATTGTTTCCAAACACAAAATTATCTAAAGACGAATTACAATAATATTCCCACGTCGATCGCGTTAAAAACTTCCAAAATTCAGTTAATTGCGTTCCGAAACAGTGTTGCCAAATCCGATAAATCCAAGTCGCTAGGCTCAATATTAAAAGTCTTAGAAAGTCGCTAAAACGGATTCTACCTAATAATACGAAATAAAAAACTGAGTATAACAATTATTTTTTAAATTTTAAGTGAGCAGCGAATATTTTTTTTAAATAAAATTATATGCCAATTAATTGCTCCTTAAATACTCTTTCAAAATCCGCAATTGCTCCACTTATATAATTATTACTTAATTAATAATTAATTTTTTAAAAAATCGATTATCAAAAAAGTAATTTTCCTTTAAATCGAAAAACATTTACATTTTGTATATTTTTTTGGCTTAAAAAATTGTTCTCGAATTGCTTTACAATAAAATAATAAAAGTGATTAACTTTTGCAATATTTTAATAATTACCTTTAAAAAAAATTTGCATGGTAATCACTCTACTCCATAAGTCGTCAGATAAGTCGCTAAATTATTTTTTTCTTCAAAACTTTTTTTTGTCGCTAAGACTTGGGCAAAAGTCGTTATTTCTAACGTCAAAGTCGCTAAATTGGCAACACTGTGCCGAAATACAAATATGTATAATAAGGTTTCACAGTTGTCTATGTCTGCGAAAATTGTCGATGCCGAGTTAAATGGCGAACCCTTTTAAATTAAAGCATTAATGAAGCGCCGAGAATTCTTACAGATTTTTCCTAATTATCTTTATAAAATTATATTGGGATATTTTACACGTCTTGATAATTCGCAATTCAGGGTCAAAAATTGAAAATAATAAACGACATGAAAAAATTAATTAAGAAAAAACTAAACTCCCCTCTCCTCTTCACAGTTTTGAGATGTTCATTAAATTCTATTTTTATTTTTTCACATTCTTCCTTCTCTATACGATGCAAAAACTGGAAAAAGTCACGTGCACAGGTATATAAACACAAATTGTTGAGCTGTGATATATGAATTGATATGACGAGATAATAAAGTTTCCCTGTCTCACTATTTTTGTAATACATATAAAAATAGCGAGACAGGGAAACTTTATCATCATCATCATCATCATCATATATATTAATACGCTAAGGTTAAGATGTTACTCTCCCTTTTTAGAAAAAACCTCACAACTAATCCACATAAATTATATATCATTTTATAGATAATTGCTTGCTCTACCGGCATCCACAACTAAAAAATTTATTATTGCTATTGTTTTTGCAAATTAATTAATTATTAAAATTATATACACAAAACAGCAATGCTGCCATCTAACGGCTCAACGTCAATACGATTGACGGTCGGTAAAATTTTTGTTTAATTTCAAATCCACTCACGTATAAATAAAGTGGCGCTGTAGCTCAATGCTTTTGATACTTGCGCCTCTATATGTCAATTTTATAATAAGCAGTGTGCAAAATTAGAAATGAATTGAATACCTGCAATCAAATTTGATTTATTAAATTGAGTTGAATTATTTATAATGCGAAGACTTCGCACGGGTCACGCTAGTATTATATAATATGCATTATATATTCGAAATGCAAATGAAACTAACCAAAATAACGGACGAAATAAACAAAATGGACAAATTATTCACAATTAAATGAAACTACGTGATGTAGTATTATTTCTACTTTCTTTAAGTTCTTTACCACGACCTAGGTTTCATTGTATTACAATATCTTTAGAAATCTTACATCATCTTTAGCAAAGATAGTTTAAGAATCTTTGCTAATAGCCCACCTGGAGATGTTGTAATACAACGAAACCTAGGTCGTGGTAAAGAAATTAAAGAAAGTAGAAATAATACTACATCACGTAGTTTCATTTAATTGAAAATAATGGATTTCTACAAAATTAACGCCAAATATATTCAATAAGGACGAATTAATTTTACTTACTGAAATAACTTAATGGAACGAATAAGTGAAATGCATTAAAACTTAATGGAACGAATAAGTGAAATGCATTAAAACTTAATGGAACGAATAAGTGAAATGCATTAAAACTTAATGGAACGCATAAGTGAAATGCATTAAAACTTAATGGAACGAATAAGTGAAATGCATTAAAACTTAATGGAACGAATAAGTGAAATGCATTAAAACTTAATGGAACGAATAAGTGAAATGCATTAAAACTTAATGGAACGAATAAATGAAATGCATTAAAACTTAATGGAACGAATAAGTAAAATGCATTAAACAGTTGAATAAGTCGAATGAATTTGCAATTAGTTATAATTATACATAGAGATGATTCATTTGAGTATCAATATAACGCAAAAATGACTACGCTAGAGACATTTTAAAATTATAACATGTGCACATTCATTTGAGTATGAATAAAACGCTAGAATACGCTAGAGACATTTTATAACATGTGCACACATTTACATAAGATATATAAAAACTTGTCAATTACGAGTAGAACTCGCACTACGAGAGTTATATACACATTTAGGTAGTTATAAATATTTAAGGATAAAGTAACTATTTATAAAAATCAATTTTTCATAATATGTTTCTATGTCGCATTGTTTCAAAAACGTGAAAGTATTGTTTACTATATTTTTATACGGTTAAAAACGTGGTGTATATTTAAAAAAACATGACTTTTTGTAGTCATATTTTATAATATACAGAATTTTTTAAAGTCATGTTTTTTTAACTATATACCACGTTTTTAACCGTATAAAAATATAGTAAACAATACTTTTACGTTTTTGAAACGATGCGACATAGAAACATATTTACGTATGTGTATATATATATATATATATATATATATACATACATGTAAATGTACATGTACATACACATGCACATACACATACACATACACACACACACACACACACACACATATATATATATATATATATATATATATATATATATATATATGATATTCAATAATGATTTCCATAATTTGCTTAAAACCGAATACTGAAAATCTAATTTTTTTTTAATTTTCGGTTCAGTAGCGTCTAAAATAGGGAGGGGAGGGTGTATATTTTTCCGTATGTATAAGATATAACACCTAAAAATAATACCTATATAAAATATATATACATATAATACCTAAAATATAATAGCCATAAAGTATTTTTGAGACCTTCATGACTAGACCTATCAAATGACACCCATGTGGGGTGATACACGCATTTGATATGAAAAAAAAAATTGATGTCTTAATTCCCCCGCCGCCTGATCCACGTGAATATCTTTTGAGGAATGGATCTTCAAAAATAGTACAGAATAAAAAAGTAGCATTTTTTCTGTAAAATAATGGACATTATGAAATAAAATATTCCAAATAGGTAAATTGTTTATCTTGGCTTGAGAATAGTCAATCCAAAGATAATTACATCAATATTACAGCGGATATTGAGAATATTTATAGTCAGAGCAACCGAACACACAACCGACCGGTAACGCATCAGAACGTAGAGTGATAAGTCGATGTTGTTGCGGCGTACAAAATGTATGGGAAATTGAATCTTTGTAAACAAACGAAAATGACATTTCAGGTATTGTGAACCTTTTTCTTGTATTTACATCAGTAATATAATATGGATTTATTTAGTATTTGTGGTTAAAATATATAATTGGTTTTTTGATATATACATTTAGGTTGTATAATATAATACCAAAACACATATAAATAATGCTGAACATTGACATTAAAGTTTTTGTAACTTTAATCATAATGAAAATAAATATATCTAATTTTAAAAAAATCATCGAAAATATATAGTCAAATAGAAACAGTTTTATACTATTATAAAAACACTGTCACATACTATGTACAAAACATTAATTCTACATTGCAAAATAATACTAACATTTGCGTATTTGAAAATTTATACAATTTTTATATAGTACCAGTATTCCGTCTCGTTTACTATTTATTATCTCGTTTACGGTTAAGGGAGGCCCCTTAACCCTTTTAGTGCCATGGTTTTTTTACTCATATATACTTAAAAATGCCAAAGAAATCTTTTGTTTTTGATGTCATTTACCCTTGTCTCGAAAAAAAACTGTATCTCTTCCAAAAATTATCAAATTTTAATAATTTTTTCGGTGTTTTCTTAATAAAAACTTGTACAAGGATAATAAAATACAAAGAAAATTATGGAAATATATATTGTGAACAAAAATTATAACAAAAACTGAAATCAAGGTCACATCGTTTTCACAGTCCGGTACATCCTCCGTATCAGCAAAATAATTGTTATCATCACTATTATCACTATCACTCAAAATTTGCATTACACCAAATTGTGAGCGCACCACAATGTCACTCCCACTATCACTTTCTTCTTTACAACTTGAAAAACGATCATTTTCACTCAAATTATGTTCGTATTCCGAACCCATAATGATACAAAAATGTTCTTTTCCTGGATCCTTTTTATATTGTAATTACTAATAATATTATAATTTAAACCTTATGTAAAACGTAGAAAGATAAAAAAATAGCGATGCGTGCCAGCGATCTCCCTTACCGTGCGCTAAACAGCAACTGATTTCGCGAACGCCACCGCGCTCGTGGCAAATTTAGTTAGTACGCGCACGAGCGCGATGGCGCTCGTCGGCCCTCAAACGGTTAAGCCTATTAGAGATATTTCATTCTACAAATTATGAAATAAATGGTATGTAATAAAGTTGAATAAATACTTTTCTTCTTCTCTTTTACTCTTGCGTGAATATATGAGGCCGATATAATGTTATTTCAATGTAGCGAAGGTAGAAGGTCCGGTCTAATTTTAATATCAAAATCATTACACTACGTATTTTCACATTTTAAAGTAAACTTGGCAAAAAATAGAAGTCTTTCGTTATTATTGTAAATAGGCTCTTAATAGAATAAATGCTTTTAATGCTGACTAATTAAATATATTTTTTATTATTTGACATAATTCCGTAAATTATAACTTTGGCGTAGAGAATTTCGAACATTGACAAAACTGGCATTAGCAAAATTCAAAAGAACTCCAAAATGTTAGCGTTGAAAGGACAAAGCCCAATTGGATAAGCTGCAAGCAGGGTTGCCATATGTAAAATAGCTTTTTCCGGGACATTTCTGCTTCTATATCTATAATTACCAGTGATTTAAGAAAAAAAAATTAGTTTGGCCCAACAAAAGGTTTTTTTAAACTCAAAAAAATAAATAAAATATTGTTTTTTTTTTGCCAAAATACAAAGTGAACTTTTAATAAAGTTTATTGACTATTAAATAATTATAAGTAATTTAATATAAAAATAGTCGTTATGTTAATCACATTTACCCAAATTACTAAAAGCTAATACTAATATTTGGCAAAATAAATTTGTCCAGCAATAATTAATTTTATCTAATTTCAACTCGAAGCTTCATTTTCGTAGATCGACAATGACAACAATATTCAGTTTATTATGTTCATGTTTTGATTTAGTTATTTTAGTAAATTGAAGTTGAATTCTAACTCTTCGCAATTTATTTGAATTTAAATGTATGCCTTGTTTTGACCCGTAATCATGCGATTCCGGTCTTTTTATTGATCGATCTGGCAAAATGTAATGCAGCTGTGGCATATATAGGTTCCCGAAAAATGCCAATAAAGACAATTTTAAAGAATTATCATAATTTTTTTCATTTCAGGATAAATTTGTTATATTCCTGGACACGGGACAATATCACAAATTCCGGGACAATTCCGAAAATCCCGGACATCTGGCAACCCTAGCTGCAAGTGCGAAGCATGACTACAATGGTCGTCTGCGTTATAAGTGCGTACGTACATACGTACGTGCCTACAACCGATATTAATATTAAAAAAAACGAGTGAGCTTTAGACCACACGACTGAAGTAAAACTTCAAATTCACAAAATATGAACTTTAAAATGAATTTACAATTTTATTCAGTTTAAACGTAGAATATTTAATGTATTGAACAAAATAATAAGTTATAAAATTGTTCAAGAACGAAATGAAATTACAAATAATAAAAAAATCACCGTTCGCGTAACGCTAGCAAACTTGCATATATATATATATATATATATATATATATATATATATATATATATATATATATTTCATGCACTGGCTATGAGAGGAAGAGAAAAAGAAAATGTGCGCGGCCACTGCTCTCTCTTGCTCCTACAGTGTGATACAGACAATAGGCTTGCACTGTGTCTTAGATATACGAAACATAACTGGCTATGAGAGAAAGAGAGAAAGAAAATATGTGCTCGCACCTCTCTCTCTTGTCCCTACAGTAATATACAAAACGTAACTCTCTCTCTTTCTGTCTTCACTGACTTATATCTCCCTCTCAACTTCCGTTCGCTTCGCCCGATCACACTTTTCGTAACGCTCTCGTCACGCATTCACCGGCTTACTCCCCAAGTCAAGCGTGCGTAAATAAGTTTTACTTCAATAAAAAGGATGTCCGATTTCTTTAGAATAGATGTGTTGGATTAATAAATCGATATTCATCGATTCCTTCTTGCCTTCTAAAACAGGACCCGTGTCAGTTGTGGTAGGCAATTGTGGAAGTCGTATCAGTTTGGGTATTTATCCAACTTTATGAATGTGGGCTCCTTTTTCGTTTTGTTCTTGCTACCCAATGTATGGTGAAAATACTGAATTACGAGTATAATCGATATTACGCTCTGTAGTATTACTCATATCGCTGAGTATTCTAATCCCAATAAGGGGTTCACTGCGTCGCGTCCTATCGCTTTGACGATTCTGGAACACGCTGGCAAAGTGTAACCCTTACGTTGACATTGAAATAATGTATCTCGAGGAAGGTTCGAAATACAAAAAAATATTTATTACAATAGTCCCATTTGGAATTCGGGAAACTCTGGGAACTGAAAATCGGCTTGCTAAACACACTTGACAACGCCGATAATTATTAATAAAAAAATTATTTGACATATCCTTTTGAATTTTTAATTATTATATTGTAAATTAAAATTTTGAAGTAATTTATAATTTTTCCATTTTCACAACCGATTTTCTTAGAAGCCACGAGGCGTAGAAACTTGCAATAGGCATATATATCCACATGTATAAAAGTTATTTTTTTTATTTTACATATCATGTTCAATTAAATAAAACTACATGATGTAGTATTATTTCTACTTTCTTTAAGTTCTTTACCACGACCTAGGTTTCGTTATTAGCAAAAATAGCTTGGTTTATTAGCAAAAATTTTTCTATCTATTAGCAAAGATCTTTGCTAATAGCCCACCTGAAGATGTTGTAATACAACGGAACCTAAGTCGTTGTAAAAAACTTAAAGAAAGTAGAAATAATATTGCATCACGTAGTTTCATTTAACTGGGAATAATGAATTTCTACAAAATTAACACCAAATATATTAAATATATCATGTGTTGTTATATTAAAAATAGCACATCATGAGGAGCACAAAAATATTTTTTTCATAATTTTAAATTGCATATTTATAAAGATATTCAAAAAAATATTAAAAAATGAAGTTTTCCCTTCCAAAAGGTTTTAGATTTTCCCTTAAACTAACGAGCGAAAGAACATAAAAAAGCTAGGTTGGTAAAATCTCATTTAAAGGTTACAGAAAAACCATGACAATTATTCTAGATCTTATAATTTTTTTACTTTGCCCCAGGTTTTTAAACTTGTAAATTATATAGTAAGTACTATATTACGTTATGAAAAATTAATATTTGTAAATAGTTTAGCAGAAATATTATGTAAATTTAAATGTTTATATATGACTAAAAGTGTATGGAACTCTTATAGTGCGAGTTCTATTCGTGCCTGACACCTTATTTATTTTTTTTTATTCTAACACGCTAAATAAACCAGCGCTAATTTTTAACTGTGTCGCTAACCTCGTTTATTATTCTGGTTCAAAATGAAAATATAGTCAAGTGCGTGTTGGAACACGCCAAAGTAGATAATACATTTTTAATTTTAAATATTTTGAAATTGTGGCAGACCGACGGACATTTATACCGAAATTTTAATGGTTCCTTGTAGAGATGTAACTTATGAATGATAGATATAAAAGATACAGCTCACATGTTACGGTCATATCTATCACTCGCTCACTTGAAATCAAAATGTATCAGTACATCACTAGCTCGGGACTGATCGGTGTCTTTTTCGTTTCACCAAATCAATCATTTCACTCACTCGTCGCGTCGTGAAGATATAAAAGTATATGTTTTGACGTTACATGAAAGAGAAAGAAAACGATTGAACTGTTTAGTCAAATATGCAACTGTATACTCGCGATCGAATGTGAACGCTGTGATAAAGCATACTTTAGTTCGCTCAAAATATTTGCGTAAACACTTTTTTGTTTCATTTCGAAATTCTAATTTATAACTATATAAATACGCCAATCTATTTCAATTTATTTAATTATCTTTAAAGTTATTTTATATATAATTTGAATCAAGGTTGACAGTCGTAAATCATAAACCTGCAAAGTATTAAGCATACTCTTGTAGAATTTATTTTTATTTTCAAACAATAGTGCGTAGTGTTCAGTCATTACTATTTATCACCATGTTGTGTGACCATTGTTCAACGATGCGTAATAAATAATTTTGTTAATAACTCGGGAGTACCGAGATACTGAGCTAGAGATATAAATGAGTTATATATATCTTTCTAATCAAATGATACACATCACTCTTTTTTTTTCACTGATACATTTTGTACACTTTTAGTTTCTTGATCACTACGAAATTTTAAAGCTTAACCGCTATAGAGGAATCAAAGTACTGTGTTAATTTAGAACCATCGATGCGGCTAAAAAATAAGTGTTTGTAATAGAACATATAAATACGCGGAAATATAAATGGATAGGTAGTTACGCTCTGACCGTGGTGCGAGCCGGACGTGCATACGTACGTTGTGTTTTTTTGTATTTGTAATTAGACTCGTGGAATTGTTAAGTAATTCGATTCCAGTACTACTGTGTTTGTGTGTGTATAGTCATATCCTATTATCGAGTTTGTAATATTATGTTTATCAAACGTACTGATGTAATATTTTTTTGTTTACTAACGCGCTGTGATTATTATTAAGCGTTGCTCGGTGAAGTTGAAGGCAAAGCGATATCTGTTTGAAATGTTTTTTATAATCTAATAATTAATCGACTTTACTTATTTAATAAACTATTATGTAATTCACATTAAAATTATAGATTTTTGTTTGGAAATTTAAAATGCCATTGTTTGTGGAAGTTTTTATATAATTATGTTTAGTTATAAGGTGACAGTGTCTGTCGTCGAAGTGGGATAGGAAACAAAGTTTGTCAACAAACTTCCTTTACACTTTCGCGATCTTATAGACATTGTCTTGTTTTTGTAATGGCTCATTAGTTTTCAAACTGTTTTTTTCTTTTATTAATGTTTCGTATATAATTAATTATCTGTTTACAATGCAGTAGGCTTTTGGTTGAGGGACTGCGATCTAAAGAGTACTAAATATGGAGGTTTTGCGTTGGCGACTTCATTAGGCGTAACTATTTGAATGTTTAATTAAACATATTACATTTTTAAGTATATTTAAAAATATAGTATGTTTCAAATGTGTAAAGCTCGTTTTTGCCTACTATAGTTAGATTTTGATTCGCAGGTAGTTTAATTGCAAGTCAATACATTTTTTTTAATATTGTAGTTTATTACAAAGAGTAATGTTTAAAAAAATCGACGTAGGTAAGTGGGCATTTCAGTGCTGTTATTGTACAATACATTTTAATGTAATAAGTTTATTTCTTGTTATTTTAAAGGTAGTTCTCTTACATGCTTTAGTGGATTTTATTTTGAATTTTGTTTTTTTTTATGCTATTAAGATATATAATTATATTGATGGGCAATCAACGGAATATATGACGCAATTTCACTAATTTAACCCTAAAACGATAACCTTATTTTTAAAGATAAAATTTGATATAGTATCAGGAATGAACAAAATATCCGAAATGATTATATTTTTTTTATTATAAACGCATTTAATGTAATAAAAAATCAATGATTCGGTCTAAAATGACAAGAGTTATTAATTTTTTTTATTTATTATCGCATTGACAACAAAATATAACATCAAAATATTGTATCAAATATTGCATCAAATATTCATTTTGGAACAAATTAAATAAATTAAATTTTTAAAAGTCAAAATAATAATAATATTTTACGTAATTTTTTGTATTACAATAAAAGAACTTTTATTAATCTAACTTATGTAAAAAAAAGGAATGGGAAGGAGTTTTTTGTTGTTTGTCGAAAATGAGTTTGTTTGTTCTCCCTTCACGGCTCAATTTTTCAACTGATTTAAAAAAAATTAGTATGTAGGTATGTATCGTGAAAATGAACATATAATCATGAAATTAGAAATAATAAAAAATAACTGTTTTTGTTTCTGCAAAGATTAATTCCAATCGGGCGAAGCTGCGGGCAACATTCAATTATACGTAATTTGAAATACAAAACTTGGTTTTAGATCTAGTATTTAAAGTTAGTCATTCATTTGGTTTGTGAGTTAGAAGCTTCTCATGGATGGATCGGTACACGGACAGCATAATTATAACCATAAGCTTCCGCCCAGATTTCCGGGCGGAACAATAAAATCTTTAAAAGTAAAATTGAACAAAAAATATTAAAATTGTAATATTTATATGAGACATTACAAAATAGCAATTGTTTACTACAAACCGTTAGAAGGTTATAGATATATCAAAATGTTTTGTGGAGATTTAAAACCCTATATCTTTGGAAATAAAAATAAAATATTTTAAATTTTAATAAAAACGTTCATAAAATATTGTAAAAACACACACAAAAATATTAAATTTGTTACCTTAAGCACTTTCAAACGGCGTATCTCTTGCTTAGTTGAAACAAAAAAATAAGTTACATATTCTGCGGACCACACGGTAGAAGTGAAATTTTTGAAGTAATACTTCTTTACGCTCGCTTGACTTGGGGAGTAAGCTGGTGAATGCGTGACGAGAGCGTTATGAAAAGTGTGATCGGGCGAGGCGAACGGAAGTTGAGAGGGAGATATAAGTTAGTGAAGAAAGAAAGAGAGAGAGTTACGTTTCGTATATTACTGTAGGGACAAGAGAGGGAGAGGTGCGAGCACACATTTTCTTTCTCCCATTCTCTCATAGCCAGTTATGTTTCGTATATCTAAGACATAGTGCAAGTCTGTATCACACTGTACGAGCAAGAGAGAGCAGTGCGCGCACACATTTTCTTTCTCTCTTCCTCTCATAGCCAGTGCATGAAATATATATATGCGAGTTTGCTAGCGTAACACAAACGGTGATTTTTTTATTATTTTGTAATTTCATTTCGTTCTTGAACAATTTTATAAATTATTATTTTGTTCAATACATTAAATACTCTACGTTTAAAGTGAATAAAATTGTAAATTCATTTTAAAGTTCATATTTTGTGAATTTGAAGTTTTACTTCAGTCGTATGGCCTAAAGCACACTCGTTTTTTATGATAGTTTCGTTTTCCTTCATTAAACTTATTTTAAAATATTAGATGTCATTTTTAACGTAAATGTAAGCAAAAATATTAAAAATGATACGAGAATGTAAAAGTACATATAAATCCATTTCTTCATTCAATTTGACTGCATAAATTAATAAATCATAAACAACACATGATATATTGAATATATTAGGTTTCGTTGTACTACAACATCTTCAGGTGGGCTATTTGTAAAGATGACAACCCCTGAAGATGTCATACAATGAAACCTAGGCCATGGTTAAGAATTTAAATAAAGTAGAAATAATACTACACCACGTAGTTTCATTTAGTTGTGAATAAAAATTAAGTCATGAACAAAGCATTAATTGATAATGAAAATATACTACATACGATTTCAAATGAAATTTTTGGGCACAATTAAATGAAACTACGTGGACGTGGTATTATTTCTACTTTCTTTAAGTTCTTTACCACGACCTAGGTTTCGTTGTATTACAACATCTTCAGGTGGGCTATTAGCAAAGATCTTTGTAATACAACGAATCCTAAGTCATAGTAAAGAACTTAAAGAAAGTAGAAATAATACTACATCACGTAGTTTCATTTAATTGTGAATAATGAATTTCTACAAAATTAACGCCAAATATATTTAATATTCGAAATTTTTGGGCGTAACCGAAGACGCTATCTGGGGTAAATTTTTCTGAGTTTAATTTTCAGATTAAATCTTATTTGACATGAATTTATCTATTGTGGGTTTACACTGGTGTGTAAGAAATTTTACACCAATTAATTCAGAGAACGTTTTAATCGGCATAATAAAAAAAGGACGAGTGTGCTTTAGACCACACGACTGAAGTGAAACTTCAAATTCACAAAATATGAACTTTAAAATGAATTTACAATTTTATTCACTTTAAACGTAGAATATTTAATGTATTGAATAAAATAATAATTTATAAAATTGTTCAAGAACGAAATGAAATTACAAATAATCAAAAAATCACCAAAGTCGCATATATATATATATATATATATATATATATATATATATATATATATATATATTTGTATATATATATATATATATATATATATATATATATATATATATATATTTCATGCACTGGCTATGAGAGGAAGAGAGAAAGAAAATGTGTGCTCGCACCTCTCTGTCTTGTCCGTACAGTAATACACGAAACGTTTCGGTCTTCACTAACTTATATCTCCCTCTCAACTTCCGTTCGCCTCGCCCTATCACACTTTTCGTATCGTTCTCGTCACGCATTCACCAGCTTACTCCCCAAGTCAAGCGTGCGTAAAGAAGTTTTACGTCAAAAATGTTTTATGTGTTCAAAAATATACTACCAGTACTAAAACTGTATAAATTATATCATTCGTGATATACTTTTAATCCTGGTTATGTATAATTAATGACATTCGTGGCTAACTTCTCAAGTCTGAATTCTGAGGTCTGATATGAAGTTTGCTATAAACGGTTTTACACCACCTCGTAAGACTTCTACTTTAAAACTTTTTTTTTTGAGTTATATTTTATGATACTTGTCAAGGTCGAAAAAGTATTTTTTATGATTGGATGATGTTCACATCGCCATGTTATGAATTATAAAGTTAAACTTTGAATCCCAGTTGCGACAATTTGTATGCATAAGCTAACAGTTCTGCGACAAACCTAAGAATACAACGAAATTTTGTCAGAGGTTTCCATTTTTTTATATTTTCGCCATGCATTACATTTTATCTGTCCGTCTGTCCGTCCGTACGTTACAGTTTCATCATTTTCAAATTCAGTCGGATCGTAATTAAATTTCACGGTAGATTATATATGTCAAAATATAGAAAGAATTTTATAAATAAGAATATCTCTTTATGTATATTAAACTTGGCGATACATTTTTTTTTGTGGACGCTATTGGGTGTGATATAGTGGAAAAGGTTTTTTAAAACAGAATAAAAAATGTTACGTATATTTTTTGATACGGTGTACATTTCGTGAGATAAGTCTACGAATATTCAAATAATGAGTGTACCTATCTCCTTGCATTACCATCACGGCATTTAGTAAACACTACAAAGGATACTTACTTCACTTACTGACATTGAATTATTTTATTAACGCCTGTTAATATATTAAGCAATGTATTTAGATATTTATTGAAAAAAAATATGTGGATAATATTAATATTTAGCCCTCAGCAGGTTTGTTGTTCGTCCGCCTGTCCGTCTTTCTAACACGCTCGAATGCAAAGCTATATGGTTGCAATCGTTTTACTAGAAATGTATTGTTGTTGCCGCTAGACAATGTCGTGAGAATTCTGAATCAAATAGTTTTTGGAAAAGGAGATTGGGTTTGGTGTAAATGTTAATAGAAAAAAAGAAAGATTTTTGTTGCACAAGTAGTGTAATATTAGTGACAAAAATTCAGTGATAGAGTATCAGAAACCCCTTAAACAGAAGTTAGCCATTTAAAATTGTATTTGTAATCCTTAAACAGAAATTAGCCATTTAAAATTGTATTTGTAATTCTTAAACAGAAGTTAGCCATTTAAAATTGTATTAGTAATCTTTAAACAGAAGTTAGCCATTTAAAATTGTATTTGTAATCCTTAAACAGAAGTTAGCCATTTAAAATTATATTTGTAATCCTTAAACAGAAGTTAGCCATTTAAAATTGTACTTGTAATCCTTAAACAGAAGTTAGCCATTTTAAATTGTATTTGTAATCCTTAAACAGAAGTTAGCCATTTAAAATTGTATTGTCATAAAAAAAAACGCAAGATGCTATTTGCGTGTCAGCTCCGACGCGCGACTGGAGTTTACTTCTTAAGTACGATTGTCTTGGAATGTATAAAATGGGTAACACTGTATATAAATATAAATATCATTGAATGTAAATTGAAAATTCTTTAATAAAAATTGCTGACAATATAATTATTTTCAAGTAAAATACAAATGAACAAGAACAAATTTATACAACAAAATTAAAAACATTTAGTAACGTCAGACTAAGAAGTTAAAATTAAAACATACTTTTTAATTTTGTATGATAGAAGACACGAAATATTCATACATAATGACATTTGATGATTACATCCTGATATAGGAAACTATGTCTGTCACACTCCGTCATTGCGATTACGCCATAAGAATATGCCGAATAACCATATTGATATCTCACTCTAAAGATGCGCAGAAATGTTGAGCGGAGAGGTCAGCTAACGTTTACACTTTTTTTAACACTTTGAACTTCGTACGTTCTGAATTTCTGATTTTACTCCTCATAAATCTTCATATCGATATTATGATATATGAAAATCGATTCTTAAGGAGTAAAGTTCAAAAATTAATTTTCATCGATACATTCTGTTAGGCCGATGTCAAATAAAACGATTTGATGAAGGGACTTTAGAAATAAGTTTAGTAATTTCGTAAAGGCGGGTTGAGGAGGAGATGGGATGGGATGCTGACGTGATTTACTTAAAATTTACGAAAAAAAGATTTTTAACATCCTTGACTTTGTTTTAACATCCTTATGAGAAATTTTAGACACGACACATGAAATTATAAAGAAATTTGGTGACTTAATTTGTTAATTATAAAATTTCCATATTTTTGAATGACATTCAGATATTTACTAATTAATATTGGCTTCATGGGTGTACTCTAAATTTAACATTTTTACATCAAATTATTTTTCAGGAAACAAGCCCAAGAGAGCAATCTAGCTAAGGTTTCGTTTCTTTTTCTTTTGATGTATAGAATCTGAAAAAAAAATAAAAAACATCCATATGATGTATGAATTTTCGATCAGTTAAGCCGTGCGCGTAATATTTGCTTTTTTATTAGAATTATTACTCTGTTAGGTACTTATGATTGCTGTTCTCAAAAATTAGCAATTCATCACAGCTAGATGCATAGATATTTTCCGATACCTTAAACTTATTTGCAAAATCCAATAACAGCTCTGTACTGAAACATACGATAGGCGAACTTAAGAACGCTATCTGGGTACTTTAATTCAGGCTTTGACCTATTGTTCACCTATTGAGACAGGGAACCCCACAAAACGTGGGTAAATCGAAAAAAATCGCTATATCTCTAGTAAATTCCCTTAAAATAATACGATTGTCCATTGGTCAACAATGGATGAATTTTCGATCAGTTAAGCCGTGGGCATAATATTTGCTTTTTTATTAGAATCCTTACTCTGTTAGCTATTTATGATTGTTCTGAGAAATTAGTTTTTCACTACAGCTAGGTAGATATATAGGTATTTTTCGATACCTTAAACTTATTTGCAAATATAATGCCCACGGCTTAACTGATCGAAAATTCATCCATCATTGGCCAATGGACAATTGTATCATTTTAAGGGAATTCACTAGAGTTGTACCGATTTTTTCCGATTTACCCACGTTTTGTGTGGTTCCCTGTCTCAAAATGTGAACAACAGGTCAAAGCGAGCATTAGAGTATTCAGATAGCGTTCTTAAGTTCGCCTATCGTATTTTTCAGTACAAAACTGTTATTGAATTTTGCAAATAAGTTTAAGGTACCGGAAAATACCTATAATATATATAAATATAAAATATATATAAATATAAAAATATAATATAAAATATATATAAACATAAAAATATAATATTAAATTCAATAACAGTTCTGTACTGAAAAATACTATAGGCGAACTTAAGAACGCTATCTGGGTACATTAATGCAGGCTTTGACCTGTTGTTCACATATTGAGACAGGGAACCCCACAAAAGTGGGTAAATTGAAAAAAATCGGTACATCTCTAGTGAATTCCCTTAAAATGATACATTGTCCATTGCCTAACGATGGATGAATTTTCGATCAGTTAACCCGTGGGCATAATATTTGCTTTTTTATTAGAATAGTTACTCTGTTAGCTATTTATGATTGTTCTTCTGAGAAATTAGTTATTCACCACAGCTAGATAGATGTATAGGTATTTTCCGGTACCTTAAACTTATTTGCAAAATTCAATAACAGTTCTGTACTGAAAAATATGATAGGTAAACTGAAGAACGTTATCTGCATACTCTAGTGCTCGTTTTGACCTGTTGTTCGCATTTTGAGACAGGGCACCCCACAAAACATGGGTAAATCGGAAAAAAATCGGTACATCTCTAGTGAATTCCCTTAAAATGACACAATTGTCCATTTTCTTGTTCAAGTAGTTCGTTTTCCTTTTTACGTTTAGTATAAATGAAGATCGCTTGACGCTAACAGACTGTAATTAACTGTCTGCATTGGTTGTCGACGCTTCCGAAACGCTCTAAATAGTACAGTGTATTGTTTATTTAATTATCGTAATTATAGTGTGTAAATAAAATGCGTAATAACAATAATATGTGCTCATTTGTGTTCTTGATATTTATTGTATCATGTGGAGTTGTCCAAGGCGCAATGTACCAGTTGGAAGGTGAGTTTTTTTAATGTATTAATGTCGTTTAAAACTCCTTAAAATTAGTCGTTATTTACAGCTCCGTCTTATTTCAAAACATAACTTCATCAACTGGTTGTTAAGACTGGTAGTTACTTTTATGGAATCTGTTTTTTTTTAATTTTCAAATGTGGTACATCACTTTTCGAATGATCGTTCACTGTTTACGCGACTGAATTGTTGTATGAAATGGGACTTCTTTATTATACCAAAAATGTAAATGTGAAAAGTGAATCAAGTTCTCTTCCATCATTTGATTTTGCCATCATCTGATCATTTTGATCTTACGTCATTTGATTTTTTTTGCTCTGATCCAAATTCTATACCAAACGTAAATTCAAATTCGGGTTGTAAGAACATATGAACTAAAATTGTATTTAACACAATACGTTGCTAACTTTTCAACATTTTTGCTTGGTGAGTTTTATCGAGAGATTATTTGTGAATTAAAAACAAAATTGTCAAACAAAAATTTAATAATGATTTTAAATCATTCCAGAATATAGGAAAATGACTTTAATATATTGCTATCTTTCAGGCTTTTTGCTTTGTGAGTTTTATCCAAAGGTTATTTATGAATTAAAAACAAAATTATCAGACACAAATTGAATAATAAATTTAAATCATTCCAGAATATAAGAAATTAACTTTAATACATTGCTTCCTTTTCAAACTTTTTGCTTGGTTAGTTTTATCGAAAGGTTATTTATGAATTAAAACCAAAATTTCAAACAAAAATTTAATAATGAATTTAAATCATTCCACAATATAAGAAAATTACTTTCACACATTGCTACTTTTTTAGATTTCTTGTTGAGTGATTTATCGAAAGATTATTTATGAATTAAAACAAAATTGTGTAGCAAAAATTGGATAATGAATTAAAATTAATTCAAAATATAATTCCGTCATATTTTGAGTTCGGCTTTGAATATAATAGAATAAAAATGGGTGCAGAAATTGTGTCCAATTTAATTTTTTTTCATTTCTGCATTTCCATAAATTTTCTTGAGTGAATAAGTCACTGAAAGAATATTCCTATATTCAGCCACTTCCGCCTCTTAAACATTTTCAAATAAATTTTTGAAATTATTGTCATCCGACCATAATGGAATAAATTCAATGAATATATCAAATATTTTTAGTTAAGAAGAAAAGTTATGAGTGAGTCAAATGATCGTGAGTTAAGACCCATAAAGACTACGACACTAATTACGACACAAATGTCTGACACTAATATCTGGCCGTTTACACATAAGGCGGTTTCGGTGTCGCGACACTGAACCAAGTGTCGCAATAAATGTCAAAAGTGCAGACAGTGGTGTTCACACAAAGACACTGAATGTATACACTGAGTGTATACACCAAACTGTCTTAGTCTAGACGTAGCTTAAGTTCGTGTACACAGGCACGCAGATTGCATTTTATTTTATGGAAACCTGGCTTGGCGGAATCTGCGTCGTCCATCTGTTTGTTTTAAAGAGTTGCTTGAAAAGGTCACGCCTCTTTACATTTTATCAGTTTTATCACTTTACGTGGCTAATTAGGTCTTTTACTCATTTGTTATTCTCATTAAATATTTTATTAATTATTTTTAAAGCTATAATATATCTCTATAAAACATAGTTAATTTGAACATTATTATATTTTTAAAATTATTAAGAATTAAGTAAATAAAAAAGATACCTAAAACATTGTAAGAAAAAAACATAGGCCGTTACGGGGCTGCCGACAGAAAAGAAAATTTAAAACTATGAAATAACAGTGGTTTTATAAAATTTTATAGTATTTTTAATTTTAAAATCCGCGACAAAAATGTTATCCAACAACTATAAATCTGTTTTACCATGCTAGTAAGATATCTCCTAAGCCACTACAATACTCATTGCATGATGTACTGTAGAGGTCACGCATGAAAATATGAAAAAATAAATAATACAACATTTTTAAGCGCAAATATTGATACAAATATTTGAAAATAAATGTTTTGTTTTTTTTATTCATTTTTCTGTATAAATATATTGTCATATTTAGTACTCGTTGCTGTACTGCACAGTGATCTTATAATTGGCCAATTAAAATAATCAAATCAAACTAAAACACAATTTAAACAATGCACAGTGTACACACATTGAAATTTCCACGTAGTCAATTTAACTTTACTTGTATAGATATACACAGCACTAATGTTGTACAACACGTCACCCTTATAGCTACAGATATGCTTCTATTGCAGCATGTCGGTGACGCGAACTCACAAGATTTTATCCATCCAAAAAGCGGCCAACGCGTACATCATACTACACGGCCGGTGCGCGTGTGCTAGTCTGCTGCTAGAGCAGTAGATTATATATATATATATATATATATATATATATATATATATATATATATATATTATATGCTTTCAATGTAGGCCAAGCGTAACACGTCATACTCACAGCTACAGATATACTGTTAACATTAGCATGTCGGTGACGCGAATCCATAAGATTTTCCCCTACCAAAATCCGCTCCACGCGTCTAAAGAAGTTCAGAAACACTTCCTTCAAAAACAATAAGAAAAGTAAATTCAATGTTTTAGAGAATGCCTATTTGCAACATAATGATATCATTTCAGATCTTAAAGAAATGAAGACTTATTGCATTATACTGTTTTAATTTCTTAATAAACAACGTTTATGTTTAATATAAGTCTTATAATTTCGAAATAACAATTATCTGAAAAAAGAACTTGAAATTAAGTGTTGCAACAACTAACCGCAGCTTAATAGAACATTGATTTAAAATCTATCATAAATTGGAGTTAAAGAAAAAATGCACTTCGCTGTACTGTGCGAAACTGTGAAAACTCGGGGAAAATATATAAATACCTCCCCAGGTGAAATAATAACAGTCGAGGGGGTAAAATACGACAAATATTGAATGGGGATAAGCTTTCCTATAGAAGGGTTATCAGCATAACTGCTGGGAAATTTGAAAGGAAAAATGCACGAAGTGAATATCTATCGAGGTTGAAAGGGTTTATAAGTGTTTAACCACGCCCATAACAAAATTGCAGGGGAATAAGCCAGGAAAGTAAGTATTCATTTCATATTGTGAAAATTCGTTACATTTTCTGAAATTTTCTCCAGTATGATGCCGTGGAGATCAGATAGCACGCTAATAGTAGTACCGGATGGGCTTTATGATAAGTTTAGATCAGGTGATCGTTATAAGTATATTTATGTAATAGTTAAAATATGTCATTCTGTTCGGGCTGAAAATCATATTCACTGCTGTCGTTAGTATTTTTTTAAAAATAATTCTAAATATTTTCTCCGGTACGGAGATCTTGCTATTTGATGGGCTTTATAAGTTTGAATGACGTGACCTTTGGGTGGTTGTCCATAATTATATTATGTATTAGGTAAATATGCAATTTTTTTGCACTGAACATCATATTCATTGCAGTCGGTAATTATTTTAAAGTAATTCGAAATATTTTCTCCAATATGATGCCACGGAAATCAGATCGTATGCTAATAACAGTACTGGATGGGCCTTATGACAAGTTCAGATGATGTAACGGTGAGGTGATTGTCCATAATTATGTTATGTATTAGTTAAATATGTATTTTTTTGGACAGAAAATCATATTCACTGCAGTCGGTAATTATTTTTAAATTAAATTCTAAATGTTTTCTCCAATATGATGCCATGGAGATCAGATCGTATGCTAATAATAATACTGGATGGGCTTTATGATTAGTTTAGATAATGTGACCGTAAGGTGGTTGTCCATAATTATATGTTATGTATTAGATAAAATATGTTAAGTTATTTTGTTCGAATCGAAAATTATATTCATTGCCGTTTGTAATTATGTTTTCTAAGTTTAAGTTTCCAATCGTTATTAATGGAGAATGCATGCAATAGTTTAAAGGTTTGCCAGTAGCAATACGGAGTTGATCATGGCAACATTTTAAAAAGATACATAATGATAAAGCGTTAAATTGATTTTGGAAATCGGAATGTTAAAGGATTCGTAAAAATTCTTGAAATAACCCTGGCTATTTATAGCTTCAAAAATAAAACTGAAACGGCGGATGTAATGCGCCATTTTGTTGAAAATATTAAATAAAATGGCGGATATTAAATAAAAGAGTGCAATTGGAGAATTTTACGAATGAATATTAAATATGGAAAAATGTAAAGCAAAACTGGAATTAAAAAATACGCTGCGTATCATGAACGCATTCGTAGTCGATGGTCGCGGCTAATATTATGCACGTTTCATTCTAATGACAACAAATCGTAAAATTTCGTAACAAAATAAAAAAAAAAACAATTTATTAAGAGAAGAAATAAGATTAAGTAAAAATAAATTGAAAACAAACCAACTAATACGTCCGAAGATTTGTATTTCCCCTGGTACATCGATATGTATAAATAGAAACATGTGATAAAGATCACATGTTTCTATTTGTACTTATCGATGTACCAGGGGAAATACATGTGAGAAGAAGTTTTAGGGGTATTTTTCCTTGAATTAGTTAATTAATATTCATTTGTAATATTTCAAAGTTTACAAACAATTTTAATTAACATAGTTGATAGTTTTGCATATTCGCAAGCAAACGATTAGATGGGTATAGAATATATTTGGCATTAATTTTGTAGAAACTCATTGTTCACGATTAAATGAAACTACGTGATGTAGTATTATTTCTACTTTCTTTAAGTTCTTTACCACGATCTAGGTTTCGTTGTATTATAACATCTTCAGGTAGGCTATTAGCAAAGATTTTCACAGCCCTAAAAATATATTTGCTAATAGACCACCTGAAGATGTTGTAATACAACGAAACCTAGGTCGTGGTAAAGAACTTAAAGAAAGTAGAAATAATACTACATCACATAGTTTCAATCAATTGTCGATTAGACGGGTAATAGTTCTGCATGTTTGTATACAAACAATTAGATAGAGTCGAAGGTCTGTCAAAATACTGACGCACCACACGTGGACTGTTAGTCAGACTTACTGATAGTTAAAAACATATTTCTGTTTCTCATTAACTTTCAGTCGAATCGGAACAAGAGTCTACTTTGCCAACCGTGCTCTATTGCACGGTCCAATTGGTTAAGTATCCAGACAAAATAAGTTTTTGATTGTCAGTAAATCCGACTGAGAGTCCTGACCGAATGTGGTGTATATGGTCATGAGAGAAGTGACACAAGAATTGTCTTGTATCTGCAGTAAAACATTATGAACGTAATCAGAATTTAATGCATAATCTAAATTTAATATTATGAATTTTATTTCTATTTGTTGTATTAAGAGTATGGATATCAGACTCTTTGACGAAGAAATTTAAGTTCTTTTTTACACACATTCAGTTTTCATAGATATATAATGGACGGCAAGGTCAGAATATTTGCCTCTTTAAATAGATCTTTTAGTGATTCTCGCGATTTCATATTATATATGGCTCGGACTGCTCACTTTTGCAGAATAAAAATAGTTTTAATATCTGCAGCGCAGCCCCACAGCATAATACCATACGACATGATGCTGTTGAAATAGGCTAAATAAGCTAACCTGAACGTAGCTGCATCAGTCAGCTGCCTAATTTTTCTAACTGCGAACGCAGCCGAGCTTAACGTACCAGCTAGGGAATGATATGTGCAGCCCGTTGTAACTTATGACCTAGAGTTATATCTTTTGGGTACATGGTATTTCTAATAATCTATTAGAAATACTAATAATGTTTCTCAATATTTAATATATTCCCTAAGTAATATATCTTTCACACCCCTAAAAATATTACGAATTTCTCAAAAATATTTTAGTTTCACTATACGTATCTGTTTTACAATTTTATATTTAGTATTTTTAGTATTTGTTATTCAAACAAAAGATCTGAGAAATATAGGAGCCAAATCAGACCTTACTATGTAACGGCGTTTCAGAACTAGGCATGACAGTAAAATAGTTCGGAAAATAGAAAATTGTATGGTACACCAATTTTTTTGTTTTCCGCTGAAAAATATTATTCTACTCAATCAGGAGGTATTCGATCATACTACATATGCGGATACGAATATGCAAAATTATGTTTTTTCCAGAATATCTTCATTCGTATATTACGGGTGAATTTCAAGTTCCCATCTTATTTCTCTCAGTACCAGTCAGACGTACGGACGGACAGACATACGAACAGACAAAGGGACAGACGACGTTATCGCAACGATAGGCTTTCATCCAGATCCTTCGGGCGTGAACCCTAAACACTTTAATACATACATTTTTTTAACACATTAAATGCAACAGTTGGTTTGATGCTCGCTACGTTATACTGATAGGGATGAGATAAACCTTTAGAGTTAATCGATTTTTTTTCAGTTGCCTCTATTTGTTTTACTTTTAATTAATCGATATTGGCAACGTCACTATATCAGTCGCTAGGAGTAACTTTAGGCCGAGCAGTAAGTACACTTTCTTGTGTTAATGTAAATAAATTAACAATTGGGTATTTGACTAAATTTTTTTATTTCATTAATCATAATTTCAAGGTACAAGCTGATGAAGAGTGAAAATTGTTTTTAATAATCTTAAAAATTGACCGAGTTATAAAAGTTTAAAGTTAACCTTTAGAGAAGGACGGCAATACTGTGTTGTGAGGTCATTTTTAATATTGCAAATTATATTCTACGAGAGAAAAAGAGACAGGGATATACCCAACTCTATTTGTATCTTCAAATTTATAAGCCTGCAACTGGCTTATTTTTCAATCAATTTTCTAATTTTTTTCAACACTGGTTTTTAATTAACTTATATTTCACAATATTATACGTGAAATATCAAAATTTAGAATGAGTCAACTACCGTATTGCTTTACAATATTCAAAATAATATTGGCATTTAATATACATACGTCTCTCAATAAATGAACTTGTAACTTGAAAAAAAAACACTTGACATTTATATTGTAAACCAAAACAAAAAGGAACTTTAAATAGCTCCGTACTCGGCGGGAAATTAATACGGCGGTCATCGGTTACATTATTTTCGTTAGATAGTTTAATCTATTTTACATATTTTCATTAATAGCTTTTAAAATATACCACAAAATATAATTACTAATTAGTATCAAAAAGGGATTGAAAATTATATTGTAATTAAAAATTAATGTTGAAAACATACAAAATTGTATTTAGTCTAAATAAAAACTTAAATATAAAAATATACTTAGTCTCAAAAAAATACCTATTTCAACGTTTTTTTTCAAACATGTGTACTTTTTTCAGCGGTTCTGCATACGAAATCACGCAAACTAGACGTGTGCGTGATTTCGTACGCATAACCGCTGAAAAAAGTAACGATACCGTTTTTTTTATAAGTATACACACTTTACCTAAGCCACACCCATTTCGCTATTATAAGTTTTGCGTGGAAAACTTTATTGCGCGATTTCAAATACGTATAGTACTATCTATTGATGTACAGAGGTACATTAAAACTTAATGTAATTATAACGCGTCGTGTAGGTAAACATTTCTTTATTGTCGTGTTATTAAATGTAAATGAATTTTTGAAATCAACAAATTCATATATCATTTGATTCAGTGAATTGATTTCATTGAAATAAAAACTAAATATTACTTTAAGTTGGCCCTTATATTTTTATTAAAAAAAAACTCCATTCGAATGGATAAATAGTTTTTCGTGATGCGTGCACAAACAAACACACAGCCAGACAAAAATTACAAAAATGGTCTTAAAGCATTCCGTCACTATCCTTTATCCCTCAATTAATTCTTTGAAATTTTTTTAATGTACAGACGTACAGTTTGCAATTTTATTATATATATTGGTATGTAAATAAGTGGTTGGTATAGTAACGTACAGTCAAAATTGTTGGATCTGAAAATCGGAAATATGACATAGTCTCCATCTCCTTTTTTGGTTACATATATCCCCTATAAAAGAATTTTGTAAAATATTATGGACTCTTCTGCTTATAAGCGCTCAAATATGCAAGGAATCCTCGTAGTACGTATTCTACTCGTATTTGACAGATATAATTTAAAGCAAATAAATATATGTAGATAATAAAGATATTAGTTTGTTAATACAAAGTTGGAAGTATATAGATAACGCAGGCTAAGGACAGGTGCTGAACACCCGATAAGGTTTCTAAACTTTATGATATATAATCCTTATAAAGATTATTCTATGGGAATTTTTAAAATTTAATTATGGTTGGACAAAAGTTTAGAATAGGGTATTACGAGTGAACATTCTAACTGTAAACATGCTTCAATAAATAAATGTTAAAACACATTGCGACTACATTGCAAACTGGTTTGGTTATTCGTGTTTTGGTCAGTGATAATGGGTCCAATATTGACAAAGTGCAAACAATTTTACATTGGTAACATTGGTAAACACTCTCCAGTTTGTGGTTAAAATTATTTGCAAATTGAGGAAAACCCAGAAAGGCCATTATGTCAGTACGAAGAATGATAACTCTAATCAGTCACTCAGTTTAGTTCAAGGAAAACTGATTTAAATACCTAAAAATTGGTAAGAGTACCAGCACAAATTTCAGAGAACAGATTATGACAGAATATTATAAAGTAAAAGAGAACAACATCGTTGTATGTTTGAAATAATAAAGAATACTTTCAAAATTTGTAGGTAGAAATAAATAATCCAAATCAGTCACTCAGTTTAGTTCAAGGAAAACTGATTTAAATACCTACAAATTGGCAAGAATACAAGCACAAATTACAGAGAACAGATTATAACAGAATATTATAAAGTAAAAGAGAACAACATCGTTGTATGTTTGAAATAATAAAGAATACTTTCAAAATTTGTAGGTAGAAATAAATAATCCAAATCAGTCACTCAGTTTAGTTCAAGGAAAACTGATTTAAATACCTACAAATTGGCAAGAATACAAGCACAAATTACGGAGAACAGATTATAACAGAATATTATAAAGTAAAAGAGAACAACATCGTTGTATGTTTGAAATAATAAAGAATACTTTCAAAATTTGTAGGTAGAAATAAATAATCCAAATCAGTCACTCAGTTTAGTTCAAGGAAAACTGATTTAAATACCTACAAATTGGCAAGAATACAAGCACAAATTATAGAGAACAGATTATAACAGAATATTATAAAGTAAAAGAGAACAACATCGTTGTATGTTTGAAATAATAAAGAATACTTTCAAAATTTGTAGGTAGAAATAAATAATCCAAATCAGTCACTCAGTTTAGTTCAAGGAAAACTGATTTAAATACCTACAAATTGGCAAGAATACAAGCACAAATTACAGAGAACAGATTATAACAGAATATTATAAAGTAAAAGAGAACAACATCGTTGTATGTTTGAAATAATAAAGAATACTTTCAAAATTTGTAGGTAGAAATAAATAATCCAAATCAGTCGCTCAGTTTAGTTCAAGGAAAACTGATTTAAATACCTACAAATTGGCAAGAATACAAGCACAAATTACAGAGAACAGATTATAACAGAATATTATAAAGTAAAAGAGAACAACATCGTTGTATGTTTGAAATAATAAAGAATACTTTAAAAATTTGTAGGTAGAAATAAATAATCCAAATCAGTCACTCAGTTTAGTTCAAGGAAAACTGATTTAAATACCTACAAATTGGCAAGAATACAAGCACAAATTACGGAGAACAGATTATAACAGAATATTATAAAGTAAAAGAGAACAACATCGTTGTATGTTTGAAATAATAAAGAATACTTTCAAAATTTGTAGGTAGAAATAAATAATCCAAATCAGTCACTCAGTTTAGTTCAAGGAAAACTGATTTAAATACCTACAAATTGGCAAGAATACAAGCACAAATTACAGAGAACAGATTATAACAGAATATTATAAAGTAAAAGAGAACAACATCGTTGTATGTTTGAAATAATAAAGAATACTTTCAAAATTTGTAGGTAGAAATAAATAATCCAAATCAGTCACTCAGTTTAGTTCAAGGAAAACTGATTTAAATACCTACAAATTGGCAAGAATACAAGCACAAATTACAGAGAACAGATTATAACAGAATATTATAAAGTAAAAGAGAACAACATCGTTGTATGTTTGAAATAATAAAGAATACTTTCAAAATTTGTAGGTAGAAATAAATAATCCAAATCAGTCGCTCAGTTTAGTTCAAGGAAAACTGATTTAAATACCTACAAATTGGCAAGAATACAAGCACAAATTACAGAGAACAGATTATAACAGAATATTATAAAGTAAAAGAGAACAACATCGTTGTATGTTTGAAATAATAAAGAATACTTTCAAAATTTGTAGGTAGAAATAAATAATCCAAATCAGTCACTCAGTTTAGTTCAAGGAAAACTGATTTAAATACCTAAAAATTGGCAAGAATACAAGCACAAATTACAGAGAACAGATTATAACAGAATATTATAAAGTAAAAGAGAACAACATCGTTGTATGTTTGAAATAATAAAGAATACTTTCAAAATTTGTAGGTAGAAATAAATAATCCAAATCAGTCGCTCAGTTTAGTTCAAGGAAAACTGATTTAAATACCTACAAATTGGCAAGAATACAAGCACAAATTACAGAGAACAGATTATAACAGAATATTATAAAGTAAAAGAGAACAACATCGTTGTATGTTTGAAATAATAAAGAATACTTTCAAAATTTGTAGGTAGAAATAAATAATCCAAATCAGTCACTCAGTTTAGTTCAAGGAAAACTGATTTAAATACCTAAAAATTGGCAAGAATACAAGCACAAATTACGGAGAACAGATTATAACAGAATATTATAAAGTAAAAGAGAACAACATCGTTGTATGTTTGAAATAATAAAGAATACTTTAAAAATTTGTAGGTAGAAATAAATAATCCAAATCAGTCACTCAGTTTAGTTCAAGGAAAACTGATTTAAATACCTACAAATTGGCAAGAGTATGAGCACAAATTATAGAGAACAGATTATGACAGAATATTATAAAGTAAAAGAGAACAATATTGATGTATATTTGAGATAATAAAGAGTACTTCCAAAATTTATCGGTGCGTCAGTAGAAATAAATCACCCATTAGAATGAACAATATCTGATATGACCTTTTTAGCGATCTGGAAATAAATAAAGAACTTTTATAATTTATGCAAAGAATAAGACGGATCTTCATATTCGTATGCAAACAATTAGACAGAGTCTAAGGTTTGCCAAAACATAAACGCCCGTATGCACCACACACGGTCAGGACTCTGTCAGATTTACCGATAGTTAAAAACCTATCTTGTATAGATACTTTAGCAATTGAACCGTGCTGAGGGGCACGGTCGCTAAAGTAGATTCTTGTTCCGACTTGACCGACAGTTAATGAGAAAGAGAAATACATTTTTAATTGTTACTAAGTCCTACTGACGGTCCTGACCGCGTGTTGTGTATATGAGCGTAAGAGAAGCGACAGAACAATTGTTTTGTGTCACTTGTCATTGGCATTATAAACATAGTCTCCGTTTTTTAATTATTCCAATATATTTGATCCAAAGAAACAGAATAAACCTGTCAAATTTGAGTACAACACATATTACGAGAATTCTGTAAACGCTTATTTGTAAATAATTTGATAGAAATACGTCTAATTCTTTGCATAAATTATAAAGGTTCTATGTTTATTTTCAGATTGCTAAAAATGTCATATCAGATAGTATTGGATCTACTTGATTAATAATTTCTACTTATGCACAGTCATGTCTGTTTATCCGTCACAGTTTTATAGTTTTTGACATATGTGCAAGACAGCTTCATCACAAGTAGGTACTACACGTGCCGATCTTAATTTTTATGTAAAAAATAGTTAATTGCTTTTTTTAAAGTGATAATGTTGCATGTGTTTTTTTAATAGGAATATATATTCTATTCACCATTTTTTTCCATTATTAATTTGATGAGGTTTTTTTGGATAACTGGGGAGTATTTCTTATAAGGCATTGGTTTTTTTTAAATTTGCGACTTAAATCGTGTTTTAAGCAGCGTTCCCAAAATATTAAGTATTATATTACCGTCTTCCCTTTAATTTCATAACAATGGGTTTAAAACATCTGAAAAAAAAATTAAATATATTCATTTGCTTAGTATAGTAATAAAAATGATTTCCTTTAATTGGCATAAAGATCTTCGGAATTTTACTTTGTGCATGTTGAAGCACGTATTTGGGCGTTTTATTTTAATTTTCGAACTTACGTAAATATAAAAAATGTGCCGAAACGGCAGCGATATGAGGTGGCTGTGAAAGGGCAAACTCAACTTCCTTTAGTGGATGATAAATATTTTATGGATATTAAGGATTTAGTGGACGATAAGTATTTAGTGGATACTAAATATTTAGCAGGTGATAAATATCCAGTAGATGATAATTATTTAGTAGATGATAAATATATTGTTGGATGGTAAATATTTAGTGGATGACAAATATTCAGTGGATGATGAATATTCAATAGATGACAAACATTTAGCAGATGTGAAATATTCAGTAGATGGTGAACATTTAGTGAATGATAAATAATCAATAGCGGATAAATATTTAGTGAATGATAAATATTCAGCAGATGATAAATATATTAGTGGATGGTAAATATTTAGTGGATGACAAATATTCAGTAGATGATAAATATATTAGTGGATGGTAAATATTTAGTGGATGACAAATATTCAGTGGATGATAAATAATCAATAGAGGATAAATATTTAGTGAATGATAAATATTCAGCAGATGATAAGTATTTAGTAGTTTATAAATATTTAGTAGATGATAAATACTTAGTGCATGATGTGCTAACAAGACTGTTGGATTCAACATTTTAAACGAATGAATGTACCAATGGGGGAATAAATTTTATACCGACAATAAGGGTCGGCATAAAATTTATTTCTTCAACCCTCTTTAAGAGGAACTGTGAAAACAAATGAAGACGTTGTAAACGCTATTTGGAACTATGAACTTGAGAAAGAAACAAAGCAAATGTAAAACTATTACCAGCTTTGCACGAATATACTTACTTTTTGCGTTAAGATCTCAAATTACTTCTGCAAAGCAACCTGATATTAAAGTTCTCAAAAGTTATATTGTTTTGAAATTGTATGGGCAACGCAAAGAGAACATTTATAATTGGTTGCTTACTCATTTGTAATTATTTGTTAGCTTTTTTCAGGCTGTTTTTATGATGAACGGTTGTTTTTTGGAGAAGGAAATGTATATTAAATCAGGAAAAAAATGGGGTGTGGCTGTGTCATGGACACGGCCGTGTGTTGTCTTGTAATAGTTGATGCAAGTAAATGATTTTAAATGACTAAACGAATACTTGCCAACACTGTTTTAGGTCCAATATTGATAAAACTGGAAGAGGATGTGTGTTATTTTGCACAGTAACTCGCAGCTTAATAAATTGTAAATAGATCTTAAAAATAAAAAATAACAGGATAAAAAACGATAAGAAAATATTTACAAGAAGTTCTAAGTGCCTAAGTATCCAGCTCTTCAGATATACCTGAATACAATAGAACCGAAAACCGCAATTGGACATATTGTACTTCTAAGAAAAAACATTATATAAAATGCTTTCATTATCTTCTAAAAGAGATCTTCCTAATGATATTTCAAAAATATATTAAAAAAAATTCACCCCTTCCCCTTGGATTTATTGGCATCCCCTTAGGGTAGGAGGGTAAATCATTTTAATTACTGGTTTTAGCCAAGAAATTATGTATCAAATCCCTATCATATTTCGCTCAGAAGTTGAAGGCTTCTGAATAGGTTCGAGCATAGACGTAAAGATTGGATTGGGCGATTCATATCCTTCTGCAGGCTGAAAAATGAGAGAGAGAGATAGCAATTGTTGACGACTATCGATACCTCTTTCGTCTGCAGCAAGGAATGTATGAGAATTCATTTAACACTTTGCGTTAAGTTATATCATATATATATATATATATATATATATATATATATATATATATATATATATATATTTATATATATATATATAATATACACTCGAAAGCGAACTTTTTTTGTATCAAAATGCAAAACATTTTATTTTATCGTTTTATAATTGAAACATGTTTTCATATTAAGGTGAAAATATTGGCAATATATATGTCATTATGACTGCATACAATAACATCACATTTGTTGCAAATAAAATAATTATTGCAAACACGATAAGTTGCCGCAAACGCACAATATATTGAATAGAAAAAGCATGAAATATTTTCAAATAATTGGTTTTGAATATATACATTTTATTACTTTATCGCAAAATATATAATTATTCTAGAAAACAATATTTCGTGCTGCAAATATGTAATATTACAATTGTAATTAATTCGGAAATGAATACTACCATATTTTATTTACATACTGGAGTATGTGTGAATTCAACGTATACAAATCGAGTGAATTGTTAAACGTTTCATAAAACAAATGAAATAATTATTTTCATATATATATATATATATATATATATATATATATATATATATATATATATATATATATATATATATATATATATAATGCATAAAAAAAATATACATTTTTTTATTCGTAGGTTTCATTCGAAGCCAATATCGCCTTGGGCCCACAACGGAAGATGTTTAAAAACATTTCTTTACCAAATTTTTAAATATATTTCATTATTTCATAATAGACAATCATCGCCAACACCAATTAAGAAGTGGAGCCTAGGCGATACTGAATAAACTATTTCCAGGATATCTGTCATTGTTACTTGCTGACAAAAAATATAAACCAACTGGAGCAAAACCATAGTTAAATATAAAGTGACAGAAATCGATGTTTATGTGTAACAGGTATTCCACGGACACCAGAAATTACATAATGTTTTTCCTTTGAGTTAAATAGGTTTATAAACACTCCAGGCACATTGGAGGATATATATATATATATATATATATATATATATATATATATACACACACACACATATATTTATATATATATATATATAAATATATGTTTCGAGCGTAAGTAGTGAGATTATAAAAAACATATTAAAAATTATCATAAAAATGTTTTATTCAACAATTACTTACGAAATGACATGCATCATTTTTTTATAATTTCTCTGCTTATATGCAAAACATGTATTTACCATTATGTTTGTAATCTTTATAAAATTAATTAAAATTAATAAAAATAAATGAACAATATCGCCCTTAAAACTTTGTATAAAATATATTGGTTCCCAATCACATACATAAAATAATTCGTGAACAATATTTGTGGTGAAAACTAAACGAATTTCAAATAAGTCTTTGGCTGCTGGTGAACGAGTTATCGATAGTCGTCAAAAAATGCTATCTCCCTCATAATTGATCATACAGAAAGACACGGATCGTTAAGTTCAGTCTTCATGTCTACGGGTCCGACGGCCGACCTTGCTATAAATATGAGCCAATCACATACATAAAATAACTCATGAACAATATTTGTGGTGAAATCTAAACGAATTCCCAAAACGTCTTTGACTGCTGGTGAACGAGATATCGATAGTCGTCAAAAAATGCTATCTCTCTCATAATTGATCATACAGAAAGACACGGATCGTTAAGTTCAGTCTTCATGTCTACGGGTCCGACGGACGACCTTGCTATAAATATGAGCCAATCACATACATAAAATAATTCGTGAACAATGTTTGTGGTAAAAACTAAACGAATTTCCAATACGTCTCTGGCTGCTGGTGAACGAGATATCGATAGTCGTCAACAAGTGCTATCTCTCTCATTTTTGATTCTACAGAAAGACACGGATCGTTAAGTTCAGTCTTCGTGTCTACGGGTCCGACGGCCGACCTTGCTATAAATATGAGCCAATCACATACATAAAATAATCCGTGAACAATGTTTGTGGTGAAAACTAAACGAATTTCCAATACGTCTTTGGCTGCTGGTGAACGAGATATCGATAGTCGTCAACAAGTGCTATCTCTTTCATTTTTGATCCTACAGAAAGATAAGGATCGTTAAGTTCAGTCTTCACGTCTACGGATCCGACGGACGACCTTGCTACAAAAATGGGGCTCAGTTCGGGCTTTCAAGTATGGGACCTTAAAAATGTATATTCTTAAGAAGTCTTATTGAAATGGTTTGAATGGCATGTATGGTATTCAAACCATCAGCCAAGCAAGGTAAGACTGTTACCACCATCCAAACAAGATAAAACTGTTAAAAAGACTCGTTAAATACGAAAAGAACTCGCACTATGATGGTTCTTTACACACTTAGACACGATAAACATTTCAGGAAATATACTATTTCTACAAAACTATTTCTAAATCTTTATATTACGTTTCATCGAGTAAATATACACGGTGTCCGAGAATAAGTGTCGGACAAAAAAGACTTTATTCGTTGACTGAAAAATAGTTGGCTGATTGTTGTTAAAATAAAATTTAAAAGATGACTTTTTTTCATAAAATTGAAAATAATATTCATAATTATTTGTCATCTTTATTGTACACAATACTTGCGCATATTGTCCAGCGCTGCTGGGGGGAATAATCTGTGAATAGCTGTGAAGACATCGCCACTGCGGGTAAACACCGCACTCCGGGTAAGTATTGGGTGTGTTAAAAAGATTTATGTGTAATATTTTTGCACTCAATTACAATTTAAAAAGAAATGAGAAAAGTCGATTTTCCCTAAATTATATTAAATATTGAAATGAAACTCAGTTTTCATTGTTAAACCTAAAATAGCCTAATTGCATGGAGGTTTATTTCATGTTTCAAAGATAAATTTTCCCATATTTTCACATGCTATAAGCTCAAATAAAAACTGAAAAATTCACAAAAATATTTTATAACTTGATTCAAAACTCCTATTCGCATTTTTAATTTTTTTGATCTCATCGCTTTTTCCGAAGAATTTTTTTCCCAAATATGAATGCGGTTCTGGTTTTGGGTTCTCGTTTCTTTTTTACCAATGAACCTTGAAAGTTAATACTGGTAACACTATGATTAAATAATGTTTTTTAACTAAAATACCCTTAAAATAGAATATTGAATATATTTGGCGTTAATTTTGTAGAAATTCATTATAATTTAATTAATTAATGAATTTAATTATTCACAACTAAATAAAACTACGTGATGTAGTATTATTTCTACTTTATTTAAATTATTAATCACGACTTAGGTTTCATTGCATAACAACATCATTAGGTGAATAATTTGTAAAGATTGACCTAGGTCGTGGTAAAGAATTTAAATAAGGTAGAAATAATACTACATCGCGTAGTTTCATTTCGTTGTGGATATAAAAATTTCGTGATGTACTAAAAACTACTACTTTTAGTAAGTAGCAGTTAAAAACTTAAAAACTATAATTTTTAAGTTTTTTTTATAGAGGGTTAAAAACTATTATTTTCCAAATAATTCTAAAAATAAAATTTTATTAAATTTAATTATTTACAAATGAATGAATTAATTTGTTGAAAATGATGGTGCAAATAAATTCGTCTATTCGTAAAGTAAAAAATAGTTAATATATAATTCGTCAATTCGTAAAGTGAAAAATAGTTAATATATAAAAATAGTTAATATATAATTCGTCAATTCGTAAAGGGAAAAATAGTTAATATATAATTCGTCAATTCGTAAAGTGAAAAATAGTTAATATATAAAAACAGTTAATATATAATTCGTCAATTCATAAAGTGAAAAATAGTTAATATATAAAAATAGTTAATATATAATTCGTCAATTCGTAAAGTAAAAAATAGGTAATATATAATTCGTCAATTCGTAAAGTCAAAAATAGTTAATATATAATTCGTCAATTCGTAAAATAAAAAATGGTTAAAATAGTCTATAAATGGAAAAGACTAAGCCGTTAATGAAATGCAGATGATAAAATTTGTATGTAAACAGCATTATTACTTTGCACGATATACATAATAGTGAAACATCTTAATGGACATAGGGAAAGAAATATACTTTTGATGCATTTAAAATGAAACAATTTTGAGATTCTTAAATAATGAAATATATTTAAAAATTTGGTGAAGAAATGTTTTTAAAAACCTCCGATTATAGGCCCAAAGGAGCGATATTGGCTCCGAATGAAATCTATGCATTATATATATGTGTCTATATATATATATATATATATATATATATATATATATATATATATATATATGTGATGTTATTGTATGTAGTCATAACGACAGATATATTGAATATATTTGGCGTTAATTTTGTAGAAATTAATTATTCACAGTTAAATGAAACTACGTGATGCAGTATTATTTCTACTTTCTTTAAGTTCTTTACCGCGACCTAGGTTTCGTTGTATTATAACATTTCGTTATATTAAAATCTTTGCTAATAGCTCACCTAAAGATGTTATAATACAACGAAACCTAGGTCGTGGTAAAGAACTTAAAGAAAGTAGAAATAATACTGCATCACGTAGTTTCATTTAATTGTGAACCGATATACTGCCAACATTTTCACCATAATGTGAAAACATGTTTCATTTATAAAATATTAAAATAAAATGTTTTTAAAATGTTTAAAAATAAAATGTTTTTATACAAAGAAAGTTCGCTTTCGAGTGGAAGTATTCGTCTTCAAAATTAAATTTATTTTGGAAGTACTCGTTTTCTAAAATTTGATAAACAATAAGCTATATATTGTTTTTAAGTAGCTTATACAAAATTGGAAAACTTCGAAGGCCCAGAATAATTGAATCAACGGATATATATTAAGTCAGTCACGACGGAATGTGAACGAGAAGAAAGACACGGCGACATCTCCCGCGTTGTCTCACTCGAAAAGTGCGGCATACATGTATTGTTTATCGTAAATCGGTATGTTTATAATGTAGTTATTTATTTTAATACAAATATACTGTGATGCTTAGTGATATACCAATTATATTGCAGAATTTATTGGGTGCCACAAATCTAATTTCGCACAAATTATCAAAATTATATTACTTTAGTTCGACTGAACTATAAAACAGAAGTTATTTTAATATTTGTTACCGAACGACGACATTGTCACCCTAGTATTTAAAGAATAGCGCGCGGAATGCCAATTAGCCATTTTATAAACAAACAAATGTGTTTATAAATGCGTTAGGAGTTACTATTGCAAATGTTGTATTATTACTTCTCGAGACTCTTGAGTAATATTTGTTTGTAAAAATAATGTAATAACCAGAAGTTATTTTAATATTTGTTACCGAACGACGACATTGTCACCCTAGTATTTAGAGAATGCGCGCGGAACGTCAATTAGCCATTTTATAGACAAACAAATGTGTTTACAAATGCGTTAGGAGTTATTATTGCAAGTGTTGTATTATTACTTCTCGAGACTCTTGAATAATGTTTGTTCGTAAGAATTATAGTGTGTATCTTATAGGTATATTCATAATTTTGAATAACCAGAAGTTATTTTAATATTTGTTACCGAACGACGACATTGTCACCCTAGGGTTTAGAGAATTGCACGCGGAACGCCAATTAGCCATTTTATAGACAAACAAATGTGTTTATAAATGCGTTAGGAGTTATTATTGCAAATGTTGTATTATTACTTCTCGAGACTCTTGAATAATGTTTGTTCGTAAGAATAAAGTGTGTATTTTATAGGTTTATTCATAATTATGAATAACCAGAAGTTATTTCAATATTTGTTACCAAACGACGATATTGTCACCCTAGTATTTAGAGAATTGCGCGCGGAACGCAAATTAGCCATTTTATAGACAAACAAATGTGTTTACAAATGCGTTAGGAGTTATTATTGCAAGTGTTGTATTATTACTTCTCGAGACTCTATTTGTTCGTAAGAATTATTGTGTTTATCTTATAGGTTTATTCATAATTATGAATAACCAGAAGTTATTTTAATATTTGTTACCAAACGACGACATTGTCACCATAGTGTTCAAGGCATTGCGCGCGGAACGCAAATTAGCCGTTTTATAAACAAACAAATGTATTTACAAATGCGTTAGGAGTTACTATTGTAAATGTTGTATTATTACTTCTCGAGACTCTTGAATAATATTTGTTCGTACGAATTATTTTGTGTATCTTATAGGTATATTCATAATTATGAATAATCTCTGTTATATTTTTTGACAACCTATGAATAAATTGGTTTTGAAATTTATTTGAATTTTACGACTCGTTTTTTGGTATTAGCATTTTTATACAAATAATGTTTTTCTTTAGGAAAAAAAACAAATTTATTAATTAATAAAATAATCTGGTAAATAGATAAAAAAATATGAATATTTTTTTTTCAACATAGTTCGCATTAAATGCGCTATATACAAATCACAGTTAATAATTATTTTTAGAATATTGCACTTATTGGATAAATATAATATGTTTTTTACTATGTATGTTTTGGAGGTTATGGATATATAATTGGAAGTATACCATTCGAGTAATAAATAGTATTTAACTCAATTTTAGATAATATTATGATAAAATAAGATAAAATACAAAAAAAATCTGCGCTTTTTATTTAATAATTTAACACTTCATTTTACGAAAATTATATTCTAATATCAAAATATAATTAATTTACACCTAATGATTTTTCCCATGCGCAGCCAACGACATGTCGATTCGACATGTCGCATTTTTTCAAAATATTTATCAATTTTTTTTCGTGTATGTAATTTCAATTTATTTCCAAATTGCCATGTCATATTCGACATGTCATATTTTTTCAAAATATTTATAAAAATTAATAAATATTTTGAAAAAATATGACATGTCGAATCGACATGTCATTGGCTGCGCACGGGAAAAATCATTAGGTTCTTGATATAATTTATATATAATATAAATTATATTTATATATGATATAATTTATATATCATATCTTTTGAAAATTTGTTTGAGATTATTTTAAATTAAAAAATAGTTTTTTATCTGCCATAGTTCATGAAATATGGTCATATAATTGAAAATCGGGCGAGAAATTTATCGTTTTAAAAACTGGTAATATTTTCTAATAACTCTTTATACACTTCTAAATAAAAAAAAATTAGCTCAAAATTCAGGAAATTTCATAATCTCCAAAAAATATAGTTGTTAATAGTTTTCATGAAAATAATTTTCTTAATTATTTGATAATTAAATTTTGGCGATGCAGCTGTCACGAATTTCACTTGTTCCGGGTCTTCTGCGTAAATCCTGAACCCTAGAAGGGTTAAAAATACTTTCAGTGACAGGTATTTTAATAAAAAATAAAAAAGATGCCACATATTGTGACAACATTGCCAATGTGGCAACATTGGAATTAAGACGATACAATATGTACCATGCGTCATCACGCCATGACTCCGAATAGTGCTGCGAACAATTAAACATGTTGCGTAACTTTGTGACTTGTTTTTATTTTTAAACTTTGTTGAACTCGCTGGAAAACCCCACAACGCAATTTAATAGTTTTTATCGCATAATGAATGTGAACTGCACAAAGTCATTTACCAATATTAATAATGGTGTGCGAACGAGTTATCACTGATACCACAAATATTTCTGAAACATTAGGTAATAAACCAGCTACTTTTTCCAGCTATTTCTACAAAGGCACCGAGATTAATCAAACATTTCCTGTAGGTTATATTAAAAGTGCGGCTTTCGAACTTGTTGGACACAATTAGCAAATCATATATATATATATATATATATATATATATATATATATATATATATATATATATAGCAAAGTAAGGTTGTTTACCGCTATACAGATACCTCCTCAATACAACAGTTTTCAGAGCCAGAAATATTAAAACAATTAACGAAACTTAAGCTGGAAAAAAGTCCGGGACCAGACGGGATCACAAACGAGTGTATCAAGTCTCTACTACTGACACCAATCACTATCCTATGGAATAAAATATTAGACGAAGAAGCTGTGCCACGCCTATGGATGGAATCGGAAATTATATTGTTATATAAAAATGTGACCCAGCTGAAATAGGAAATTACCGCCCCATAAGCCTCATGCCTTGTCTCTACAAACCATTTGCCTTTTGTCTACTTGGAAGAATACCCTCAGACATTGATGCACACCAGCTGATCGAGTCAGCCAGATTCAGAAGAGGTTTTAGCACAATAGATCAGGTCCAACATGTTGACCAGGTTATAGAGAAATATTTAGAATTCAACAGACTCCTGTACGTAGCTTTTATAGAATACAAAAAAGCTTTTGACTCAATATTATACGAAAGCATCTGGAAAACGTTGAAATCACTGTAAAGTACTGAAATCACTGTAAATTAGTGTAAAAGAAAAATACATCAACATAAAAATACATCAATGTAAAAGAAAAATATCTAAAAAAACATTTACATTTAAATTTATTAATTTATTACAAACAAAAACATTTTCTTCAAAAAACATTACAAACAAAACATTTACAAGTAGACTCAAGTTAAATAGAGTTGGTGCAACAATTAACATAAAGAGTGTCGCGAGACAAGGAGATCTAATTTCACCAGAATTGTTTACAGTCGTTCTACAATATATAATGAGTAACCTACCATGGTCCAAACGAGGTATTAACATGAACGGAAACTTTTTAAGTCATCTTAGGTTTACCGACTACATTATTCTGTTATCGGAATGTCCACAACAACTAAACATGATGATAAATGACTTATACCAGGCTAGCTCAAAAGTCGGATTAGAAATAAACCTGGAAAAAACAAAAGTTATGACTAACCACCACACGTCACCAATTTTGATCAACGACATATCTCTCGAATTTGTAAATATTTACATATGTCTGGGTAAACAAATGTCTTTTAATAAAAATAGAAATTCAGGTGAGGTGGACCGGAGAGTCGCCGTCACCTGGAGGAAATAGTGGGCTCGTAAAGAAATTATCAAATCGCGATTACCGTTGTCTACTAAGAAAATAGCTATGGACAAGGCTATTTTACCATGTCTAACCTATGGGTGCCAAACTTAGTCGTTCGATCCTAAAACAAAAAACAAAATCCAGACCACTCAAAGACGAATGGACAGAAACATGGGTTTAAAACTCAAAGATAAGGCGAGGAATGCGGATATCCGCAAGAAAACCAAAGTTATAGACGCTTTAACTTTCTTGCTACAAATGAAATGGAAGTGGGCAGGTCACGTGGCTAGGTATAAGGACAACAGTGGACTCGGTAAAATTGTCCACACCGCGAGGAAGAAGAGCGAGAGGTCCCCCGCACACCAGGTGGACGGAAGAAATAGTGAAAGTAGCATGATGAGGTTGGATAAACACCACCAAAGATAGAAAGAAGTGGCATACCTTGGAGAACCCGAAGGGGGTCCATACAAAAATAATATCTACTCATAAGGCAACAACATCACAATACAAAATATTAATGTAAATAATTATTAGAGATTCGATTCTAATTATTCTAAACTTATTTTTAACTATGTTTAATCATTTCTAATTATATTAATAACTTTTTATAACTTTTTTCGAAAGGTAAATAAATTATGGCATTGTAAATTTTTTTGAAGTAAAACTTCTTTACGCACGCTTGACTTGGGGAGTATGCTGGTGAATGCGTGACGAGAGCGTTACGAAAAGTGTGATCGGGCGAGGCAAACGGAAGTTGAGTGGGAGATATAAGTTAGTGAAGACAGAAAGAGAAAGAGTTACGTTTCGTATATTACTGTAGGGACAAGAGACAGAGGTGCGAGCACACATTTTCTTTCTCTCTTTCTCTCATAGCTATTTATGTTTCGTATATCTAAGACACAGTGCAAGCCTGTATCACACGGTAGGAGCAAGAGAGAGCAGTGCGCGCGCACATTTTCTTTCTCTCTTCCTCTCATAGCCAGTGCATGAAATATATATATATATATATATATATATATATATATATATGCGAGTTTGCTAGCGTTACGCGAACGGTGATTTTTTTATTATTTTGTAATTTCATTTTGTTCTTGAACAATTTTGTATATTACTATTTTGTTCAATACATTAAATATTCTACGTTTAAAGTGAATAAAATTGTAAATTCATTTTGAAGTTCATATTTTGTGAATTTGAAGTTTTACTTCAGTCGTATGGTCTAAAGCACGCTCGTTTTTTATTTTGCATAGAATGTAATTTAATTTAATTTAGTAAAGTTTTATTATTATATAAAAATTAAAAAAGGAAAAAAAAAACGAAAAGTGTTCTCGATTTATGATTTAGCAAAACAACACGCAAATGTTTATAACGTTGGATGAAGGTGTACTCTCCCACGACACAATTAAACATTGGTTTCAAAAATTCATGGCCGTGAAATTTCGTTAAATTTCGCTGGTGAAAAAAAGTAATTTGACGTTTAACGTTGCATTAAAAGTAATTTGACGTATTAACGTTGTATTTAAACAAAAGTATCGTTCACGACCATATCTAATTACAACATGAGCTAAATTACTAAGCAGTTTATTAGATGTCACTCAACGACATTACATGATGACAGTTCATACGAAGTTTACAGGATGACAGTTCGTGCGACGGTTGCCACCATGGCAGAGCCACTGCCACCAACTGTCGCTATGTATATATTAACGTTGTATTTAAAGAAAAGTATCGTTCACGACCATATCTAATTACAACATGAGCTAAATTACTAAGCAGTTTATTAGATGTCACTCAACGACGTTACATGATGACAGTTCATACGAAGTTTACAGGATGACAGTTCGTGCGACGGTTGCCACCATGGCAGAGCCACTGCCACCAACTGTCGCTATGTATATATTAACGTTGTATTTAAAGAAAAGTATCGTTCACGACCATATCTAATTACAACATGAGCTAAATTACTAAGCAGTTTATTAGATGTCACTCAACGACGTTACATGATGACAGTTCATACGAAGTTTACATGATGACAGTTCGTGCGACGGTTGCCCTCATGGCAGAGCCACTGCCACCAACTGTCGCTATGTATATATTAACGTTGTATTTAAACAAAAGTATCGTTCACGACCATATCTAATTACAACATGAGCTAAATTACTAAGCAGTTTATTAGATGTCACTCAACGACGTTACATGATGACAGTTCATACGAAGTTTACATGATGACAGTTCGTGCGACGGTTGCCCTCATGGCAGAGTCACTGCCACCAACTGTCGCTATGTATATATTAACGTTGTATTTAAACAAAAGTATCGTTCACGACCATATCTAATTACAACATGAACTAAATTACTAAGCAGTTTATTAGATGTCACTCAACGACGTTACATGATGACAGTTCATACGAAGTTTACATGATGACAGTTCGTGCGACGGTTGCCCTCATGGCAGAGCCACTACCACCAACTGTCGCTATGTATATATTAACGTTGTATTTAAACAAAAGTATCGTTCACGACCATATCTAATTACAACATGAGCTAAATTACTAAGCAGTTTATTAGATGTCACTCAACGACGTTACATGATGACAGTTCATACGAAGTTTACATGATGACAGTTCGTGCGACGGTTGCCCTCATGGCAGAGCCACTGCCACCAACTGTTGCTATGTATATATTAACGTTGTATTTAAACAAAAGTATCGTTCACGACCATATCTAATTACAACATGAGCTAAATTACTAAGCAGTTTATTAGATGTCACTCAACGACGTTACATGATGACAGTTCATACGAAGTTTACATGATGACAGTTCGTGCGACGGTTGCCCTCATGGCAGAGCCACTGCCACCAACTGTCGCTATGTATATACAGTAGACTTGGGCGATACGAGTATTTTGAGATACTTAGTACGACGAGTACGAGTATTATAAAATATTGGTGACAAAATACTCGTCGAGTATTGGCGGCGTAATTCCGTTGTGAGAGTACCATATTACAAATGGCTATAAATATGCGGTCGCGGGAGACGTGCAATAAATCTTAATTGCTACCAATTATGAACGGTTCAATGCTCATATCCTTTATTTTTTACAGCTAAAATTGGCGGAAATTCCTATAATTTCTAAATAAGACATTTTTGATAAAACAGTGTTTCATTTTTCTTTCATACTAACATAAATATTTATAGCTCCAGCCTTAGGACTGGTAACTAAATGTTTAATTTGGCATAGTCATTTAAATAACAAATTTAAAACATGAATCACATTATTTGCATAATTACCATTAATTAAAAAAAATAAATTATGTTATTAAATTGGCTATGATACATGGAAGGACAGATACATGAGCAATCTTATAAGTTTTCCGTTTTTTTCAGTTTGAAGTATAGAACCCCAAAAAAATGTGACCATCTTATATTCAAACATATTTAACGATTTCAAGCGCTTAAAACATAATTGTCCTTTATCTACAAGCTGCCACATATATAAAAAATTGTCCTTCATCTACAAGCTGCCATATATATAAAAAATTGTCCTTCATCGACAAGCTGCCACATATATAAAAAAAATGTCTTTCGTCTACAAGCTGCCACATATATAAAAAATTGTCCTTCATCTACAAGCTGCCACATATATAAAAAATATCCTTCATCTACAAGCTGCCACATATATAAAAAATTGTCCTTCATTTACAAGCTGCCATATATATAAAGTTTGCTGTCGCCCGCCGTTAATCACCAACTAAAGATATCAAATACTTTATTATAGACACACTTGATAATTTAGTTCCATTGATCATGCGACTTGATTATATATTAGTGCGATCTATATGGATCAAATGATTCGATCCGACACTAGTCTGTTTGTATCGATCCAAGTTTTTATCACCTTTGTATCCAAATAAAATATTGAAGTATTGTATGATGTTGGTTTGATACTTGAAATTATCGGCTTGGATTGTGAAACCCTGTTCTATACAAAGTGCCACATGTATATTTGTAGAACTTGCTAAATATTAAAATGTTAACCTCCGTTTTCCATATCACATTTAACTTAAAGATGCAAAATGTTTACAGTATGTCTAATAATATAGGCGAGTTTTTAGGTTTACAAACAAGTTTTGGAAGTGAAAGTTGTTTTTGGTTCACCTTGTCTAAAATGTTTTAATGGGAACAGATTCGCGACTCCATATCATGCTAAGTGTGATGCATTTTGGATATACTTGGCATATGGTTCGACTTCGGGTATACTCGGTGCGATCCAACGAATGGAGCCGAGTTAGGAAGTATATTTTTATTATGTCATTTGGCCCATTAGAGAGTCATTGGCGCAGCGGTAAAGCACTGGATAATGTACGGAACGCGTTCGAAGTCTGAGTTCAAATTCTTCATAAAAAAATAAAAAATATAAAAATAAATAAAAAAATCTTGTGTGTTGTTTCTTAGGTTTTTTTTTGTTATTTTTTACAAAAAATATTATTTATTAGTAGAATTCAAGTCCGAAACCTTCTCTCCTACGCTTGGAATATACTCAGTATATAAAGTCTACATTTGTGATGAAGGTGCATATTTTCTTTTGAGACAAATATATTTGCTTATTAAGTTATACATTTTATATAGAAATGCAAAACTTTTATAAATTGAATTAACCTGTATGAATGTATGTATCATATTTATTATGATATTATTAATTTACTTAATTTGAATGTTGTTTAATTTTTTAATTCAAAATTTCCCACAAACACAGGGTGATTATATTGGTTGCCAAAGTTTTCACTTCTACCGTGTGGTCTTAAAGATACCCAATTCTCTTGGTGACTTCCAATATTTATAAGGGGACTAACAGCTTTATGATTATTAATAAAGTCTATTACTTATAATATAACAATTATGGTCTTAGATTAAATTTTTATAAACCATTTTGGACGTAAAGAAAAAATTGAAAATAAAATAATATATTTTAAATTATATTTATCTGGTAATTTAACTTTGTTTTCAGTGTTAAGAGTAATATATTACAATAAATACATGTTTAAAACAATACATATTATTATTTTACGTCAAAAGGAGTTTGTATTCCTATTGTTTAAAAATAATTCAGCATATTCTAATGGAACTCACTCATTGTTGAATATTTAGAATAATACACAAAAATATTTTATCCTATATACGTACGAGTATACTGGCTTTTGCAACATGTATAAAACTAATATCTGATAAATGATGAACAATGTTCAACTTCAGTAAATTGGGTATAGGTTTATTCATTTAGTGATTAAAATAAAATATATTATTGTTTTAAAATTCACAGCAAAACACTGAAACACAAATTGTATTAATCAGAATGAGTGACGTATATATATATATATATATATATATATATATATATATATGTAGTACATTACTACCCTACCCTAAAGTTGGTCATTTATTAGTATATTATGATCTGTGTGGTACATTTGAACGTCACTCATTCTGATTAATTAAATTTATATTTATATACATAATTTATATATATATATATATATATATATATATATATATATATATATATATGTATATATATATATATATATATATATATATATATATGTATATATATATATATATATATATATATATATATATATAAACTCTTTTGTAAAAGAAACGGGCACTTATAGGAATAAACCATATCAGAGTTATTTTATTATTATTTGATGCATTTTATATGGCGATATGATGAGAATATTGTTATTTATTATTGCGATATCGGTTTTACCTACTTCAGTCATTAAAAATGCGAATAAATAAAAAAAAACGATGTAAAGTCCACAGACAAGCGTTTTCATACTGGTACATTAAAAATGGTTAAAGTTTATTTTTGAATATTTTTTATTAATTTAACATAAAATTTGAAAATTTAGTAACGAGTATGGCCTCCTCTAGCTAAAATCAATCCGCTTAATCTGCTAACATGCTTTCGACGACGTTTTTTATCATTTCCTGAGGAATACGTTCCTATTCAGCGACGATCACATTTTTAAGGGCCTGAATGTTTTCTGGAGCTGGTTTTACGGCTCTGACGCGTCGTTTGAGAGTATCCCATATATGTTCTATCGGATTGAGGTCGGGACCTCTAGCTGGCCAGTCTAACCGACGAATTCCGGCCTCCTGCATATACGCATCAACGTGTCTAAAGCGGTGGGCACGAGTTTTGTTGTTCATAAAAATGGACTAGCCTCCAACTGCTGTTAATGCGGGTTGGGCATGAGGAATAAGAACCTCTGTTATGTACCTTTGCGCATTAAGTGTGCCATTTTCAATAAAAACTAACTCGGTACGGTCATCTGAGTTAACACCAGCCCAAAATATTACGGAGCCTCCACAGTAAGAGGTGATTTCCTCAAAGCGCACTTCTGCGAAGCATTCTCCAGGTCTTCGTAAGACTCGCCGATGTAGATCCTCACCACTAATCGATATACGAGCTTCATCGGAGAATAAAACACTATTCCATTCTTGTCGAGTCCATGATGAAAAATTTTGATCAAATCTCAATCTGGCAACTCGATGCTCACGGAGCAATGTAGGGCCCCGAGTTGGGCGACAGCTACGTATATTGACGGCCTGAAGTCTCCTTCTGACTGTCCATAAACTTACTCGTGTACCTCTGACGTCTCTGTTTGAGATCCACGTACGTAACTTGACAATTTCGTAGCGCTTGACTGACTATGAAGCGGTGGTCCCGTAGCTGAGTGCACCGTTTTCTTCCGGAACCGGGCCTTCTTCTGACGGAGTCCGTTTTTTGGTATCCTTGCCAGGTTCTTTGGATGGTGGAATGGCTCACATTATACTGCTGGGACACACAACATTACCTACAGTCTTCTTCAAGCAGCGCAATAATTTTACTAGCTCTCATCGTTTTTTCAACTATACTGAGGACAACAAACAGAAGTGAACTAATGCAGCAAACAGTAGAAATTTAATTAAAATTTATTGGTTAAAATAAAAAACGTAACAAATGAAAAAGAACTTAATAAGAGTTGAATTTCATTTACCGCCAAAAAAAAACGTTTTTGACAGTGAAAGAGAATTTCCATTCAAAAAGAATAAATTTCAAATTTAGAATGTTCGTTTTTATGTGCCGGAATACACTGTACCTGCCAGTAACAATTACAATTAATACAACCTCTTAATAAATAATATTTTGTTAAAATATGACAAAATTAAAAGCACCCGTTTTTTATGCAAAAGAGTGTATGTATATATATATATATATATATATATACACACACACATATATATATATATATATATATATATACACATATATATATATATATATATATATATATATATATATATATATATATATATATATATATATATATATATAGGCAAGATAAAACAATCAAATAAATTGAAATCCCTTGACAATAATTACTTATCACTATAGAATTATGCTAATTTGTGTGAAAGAGGCAGAACCTTCCCTTTTCAATTTAATTACTATGTGAATATGGAACTTATATATTTACATCACCTGATTAAATGTTTTCGAGCAAATCTTTGCCCAAAACGTTATGTCGAGTTAATATACATGTTGCGCCATCTATCAACACGTTATCGTAGTAAATTTGTTTTTATTAAGTAAATAACATCTCATTCTCATCAGCAATCATATTATTTATGGGGTTAAAAGGTAATATACACGTTAATTCGAATCGTGAAGTACGTTTATAGCGTCCTTTATATAACTCTGTTTGCGTCTAAGCTCGAATGTATAACCAACATCTAAACCATTGTTTATATAACATTAGTTAATTATAGTTAATTAATATGATAATATCTAATATTATGTTGACATAACACAATCTATGTATTTACTTTTAGAGGAGGAATGTGAGACGCCAACGGGGTGGGGCACCTGCAAACTGATTGCGGAATGTCCTCATGCGCAGGATGATTTGAAGAAGGGAATGAGACCACAGGTAAGCAGAAAAACTAATCAAAAGTTATAAACGTAGGTTATAGTGTCAAAATTAGGGATGAAGTCGAAAAAAGCCAGGCTTGCTTACAGAAACCTTGCCCTGGTGTGCAGGTTTGTTTACAGAGACACTATTGTACTTACCTTATCATACAAGATATTTAAATAAATAACTTTTTTTTTGTGTCTGTCAACGAACTGTGTTTAACATTATACATGTTTAACATTATGCCCCAGTTCCGTAAGGGTACATTTTGGGCTAGACCAAAGTTGTGTCAAAATATTGCTTTATGCAACGCATTAGGTGTCTTTCAACTAGACTGTCTTAGAACTCGAACCCTGTGTTTAACATTACACATATAATTCATACAGTTATAAATGGCTAACGATATGCCCCGGTTCCGTAAGGGTACATTTTGGGGTAGACCAAAGTTGTGTCTAAAATATTGCTTTATGCAACGCATTAGGTGTCTTTCAACTAGTCTGTCTTAGAACTCGAACCCTGTGTTTAACATTACACATACAACTCATAGAGTTATAAATGGCTAATAAGATGCCCTGGTTCCGTAAGGGTACATTTTGGGGTAGACCAAAGTTGCGTCAAAATATTGCTTTGTGCAACGCATTAGGTGTCTTTCAACTAGACTGTCTTAGAACTCGAACCCTGTGTTTAACATTACACATACAATTCATACAGTTATAAATGGCTAACGACATGCCCCAGTTCCGTAAGGGTACATTTTGGGGTAGACCAAAGTTGTGTCTAAAATATTGCTTTATGCAACGCATTAGGTGTCTTTCAACTAGACTGTCTTAGAACTCGAACCCTGTGTTTAACATTGCACATACAACTCATAGAGTTATAAATGGCTAATAACATGCCCCAGTTCCGTAAGGGTACATTTTGGGGTCGACCAAAGTTGTGTCTAAAATATTGCTTTATTACATTTGGTGTCTTTCAACTAAACTGTCTTAGAACTCGAACTCTGTGTTTAACATTACACATACAACTCATACAGTTATAAATGGCTAACGACATGCCCCAGTTCCGTAAGGGTACATTTTGGGTGCGACCAAAGTTGTGTCTAAAATATTGCTTCTTGGTGTCTTTCAACTAGACTGTCTTAGCACTCGAACGATATGATGACTGTGTGAGGGTACAATTAAGTAATTTTAGTTATGATCTTTTATATGTATTTTTTCGTTCACGAGCGTAGTGCTGTGCTGTTCACGAGCGTATTTCAATTAACAAAAATTGAATAATTGCGACATATTCACCTTGTACCCATTCTTTGTCTGACTCTTTACGTTCCTCCTCTCCACGCATGAATACACTGCAACGAACATCATTGAAACCCGCATTTCTACTTTGATTAACTTTCAAAAACATATTCATTACTCTTAAACTTCTAATCCTAATTATAAAGTGTGAAATGTCAATTTTTATATATCAGAAATGCTTAAAATTTTTTTGTTACCTATTTTATTGAGGATTAATAAATTTATCTTAACATCGCTACTCTTGTTCTAAGTACTTTTTAATTTAAAACTGTTACTGTGGCTTATCTATAAATGATAGGTAAAGCATTTACCTAGACAGACTCTCCTTCAGATATTTTTAAGAGCTACAATTCACCGATACTTATTATTACTGTGTCTGTCATAGTTTCACCAGCATTCATCGTGAAAGCACCCAGACATTCTGACAGCGGCCAGACCATTTACTCAAAAAACAGTGGCAATCTGGAAGCTATAAGCTATCATATAGTGAAAGACGTATGTCGATAGAATTAGTAGTTTTTGCGTGAATCCTTAGAAAATAAACAAACAATACTTTCCGTTTTATTATATTAGTAGAACATCATAACGTAAATAAAATTGAATATATTTGGCGTTAAATTTGTAGAAATTCATTATTCACTATTAAATGAAACTACGTGATATAGTATTATTTCTACTTTCTCTAGTTTCTTTACCACGACCTAGGTTTCGTTGTATTACATTCAGGTGGGATATTAGCAAAGATCATCTTCAGGTGAGATATTGCTAGTAGAAATAATACTACATCTAGTAGAAATAATACACTTTAAGTAGAAATAATACTACATCACGTAGTTTCATTTAATTGTAAACAAAATTGTTTATAATATAGACGTTACACGGGTTTTATTGTAAGCAGATACATATCAAAGATTAGTTGCCCCAGCTGTTAGTAAGACCTTTACCGAGCTTTGTATTTCTTGCTTTTTTCCTTTTATGAGGAAGGGTTGGGAAATGCATGATTTCATGTGTTGGTGTAACAGCAGTGGAAAATAGAAAATTGGCGTTGAAGTTAAAAAACGTTTTTGGAAAAAATTGGATCTTAATTCTAGAAATGTCTAGTATGAGTGGATATCTAGTACTAGTGAATCAGAGAAGTGGTCTGAAAAGAAAAAAGGGTGCGTGTACTTATGTACGCGCGTGAGAAGTTATACTTCTTTGGCATCATTAAATAATACATACGGATAGATAACCTCAATTATATTGGAGCACTTCAAAAAGTCTATAAACACAATTTTTTCACTAATACTTACGAATATTAAATATATTAATCAAAATATTGAATTTAAATCACTACTGAATATAATTTATCAGCACATATATAAATCGCACTTATATTTTTTTATCCAATAAATTCAAATGAAAAAGCGGCTCACTGCGTCAACATTATGTACTTGAAGTATTTTTGTTACGTGAAATTAATAATCATATCTATCAAAAGATGGCGCTGCGTTGATGTATGGAAATTATAAACTAATTGATATTTTAATTCTGTATGAAAAGTGAATACAAAATAAAGATTAAAACAATATTACCATAAAGCTAAATGCCTTATGGTAATATAGTTTTTATCTATTATCTGCATAAATTGAAATCATCATCAAGTAAATCTGCATCAAATGGTAATATTGTTTTTAAATATCATCTGCCTCTCTGTATAAGTATTTATATGTGAAACTTGGATATTAGATTTATTAGTAATATAAATAAAGAATCACAATTAATGACATCAAACATTTTTAAATTATTCGAAAGACAAATAAAATGCAGAATCTAAAAATAAAAAACTTGTCTTGGAGGCGCCGGGTATCGATCTCGGTACCTCTCACATGCTAAGCGAGCGCTCTACTATCTGAGCTACGCCCCCAACGTAAGTTTCGTACAAAATATTGGTATTAATATAAAGTCTCAATAACTGCAACTTCATACTGTAACTTTTGTGTGACGAATCTTAAAATTTCACTCCCATCATTTTTTTATAACGCGCCTAAAGAAGTATAACTTCAAAAAACATTTTTACTGTGGTCTATTACTACTTATGTTCAGGCACTTATTTATGTTCGCCATCGAACTTAAGTTCACACTTTTAGTTATGTTCAAGCTCTTACTTATGTTCACAATCTTATTTGTGTTGATGCTTTATGTCCACGAAAAAAAATAATTCTTTTTCTGGATTAATGTTTATCTATATTCATCTTCTTGATATGTGACTACAAAATTTTAAGGAGATTGGTTGGGTAGTTGAAACATGAAAGTGGGACAAATATATAAAAAACTCACTTTTGTATTTATAATATTAGATGGAATACGAATCATGCAACAGCTAAGTGTTTATATTAATTTTTAAATATATACTTCTTCACACAATTTACACTTCAAACTTCCACTGTTCATCTTAATAAAATAATAATGTTCATAGAGCATTATATATAATAATGGACAAGAAGATAACTTGTTCTATTTCATTTGCAAGGAAGATGCAGACGGGACAATTTGCTGTCCGTGATTATATATTGGGAATAGGATATAGCTGCAAAATCCCCTATTTGTGGCCAAATAGAGAAAGTTAGTTTGGCATTGAGAAAGTCCATGTACAGCTGACTATCTTCTTTTGGTTGTGGACTTATCAGTTTCGACTGATGTATAGAAATATAAATTATTAAACGAGTGAACACTGACCGTCAACCTGTATGCGTAAGGATCCTTCTTTCTATTGTGCCTAACCTAACCTAACCTAACTGAGATTGACAGTCATTATGTCTATTTGAACTTTAGATGCAACTACCTGAAAAATTAAATGGGTGCTTTTATTGTACCGTTGGCGTAAGTTTTCATTCAGGATATTTTTCTCCTACCAGGTGTCCTTCTATCCAAAAACGCCTGCCTCGCATAATAAATTGAAAAGTTGGTATTTCTCCTGGCACATGGTATGTTGGAGGTGTTGGAGCTTAAGTGTTTTTGTGCTTTCCAAGATCTTTGTGACTTTGTTCGTCCGCTGACGTACAATTGTACTGCATACTTTATTAACCAATGAGATTCACAACATTCTGCAATATATCTATAATATACATGCTTGTTACTTGTAATTTCTGCGAAGACCCATATTTCAGTGCCTTATATTAAGAATGAAGATACGTAACAACAGACCACATGTGTTTGCAGGGTCATACTTAAGTTACAATAACAAAGAATTCTTTATATCTTACGAAAAGCGTTTTAGACTTGCTCAATACTGCATGGTTAACGGGTTACAGAGGAGTCCAATTTATAGTGATGAGTGAGTTAAGTGTTTGGCTATTCACCCCGTATTTTATTTTTTTGCAGCTAACATTGATCTTGTACTGAGAGCTAGGTTATTAAGTGTTTAAAGACCTTGGACACTGTTAGCTATTAAGATGGTGTTGCGTAAAACTGCACCATGATAGTGTTTTACTTCTAGCTTAAATTTGCCGAGGGGCAGTCAGATAATAATCATCACCTTCATAAAAAAACATTAATAAATATGGTGTCTAAATTGCATCGTAGGTGTGATGCAGTTTAGACAATGTTTCAGTTATTGACAATTTGAAAGCATCTGATAGACTTTCAGTTATGTTAAAATTGCCAACTGTGAACGTATGTTGCGATTAAGATATAAAACTTTTGATTCAATTTTCTACTCACATTTTACGTCGATAATTAATACGCACTCGCTGATGGTTTAGCACACAACTGGTCGATACTGGAGTAGAATGAAAGTATAATTATTGTGTCAAACTTTTGGGACAAACCTGGACGAGAACAATTTTGCTTTGATAAGATATTCTTTGAGATGTAGGTGCGAGTATCAGAGTATTGTGTGGTCAAAATATTAGAGGTAGCGATATTGTGAATTAGCATTTGTTACTTCTGTAGGAATATTTTATCGAACTAAAAGCGAATTGAGAGGTCTATGTAGAGGATTATTGGGTAAAATACAGTACAGGCTCCATCATTTACTACAGAGCATATTCGATTTTCTGTTCGGATTTTTATATTTTAACAATATATATGACGGTACGGGTTCCGTCATTTGTTTAACTATGGAAGATATTCAGATTTTTATATTTTAACAATATACATATCTACGATGATAGGAAAATAGAAAATAAACTACCATAAATTGAAGTCAGCAAGCTAATCAAAATAATTCATTGTAAGTTCTAATCTAAACTATATATGTATATATTTACATATATATATATATATATATATATATATATATATATATATATATATATATATATCTCGTTATATTTCCATGGTGCATTTTCCAGGAATTAAAGCTCTAGGATAATCGCCAGAGTTTTCCTATAACTTCTGTGTAGGCTTCTTAAAATTAAATTTTTTCATACTTTACGTTAATTTCTTTAGAAATAGGAGAAAGGTAGGAAGAGAACGGAAAGATGCGATACCAATTTGAATCATATACTTGCAAAATTTCATGCATATAGGTTTAAAATTTAAAAATATACGTGGGATTGCGACAGATGGACAAACACTATCTCAAATCTTGTTTAACTATGGAACCGTATAGAAAAAATTCTTTGCTGTATATGTCAAGCGAATATTGAGATGTTCACAGTTCATAAAAATTATTTTCAAAATGAGCTTACTTTGCTACTGTACTTCTTGAACAAAGGCAAGGTTGTGTTATTGGCTACTACTATGCACTAAAATGCTAAAATAGATCAGTTATTAGGCTACTACTCATGACCACTCATGGGAGGGGTGCCATCCATATAACAAGGGCAGAGGTTAATTCCTCTATTATTGCCGTGAGTATTCAAGAGGAAGTGTCCCAGATGATAACTGGCCTAATGACAGAAGTTGCTCTAATGGTCGAAGAATCATCCATCTCCGAGGGGAGCTCGAGACAGTGCAAGCCGAAAGAGATGCAGCATGCCGAGAGAAAAATAATCGGATGCCTCAACATCAAGTGGTACCTATGTCTTACAGAGCAGGTGTCCTGAGAGGATGATACATTAACGTGCATTTGGCTAAAGGAACGTATTCCGACTGTCAATACACACATCCGAGGCATAAATCTTTAGCACTGGCAAAGAACAGCCAAAATTGACCGCTCCTGGACAAGCTTCAGAAAGAGATGAAACCCCAGGCCTTGGGGATCAAAATTATTAGAACGGCCCTGATCAGAAAGGGCGGAGTAGTAATTGAAGCAAGAGATGCAGAGAGTGCACGTAAGTTGCAGGAGGTGGCTTTATCTATTAATGGCATAAAGATGAAGGAAAGATGTGAAAAGTTCCCTTTGGTATTGTTTATGATGTGACAAGGGAGATGAACATGAAAGATTTCCTTTGAATACTTAAAGATAAGAAAGAAATCCAGAAAGTCCAGAATGTGTAGCACGAACCAGTACCTTATTCAGAACAAGGTGCCAAGACTGGGATCAAGTTACACCGGAAATATTTGCGAGACCTTAAATATTTTCTGTCACTTTTGCCTGATGACAACTCCAATCTTGACACTGTTGTGCAGTGGAGCATTAGGAATGCAACAGTATAATTCTAGGCAGTAGCTTTGATCCAGAGTTACATCATTCAGAGCTTGACGACATTGTGAAAATCGAAGTACTTAACCCGAACAAGGCTCCAAGTATAGATATTATTGATAACAAAATTGTTAAAGTGGTTTGGGTTACTCCGATACCTGAGATACCTGCTGTCTTCAATCAGTGCTTGCACGGGAGCCTAAAATTTCCTAAAAATCTGGAAGGTGGGGAGGCTAAAAGTAATCTCACAGAATAATGGGAAATCGCCTAGCGTTGTAACATTATATAGACCCATTACTCTATTTCCAGTCCTTGGGAAATTGCTTGAACAGGCGATAGTGGTACATTTGTTAGCGCAGTTGTCTCACTTTCCGGGGTCTTCTAACTAGTTCGGTTTTCAGACCGGGATGTTCACTTCGGATGCGATATCTGCCGTATTGTTCTGGCTAGACACATGCCTAGAGAAATATGTACTTGTAATTTTTCTGGACATCTTTGGCACCTTTGATAACGCCTGGTGCCCGGCCATCCTGTTTGCGTTGGGAACTAGGGGAGTGTGAACGGACCTCCGCCAATTGGTTAGGGATTACTTTTGGGATCGTGGGATCTATTTGCAGTATGAAGGTGTAGAAGTTAGGAAAACGTTGACCAGGGGCTGCCAGCAAGTTTTGGTCCTCGGTCCTGTTTGGTGAAATATAATGTTTGATGTTGTTTTTACGATATTCATTCAGGGATGCGGAACCATCGCATATGCCGACAATACTTTGCTTATGGTCAGAGGAGCAAGCCATAGAGAGATAGAAAATTAGGCGGCTGACTACCTCCCAGATTACACGACTGGGGCATTAAGAACAAGCTTAGCTTTGCCCCACAGAAATCTGGGGGGTCCTTTTCAAGGGCAGGCTGGCAGGGGGTGTTACTGTTGTGATGACCAGACCTAGATTCTGTGTGCGTGATCAGGTCACATACTTGGGCATGGTCCTTGACTCTAAATGGAGCTTTTTCCGCAGGGGTGGTGCATCAGGGAGAGGTACAGGGTGGCATTTCATGCTATGGCCCATCTTGCCGGAGCTGGCTGGGGTCTGAATACCTCGACCCTCAAAATTATGTATACAGAGCTATATCTAGGTATATTGACCTATGCGCTATGGGCTTCTTGGTGTATTGGGGTCCAGCAAGTTAGAATGGTCGTACTGTGGTTGCAGTACGCATAACTTTTGGCTCTTACCAAAGCATCTGTATGCTTTGGTAAGAGCCAAAAGTTATGCGTACTGCAACCACAGCACGACCATTGGTTCTGTAACCTGCTTGATGGTGGATGGATGATGATGATGATGATGGTTTTGCCGGTTTGGCGGGGCTTCTGCCTTCTGATCTTGCCATCGTGGAACGCGCGGCTAACTTCATTTTTGTACAGGGTAGGAAATTTAGTGCTGGCCAATTGATCTTTGAGTTCTTAGCAGATAAACTACTTTTTGACCAAAAGAGATATATTTTGGAGATGGTATGTCCTCATTGGCTTATACAAAATACCCCTGTGTTCGAAAGTCCCCAAATACTATCCTATATCTACTATTGAGCACTTTCACCAAACAGGGTTAAGTACTAGTACCACTAAATGTCTCGTGCGAATGCTTTATATGCCCCTGAAGATCAGCCCATACTCAAGCAAGTCACTATGGTTAAAGATCTCTTGTACAAAACATTCACCTGATTCTACTCTACTGCTGTCTTGACGTATGCTCTCAATCAAAACTCTACACGCTTTGTTGAGGCTTCTGCAAGCAAATGAAATGCTAGAATATCTCAGGTTATTTCTTAGAGCAAAATCTATACAAACTCACACATCAGAAATTGTGAAGTAAATAGACATTAATGAGTTATTTTTATTCAACAGCTTAGAAATATCGGAAAAAAATAACCTGATGGTTTCACCAGTGGAGCCGCAGAAATCCACCTTGACTGCCAACTATCATGGACAATTTCTTAAATACCTTTTTTCGAACTAAAGGAGGTTCATTTTTTACAAATTCATAACTTTGCCAACAGTTGTGCGGTTTCAGTGGAAAGGCGGCGAAAGTCTGCTGCCCTCCAGAGGCATCAACACCACAACCTTCCCCGCCTTCCGACTACGAAGACTACGATGATAGTGGTCTATTGCCGGGCGCGGAGTGTCGCCCCATACCGCGCAATGCTACCAGGGTGCCAAAGACTGGCCAGAAAGCACGGGACAGTAAGTCGCTGATTTAAGCAACATTTATAGCAACATTTTATCTAACTTTCATCAATTTCAGCACCTCATTCAACTTTCATAAATTTTATGTTCAATAATACAATTACATTTTATGCAGTGATACACCTGAGTTACTTGATAATGATCTGTCTGTGTGGCGTTAATTAGCTTTGTTAAACTTTTTTTATTTTTAATTATTAAAAAGTACACTATTCCCAAACCATCATCCAATTTGTCTTAGAACCCCTCCAGGGGCATGTAACAAGTCATCTTATTTAAAATACCCCTGTGTTCAAAAGTTCCCAAATACTGTCCTATATATACTACAGGGTTAAGTACTATCCCCACTCAAGAGTCATTTAGTACCACTAAATGTCTCTCTCGAATGCTAAATGTCTCCCGCGAACATGCATTATAGTTTTAACTGGCTATTTTAATCAAGAAAATAAAAAAAATGGAGGATTATTGCAATTAAAAAATTCAACAAATTTTAAAAAAAGAAATCAAGAAATAAAAAAAATCAATAAAATTTACAAACGTGATATGTTGAATATATTTGGTGTTAATTTTGTAGAAATTCATTATTCACAATTAAATGAAACTACGTGATGTAGTATTATTTCTACTTTCTTTAAGTTCTTTATCACGACCTAGCGCACTTAAAGATGTTGTAATACAACGAAATCTAGGTTATGGTAAAGAACTTAAAGAAAGTAGGAATAATACTACATCACGTAGTTTAATTTAGTTGTGAACGTAATATGTATTATATAATTGTCAAACAGACTTGGATAGATGGATGTTTGTTACTCTATAACTCCATAATTTCTGAATGGATCTAGATGAAATTTAGCACAGGAATACATTATAGTCTTGGAATGATATATAAGCTTCATATCTCAAAATCTAGAGTAGGTCCTAAGGGATAGCATCTATCTCTTTTTAGGGTTCCGTCCCTCAAATAAAAAAAAAATAGAATCCTTATAGGATCCTGCCGAAGCACTTTTTCTCAAGTTGAAATTAATTTTGTACACTGAGGCCTACAGCCTTACACTGCTGTAAACATTTCAAAATTATTCTGGTTCACACGACAAAACGATACGGCTTTTTAAAGAACTTTTTTTATTCACGTTTTATTTACTGATTATCAAAACTTATAGAGTATTTGCAATTGTCCTGCAATTTTTAAAAGTCAGAGTAATGCCTTATAGCACCTTATAGCATAAGGCTTTATAGCATAAGGCTTTATAGCATAAGTAAAGGGATAAATACATACAAAAATCAATAATTTTTAATTCTATGTGGAAATACAATTAGTTTTGTTTTTATACCTGTGAAAGATATGGCAGGCAATATATTTATGTTGAGAAAAATTAATAGTTGCTAATAGTTTAATTAGATATACTATATACCCTCATCTTAACCTTATAGTAATCTTTAACATAGAGTTAAAGATTACTATAAGATTAAGATGAGGGTATATAGTATTAGATTAAATTATACACACACACATATATATATATATATATATATATATATATATATATATATGTGTGTATAGATAGATAACATATAGTAATCTTTAAGGAGTCATTACAATAGCATCAGATCAGAGACATATTCCAGCGTATTAAAAGAAAATGTATGCTCCGAAGCTGTAAGTTAAATCTAATAAAATATAAAAATGTAAAGTATGTTATATACTTAAAGTGGATGGCTTCTGAAATCAAGAAGAACCTTGAGCGAGTCCAGTACTTTGTCTTCTCACGTAAGGTTTTTATACATGAAGTAAACGGTCTTTGTGTTTCAATTTGTGATCATTAGCGTTTTTTATTAGAATCCAATTCCCCTAAAATACGAATTCCAAGAACCATTTTTCGTCAATTCAAGAATCTCAGTTAATTCAAAACATCATCAAGTGTAAGCTCTTCATTACGTCATTCAAGAGTTCCTCGAATTCTTCTCTGTTGACAGTTAATTGCATGTTACAGGGACATTTTCTCTTTTGGGCTCCAAATTGTTGTTTAAATAAAATACATATGATGTTCATAATATTACCGGTAATCGACTTGGTTAATGTGTTTCTTTGCAAAACATATAGGAACAAAAATGCGGCAACATTCCGCAATGATGAGGTAAAGAATGAAAAATCACCGCATGTGTTAGAATTGCAATTTAACATCTTATTAGTTCTAACGGTAGGAACCCACTTTATCATTAGCCATAGATATAATTATTAACGTATCAAACGCATTCCTGCAATATTTTTCTATGAAATAAAGGCAATTATAATAATACCACGACGAACGAATAAGGTTTACATAAATAAAACCAGGTAAAAGACAAGGTAATTGCTTGTCTTCACTTGACTATCATTTAGTATAAATTTACTACCCACAAGGCTTGGTTATCTGATATCACCGCATTGTTTTATTGAAATAAATAACTAATGCCTTCCTGCATTACAAGGAAGTATTTTAATTACATGGCTACGGTTAATGATTGTTTCGGAACAACATTTCATTTGCAGTTCTGCACATAATATATAATAATAATTGTTTATTTGTATTATTTTTATTTGTACATTTAGAAAACAAAAATGAGACAACAAATATAACGCACAAAAGCCTGGAAAGGTCAAATCATATTTATTTTGGTACATTTGAAAACGTGGATATATATTTAACTGTACTATCCTACTCACACCTGCTGCTTACTCGTTCGTCTTTTATTATAACGTCTCAATTTTCATGATTACAACTATCTTTTTATATATTTGCTATCTTTAACTCTCCATCTCTTTTGTTAACGAATGTTATTTTATAATTGAATACGTGATGTAAATTATAATTGAATACGTGCACGTAGTTAAATTGTTTGAGTCCTGTCTGGAAACATTTTTTCTTAGTTTTATAAGAGTATAACGTTTATATTTAATACAACAATATGGAATGAAATAAAAAAATGCTATTCCGTGAAGTTGCAAATCTTAACAAATAATGAATATCTGAACTTTATGTTGTATAATAAATGTAAAAAAAATAGTTAAGCGCATATGGAAGATGTGGCGAAAGAAGTATCTTATTTGAATCGCACTGCTGGCGAATATTGAGCAAACATTTAATGATTTTAGAGTGCATCGGGTACCTGCAGTATGTGTACCCATGCGAGCTCACCGAGACACTGAGCGCACGCAAGGACATGGCGCGCCGCTATCAGTGCTTACACAATGAGACTCGCCTTGCTGAGGGAGCCCGGCGTGTGACGATTGGTGAAATACCGCATATGGTAAGTTGCGCCATTTACTGTGCTTGCTATAATTCATTTATTATACCACTAGTTGCCATTTCCACATTTTTCGAGCGAAAATGGACTATGAAAATATTTTGTTTCCATCATTTTCCTAAATAACAGTTATTTATGGTCAGGTAATTTATTAACGGTATTGTCAATGGTTTAGTTATTTATGATATACTTTACCGAATACAGAGTTATACAGCCAAATCTAATAATAGAAAAGTGCTGGTAACAAAGCCGCTTACAATGTAATTATTAGTAAACAAACAAACTTTGCAATTGTAACAAACTTTGCAAACAAACAAATGTAATTACCACTTACAATGTAATTACTAGTAAACAAACAAACTTTGCAATTGTAACAAACTTTGCAATTGTAACAAACTTTGCAAACAAACAAATGTAATTACCACTTACAATGTAATTACTAGTAAACAAACAAACTTTCCTCTTCATAAATTAGTATGATATGTATCAGGAAACAAAGTGTCATCCCTTTATTGTACGAAACAAGTTTTAATAATCTAATTTATTCTCCTAGATTAAAAAAATATTACAAAAGAAAAAAAAACTGATTGCTTATTCACGGTAATTTGATTTATATTCGTTATATATAAATTAAGTTCTCTGACAGAAGTTCATGGAAAACCAATTGAGCTATGCGCATTTTTGGTTCTGATAAATTGTTATAATAAATTGAATGTTTTGCAAGTTTTATTTTATGTATAATAGGCAAAAAACAATCGCTGAATCAGCAGAACTTCACAAGAGCCACTATCTGTACATACATATTTAGTATGTACAGATAATGGCTCTGACAATGATTTCATCCAATTTAAGACAACAGTCACTAGTGAAAGTCCCCAAAGGAGATGAACAAAAGTTTATCTGGTATCGGACCCGAGTGTTACCAAAATAAACAGAGAGAGAATGAAATAAATAAGCTACTTAATAGATTTATTTAAATCGCCAATCGGAGAATTGAAATATCTTGAATTTTTTTATGAAAATGTAAATGCTAGTACTACGAAACTCTTGGAACCAATGCCATAAAACAAAATGTAGATTGTGTCTTCATGTCTTTTGTACATAACTAACATACTAAACCATGAAATGCGCAGGCCCGACAAGTCCGTCGAAAAAAGACATGGAAAATTAGAAAAAAGTTAAAAAGACAGTCAACAGAGCGAATATCATTTCACAGTTCATTTTTTATTAATTTATATTATAGTTACATATTTAAAAATATTATTGAAATTAATTAATTTTAACAATTGTTTTTAAAAAGCTTTTATGTACGTCATTGGATATTGCCTTGCTTATATGTCATTGACGTTTCTGTTGTATTATAACATCTTTTGTGTTATAAAGATAGAGAAAATTACATTACATTATTAAAATGTTTTTTTGAAGATTTCTTGTAAAGTTTATATACAAAAACTTATTTTTATGAAGATATTGGTTATGCCTATGTTTTTTCAGGCTCTCTTGGGATACGGCTTGTCAATCGACACAGCTTCTTGGGGCTGCGCTGGCACCATAATTAGTGAACGTTACATACTCACCGCTGCTACCTGCATAATTTCGAAGGAAAAGTGAGTTACAAAAATATATATGTTTTGCTTTTTCATTATGTATACATATGTTTGGATATTGTTTAGAGTTTTTGCAAACGTTCTTGGCAAAAATATTGGTAAATGTAGTTTCCACGTCTCAATTTCAGCCTAAAAATTCGTCTATTCACTACATTCACAATTTGTTCATTTTTATGTTGCTCGTTTAAACTACGTAACAAGAAAGAAATTATTTGTTTATACCATGTTGTCCAGGAGTATTTTTCATATATTGGTGTCCTTTCTTATTTAATTTAAAGCTTTGTGAATCACAACTAGTTGTATTTGTTAAAACACTAAAACAATAAGAACTAATGAAGTCATAAGATGATAGAAGCTTTCTACTTAATAAAGAACGGAGTAAGACTTGAGATAAAATAAGGAAGGCAGTAATGACTGAGAAAACAAAAATCCGGTTACAATTTGTACGAGGCATTCAAATGGATACTTAAAGAATATGTTTTAGGTGTAGTAGTGATTACTGGTTAACAGGTTACTAGCGTATCTATTGAAGGAGTAGTCGCAAATGTAAGAAGTGCTCACGAATGTGTACCAATACGCTAGTTGACTCATTCTAAATTTTGATGTTTTTCGTACAATATTGTGAAATACAAGTTAATTAAAAACCAGTGTTGAAAAAAATTCAAAAATTGATTGAAAAATAAGCCAGTTGTAGGCTTCTAAATTTGAAGATACGGATAGAGGTGGGTATATCCCTGTCTCTTTTCCTCTCGTAGAATATAATGTGCAATATTAAAAATGACCTCACAACACAGTATTGCCATCCTTCTCTATAGGTTAAATTTAAACTTTTATAACTCTGTCAATTTTTAAGATTATTAAATAATTTTTTCACTGTTCATCAGCTTGTGCCTTGAAATTATGATTAATGAAATAAAAAAAATTTAGTCAAATACCCAATTGTGAGGCAGTTATCATAATAAAATAAAAAATTTTGAGAAGAATCGTATAGATATGAAAAAAACGTTTAACATGGAGTTATTGTAGTATATAAACGCAGCGGTAGTTGTAATCTCATTTCAGATAGACGTGTAATTTTGATGTTGCATTTTTACTAGAGAGGAGGTTTTTAGAGGAATATTCAACAAAGGTAAATCGAAATGGTCCTCGAGATTGAAATGACTCCTTGTCTTTTTTATGTTCAGATAGAAATAGAACATATCTTCATTATTACATGTAGCAACATCACATTGTTATCACGTAAAAACTGTAAAAAAAAATGCCAGTGTCACCGCGTTGGTGTCAAATCATAGTTTCAAGAAAATGTTGGCAGTACATAGGCCATATTGGTATTACCTGAAAGATGTCAAAAAAATGCCTATCATAATTATTAATAAACTTGGAATAGAAAGTTATACCTTACTTAAATAGAGAATAGACAAAAATGCTAGTAATAAACTCAGTATCTAAGCTCGTCATAACTTCACCTATTCAATATATTTGACGTTAATTTTGTAGAAATTCATTATTCACAATTAAATGAAACTACGTGATGTAGCATTATTTCTACTTTCTTTAATTTCTTTACCACAACCTAGGTTTCATTGTCTTACAACATCTTCAGGTGGGATATTAGCAAAGATTCAATATTTGCTAATATCCCACCTGAAGATGTTGTAATACAACAAAATCTAGGTCGTGGTAAAGAAATTAAAGAAAGTAGAAATAATACATCTCAAGTAGTTTCATTTAATTGTGAATAACTTCACCTGTCAAACACTATTCTGACCATGACCCAAGTTTATCTTGGTGTAACTTAAATAGTGATATTTCAATAAGTACATATATTAGCATGTCAGTGTCTAAGCTCGTCATAACTTCACCTGTCAGACACTATTCCGACCATGACCCAAGTTTATCTTGGTATAACTTAAACAATGATATTTCAATATGTACATATAGTAACATGTCAGTTTTTGCAATTTGATTGTGTTTATAATTATTTTATAGAAAACAACTTTAAATAATTAAATTCGTAAAATCGAAACTATCGAGGCGAAATATTATGTAATTTATTGCGTGTTCAGTATCTCATCCTTTTTCCTAATTGGAAAAAGAAGAGAAAAATTCAACAAGAACGGACACAAGTCAAGGATAATATAAATTTTAATGATTCTCTAAAAGTTCCATCTGATGTGACAGATGTCATTTGTATACACAATCATAGACACAACCTCTCATTTTATGTTTGTCTATGAAACACGACATTGCTATGTTGGATTTTTGAAGTAACTTCAGAATAGTTATTCTATCGTTTTACAGAATTTATTATAAGTAATTAATACACACATATTAGTAATTAATACACATATATTATACCTCTAATAGCATTAAGTTTATTTCTTAAATTCATGTTTCTGATATTACAGCATATAATATCTATATTTTGGAGTATTGAGATTGAGCAAATTTATAATGAAAACTACCTGAAAAGCCTCAAAAAAGATGTTCTTCTTTGATGATGTTGACTTAATGTTTATTGTTTTAATGTTTCAGCGACATGGTGAGGTTCGTGCACGTCGGCTTAGTCAACATACCTTCAAAATTCGATGACAGTCGCATTCACAATATTTCTAAGTTCATTTCACATCCCAAATACAACCGACTCTTAGATGCCAATAATATCGGCCTCGTGCAAACTGCCACACCGTGAGTTAATTTTTATTATAGATTTTTTTCAAAATCTGTTGAAATATTTCAAAAACTAACTCTTCCCATTATAGAAACGATTGCATTGTAAAATACCAATTTCTATAATTAATTACCTTATTTTGGAGAAATCTATAATTTATTTCTTAGGAAAACTTGAAAAAGGCAATTAAATGTTTTGCACATAATAATTGCTGATTTTGCGAAGCTCTATAAAGGTGTTATTAAGTTAGTAAAGCGAGTAAGATTTTATGAGTTTGAGTATAAAAAGACTATCTATATATATAATAAAACTGTAAATTGTCTATCTGTACATTGAAGATATTTACGAAAAAACTATTTAGGGGGACATAATAAGAGTAATAGAACACAAAAATGTAGATTTTGGAATTGTTGTCGATCTGTCTGTTAGTTTGAAAACGCATCACTTAAAAACTACTGAATTGATGAAGATGAAGGTTTTGAAAAATATATGGGTTGCCTTAAATTAACATATAATTTGAATTCCATCAGAATCGTTTTGCTCAATTAGAATATATATGAATTTAATATTTTCAAAAATTTGTATCACTAGAACAATAACAACGAAGAAGTGCCTAGTTGCTCAATTCGTAGTAATTATACGAATGTATAATGTATTTATACCACATATTACTTACGTCAATAGATGGCACTATGTGTAATTTAAATTGCGTAATGAAATTTTCGATCTGGACATATATTGGCGAAATGTGCATGCGAGAAACAAAATGTGGAGTGATATGGAAGTTGTTTGAGTGAGAAACATAAATGCAGGGAAAGGCATTCAACCATACTATTTATACATAAAACATGGGTTAAACATCATGTAATACACTTTGTATTGGGCGCCAAGCGGTATCACTGATGCAGAGCGGAGAAAGAAGAGTGGTTCTATTTATGATAACGAAATGATTATACGTAATAACGATCGTGAAAATGGTGAAAATATAAAAAATTGGTTAAATATTCAATTGGTTCTTGGTAACAAAGTTTCAAAACGAATAAATGTTATAATGTTTTTTTTTGTATATTTAAAGTTTTTTTTGCATTCTCATATGTCGTAATGAAAATATTTATTTTTCTAAAACATTGTCGGTGCAGCTTGCTCGTATATATATGAATATTTAAAAATGGTTGCAGAATAATATTTGACAACCAAGTCTATCCGGCTTGCTTGCATATAGGCGACACCATTGATGATGCCAAGATGATGGCAGCGGGATGGGGTTTGTTAAACTATGGAGGAAGCCCTGGGAGCGGCCTGCATAAGGTGATTAATTTATAATTAAATGTGCGAATGAATTTAGTAAATAGATGAGTAATGAATAAAATTACAAACCCGAACTGTATAAAACATTAATAGATACAAGTGTCTAAGAAATTGATGAAAAAGTAACGCAAGAAAATGGTTGAGATAGTTTATATATATAGGGAGAAGTCGGTTTAAGTAAATATTTTATTAATAGGAAAATGGATAAACCCAGATTCTGGACATAAAGGTGTAACCAAAATATCTATTATTATTATAGATTATTCAATGCGTCAAACCAAGTAAAAATCATTGATAAAGTTATTTTATGAATAATATATATGTTCTTTGTTAAACTGTATGTTAGATTGACGACTAGTAAATCTGTCATTTTTTTTCAGAGATTTCTGGAATATTATAGAAATTTTTTGAACTTTTCTGGTAGGGTGTATTAAAAGGTCAGCTTGTGATCTTCTGTTCAGTTAGCAATAGAGTTTTGGTAAGTGAATACATATAAAAGTTCTCCAAGAGAACTTAGAGCGGTCTCGCTTCGTGACACGCAATAGTAACATTCATTATATGCATTAGATTCTAAAGTATTTAATTTCGAGGGATAATAAATTGAACATTAAAAATGAGGAACACAGACTTCAAAAACGTTTAGAAGCACTGAATATTTAAAAATTGTAGTTATTTACCCAACCAAATACTCTAAAAAGAATAGTCATTGATTACTTTTAAGATATACTAATAATTTTTAGTTTTTTCTAGAAACAATGCCAAGTTAAAAAAAAAAGTGGAACAGTAGTAAAATCCAACGTAATATTCGTTTTATTTGTTATTTCTTGTTCTGTTCATTTTTAAACGGACTTGGCATTGACTCCTAAAAAAAATTGATAGTTTACACATGTAATAACACTGGGGAATTGGCCTGTCTTTACATTGAAGGTATTTAAGAAGTGTTTCAGACGTAATAGAATGTGAAACTGTTTCTTTTTTTTCATTTAGAGATTATGGAAGTAATAGAACACGAAAATGTCTTTTTCATTTTGGCCTTTATACCAGCATAGGTAAGCTTAAAAATTGAAAATGCACCCTTGTAGCTTATTATTATTTGGTAGTTGCCGCTTGATAAGTCAGTGCATGTGCAAAACAAACTTTTCTATTAACGGTCGATTTCCTCTCAAAAAATGCGGTTGAAGTGGCCACCCTCTTTTTAGAAGTCCCAGAATAATCTATTTATTTCGTTTAGTTACAAAACAATGTATGTAAAAATTCCATACAAATATTTTTTAACGATGAAAAGTACGTTTGCGTGAGCGAAATTATAGAATAAATAATACCGATACTGGTACCCATAGCTACTACTTATGTAGTCTACAGTTTTGAGTTTCACGCGTGTCTGCGAACAAGCGATCGGCACGAATCGTTTCCCGCTAACTTACTTCAACTGACACTCGTTGCAAACTTGGATGTGTGATTAGATTGTATGCTATAAGCAAGCAATGCATAACCTTGATTAAAACCTGGAATAAATAACTGAACAGTTGATTAAAACACTGCTAATAAAATAACTGGGAACTATAATTAAAAAAACCATTAAAAAGGAATTAGAACAAAAACCAGTCATACTCCCTTTTAAGTTAATATAAATACAAAGACGGTTGTTAATATTTCCTTCAGTGTAAAGCCATACTCCGAACGAAACTCAACCGACATGTGTGCAGATCATTCTTTATGTTTGTAATTGCATCCTTTATCCAGGTGACCCTTGACAAGATCAACAGTATGGAATGCTACCAAGATGGTCTCTCCAGGCTTCGGAAAAAACAGATCTGTGCCGGTTATCCCGCTGATGTAAGCGGCATTTGTCAGGTACTTTCATTGAAAATTTTATTAATATTAAACAATTTCCTTACCAAAATACAATTGCGAAAATCTTTTTCTTTGATACTTAATCAATAAACAATTGCTTTGGAGTATTATTTTTTCACAATATCTTCTGTTAATGGTCTACCACTGTTTACTATCAAATATGAAATGTCAAACTTTTATATATATACGTAATAATAGGGCACGGATGCATCTGTGCATAAATCATGGAAAACCGATATACAGATTTTAATAAAACTTTTATAAATTATTTACCTTAAGAGGCTCGATCAATAACCGCTATAGAAATCATGTAAATTGTTATTGAATTTTTCTACTACTAGTTTAATTCATAGCGACATCTGTTTGTTTTATGCGCAACTATTTTATATGTGTAGTTTCATAATTCTCCACTGGATGGCGGTATTTATTTTTATAAATGTTTTTAATTTAATAACACCTTTATTTTTACATATTAGTCAATGTCAATGTTATCTTTATATATTCCCCTTCTGCGTGCGTACCAGAGGGAAAACTTTGAAGATCTAGAAATATGTAATATAGTCCAACTTTTTTCTCACATGTTGAGCAGGCAAAATTGTTAGTACGTAATATTATTGAAGATGGTAATCAAGAAATTGTCATCTGCAAGCAAACTTACTTTCATTTTAGTAACAAGATTTTTTAATATTTACAAATTTCATAGATAAAGCAATATTAATGACCTAAAGTTTAATATTAACTGATTAATTGTCGAAGATACGTTAGACCAGTTATCCTAAATAAAATATTAATTTTTCCAAACCATTTTTATATAGAGGCCAATAAGATATTTAGGCTCTTATATAATATTTCCAAAAAATGATAAAAATGTTATTTTAATTTGCAACAGATGATTTAGCACATAATTATTATCGGAAAGCAAAACTGAATCTAATTGCATAGTGTTCTATAGTGATAAAACATTTAGTCTAGTGAGTTAAACTTATTCATTTATTCAATAGAGTAGTTATTCGTTTATTCATATATGCTTGAATATACACTTAATTCTATATAGTAGCGTGGTTTATAATTTAACAATTATTGTGTCAGTGCTATATTAAGTTTTGCCAATGTGAAACAAACGTTCATTTATTTTAAACCAAAATAAATAAAAAGAAACACTTTATTGAGAAGGAGTTGTATATTGACAGTTCTTATTGCAATTGCATTACTATATAAATTGTTTATATACTATTGTTAATTATGTAAATAGGTAAACAAATATTGTACTCTTTTATTATCAGTAATTATTAGTGTAATCCTAGTGACTTGTGACAGACTTATGACAGTGGGAACCCAAAGCAGTAAAAACACGTAAAAGCCTATTGTTGGTTTTGTAAGGTTTTGACGAATGGGCTAAATAAGAATTGTTGCTAAAATCACTAAACCTTTCAGAATGTACCACTAATTGATACTGTAAAGACATTTTGTATACAGTACTTGAAATATAGAACAGAATGTATACAGTACTTGAAAGAACTTAATAACTCTCATGTGCACAAACCCGAGGAACTGTTCTTTTAAGGTAGTTGTTGTGTAAAACACGTTGTCGACGAACGTTGTTCACATAATTTTTGATGTATTATTCAGACTATAAGTATCTAACTTATTATAAAATTTAAAACTCTTTTACCATTTAGTTTCGGTAAAAATCACCCTAAAAAATTTTACAATTGATATTAGAGAAAAAGTGGTAATGTATTTCACCACACTTTTAATTTTATTAAAAAAAACCTGTCGATCAATTTGTCTAAAAAACTAAGTCAATATAAAATAATGTTCGGTATACTAAAATTTTGAAAAAAATTAATTTACCATTTAATTTTGGTAAAAATTGTAAAATCAACCTTACATACAGAATTAGTAATTTCACTACACTTTTCATTTTATTTAAAAAATGCATCGAGCGATTTATCTAAAAAACTAAGTCAATGTAAAATGATGTTATATTAACATTTTGAAAAGAAAATAATTCATCGTTTAGTTTTCGGAAAAATCGCTCTCAATTGTACAATCAATATTACAGGTACATACAGAAGTAGTAATTTCACCACACTTTTCATTTTATTTAAAAAACGCATCAAACGATATTAACATTATGAAAAACAATTATTTACCATTTAGTTTTGGTAAAATCACTCAAAAATTGTACAATTGGCATTACAGGAAAAGTAGTAATTTTACCAAACTTAATTTTTTTTAAAAACGCGTCGAGTGATTTGTGTAAAAAAACTAAGTCAATGTAAAATGAAGTTATATTAAAATTTTGACAAAAAGGAATAAAATATTTACCACTTAGTTTTGGTAAAAATCGCACTACAATATTATATATGTACAATTGACATTATAGGAAAAGTAGATATTTTACCACATTTAATTTTACTTAAAAAAATGCAAAAATTATTTTTTTACAAACCGCTAAAGTGACGTTCTATTAACAGTTTGAAAAAAAAACTAACCATTTTCAACAAACAAATTTATAATAATTTTTGGAATTTATTTTCAAACGACAACAACCTTAAAGGGGCAACGCATTGTTTGGTTGGCTACGCACGGCAGTGCATTTACTATATTAGTTGGTCCACTTTATTTTTTAACTGGTCTTAAATGGCTTGGCCTTCAACAGACATATTGCATAATAGCGGGCCAAAAAGCCCAAATTACATCGAAAATGCATTGATCGATTACTTTCTTGTGATTTGATTATTTATTTTATTATACTTTGAAGAAAATGTACTTGACTGAGACTGTTTTTTTTTAAAAGTAAAATATAATATGTATTTTCCAGATTACATTCTTCATTTCATAAAATATAAACAAAATTTTATTATGTTTTGCCATGTTCCTTGTGAATATTTTATTTCAAGCCACAAATCAAATTTAATAAAATTAATCAGGTAAATGCCTAATAAATGTGGCCATATTAGCAATATATTAAAAAAAAATAAATGCACACAAAATGGGTGTAAATGCCTTTTTTGTACTTGACTTGTCATTGTTTTTTTACTTTTGATTTGAATAAACAATCTGGCAAAATTTACATATTTTGCCATTTGTCACACTTTTTTATTCATTCAAAATTATGTTAAAAACAAACGAGAAGAAATTTTTAAAATAATCTTTTGTTTTTTACAAATAAGCACAATACATAAGAGATACCGTATACAGCTTATCTAGACAATTTATTATGGATCACTTTCAATACAAAACCCTTTTTATGTCCTTTTCTTTGGAAAATACATATAAAGACTTCAATTTAAGTTCTCGTCATATTTCAGTTCTGCTAAGAATTTTTGGTTATTTTGTCTTTTAGGGTTTATACCTATAATTTGATGTCGATAGTATTGTTTTTTTGATCAATATTTAATTAATCTTTTTAAGTTTTGAAATATTCAATTTGAACATGTCCTCAGGTGGATCCGGGAAGTCCTCTTCAAATATTGAATCAGGATGTGGATTGTATGTACACAATCCTAGGAGTCGCATCTTTTGGACCGAAATGCGGTACTGGAACTGAAAACGGTGTCTTTGTTCGTGTCTCTCCATTTAGGTCATGGATTGAGAACGTTGTTTGGTCTTAACTAGAAAGGACTTTATGCGTCTCTGTGGTTCAATAAACTTTTCTATCGACCTTAATGTAAGGTCCTTTCAAATCAAACATAAAATTTGGTTTTAATTTTTATTATTATTCTATAAAATATATATTATATTATGTTTTTTAATTAAATAACAATATAAATAATATAACGCCAGAGCAAAAGGATTTTTTAATTATTATTGGGTTTTTTTTACTTATAGAACCAATCTAATTCCATAATTTCTTATTACTGTTTATGTTCAGAGAAACAATTGAGGAAACAACGTGTTATAGAGCTAGAGTTAACAACCATACTTTAATTAAGTATTATATTTATTTTTTGTTTATGTACTTCATAATTTTGCATGAGAATAAAGTTAGTACAATAAATGGAATGAATGATATTTTAAACATTGTTTTAATGGTGAAACGAAATGCACACATTTAATACTCTTAATTTGTTCATTTTTGAGTGGAACATAAGGTAATCAAATTTAGTGATGTCACTGTGGCAAGTGAGAATTCTAATTAAAAATGAGTTATTTGTATATTATTCAATTTTATTTAAAAAACCTAATGCTAAAGATGTCAAAAAAATTGTGTGTGTACTTATACACGCAAGTTAGAAGTTATGCTTTTTTGGCAAATAGAAGGATAACATTATTCAGTATGGAAATAATGAATGGAAATATAATAATTAAAAGACTGACTATAAATACGGTTGGTAAAATCTAAATTCAATCATATCATTAAATTTTAAAAATTAAAATATAAAATTTATTTGACAGATGAGTGGTCCACCATTTTATTTTTCTGCTGGCTTACAATTGTAAACCAATCATCTGCCAGACCATTTTCAAATTACCCACTTTATTATTTGTTCATACAGAATAGTAAAAAATTTACAATCATAATTTAATATATTATTATTATTAATATTTATTAGTCATAATAATAATTATTATTATTATCTATTAAATTAATTTGAAAATTAAATTTAATTATTTTAAAAATTTAAATGCATACTCAAGATTCAATTTATTATAAATATATATATAAAAACGGCAGATGATCGGTTTAAACAGGAAAGCCAGCAGAAAAATAAAATGGCGCACTACTCATGTGTCAAATAAACTATCTAAATATATATTTAGTGAGCAACTTCATCATATTGATTTCCTATAGATTTTTTTCTATAATGAGCAACTTCATTCTGTCTATTTTTCGTTGCATTCGTAAAATTTCATTCTCATAATTTTTTCATAATGCGTCTAAAGAATAATATAACTTCAACTTCAAAAATTATTTTTTCAAGATAATGAATACCTAAATATTAAAAATCCTTTTTTTAAACACTTCTTTTTACTTCTTTCACATTAGTTTCTTTGTGAACGTTGATGGCCACATATAGAACATGTGTTCAATACTGTTAATTTTTGGAACTGTCTGAGAATGTTTTTGAATATATTTCGTTTATGAATATATTCTTTACTAGTTAGTACTGTAAATCTAAAATCTCCCTGTGATGTGATGTATTGTTTCTGGGCCTTGTGTACATAAGCTGTCGTCTTGTATATTGCTATCATTTATTATGTATTTTCTGTAGTATCTAGTGGCAATACTGAAAGCTTCTGTTTCCTCAAAAATCTTGCCTCTTGTCAACCAGGAAGTAGAGCTTCTCTGTTAATAGATTTTTGTTGAGTTTTGTGTGGATATTTTCTTTGTAGTGTTTTTGTTTCTACCTTACGTGTTTCTACTTATCTATTTTTGTTTCTCTGTGACTATTTATATTGTGGGCAGATAATCTCTATTGTTTATGTTTAATGGTGTTACCAGTATTTTCAGTGTAATTGCTTTATTATTTCTATGATTATTTCGTTATGATAACAATTCAATTGCATTAAATATGTGCATTTACTACAGTATTCAATTTTAGAATTTCGCATATGTCACCATTAGCGAATCATGTATCAATGAATGAGCTAACGAAATTCTTTCTAATAATAACTAATTATATAAAAGTGTTATTATGGCCATAAATTAAATAACCTGTCAAGCACGAGTGGAACCCGCACTACGAGGATTCCTTACCCATTTGGCATTTACAAACATTTAACGATACATAATATTCCTATCAAACTATTCACAAAATTTTAATTTATTAGAATGAAAATATTCTTATATTATTATTACATCTTTCACAGGTGCATATTTAAAAAAATTTTTTTTTATGTAATATACCGATTTTTGGATTTTTTCCTTTACTTGTGCCATGAGACCTTGCTTCTTCCCAAATTTCATAATTCTAACTCAGTGGGAAGTACTTTATAGGGTTTGATTTACTTGAGAGTGTCAAATTAGGAGGCATAAATGGTTGTGATTTTTTTATAAGGACATTGATATTTTATAGCTCGAAGGGACCTTAGAATTAAGTATTTGATATTAATTTCAACTTGATACCTCCATGCGTTCTTGAGAAAAAGGGTCTTGACCGACAGACAGACAGACGGAGAACGAAGTGATCCTATAAGGTTTTCTTTCTTCCTTTTGAGGTACAACACTCTAAAAATTTAGGTTGAGTTGTCTATAGGGTCGCAATGTTTTTGGGGTGACAATGATTGCCTGTGACTTGCGAAAATAAACTCTATTTCGATGTGTTTAATTGTTATTTTCATTTGACTTGATTCCAACTTTATTCTTCCATGATTGGAATCAGATTAAAATAAGATAATGATCAGATTAAAATAAGATTGTTGTTCTGAATATGATATTGCCGACTTTCCTAGTAACAACTGTTTCTTCTATCTTACAATTTCCTTCAACTTGAGATATCTTGGTTTCCATGTATGTGGAAGTTTTTAACTTTTGTGTTCTTACATTCTCTTTGTTGTTGGAAACTTTTTTCCTTTCCTATCTGTTGCACATTACATTTTGTTGTTTTAATTCAATGGCCATCTCTCGGGCCATTAAGTGCGATGAAAATGCAACAACATGATTGGGTCTACCTGTCAGCATGTTACTACCAATATCATTGTCGCCCAATTTATGATCAGATGGAGATATCCCCCTGATTCACCACTCATTCTTGTTTTTGCCACGTTGAGCTCTTTTCATCATGTTAATTTGATCAGCAAATGATAAGTGGTTACCAAAAAAGTAAAATTTAAACAATTTTTTTTTGTAAGTACTGTGAAATTTTACTGTTGAATTGTCGCAATGATCATTTATTTATTTCTTGCCAACAAAAGTCGAATTAACAATATCTAATGCTCATTCTATCGATAGACTAGTCAAATTAGTAAAACAAAGCCCATTCACTTGTGCAGCTAATTAACTCAAATTTTAATTTCATCGGTGCCAACTCCTGTTTCACTCTATTGTTGAAAACAATGATGACTTTTCTTAGTTTCATTATTATCTATCAAATTTTCATCAATTTTTCCAACATTTTCTGTTGCTTCATTAACAAAACCTAAATATGTTTATATCTCGTTTCACACTTACTCTAGCTTTTCTTCAATAATTAAAGCTTATACTAAACCTTACATCATAGGCGCATTTTCCATATACTTTTGATCCATTTGTAAGCTCTTTTTGTAAAATGTTTTCAGGCGCTGTAAGTTTATATTCTGTTGCTGTAAGGTTGACTTTTAGAACGGATAACACTCGTAATATGGATTCATTGAGATAATGATACATATTTCTGGTTAATAACAAACAAACTGTGTTTCTAAATAGTTTCCTATGACATTCAGCTATTTCACGTAATATACAATCGTTGCAATTAGACCACGAGGAAATTAAACGTTTGATATTATTCTGCGATCTTCTTGCATATTGATTCCTACTAGTATTAGAAACAGAAACATTTCCATGGATATTGAATCATTAGGCACAGCATGTTTCGCATGGCCGATGGGACGGAATAGTGATCTGCACTTCCCACTTTTGGAGTGATCATAAAGCCATATTTCTAAATTTTTCCAATTATTTATACGTAGAGCTGGCAAGTCAAATTTACTATTTTCTAGAATTATAGATTCTTTTTTACCTATAGAAATATTCACCCCCACTCCTTCCTGAAAAACTTGAAGGGAGAAATAGATTTAGAAAAGACAAGGGTAGCAGCTTTTTGATTTCCTGGTTATTTGTTTGATAAACCTAGCAGTCTCTATTCTTCCCATAGTCCTAAAAAGCTGTATACTGAATTCCAACTTTCTAGGACTATGGGAAGTAAACTAAAAGCTGTGATGATCATCAGTGAGCAAGTGATGAACTCAATAAATTTTGCGTGTTAATAATAATATAGGTAGCACTCTGCTACTAAACGAGCGTCCCATGTTTTACTACAGATTCTGGGCCAAACACAATGTGTATGTTATCTGAAAAAGTAGTTTAAGTTTTACTTAAAATATAAGAAAGATCATTTGGTAACCCTGTATGTGTGGTCAGGTTTTTCAGTACAACTTTTGGTTAATTTTTAATTTTTAGAATTCCATTATTTATGGAAAATAAGTGTGAGTTCGCAAACTGTGTTTAGAGCTGTTTCAAACTTCTAGTGTTTCAGCTACCTCACCATAATGATAGTGTTAATGATGGAGATGCGATAAAGGCGCATTATTATAGTTGGTCAGAAATTATGATAATTTAAAACTAATATTTATTTCTTTTTATTGCATGAGAATAATTGTTTATTTGATAGATTAATCAAATTTTTAAACATAATTTTACCGCCATTTGTATGGTAAATGACATTTTAATACTTGACGTTTGTCAAAGAATTAATAATTTAATGTGGTTTGTTATTTATAGTAAGCAGCCCATAGAGGGCATTAATTTTGTATTAATTTTAAAAAATCCTTTGCAAGTACACATCGTATAAATTTTTTTGAATTTTCCACAAATATAATATTTTTATAAATACAATTAATAATAATTCAGTGATCAGTTTTCTTTTGAACTCTTGAAGTGCGTGGATATTAACTGTATATCCTAACCATAGAGTTCTGGTTAAAACCTTTAAAGTGCATGGATATTAACTGTACATCCTAGCCGTTGAGTCATTGTTAAAACCTTTAAAGTGCGTGGATATTAACTGTACATCCTAGCCGTAGAGTCTTGGTTAAAATCTTTAAAGTGTGTGGATATTAACTGTACATCCTAGCCGTAAAGTCTTGGTTAAGACCTTTAAAATGCATGGATATTAACTGTACATCCTAGCCGTAGAGTCTTGGTTAAAATCTTTAAAGTGCGTGGATATTAACTGTAGATCCTAGCCGTAAAGTCTTGCTTAAAATCTTTAAAGTGCGTAGATATTAACTGTACATCCTAGCCGTAGAGTCTTGGTTAAAACCTTTAAGGTGCGTGGATATTAACTGTACATCCTTGCCGCAAAGTCTCGGTTAAGCTCTAAGATTGAATCTGATTCGTATTATAAGATTACAAAGACATTTCGAGAAAGTTCTATAACCTAAGTATTTAAGACAATAAATGTAATAAGAATAAAAAGGACAAGTGAATTATAAGATAGATAAAGAGTGATCACTGATCCCGATTTTTATTTTGGTCACATCAAAGAAGTTTTTTCTCTAATTTAAATTACACCATGTGAATGATCCTGCGGACGACGATTAATCATTATATTGTGACATCTCCCAACGCCAGTTGGCTTTGAGTCAAGATTCTACACCATTAACATCTTCAGGTCATCATCTGGTAGAGCAGCAGGGGACTTCGAGATTCGCTTTCTGTATCGTCAAGGGTAGTAAATGAAATTGTTTATACAGATGGTCAATTTTTGTTAGTCGTAAGAAATAGTAAAATGTAGAAATTTGTTTCCTTTAAAATGCAAAGATTAATTTGTTGAAATAGTTTTTCGTTATATATATATATATATATATATATATATATATATATATATATATATATATATATATATATATATCAGGATTGTGACTCCTCCTTGCATCTATCAGGTCAGCGGTTTACCGTAGCGTCATATTCATTGACATATACATTTATTCTGATATTTGATCAGACCCTTCGCCATCTTTGCCATTGATTGTGAAGCTTTCTAAATTATCAGTATTCCTGCTGGATGGTGACATCTGACGGAAATTTTGAAGCATTCAATATTAGCAAATTGTGTATAGTCTGGATTCAAGAAGTAAATTCTTTTGAATAAAAATTGTGTGGTGTACTATATAAGGAATTTGCAAAATTCAGTACCAGGACCACATTTTGGTTTGGCTCCAAGATCAGGATTGAAATTCAGAAAGAAATATTAGAGAGACAAGTTGATGAACAATATTGACCTTAGTTCGCCTTGTTTTATTTAGGTCTTTCCATATTTTAGTGAATTGGGTTACAGCTGACGTGGCCATTCATGTATGATAACATACTGGAAGTTCAAAGCTACACTTATTATTAATGACAGAGCCAAAGTATTGGCACTCTTCCATGATCTTTTAGTGACTTAACAGATTAGTACGTTGCGTAGTTTCATCAGATTTGTCTTCTCAAAGAATCACTGGTAACTATTGCAACTCAAACATAAACGATCAGATTAAAATAAGATAAACAGGGGAAAGAAAACAATAAGTCTGTAGCATAAACTAATTTCTACCGCCATGATTTTTAGAAAATTTTATGACAATTTTTGTTAAGGTAAATGATTTTTTTTATGTTTATGTTTAATTAATTTATATAATTTTTTATGGTAGTTCCAAAAATTACTTTTTATAAAAATTTTTCCTTTACGAAGTTTTGTTTCTTACAGCAACAGAAGAATTTTGTTTTTCTCTTTTTCATTATTTTTTATATCCAAAACTACATTGTAAAAAAACTACATTGTGTACTATGTTGTAGCTACATTTCCTCTCTACCTACGCAAAAAAATTTGTTACATAAAGTCAATGCTCTTGGAGTTATACATTATATTATCGACATGGAGCAAGTGCTGATGTTACGTGAAATTGTCAGCCCAAAATATTGACTGCTTTCTTTAGGAGAGCTCAACAAACTACCATCTTTTTGTCAGTCCTAGCAAAAAGGACAGTATGTCATGTGCAGCATAGGTTGCATATTCTGATTCTGCCAACTTTTACACTGCCATTCCAGCCTTCGAGAATTTTATGTTATATATTTTCTATGAATATTATACAGGATAAGAGGGATCACGCATAACTGATGTATAGTTATATTTCTTATTGATGACATTTCATGTTTTCTAGCCTTAATAGAATATAGGTTGATTCGTAAAGTGTCTGAATGAGAACTATAAAATCAGCTGGTACTCCAACTTAGCATATTTCATATATAGCATCACCGGTCGCAATGACACATTTTGTAGTAGTCTAAAGATATATCATTGCTGAGATGTACTCATAGTGTTTCTATGTGATTTGCTGGATATTTATGATTAGTTCCTTAGTTTCCTTTTGATGAAATCAGATTATTCTTGATATATCTGTCTGTCTAGCAAATATCTGAAGAGGATACTAATTATGAGTTGTTGAACTTCACTGCAATGCACAACTAGGATAATATTTTTGTAGTTATTGTACTTTTTTATGGAATGGATATATTTCTCCATATAAAGGCCATGCAAAGATATTCCAAAGACGATTGCAGTTCTATCTCTTCTTCAGAAAGAGAAAACCTTTGTACTCGTAAATGGAGTTGATTCAAGTTTTGTGCCTTTTAATATGGCATTGATTCCAATATCAAATCCTTTCCCAAAGTACATGTTTGGAATACTTTTCGGAGACACCTTTCTTAGGTTGATGGACCAATGTCTTCTTGGAAAATGACCAATTGCCTCAAATCGAAAAATGTCTTTCATATTTTGATCAAATAATAACAGTTATTGGGAGCACAGCTGCACATAATTATTGAATTAAAAAATATTATGTTTGAAAGTTTTTGTAAAATGTTGCATATTCTTTATGTCCTACGAGGAAGTTGTTTAAAGAAACGAAGATATCTGCTTGCATATTTACTATTTTATAATCTACAGGCCACAGAGCCATTATATAATCTTTTTTGGACCTTTCGATTTCATTGGCTGATTTCCCCATCTTTTAGACATATTTCAAGTGCTTCATATATTTTTTGAAACGAATGAATTAAGCAGATTCTTTTAAAGTAGGTTAATGTAGGACTCTAACATTATTGCTTACTAACATAAACTGGAAACTGATGCGTTATATAATATAGTTCCAATTTATTTTTTAAATTATTTTTATTTTTATTATATAGATAAATATTTTAATTGTGAAGCATAACGTTTAAAGTTAATCATCATATATATTAATACGCTAAGGTTAAGATGTTACACTCCCTTTTTAGAAAAAACCTCACAACTAATCCACATAAATTATATATAATTTTATAGATAATTGCTTGCTCTACCGGCATCCACAACTAAAAAATTTATTATTGCTATTGTTTTTGCAAATTAATTAATTATTAAAATTATATACACAAAACAGCAATGCTACCATCTAACGGCTCAACGTCAATATGATTGACGGTCGGTAAAATTTTTGTTTAATTTCAAATCCACTCACTTATAATAAAGTGGCGGTTTAGCTCAATGCTTTTGATACTTGCGCCTCTATATGTCAATTTTAGTAAAATATTTGTTTGATCTGTCATCTGAGCTTCATAATGGAATAAATAATGCGAAGACTTCGCACGGGTCACGCTAGTAAATAAAAAGCAGCCTTTTCTGTAAAATTGTTTGTTACAACAGCAACTTCCAACACCAGCCTGCTATTTTCCACGGAGTACTGTCAAATAATTACAAAACAGGCACAAACAAACGACAAATCAAACACTAACTTACCAGTATAGAACATTTCCCATAAAATATAAATATCTTAAAGTTAACTTTTATGCCAACCTAATATACCTACACTTCTACAAACTAATATACCTACACTTCTACAAACTAATATACCTACACTTCTACAAACTAATATACCTACACTTCTACAAACTAATATACCTACACTTCTACAAACTAATATACCTACACTTCTACAAACTAATATACCTACACTTCTACAAACCAATATACCTACAGTTCTACAAACTAATATACCTACACTTCTACACACTAATATACCTACACTTCTACAAACTAATATACCTACACTTCTACAAACTAATATACCTACACTTCTACAACAGATTTTAAGACAGACTTCAGTGAAGCTGTATGGTTTAAAAAAAACAATAATACTAAAATTACCAGTATAACAACCAGTAGTTACTACTGAGATGTGTTACTCTATCCCTATGAGGTGGGATAGGCAACAATGCGAAACGTAGGTTATGTCACACACATCCTAAGTTAGATGCCTTTAGTTTCTCGCGAGGGATTTTTAGAAACGTAGAAATTTGATCACAGGTCAAATAGAATATTGTAACCTTTTCATTTTATGGACAAAAGATCTACTTTCTAGATTATAAAATATAATATAATTTTTCTTGGATGTAAAATCTACTTTGACGATAATAACATTTTTCATTTTAAATTTTAAAATTGCATTAACCCAGTTGACTGTCCGTGATGTAAAATGAGTATATGATGTAAAGTCTCATGAACCGCCAAAATTACCACAAAATCGTAACCTTTTCATTTTATGGACAAATGATCTACTTTCTAGATTATAAAACATAATATAATTTTTCATGGTTGTAAAATCTACTTTCTATATTTGACGATAATGACATTTTTTATTTTAAAATTGCATTAACCTAGTTTGACTATCCGTGATGTAAAATGAGTGTACAATGTAAGTTCTCATGAACCGCCAAAATGTTCCATACACTTTTTTATCATATGTAACTTTCAATAAACAAAAAAAAAATTGTAACAAAACACTTTTTTATTGCCATGCCACCCACAGTTTTTATTGCCATGCCAATCACGCAATTTAGAAATCACCCAGCAATTAAAGAATCACCTGTACAATAAAAATATTACATGAAAAAATGCATATTTTTAAACTTATTAAAGATTTACAATGAATTATGGCCACACGATACTCTCGATCCAGGGTATGTAATGGGAAACCCTAGTGTAGACTGCGGGGGTTCCGACAGCACCGCAACCACGACCGAATGACGTTATCCCAATTACAGTGTACGTACAGCTCACATCCGAGTTAAAGATTTGGAGAGGTCCTCCAGAATCACCCTGTGGAATAATACGAACACCATTGCAATACAGTAACAGACTGAGACAGCTACTTCATACACTGACACGCAATAAAATAACATATTCAAAATTAACTATTTTAATAAAAGTATGTTCTGAAGGTAGACAAAGTTTTTTATTACATTTGTACGAAACATGTCTGAAAAATGGTGGTAAGTATTATACCACTAATGTTTTCATTTACATTTAACCCAGTTATTTCCAGAGAATATCTCTAATACAAACCTGACAAGTATCCTTGTGCTCTGTACGGTGTCCAGCGCAGAGCTGGATCTCTGCCTGCAATCCAAGCGGTATTTTGCGAGTTACTTCATGGAACTCCTTGCACTCTTCTAATGTAAACTTCTCCAGAGTTACCTGATAGACAAACATACCTAGTCAATTATAAAACTAATTGTTGAGGATTGCTTATTCCAAACGGGAAATATTTTGGGAGATTAAATTTAAACTAAATGTGGTAAAATTAACTTGAATTATGGAAAATTTTATTATATGTAATAAATAATTGATATTTTGAATTTCATAAAACATTTTTGTCTATTTTTCTCAGTATATTATAAAATTACAAGGTGATTTAATATTGGACACTGTTACTAGAGCATTGTTACGTAGATCAGTCTTTACACGTTGCCCTCGTGCACAGTTACGAGCTGGATGGAACTATATTCGAAAGGGTTTTGTCTGTGTGGGATCTCGGTGTAATTATGGATAATTAACTCATACTTCACAATCATATTGTCGAAAGCTATCAGAAAGCCTATAAGGCACAAGGATTTCTCATACAATATCTAAGACAGCGAATGTTTTGTCATTTTATTTAACTCTTTAGTCCGTAGTATTCTTGAAACAAACGCAGTTATCTGGTCTCCGTATGAAGCTACTTCTATCATGTTGGAGAAGGTTTATTGTATTACAAAATGAATGGGTATTATACTTACTTATTTCAGAAGTGTTTCTTTCAAGTTCGACGGGAATTGGTTTTAATCATGCGTTTTTAAAATCATTAAATCTTTACGTTAATAACTTCTCAATCTTGAGTTTAATAGCATTTCGACAATTTAATGACCTAATGAAAAGTTTAATGACCTCCTAACTGATATTTTGTCATTCTTGTAATTTTTATTGTAATGGATTTAAAATACTATTTCGCATGCACTAGCAAGACCATCTAATTGCATTTCGTAATTTTTGTTGAGATATTAAAAAATGAAAATAGCTTCTAAGTTCATTTGCATAAATTTTGCAGCCAATATCTCCTATCTACGTCTGACGCGTGTTTACTTTAGTGCTTTTTGCCACATTCTGAGGGAACTTGAGGGAAGCGGAAAGACGCGGATTATTTTGTAAAGTGTGAAAAATTATAATATGCTATAGTATGATACAGAAATGTAAAATTTTAATCAGAACGTTGCATAAGTTCTGATTAAAGCGATCTTGCGAGTTGATTACTGATTACTGATTGAATGATGAAAAACTTTGTTTCTATTTGTTACTTAAAAAGGTTAATAAACAAAAGAAGTATAAACAGTTAAAAATGTCTAATCATAAATGTTTTCTCTTTGGATTTCTGTTTGTTTTAATTTGCAATATCTCCTAACTTAGCTAAAACTATCCATAACTTTAACACAATATCTCCTAAACCATAGGATTTTCTAATGTCATAAATTGAAGGTGCCTATGATGATAAATTCTAAATATAAAAACAATTAATAGAAAAATAAATAATTTTTTTTCGTTTCCTTTAAAAACATATTTTTTTTAGATAGGAGGTCATTACACTTCATCATCGATTACATGCTGTTGCCTGCTACATGAGGGGTAATATCATAGTTTATTTCATTTACCTAGAGCGAGCACAAGTATTCTACAGTATTCACCTATCTTTCATGCTCACACATTGTTCATTGTAGTATTCTAACATGCACCCAGTCTAGATATTCTTTCTACTCTAATTACCACTTTAGAAATGGGATTATGGAGTTGTTTGTAGTTCATGAATGATACTAGATTATATTTATCTGAATTGCTAACTATATATTTGTGTCTACTTATTGTCACTGCTTTTCTGTCTTTTTCAGTATTGTTTTATAACCATTTGTCTTATGTTCTTCCACACGCCCAGTGCTTAGGGTAAATCTTATGTTGGGCGTGGGGATTTCACGAAATAAATACAAAAAAAGAAGAATTTACAATTTTCAATGTTCGATAAAATAATGTTACCTTCTGAAGGGTGTCTGCTAGGTTGAGCATATGTTTTAAAAAGCCCCAACCTGTGGCCAACATCTTATCGTCATTTACAGTGTTTCCGGTATGAAGACACGCAGGATAAACTCGCTCATCCAATTTTATTCTGTATTTATATCATAATAACATTTTATATCAACTATATTGGGGCCGATTCTAAATATTATTTCTATAAATAGACAAATATTTTCCAACAACGAAACATCTTTACAGCACAAGTTTCATTAAACAGAATGATATCCATGTACTTTGACGGGCAAATTTGGTGTGAATCAAGCTTGTATACATTTTAAAAAAGTCTTCTATCTACGTGAAGACGGTGTTCTATTTTTATCTATATCAAAATGGTATTCTATCTTCTATCTACATTAGAACAGTAACGTAATATAGTTTAATTAATTTTTTAAAACTAATCTGAAATTATTTATGAACAATGGTCAAAAACGTTCATATTTTCTAACCATGATCAATTAATGTTATAGTTGATAGTTATTATAAACATACTTTAAAAATTATGAAATATTGTGGATTAATAATATATACTAGCGTGACCCGTGCGAAGTCTTCGCATTATTTATTCCATTATGAAGCTCAGATGACAGATCAAACAAATATTTTACTAAAATTGACATATAGAGGCGCAAGTATCAAAAGCATTGAGCTAAAGCGCCACTTTATTTATACGTGACTGGATTTGAAATTAAACAAAAATTTTACCGACCGTCAATCATATTGACGTTGAGCCGTTAGATGGCAGCATTGCTGTTTTGTGTATATAATTTTAATAATTAATTAATTTGCAAAAACAATAGCAATAATACATTTTTTAGTTATGGATGCCGGTAGAGCAAGCAATTATCTATAAAATGATATATAATTTATGTGGATTAGTTGTGAGGTTTTTTCTAAAAAGGGAGTGTAACATCTTAACCTTAGCGTATTAATATATATGATGATGATGATTAATTCTGAAAAATATATAAAAAGAAGGAGAAACATTTTCAAAAAAAAAAATTAAAAACTACCTGAATAACATATTATTAGGGAATAACCAATTTATACATTCTTAATAACATATTATTAGGGAATAACCAATTTAATAACATATGATTAGGGAATAACCAATTTAATAACATATGATTAGGGAATAACCAATTTAATAACATATTATTAGGGAATAACCAATTTAATAACATATGATTAGGGAATAACGAATTTAATAACATATTATTAGGGAATACCCAATTTAATAACATATTATTAGGGAATAACCAATTTAATAACATATTATTAGGGAATAACCAATTTATACATTCTAAATTAAAAACTACCTGAATAACATATTATTAGGGAATAACCAATTTATACATTCTTAACTTTGGCCTCAAAATGAACACCATAAAAATAGTGTTCAATTATTTAAGGTGATTTCCTAAACTAAGAATTTTGCAATATTTTTAACTTCACCAATATTATATCTAAGCAATCACCCAAACTTGTGATTAGTTTTGGTTTGCATTAGCCCATATGAATCTCAGACCAACCTGAAAAGCAATCCCAGAGTTTTTACCTTATTCAACACAACGAGTGCATGATTTTAATAGTCGTGCAAATCGATACCAATGGTACTGATTATAACACAGTGCCGACACAACATGGACCACTTCACATTAACCTAACTGACACAACAGTGTCTTAACAAATCATACTTTGTAACCTTGTGTTTCTTTTTTAAAAACAAAGCACAGGAACAATGGGAAAGCGATAAGCAGTCAGTTAACATTTTGACATACTACAAACATTTTGACATACCGTAAAAAAAATATTGGTTGTCTGTAAAGTCGGTTTATGAATGATAGTTTTACGTGATTATTATCACTGAATTATTATTATTTTGTATAATACAAAGAAGGAGTTAATTGAAAATTAAATTTTTTTTGATAAATTAACATTTATTTTCACTCGTTAATTCAAATATTTTTTTACTTAAATTATACAGATTAACTACAAGTAACAATGTGCTATTACAATTTATTTACGACTTATATACATGTGTTATATTTAAGATCTTCCAATCTGCGTTTATTCTCTTAAGGATAGGACGATGATAGGAAAAGTACGAAATCAAGGGGAGTGTTTCAAGTGTAATGTGTCTTGAAAAAGTCAAATCGATGGTTGTTCCTCTCAGCGTTGTTGACTCATTAACATCTGATACGCATTCGAGATTGTACGTATCTTTCATGTATTTGAGGAATGCACCATCATTTTTCACGTTTGTGCAAGCTCGCGTGGCGGCATTCTAGTAGCAGAACTATTCGAACTGCTAGCTCTGACGTCACGTGAGAAGAGTGATAAATTCGGACGCTTGACCGATTGTGCCTCTCTATCACTTGTTCGGCGCTCTCGCTTGCATGCTCATGCTCAGGCGGAACGTGACACTTTTTCATGCATGCAGTCGGTGTTAATCGATTTATAAGACAAAAAATTTTACCTTGATATTTTAGTGTCAATTTAATAGTAAATACGTTTTTTTAGAAAAATTTATATTTTTAAAAACTATATTTTCTTAACAACAATTATAACCAGTTATTTGAAAAATAACATTGAAATATGCTTTATAAATTATTTTTTTTTACCGATTAGCAAATAATTACTGTTTTATATTTTTCTTCATGCGAGCATGTGGGAAATCTGTTGAAAATTTTTATTTCATTCTCATTTTGAGGAAATTCTACACGAAAACTAATGTTTTAAAATAACTTTTTAATAAATATATTGCTTTTCGATATCATACTTATTCTTGTCTGTGGTGGTGCGAAATTTGGCATAGCCGTTTAACCCTATATCTGCTAAATCGGTCTTCATTGCTCTATTGACGGTGATACCTCAACAAAATAGTATAGGTCCAAATATTGCTATTGTATAGTAAATTCAACGTTTACCCTTATTCATATTAATCTGTAAATAATCGATGTATTTCCTCCGTAGTCAGGTTATATTTAAATACACTGTATCAAATATTTTGAGTGATATTTTTAATATACGTTTAGAAAATTAAATCTACGTGTTCCTTTTCATATATGTGTCTATCAATATATATAAAAACTAAATACCACTCACTGATAACGTATCTCCAGAATATGAAGCCTACAAACTCTAAATTTGCTCGTATGTTCCCCTTGCTTCCTAGTACCCACTAAGAAAGTATTTTTCGAAATTCAACTCCTAAAGATAGGAAAACGAGAAGAATAAAGAAACATCTATTCCAGCATTTTTGAAAAATCACAAACCAAAATAAACATTATACAAAAACGAATAAAATAAAATATAATTATGGTCCCTTTTTTTCAGTTAATTCTGCATATAAAAAGTCCTGATCAACTCACCAGTGCCTTGACAGAACAACTTAGGTGATCAATTTTAAGTTTGAATAGTATATAGGCTTTGCAATGTAAGTAACCACAGAGGAAAGACTTTGTAAAATATTACTCGGCATGCAATTTTTTAGTAATACGTGAGATTCCTTCAATTCAGAAACATGACATTTTGCATATGTACTAATTCCTAAATTAAATTATACGAGGGTGCATTTTTAAGTTCGCAGAATTGGTAATGAAGTCATCTATGAGGGTATTTTAATAAGTCATAGTTCAGTGTCTCACTGTTATTATAAACACTAAGTTTTATCTTAATCGGGCTATTAGTCTTTGAATTATCGTCGACCGAGCAACTCAATTGGAAAGGAAGTGAGAAATATGGAGCAAATCAAGTACCGCACTCTTATAAAGTTCGTCAGCAAAAATGAAAGTTGATTCAAACCATATTAGAAGAGATGACGTTCATTTACGGGGACTCTTGCCCAGGTAAAATCACAATTTATAAGTGGCACAGTGTCTTTAAACAAGGCAGGGACTCAATTTGAAAACGACCAACAGCCCAGACAGCTGATCAAAGTGACTACTCTGGAAATCATTCAAAAAGTTGAAAAATGAATATTGGAAGATGCTAGACAAAACAGCTAAAAACAGCCCACGGAAATGGTTGGAGTGTCGGTTACATCTATTTTTAAAATTCTTCACAATCATCTTGGGATGAGTAAGGTTAATACAATGTGGGTGCCGAGAATGTTTACTCCGCCTCAAAAACAACACTGCGTGGAGTATTCTCGCTCGTTTTTGGACCTCTGTAGTGAAGACAAAGAGGAACTATTGAGTCGAATTGTTACTGGGAACGAAACTTGGGTCCATCATTATCAATCTGAGTCCAAACAGGACTCTATGCAGTGCCATAAAAAAAGCACACTATACCCAAGTTGTTATAATCTGCTGGGAAGAGCATAGCGACAGTGTTTTGGTACTCGGAAGGGATCCTGTTGATAGATTATAAAGATAAAGGTATCTCTATAACTGTAGAATACTATGCTTTAATCATTAAGCAGCTGAAAGAATCCATCAAAGAAAAACGAAGGAGAAAATTAACCAAAGGTGTCCTCCTTCTAAATGACAATGCACCTATTCACAAGAGTTGTGTTACTTTGACTACCCTACATAAGGTGCGCTTCCATATATTAGATCACGCACCCTACAGTTCTGATCCGGCTCCCGGTTATTATTATCTATTTCAAAAATTAAAAAAGAACTTCGTGGGAAGAAAGTTTCAAGCGATGAAGAAGTGAAAGACACAATTTCAGCTTACTTTTTGGATAAAAATAAAATATTTTTTTATGAAGGGATACATAAGCGAAAGATGGAAAAATATATTCATGCAGCAGGTTTATATTTTGAAAAAGAAAAATAAATTCATATTTTTATTCTCACCCCATTCCGTGAACTGAAAAACGCCCCCTTGTAGTTAAATGCTTTTTTATAATTTTCGAGGTAGAAATGGTTTTTGATGTGAAACATCGAATGGCTAATTTAGATGGGAGTTAAAGCATTTTGATGCCATATCGCGTTTTGCATTTGGCCAGCTTGACGTCTTGTCTGCTCTTTTCGATCCAATTCAGCCAGCTTCGTGTCTTAACGCTTCCCTCGTTACTACACTACACACACGCTACTTTATGTGTGGTTAGTGTATTAGCTTTGTTTGTTATTTACTAACGCTTACAACTTTACTCATATTTATTGGTATATTGCATTATGCTATCTTAAAATGAGTTGTAAGACAGTTTTAATGCAATACCCATTTCAAAAATTGCACCCTTTAATATATATATAGGTTGCTTTATATTTAATTTTTTGTTGTTTTGTATATGACGCAATTTGGAATGGTACCTTGAGAGACATTAAATGAAATTACAATGTTTGTAAATGCGTTTTGATGATGTTTAGTATGATGTATTTATCCTCATAGAGGAGAACCAGAGAGCACGGGAATATTACAAATGCATCACGTCACCATACTTTATCATATTTCTGTTAAATTAAAATAAAGTTCAGGACAATATTAAATATGACGCAACTTGGAACGGTAGCTTGAGAGACCTTAAATGAAATTACAATGTTTGCAAATGCGTTTTGATGATGTTTAGTATGATGTATTTATCTACATAGAGGAGAACCAGAGAGCACGGGAATATTACAAATGCATCACGTCACCATACTTTATCATATTTCTGTTAAATTAAAATAAAGTTCAGGACAATGTTAATTGTAATTGATTAAAAATGTAATTTGATTAAAGTATTTCTATACAAAAGTTTGTATAGAAATACTTTAATCAAATTATTTAATTGCACTCATATGAAATTGGAACAGGCCGTGAGAGATTTAACAAAATTATATTAACGACACCGAGAAAAATTTGAGTGATAAATGTTAGCATAGAGGATACGGATATATTTGTTTTAGTTCGCTCATATTTTCTGGGCTCACAAACCACTCGGTATCCAAAAACCTGCTCCACCTCTTTCTACTACACCCTTCTCTGTATCACTTGGAAAAGAAGAGAAACATAAACAAAGTTAATTTCTTTGGTAAGTCTCATATTAGAACTGACTAAAACCAGTTTAAATAAAAACATTTATTTGGAAATCATGTTCAGACACTATCATTATTTATATTAGGTTGGTAACTTATAAACTTGCCACTTTTTTCGACCGATTTCTGGAATGTTATAGAAGCTTTTAGAATATTTTTTGTAGGGTATATAAAAAGTGAAGCATTCGAACTTCTGTTTAGTTTGCAATTGAGTAACTGACGAGTAAAGAATAAATTAAAAATGGAAATATTTCGAACTGAACTTAGAGGACTCTTTCTTCATGAATGTCATTTACGGTGCAAAGCATCACGCAATATATACACAACAATGGATGAAAGCGTGCCATCTCACAACACAGCTAGACAGACACTGAAGAAGGGAATTTTTACTTATCTGATAACCTCCTACAATTGATTTAGAAAAATTTAAAAGTCTTATTGAAATAGATACTAGATTAAGTTTGCATTGTTTGGCAGAGCTATTTTCATGCTCTTATACTGCAATAAAAAACAACTTTATACTTTGAGAAAGAAGTGGAAATATTCCGTTTGACTGCCACATGAGCTAACACTTTTTCAATTTCAGAGAAGAGCTAATGTATGCTGGAAGCTACTTAGTTTCCTTCGTACCAACAAGAGGCTAAAGTATCTGGTTACAGGAGGTGAAAAGTGGGTGGCTTATGTTAATTTTTAGCATAAACGCTAGTGGTTAGGAGCTGGAGAACAAGGTGCATGGTGGAGTATAAATGGAGATATTCAATGGAAACTCTTTCAAGCTAATAGTACAAATACAGCTAAGATTTATTGTGAGCTATTGAGCAAAGTCACCATTAAATTTCCTTTAAATCAAAACAAAGTTAATTTTTTTAATGATAATACTCTACCCCACGTAACAAAAGTAAGACATGAAAAAATACTTTCACTTGGATGGAGTATGCTACTTCACTACTCTCCAGATCTTTTGTCAAGTAATTATCATCTGTTTTGCTCTCTGTTAAAAATTTATGTGATAAAAAATTTAAAGACGAAAGTCATATCAAAGTCGAACTTCCCAGATTTTTCAGTCAAAGCCCAAAGATTTCTACAAAGACGGACTTTAGTTCTGTGCGTAACTTATCCACGGTGCGTGCATAATTAACAATTGATTTTATTAACTACATATAAAAAGTTTGTGTATGGAGGTGCGGGTTTATAAGTTGCCTACCTAATATGTAAATTGGATGCAGTTCATAGATACATTCGTTAAAAAAATTATTAACGATAATTTGATACTAAGGTGCCCAATTGTCATGTAAAGTTTCAACATGATCTCAAATTTATTCACAGCTATCAGTAAAGTTAGTTAATCTTAAGTTAGACCATACGTCTGTGATTTTGACGAAGAAAGTGGTGTGAAAATGGCTCATTCTGAAGAAGCTAAATCTTCTTCATGATGAAATCTACTTGAAATGGGTGAAATGCTTATAGTGTATGACAAACCTGGATTAATGGGTTTTATACACATACCAGCGAAAGAGTTTTGAATTGATAATAAATGAGCAGGAGACAAAAACACAACATCCAAGTTACTTGAAAATTGAAGTCATGTTGACTTTTCATGTGATATGGGTTACTGTGAATTACTTCTGGATGGACAATCTGTCAACAAACAACATTATATCTATATTATGAAGTGCTTGGGAAAAAAGTTCTTTGAATATGGTTCGAATTGCAAAAAAACTTTTTTGAATTTTGTATCAAAGTTACCACTTTTCAATTATATATAAATTGTATACAAATTCTCCAAACCATCAACTGATATCATTTTTGTTTCCGGAACTCAAATTGTCACTTTACTGAGGACGTTCTGGGTATACCGAAGTCATTAAAAAAAATTCCCAATGAGAGCTGACAGCAATACCGGTAACTTCCTATAGCAAATGTTTCTATAATTGAATTATTCCATGGAAAAATTGTATCGCAACAAATGATTACAAAGCAAAAAAATGTACATTCTATCTTCTTTTTAAACTTGATTAATATATCTTTATTGTTTGTATATAAAAACATTTCTAGTGCTGTCAATATAAATGAAAATTCATGAAATTCGAGGAGTGATGATACATAGATTTCAAACAGATATACTCACGGTGTTTCAGTCTTCAATAGCGCTAAATCATTGTAATTGATGGGTGGGTTATAATCAGGATGCTTGATGATTTTATCTACTCTGTGGGTACGGTGCGGGTTGATAGGCGTACTCCTTTGTAGCAATCCCACGCGAACAAATGTGACTTTCTTGCTGAAATATTTATTTGATATTTATAAATGTATACAATTTCTACTGTAGTTGCAAAGAGTTGAGATAGAAGACAAAGGCAGATTTGATTTTAGGATGAGCTAGATATCCGTAGAGTCCATTTTGGACAGAGAAAATTAAAAATAAAATGAAATTAAAACTATATAATTTAAAAACGAATGATATTAAAGTGACTATCAATAAACAATTTGAAATATGAAATATTAATCTATACTTATTTCTTAACTGCACAAATGCAATTATTGCATCGCCAATAGTGCAATAAAATGCAACTAAGGAAAAACTCAACTCACGAATCTCGAGAGAACGTGCAATGTCCAGCTGTCATGATGAAGTTTTCACTGATCACTGTACCACCGCATTCCCAACTGGCGTTACTCTCTGAGGAGCCGTATCCTAAAAGGGCCTAGGAATTATCAAAAAAGTTGAAAATTATTTCTCAAAAATGCAAACTTCATATAAAAACATTACTGCGTACAAGTTCTCGAGTTATTCTCCTATTTTACCAATTTTTTTGTAATTTGTATATTCTATATGAGATGACTGACAATTCTCAAACTTAAATTATTATACTCCATTTTCTCTCAAATAATCAAGTCGCATTTTTTTCATGAATGGTAATAACTTAACTTATTATGTAACAAATGCATCGTAACAGTTTATAGCCGTGTATACCATAAAGGCCACATAATACGTAAATGTCACATAATATAGTTTGTGTGAGCGTGTAAGTAAACAAATTTAAGTAATTTTTGGCTTACGTAATGTTTCCCAGTCGCACTTCTTTTGTATCTCGCAAGTGTTTCTGTACATCTAACAAATAAATTGAAGTTAATTTTAATCATATATCCATTTGTTCTGTGCTACACTATTCATTTCAATATCCCAAATAGTAACATAGATCCAAATTTGTGGTAAAGATTAGCATTTTATTTCAATTAATATATATTTTGATTAATTAATATTTTCATGGCAGATATTTCGGGTTTTACGCTTTTTTAAACATTATGTTGCACGCAATTACATCCATCATATTTTTGAGCGTATCAAGTATGACAATAATGAATGCAACACAGGGGGTTCTTACAATAATATAATTTTTATTTCAATTAAGATATATTGAATAATTTGATTAATGAATAATTTTGTGTCAGATATTTCAGGTTTACGTTTTTTTTTAATGTGTGTTGCACATAAATACACCCCACCATATTTTTCATTATATCAAGTATGACAATAATGAATGCAACACAGGGAGTTCTTACAATAATATAATTTTTATTTCAATTAAGATATATTGAATAATTTGATTAATGAATAATTTCGTGTCAGATATTTCAGGTTTACGTTTTTTTTAATGTGTGTTGCACACAAATACACCCACCATATTTTTCAGCATATCAAGTATGACAATATGAATGCAACACAGGGGGTTCTTACAATAATATAATTTTTATTTCAATTAAGATATATTGAATAATTTGATTAATGAATAATGTCGTGTCAGATATTTCAGGTTTACGTTTTTTTTTAATGTGTGTTGCACACAAATACACCCACCGTATTTTTCAGCATATCAAGTATGACAATAATGAATGCAACACAGGGGTTTCTTACAATAACATAATTTTTATTTCAATTAAGATATATTGAATAATTTGATTAATGAATAATTTCGTGTCAGATATTTCAGGTTTACGTTTTTTTTTAATGTGTGTTGCACACAAATACACCCACCATATTTTTCAGCATATCAAGTATGACAATATGAATGCAACACAGGGGGTTCTTACAATAATATAATTTTTATTTCAATTAAGATATATTGAATAATTTGATTAATGAATAATGTCGTGTCAGATATTTCAGGTTTACGTTTTTTTTTAATGTGTGTTGCACACAAATACACCCACCGTATTTTTCAGCATATCAAGTATGACAATAATGAATGCAACACAGGGGTTTCTTACAATAACATAATTTTTATTTCAATTAAGATATATTGAATAATTTGATTAATGAATAATTTCGTGTCAGATATTTCAGGTTTACGTTTTTTTTTAATGTGTGTTGCACACAAATACACCCACCATATTTTTCAGCGTGTCAAGTATGACAATAATGAATGCAATACAGGGGGTTCTTACAATAACATAATTTTTATTTCAATTAAGATATATTGAATAATTTGATTAATGAATAATTTCATGTCAGATATTTCAGGTTTACGTTTTTTTTTAATGTGTGTTGCACACTAATACACCCACCATATTTTTCAGCGTATCAAGTATGACAATAATGAATGCAACACAGGGGGTTCCTACAATAATATAATTTTTATTTCAATTAAGATATATTGAATAATTTGATTAATGAATAATGTCGTGTCAGATATTTCAGGTTTACGTTTTTTTTTAATGTGTGTTGCACACAAATACACCCACCATATTTTTCAGCATATCAAGTATGACAATAATGAATGCAACACAGGGGGTTCTTACAATAATATAATTTTTATTTCAGTTAATATATATTTTGAATAATGAATATTTTCATGGCAGGTATTTCGGGTTTACGTTTTTTTAATTTATGTATTGCACACAATTACACCCACCATACACCATAGCGTATCAAGTATGACAATAATGAATGCAACACAGGGAGACGCAACATCAATGTATGGAGAAAAAATATGATAATAATAGAGACAGTGTTGCTGCAAACGCTCAGCAGAGAATTGCGCATTCCCTTACTTATATGGTTCAGTATATATATGGTTCAGTATGTTGCATATGTATGGTTCAGTATGTTGCCTATATATGGTTCAGTATGTTGCATAAAAGCATTTTAATAATTCCTAAAAAAGAGTACAGTGCCTAGTTCTTCAGAAATATAATCTCATATTCACTCATAACTTAAACTTAATACTGCCGTTTTCTTCAAAGGAACCACTTTTCAGTCATATTTTAAATAATCAAAATTTTTTTTCCAATTTTTACAACCTGTCCTGACTTTATTTCGGTGTTTAATTTTCACGAGGCCTTTACCATTGACATTAGTTTCTACGGCAAGAAATTTTATCTCCTACATCTCACCCTATTTATCATACCAGATCATGCAACGTTTTGTCACACATAATGTTATATCAGTTTAACGTTTTCTCCAATAAAAAACTTTGATACATAAGTTTCACTTCAAAAAAGTTTATTTAGCCGTTTTAGTGCAATGGTTTTTTACTCATATATACTTAGAAATGCCAAATAAATCTTTTGTTTAAAATTGTTAGAAATCCTTTGTCTCGAAAAAAAAAGTGTATCTGTTCCAAAAATTATCCAATTTTAATAATTTTTTCTGTGTTTTCTCAATAAAAACTTGTACAAGGATAATAAAATATAAAGAAAATTATGGAAATATATATTGTACAAAAATTATAACAAAAACTGAAATCAAGGTCACATCGTCATTTTCGCAGTCCGGTTCATCCTCCGTATCAGCAAAATAATTGTTATCGTCACTATTATCACTATCACTCAAAATTTGCATTACGCCAAATTGTGAGCGCACCACAATGTCACTCCCACTATCACTTTCTTCACAACTTGAAAAATGATCATTTTCACTCGAATTATTTTCTTATTCCGACATTATGGGTTAAATATTTTCTTTTCCTGGATCCATTTTATATTGTAATTACTAATAATATTATAATTTAAACTTTATGTAACACGTAGAAAGATAAAAAAATAGCGATGCGTGCAAGCGGCCTCCCCTACTGCACGCTAAACAGCAACTGATTTCGTGAGCGCCATCGCGCTTGTGGCAAATTTAGTTAGTACGTGCACGAGCCCGATGGCGCTCATCGGCACTCTAACAGTTAAGTGATAGCATCTATTGGCCTCCAAATCAATTCTTTTATTCATTACAGAATAAAAAAAATTACGATAAAAAACTAGTTATGGTGTTTGGTGTAACCATACATTATAGCCTATAGGTAACTAGTAAGTAAGACTAACTGTAACATGAACATGTTCTAAGTAATCTTAACATGAACATGTTCTATGTAATCTTAACATGAACATGTTCTATGTAATCTTAACATGAACATGTTCTATGTAATCTTAACATGAACGTGTTCTATGTAATCTAAATTCTAATAAAAATATTTCTAATTATTAAAAATGCATGCATTTTGTAGCAGTCATGATTATTTCTTACAAATTTAAGCTAAAAAGACACCTTTGCCTTAATGCTTATGATCATTTCAATTCTCTTTAGGGTTCTGCCCCTTAAAATGAAAAAATTTAACCCTTGTAGGACTACTTGGTTGCCCGTCCGTCCATCTTTCTATCTGTCCAAGCCCTTTTTCTCAGAAACGGCCTGAGATATTAATTTGAAATTTAATATTGTATACTCAAGTACATAGCTTCATATTGTTGAAAAAAATCTAAAAAAAACTTTTTGGTTCACGGAAAAAAAAATACTTATTCCTTCAAAGCATATTTTATTTTGTATTCATATCATTAAAACTTATAAGGTATTTTTGCTCAACCTGGAGTCTTGAACGTCAGCATAACGTGAATTCTACTTGTGCTTGACAGATTTTTTATAGTTTTAAACCTTACTACCACAGTAATAAGTCCATCTCCGGTCTTCACACGCAATGGTTGCGTAAGCCTTGCGAGCAAACCGATTCAAAGAGCGAAAATAGTATTTAAATTATAATATTGAAACGAAAATTGCGAATAATTACTACGTTTTCTTACATAAAATACAATAACAACAGTGAGTGCAAAATAGTTATTTCAGCGGTTTCGTGATTGTGAAATTTCTTACAGTGAAAGTTCAGCTGTTAAAAATATTCGTTATTGTGGAACAGTCAACTATACTTATTATATTTCTTGCTGAAGAGGAAACTCGGGAAAGGATACTAACGTGCGAAAGGAAATATTGCATATATAAAATATTATCAATTGATAGTGGAAAAGAGAAGTTCAAACAATGAAGAAAGAAAAAGAGATCAATCAACTTCGCTGGAAAATCAAATCAGGCCAAGAGAAGCCAACGAGCAAAAGTTCAGCAATAAAGGTGATTAGGAGAAATGCATTCAAGCTGATGAGATCTGAAACAAGCTTACTTTCCAGCATTCTAATCCAACCCAAATAGCAACTAAATAACAGTAACCGGAGGCAGGACAACCCCAATCCGGTTGGTCCCGTGGGGTTATTAGAACACCCAGAAATATATCCTTATGCTAAATAAGAAATAATAAAATATGCCTAGCAATATTAAAGATCAGAACTCTAATGACAGAAAATAGTAACATATGCGTATATTTAACGAATTAATGGTTACTGAAAAACAAATTGTACAACACATGCATTCTCCCATGTCTTACGTATGGATGTCAATCTTGGCTTGCTACAAACAAAAACAACTATAAACTTGTAGTGTGCCAATGCAATATGGAGCGAAGTATGCTTAACATATGTTTATATAAACACATATGTTTATGTAACATGTTTATAAAACATATGTTTATATAACATTGACGACTTCAAAAATAAGGAAAAGAACAAAGATGAGCAATGTTTTACAAAAAATAAAAAAACTCAAATGGAACTGGACTGGTCACATCATTAGAACGTACAGAGAAAAATGGACGAAAGAGGTAATGGAATGGTATCCTAGAAATGAGAAAAGATAAAAAGGACGTCAAATAAAAAAATGTGAGGATGATTTACCAAAAGGATGGAGAAGGTTAGCTCGGAATAGAGATGAGTGGAAGACAATGGGGGAGACCTATGTCAAGGGACAACCTGACCAATAAACTGACTGCTGACGAACATTCTATCTTATAAGATCTGAAATATTACTGTTTATTCTGAGTAGAGTATAAGTTAAAATTGTACATTAAGGTGAATATAGGCTTTATTATTATATACAACAGTAATCATGGATAAAGTTATGATATAAGCTCTGACACTGCTAGGATAACTCACCATGTGCGGAAATTCTCTGTCTACTGCATTCACGCCTCCTACCACCAGTCCGGTCACCTCATGGGCACACTTATTCACACGCACCTTATCTCGCCTTGCACTCAACGTACCGGACTCCTCACATGGATATATATATTCCAAATAGTCAATACATTCTGTAATCATCAAATATAGCCCTTTAAGCATATAGGTTACTTATATATTAACATAGGTACTTGCACCATATCGACGCAATAATGTGTAGCTCTGAAAGTATATAATAATTGAATTGTTTCATGTAGACAGAGAAGAAATGTAGTCACAAATGTAGTCACAACATCTATGTTTATGTTGTTAAGGGTGTAAAAAATAACGTAAACAAGAAAAACAAATTCGCCATTTCTATAAGAAACAAAGGTTTCTAAACAAAAAACCTTTATAGAACGTAATATTTGTTACTGTCGTAAAAAAGGTTTAACAGTAATCAAATGTAAACATAAAACAATAATTTACATTAATAAACATTTACATTATCATTAAGTTTCAAAATGAAACGCAATCACACGCAATTTCTAACACATTACACACAATTTTATATTACACATGATTGTTTTACGATTTGATTTGTTATTTCTTTCTCTTACCTATGATATACAACTGTCTTGCTGTTTATTTAATTTTAGCTTTTTTTATTTGCAAACTTCCGCCCGTACTTGTTTTTTTTTATGATAATGTGTAAATTTTGCAAAATCCTCTTAGATCCTCTTTCCTGCTTCTCTTTTCCTTGAGAACTGTGAAATGTCATCTGCGATAAAAAGTTTTTTAATAACTTTGTTCTGCAGTCACAGTTATCATGAACATTATTGAATAAAAATTTTCAATATCAACTCCCAAAAGTTCCGAGCTGTTAAAAAGATTTGTTTTTCCATTACAAATGCTTACATATAAAGAATACCGGTCTATTAAGAACTGTAAAATTCTTGTTCTTCATAATTCAGCGAGCAGTAAAATATGGCACTGGCATTCCGCCCGTGCATTTTGAATACACACATGCTCAACTCCACGCTTAAATCTAAAGCCCCAGCGGTTATCAACCGTTGTGTATTTTCTTGTGTATTGAAAATATCAAAAACGCATGTGTAATCTCTAACACTGGCCAATGCTATTTTTAAAGTGATGGAAAGAAAAGGAAAATCGTTGCCAGCATGATTTCAACATAAGCAGAGCTGTGAATAAAACATTTGGATGATATAGGAACTGATAGACTTACTATTCCATGCTTTCTGCCCTGTCTTCTTCACCCTAGTGGTATTGGCGGTTATAGGCTCACACTCATAACTAGGGTAGATAGGAGGTTTTGTTGACGGATTACTTGTAGCTGTCGTGCGACAACATACAACAGCTGTTTTACCAACAAATCCACATACCTGTAAACAAATATACATAAAGTTTAGAGATTTACAAAATTTTTCTTTCTATGTAAATAAAATTACATGCATATATACATATGGATATGTGTATCTACATATTATATATTTTAATATCTACTTGTCATAGACTTGTGAAACATCATAGAAATTTTTGAAAATCACTGGTAAGGTATATAAAGTGCTACAAGTTCAATCTTCTGTTCAGTTAGCAGCTGAGTTTCCATAAGTAAAGAATAAATAAAATATGGACATTTCACTTGGGACAGTGGTCGTGCTTCAAGAATTCCACTTAGGGTGAAAAGTGAACGGAGCATCAATCGCAATACATTGACATTAGTGTTGGAAGGTATACTCTCTTATGACTTAGCCAAACATCAGTCCCAGAGATTAAAAGAAGATTAATTTAATCTTTCTGACAAACCTCATGCATGGCGACCTCCAACATTAAATAAAAAAAAAATTTAAAATGTTATTAAAATAGATCCCAAGTTAAATTCCCATTATCTAACAGTGCTACTCTCATGCTTTCATAGTCCTACAGATGAAACTTCATGCTTTGGGCAAGAAGTGATAATATTAGGTTAAAAAAAAGTTTGTGGTTTTATTCACCAAAATTCCATCACTGTAGAAATTCTGGAATATCTGGGCGAAAAATTGAACCAAGCGATTTTTGCAGGTCTCTTTTGAAGTTAGCTTTTAGACCTTCGATAAAATTCTGCAGAGAGTGAACCAAATGGTATTTAGATGGGGCAAGGTGCAGGCTGTATCATGGATGCATCAAAACTTCCCAGCCAAGTTCTATAAATTTTTGCCAAGTCTTTAAATATGTACGTGGTTTGGCATTGTAATAATGGTAGACTACGTCTTCCATATTGATAAATTCTAGCTGTTTTACCTCAATAGTATGCTTTAATTGCTTTAGTTGTTGACAGTAAAGAGTAGGATCAATAGCCTGGCCAGGCTGAAGCAGCTCATGATGCACAACTTCCTAGCAATCCCACTAAACACAAAGCGTTACCTTGTTTGGCGTCAATCTGGGTTTTACCACCATTTGTGCAGCTTCATCCACTTTGGACCATGGTCTCCTCGAACTTCGCAGTTGTGATTTTAATTAATGTGGTACCCAAGTATTGAGCTTATTTTTGTATCCAGCTTTATACAAATGATTCAAAACTGTTTATGGTCAATATTTAGTTCTGCAGTGATGTCAAAAGATGAAATCGTCTGAGATGAAATGGTCCTACTTCCTCAGTTTTTTGGAAGATTCCATTGACTTTTTCAACAATGGGTGGACCAGAGTGCAGCTCAAAAGTTCCAGAGTAGAACTGAGTAAATGATTTCCATGTTGCAAAAAACAAATTCATGCTTTAGGCGAAAAAGTGGCCATATTATGTTTGATCGCACCTCATTACTAAGGTTGCCAACCTTCGTGGATTACATGATTCTCATTATAAATCTCAAAATTTTGATTCACTCCCGTATCCCGAAATTTGTAAAAAAATCGCATACATATAATCACTGTAATATTTCACAGTTGATTTATTGTATTTCCAAATAACAATATAATATATTGAGTGTAAGTTAGTTGCCCCAAAATTTTTTTGCTAAATTTTTTGCTCTCACTGACGAACTTAAACGGTAGGATTATTAATTGTTAATCTAATATTATATTTTGTGTAGCTCGCAACAGTGATTTAGATTTATTAACTATTTTTCAATCCAGAGACCAATACGAAAGTATGTGTCTAAAAAGGCGAGAGGAGAAGAAAATATAAAACTGTGAAAAGTATAGATGGATCACGGTCTATAATATACCTGTACACATCTATTACTTTTAGTTTTATCTAGTAATTTATATCGATGTTTTTCTATTACGACTCAGTACATAAAATATTTTAGTCGTTCCTCAATTTTAAACAAAATATGATGAGATATCCTATCATGTTTTAATGTGATTGGGGCGGAAGGGGGGCGGAGCACCATTAGCAGTTAAAACTGTGATGCCTTAACCATTAACAGTGCTTTATCTCATCCGCTGTGTTTCATTATTGTTCAAACAGTATACAGTCATTGACTCTTTTCAAAAACTGTTTTGTTGGTGCATAATGCCATTTCCAATTTGGAACTGTAGTAGGTTAGTAAGGTTTTTTAGCAATATGGATGCTATTCTGAATGTGGACGAGCAAGGGATTTTGAAAATAACTTAAAATTATTAAACTATGTTAAGGTTGTACATTTAACTGTTAAAATATGTCTTAATATTATGCAGTAACAAAAATTATACAGTTAACAATCATCAAATGCATCGCAAAAAATAATAATATGTCATTCCCACAACATAATAAGTAATAAATACCAGTTTGCACTCCAATAAGTCACCCTAGCTGCTTATGCATATATATATTTTTAAAAATTAACAGTGTAAATACGATTGCGACCACATATATACAGTCCCAATATATTTATTATTATTACACACACACACACACATATATACAGTCCCAATATATTTATTATTATTACACACACACACACACATATATATAGTCCCAATATATTATTATTATTACACACACACACACACACATGTATATTTCGATTGGTATTCAGATATTTCGATTGGAAATTTTTGCAATATTTTTTTAAGACTTCGTACCTGTTTCTTGTATGGATTAAAAGTCTCTATGGGAAAAAAAGTCTATCTACTAAGGTGAGAGTACTAGAAATATCAGGAATTGCAGAAAAATTTTACTGCTCATGTCGTAGGGACATTTAATAATAATTTATTCTAACTAGTTATAGATAAGGTAACTAACGAATCGGCGTAGTATTATGTTTTTCAAGTTAACTAACGAATCGGTGTAGTATTATAGAATCGGCGTAGTATGTTTTTCAAGTTAACTAACGAATTGGCGTAGTATTATGTTTTTGAAGTTAACAACAATAACAAAATCAAAAAATTTAAAAAGTAAAATACCTGATAGTATGTGCTTGAACCGATTGTTACAGGTCAGTACTTGGCCTTACTGACCTGTCTCAAATTTCCATCCTGTATATATATATATATATATATATATATAAAATAAAAATTTGTATACATATACAGAGTTTAAATATTTATATACATAAAATAAAAAATAATTAATTTTTTAATTACATTTTTTTGTTGAATAATTTATATTTTGTGATTTGTAAATTATTTGCATGGATCATCTATTTATATTATAATATCTGATAATTAACCATAATTAATTTTAGACGTAAGATATGAAATATATATATATATATATATATATATATATATATGTATATATATATATATATATATATATATATATATATATATATATATATATATATATATATATATATATATATATATATATATATATATATATATTCCTACCCAGTGTCCGGGAATAGACGTTGAACAAAGAAAGACGCTATTCGTTAGTTATAAAGGAATAAATTGCCATTGAAATAAAACGTAAAACACGTCCTTTTTCTAATTGAGTGCAAAAAATATTACACGTAACTCTTTTTAACACATCAATACATGGCTGGAGTCCAGTGTTTACCCGAAGTGGCCATGTCTTTGCAGCTGTTCGCAGGTTATTCCCCCGAATGGCGCTGAGAATGTGCACAAGTATAATGTGCATGAAAAATATGACAAATAATTATGAATATTATTTTCTATTTTCTGAAAAAAAGTCATCTTTGAATTTTATTTTAACGATAATCAACTATTCTTCAGTCAAGGAATAACGTTTTTCTTTTCCCAGACACCATGTATATACATACATACATACATACATATATATATATATATATATATATATATACATATATATATATATATATATATATATATATATATATATGATAAAACACTTTACCTTTGGTTTCAGGCCTTTTCTCAGATCTTCACCAACCTCTGGACATTCAGTAGCTTTCTTGCAAATTCCATTTCCACTGGGCGATGTGCAAGCGTCTCCTGAAAGGGATTAAGATATTTATTTACTTGTCAGTGCCAAAGCTCGGCAAGAAATATAACCAAATAAGGAGAGAGGATGTGTCCCTGTATAGACATGACTATTTTTGGCATGAATATAAATACCATTTAAAGTACCCACTTGTCATTAATATTAGTCCCAACTAAAGCGGCTAAAATGAGCATAATCCATATGGAGGCACGGTGTTTTTATAATTTTATATCCAAACCAACATGTCCTGATTTAGAAGCATGTAAATTTTTTGGTTGAAATGTGAAAATTTTACCATTTTCTAAGACAACTTAAAATCTAATAAAAATATTTCAAAAAATTTCTGTTGTGAATAAGGGTGTTCTGCAGCTTCAACAATAAATATACAACATTGCTTTTATGTTTAATAAAATTCAATCATCCTATATAATTATGTATGACATAAAACTGTAGGATATAAAACCACATGGTAAAAACCTCTGCAAATTTTAAGTGATAGTGATAATAGTGACGATAACAATTATTTTGCTGATACGGAAGATGTATCGGACTGCGAAAATGATGATGTGACCTTGATTTCAGTTTCTGTTATAATTTTTGTTCGCAATATTTATTTCCATAATTTTCTTTGTATTTTATTATCCTTGTACAAGTTTTTCTTAAGAAAACACGGAAAAAATTATTAAAATTGGATAATTTATGTAAGAGATACAGTTTTTTCGAGACAAGAGTAAATGACATCAAAAACAAAATATTTCTTTGGCATTTTTAAGTATATATGAGTAAAAAACCATGGCACTAAAACAGTTAATCTTTCATAGCATACTGAGGGAATAAACTAGCTTTTATTCATTTTAACCAAAATTGTATTCAATTACAAAGTCATCATGACATTAATAACACCACACTGTTAGGATTAGTTGCTGCCAGCTTCAACAATATCAGTCCAACCCAGTCAAAACTTTCTTCGGCTTCCGTAACATTGTAACCATACCACTGTTATGGGAGAATTAACCAACTTGAATCGTAAACATGAATTGGCCCATAATAAATAAACTGTGACATGTAAATAATGACAATATTGGTGTCTTACACAGAAAGTGTAAAATACCTTTCAACCAACTGCATAATAAATGAAAGCTTACCACGAAATATTAGCGATTTGTAAAAACACTTAGAAAATAAACTAGTAATTGTATATTTCTATGGATCTATAGGTAAATCTTTTTCCACCTAAACTTCAAACATTCTAATCGCTAATATTGCAAAAATGGTTACTCAGTGATTTTTTAAAGAAGAGTCATTTCAATTTTTTTTATAAATACAATATAAGTACATCATGTGTGGAAAATGGCCGACAAAAAGTTGCCAATATAGGGAACATAATAAAATAAGACTAATGAATATAACAAAAAGTGTCTGGGGTCTCTTCTGTTTAAGTCTCCTAGTAAGTAAAGTGTCTGCCATGAACTTTTGGGCTAGTTCGTTGGGAAGACTGTCAAATTTATTTTCAAAATTTTCAGTAATTTTCTTGGTGCTTTCCATTTTCAAGATTTTCGATTGGGACCTCTGATTAACGCTGATTTTAGACTTGGAGTTAGTACCTCACATCTGAATCCTATACATCCAGATAGGTGTACTAATACATTTATAAATCATAAGTTTTGATGGCAGTGATAGTTGCGATTAGTGATAGTGCCATGCATCTTCTTGACCAGCATATCAAGGTGTTTCCTTTTGGAATGTAACAGTATTTCGACTCATAATAACTACCATCCTTACATCACAAGAATTATTTCGATACAATCGCATAAAGAATTTTCCCTGGCTGTGCCAAATATTTCAAAAGATATAAACCTATGATACACAAATGCTCAAACTATTTTTTAAACTCTTCAGTTTTATAGTTAACCCTAAAATCACACCTTTCGAATGTCTAAGCGAACAATAACCGACTGTCAATAAATACATTATGTGGGTAAGTGACCAACAAAATGTTACCAAAATAGGAGACATAGTAAAATATGACTAATAAATATAACAAAATGTGTATTTTAACTTGTTTATTGCCTCGACCTACAAGTTAAAAAGCTGCTGCTTCCATTGCTGAAGTGTACTCGATTTTATTTTCAAATAAGTCATGTGCGGGTTTACTGTACCAATGTTCAGCACCCAGATAAATTAAGTTTATTTATGAAGTTAATTCATGAGATTTAATTATATGATGCAAGAAATAAATAATCTATAAAAGCACATATATAAAAAAGACGGTCGTTTTTAAAGTGAACTAATTTCTTTGGGAGACCACGTTTAGAGTGCTAATGACATGTCAGTTTAATATAATAACATTAGGTATACCGAATAAATATATTTAAAAACCATCCAAGTCAATGTTGGACACACATAAAGTATAGTTCTATAGTTGTATATAGTTCTTATAAAGGTAAATATTTCATAAATGGGGCTTGAAAATTGGAAATAAAAATAGGACTTTAGTACTATTCTACAAGATGTACGAAAAAAATTTGCTGTCTCCGAAAACAATTTTCTTTTAAGATGTTGTTACATGTTTATTAAGAACTCCATATGAAGATCAGAAAGGAAAATAAAAGTGCAGATCAGAACCGATTATTCTGCAAGCATTTTAGCTGTAGGAAAGTTATTAATATTAAATTTAAATTACGAGGCCATATCTAAATGTTTTTAAATATCTTAGGGGGATTTTTAGTAATATTTATTTATGTAGCAAGAGTTGCAGCAAATGAAATATTTCAATTTCATTTAAATTTACTTATTATATATATATATGTATATATATATATATATATATTTATTACAGTAATAATAATTATAATTATTTTTATATTAAATAATTTATATTGATTAAATTTAAATATTAATAGAGAAATATTAAATTTTTGAAATAAAATAATCTTTTTCAATAATGAAAATTCAATTAATATTTCAAAAATTTATAATAATCAAAGATATATTTTAACTATAACGTCTATTATTTATTTGTTAATTACTTTTTGGATTTATTATCATAATAATAATTTTAATTTTATTAATTTTATGAAAACCTTATATATTAGGAGACCACGATAATTTTATTCCTCCTAATCCATTAATAACTTCTATTCATATCCAACATGACTGATATTTTTTATTTGCATGTGCAATCTTACGATCAATTCCTAATAAATTAGGGGGTGTTATTGCATTAATTATATCTATTGCTATTTTACTTGCTCTACCTTTTACCTTTTTTAAAAAGTTCAAGGTAATAAATTTTATCCTATTAATAAAATTTTATTTTGAAATTTATTAATTATTATTATCCTTTTAACTTGAATTGGAGCACGACCAGTAGAAAACCCTTACATTATAACAGGACAAATTTTACGATCAATTCCTAATAAATTAGGGGGTGTATTATTTTTTATTTGCATGTGCAATCTTACGATCAATTCCTAATAAATTAGGGGGTGTTATTGCATTAATTATATCTATTGCTATTTTACTTACTCTACCTTTTACCTTTTTTAAAAAGTTCAAGGTAATAAATTTTATCCTATTAATAAAATTTTATTTTGAAATTTATTAATTATTATTATCCTTTTAACTTGAATTGGAGCATGACCAGTAGAAAACCCTTACATTATAACAGGACAAATTTTACGATCAATTCCTAATAAATTAGGGGGTGTTATTGATTGCACATGCAAATAAAAAATAATACGCCCCCTAATAAATTAGGGGGTGTATTATTTTTTATTTGCATGTGCAATCTTACGATCAATTCCTAATAAATTAGGGGGTGTTATTGCATTAATTATATCTATTGCTATTTTACTTGCTCTACCTTTTACCTTTTTTAAAAAGTTCAAGGTAATAAATTTTATCCTATTAATAAAATTTTATTTTGAAATTTATTAATTATTATTATCCTTTTAACTTGAAATGGAGCACGACCAGTAGAAAACCCTTACATTATAACAGGACAAATTTTACGATCAATTCCTAATAAATTAGGGGGTGTTATTGATTGCACATGCAAATAAAAAATAATATACCCCCTAATAAATTAGGGGGTGTATTATTTTTTATTTGCATGTGCAATCTTACGATCAATTCCTAATAAATTAGGGGGTGTTATTGCATTAATTATATCTATTGCTATTTTACTTACTCTACCTTTTACCTTTTTTAAACGTTCAAGGTAATAAATTTTATGCTATTAATAAAATTTTATTTTAAAATTTATTAATTATTATTATCCTTTTAACTTGAATTGGAGCACGACCAGTAGAAAACCCTTACATTATAACAGGACAAATTTTAACTATTTTATATTTTTCCTATTATTTATTAAATCCTATTATTAGAATTTTATGATATAATTTATTAAACTAATATAAAATTAATGAACTTGAATAAGCATGTTTTGAAAACATAATATAAAAATATAAATTTTTTATTAATTTAAATACTAATTTTTAATTAAATTAATAATATACTTAAATAAAAAAATATAAAATTTAAAAATAAAAGTAAATAAATCTTTCAAGCTAAATATATTAATTTATCATAACGAAATCGAGGTAAAGTTACACGAACTCATATAAATATCTAAGAAATAATAATTAACTTAAAATAAAATATAAAAGATAAATTAAACCCCCCCTAAATATAAAATTGCAAAAAATATTCTTATAAATAAAATTCGTGAATATTCAGCTATAAAAATTAAAGTAAAACCACCACCTCTATATTCTGCATTAAATATATTGCTAATTCTCCCTCTACCTCTGCAAAATCAAAAGGTGTTCGATTAGTCTCTGCTAACCTAGAAGGAAATCAAATTAACGATAATGGAAATATTAATACAATAAATCATAAATATTTTTCATATTCATAAAATATCATTAAATTAAAATTAATAAAATAGAAGATAATAAAATTAAAGCTATTCTTACTTCATAAGAAATAGTTCGAGCAACAACCCGTAACCCCCCTAATAAAACAAAATTTGAATTAGAAAATCACCCAGCAACTATTACAGAATAAACCCCTATTCTAGTACAACATAAAAAAAATAAAATACTTAAACAAAGAAAAAATGAATTCATATTATAAAGTATAATAACCCAAATCAATAACGATAAAAAAATTCTAATAACAGGAGAATAATAATAAGATAAATATTTTGATATTATTGGATAAATAAATTTTGTAAATAATTTAACGGTTTCAGCAAAAGGCTGTAAAATTCCTATAACTCCAACTTTATAGGACCCTTTCGAATTTGAATATAACTTAAAATCTTACGTTTTAATATAGTTAAAAAATTAACACCTATTAATACACCCAAAATTAATAAAATTATTCCAATAAAAATTATAATATATTCATATATTATCATATACTATTTAAATATTTTTTATATTTATAAATGAATTCTAAATTCAATACATTATTTCTGTCAAAATAGTTTATTAACAGTATTATTAAATTTCAATTAATTAAAATTATTTTATATATTTATTCATATATATATATATATATATATATATATATATATATATATATATATATATATATTTAAAGATGACTTACACGGGTTTTAACTCAGATCATGCAAGATTTTAATAGTCGAACAGACTAAAAATTTAAACTTCTGCATTTAAATTTAATCTTAATCCAAAATCGAGGTCGCAATCTTTTTCTTTTATAAGAACTAAAAAAAATAACGCTGTTATCCCTAAGGTAATTTATTCTTTTAATTAATATTATTAGATCAATAAACCATAAATTTGTTACTTTGTAAAAAAAGTATTTTAAATTTTTTTATCACCCCAATAAAATATTTTAACTTTATTAAATATTAATTTTTATAAATAATCTAATAAACTTTATAAATATAAAACTCTATAGGGTCTTCTCGTGTTTTAAAATTATTTTAGCTCTTTAACTAAAAAATTAAATCATATAAATTAAATTGAGACAGTTAATATTTCATTCAATCATTCATTCCAGTCTTCAATTAAAAGACTATTTATTAAGATACCTTTGCATAGTCACATTACTGCGGCCCTTTAAATTTTATTTCGGTGGGCAGATTAGACCTTAAATTATATACATATTAAATTTATTTCTTAAAAAACTAAATATATTTAAAAACAATTAACATTTAATTTGTAATTAACTATTTTTAATAATTATGCTATATTAAATAAATAAATTAATTAACTCTTTTAAATTTGAGAATATTTTATTTTAAAATACTTATTTAATAAACTTTGATACACAAGATACAATAAATTAAATTTACTTCCAACAAAATAATTATTTAACTTATTTCAAACTTCTTATACAATACTAATAAACAAAAATTTTAATAAATTTTTTCTTTTTTATAATTAAACAATTAAAATTAAAATTATTTTTATTAAATATAATAAATTAATTTTTTTTTTCAAATTATTTGAATAAACAAAATCTTTCCAATATAAATGAAATACTTAAATTAAGCTTTAATTTGTCTTTCTAGAAACACTTTCCAGTATCTCTACTTTGTTACGACTTATCTCAAATTTAAAATGAAACCGACGGGCATTATGTACATATTTTAATTTTAAATCATTAAATTAAATTAAATTTAATTACATTTAAATCCACCTTCATATAATTATTTACAAATTATAATTCATTTAAATATATTTATTGTAATCCATTATATATTTACTAGCTGACCCGTGCGAAGTCTTCGCACTATATCGCCATCTAGCGTGTTCCAAGTATACAATCTGGCTAAGATATTTGATGTGTCGCCCACAGATGGCGCTCATGCCAATTGTTATAAAAATTAATTTTTTTATTAACAAAAAGATTTTTTTTAATTTTTTTATATTTTTCGCCCAAAGTAGAAAACATAAGCTATTTTTTTTATTTTTTTTGGTGCAGTAGTTAAAGAGATCGAGCCGCTCGACCAAAAAACACCTTTTAGAAATAATATATTTAGATTGTAATCCATTATATTCTTAATTATAAATTACATCATGATCTGATTTAATTTATTTTATTAAATTTTAAATATTTTAATTTTTATAAAATATGTTTTTGAATATCAATTAATAAATAGTTTCCTCTAAATAAACTAAAATACCGCCAACTTTCTTAAGTTTAAAATTAAATTTCCTATTTTAGTTTATTTTCTTTTTACTTTCTTAATAATAGGGTATTTAATCCTAGTTTATAAATCAATTTTATTAATTCATATTTAAATATTATTTACATTTTATATAATTAAAATTTTACTTAATAATTATATATTTATAATAAATTATTTATTTATTATATAATTACTGATCATATTTAATTTATTTATTGTATAACTGCAACTGCTGGCACAAACTTTGTTAATAATTGTTATATTACTAAATCTTAATTTCTTAAATTATTTAAAATTAAATACTGTCAATTTTTTTTTACTAATTATTAAAATAATATTTTATAAACTAACTAAAAAATTTACATGTAAAATAAATCTTTAATAAATTTTTAAATGGAAACTCTTCTTTTTATATATATATATATATATATATATATATGTGTGTGTGTGTGTGTGTGTGTGTGTGTGTGTATATAATATATATATATAAAGTTTTATATATTTATGTATTTAATATATTTATAAATATATTATTATTATATAATTATATCTTAAATTATATAAATATAATTTAGTTAATTTAATACTCGTTTATATAATAATTATATTCCAATATTCTAATGGAAAGGAAATAAATATTAATCATTTAAATTTATTATATTAATTAATATTGATTTAAATATATTTCATTAATCAATATATTTTTAATTAATCATTAATATTTTAATTTATTTATATATATATATATATATATATATATATATATATATATATATATAATAAAAATAATATTATTTAATATACATATATAAATATTATTCATATTATGAACCATATTATTATTATTATTATTATTATTTAATACTTTTAAATAAAGTGCCTGATTAAAGGATTATTTTGGTAGAATAAATAAAGTAGGATTTCTATCTTTATTATAATTTATAGAATTAAACTATATATAAAAATATAAAAAATTTTTGTGCTTCTTACACTAAATTATAAAAAAAATAAGCTTATTAAAAAATAAATTATTAAATTTAAGCTTTTGGATTCATACTTCAAAAATTAATGTAATAATCCTTTTTTTTTAATTTATTTAAACTTAAATTCAACTAAATTATTTTTTATTATTATTTTATTTTTTAGATCATTGATTTCTATTTTATTTAATTCTTGACTAGGTTGTTGGATTTTATTAGAAATTAATTTATTGAATTTTATTCCTTTAATTAGAAATAATAATAATTTATTATATTCAGAAGCATCATTAAACTATTTTCTAATTCAAGCATTAGCATCTTCAAACTTATTATTTTCAATTTTATTATTTAAATTTTTTTTAATATTCAAAATAATTTTATCAAAATTTTATTAAATTTTTCATTATTAATAAAATTAGGCGCTTCGCCCTTTTCACTTTTGATTTACTCGAATTTTAGATGGAATAAATTGAATTAATTCATTAATATTAATAACTTGACAAAAAATTCATATTTATCTTATTGTTTTCACTATTATTTAATATTAATATCTATTATGCTATCTGTAATTTTTGGGGGAAATTGTTGGATTAAACCAAATCTCATTACGAAAATTAAAAGCTTATTCCTCAATCAATCAATTAGGTTGAATAATTTCATCTATAATTATTGATGAAAATTTATTTATTTTTTATTCAATAATTTATTTTTTTTTTAAATTTTATTATAACTAATATTTTATTTAACTAATTCTTTTTTTTTACGTCAGTTATTTTATGTAAATTATTCCCCAATAAATAAATTTTTTATTTTCTTAAATCTTCTATCTTAACGTGGATGGATTACCACCTTTCTTAGGATTTCTACCTAAATGATTAGTAATTAATTATCTTATTGATTTAAATATATTTTTTTTAACTGTTACTCTTGTTATAACAACTTTAATTTCATTATATTATTATATTCGAATTTCGCATTCAGCATTTTTAATAAATTCTTTAAAATTTATTTTAATAATAAAATTAATTTGCTAGTTATTTTAATTATAATTAATTAGATTTATTTTAAGAACAATATTATTTTATTTAAATTAAGGTTTTAAGTTAAATAAACTAATAATCTTCAAAATTATAAAAAAAAAAATTTTTGAAGCTTTTTTGCAATTTAATATCATTTTTATGAATATAAAGCTTAATAAAAAAGAAAAATTCTTATAAATAAATTTCAGACATTTTATTATTTTAGCGAAAATGATTATATTCTACAAATCATAAAGATATTGGAACCTTATATTTTATTTTTGGTATTTGAACAGGTATAGTTGGAACATCATTAAGATTATTAATTCGAACAGAATTAGGAAATCCTGGATCTTTAATCGGTGATGATCAAATTTATAATGTTATTGTAACAGTATAAATTTGATCATTTATTATAATTTTTTATATAGTTATACATATTATAATTGGAGGATTTGGAAATTGGTTAGTTCCTTTAATATTAGGAACCCCTGATATAGCTTTCCATCGAATAAATAATATAAGATTTTGATTATAACTCCCTTCATTAATATTATTAATTTCAAGAAGAATTATAGAAAATAGCGCAGATACAGGTTGAACTGTTCATCCTCCATTATCATCTAATATTGCTCATACAGGAAGATCAGTAGATTTAGCTATTTTTTCATTACATTTAGCTGGAATTTCCTCTATTCTAGGAGCAGTAAATTATATTACTACTGTAATTAATGTACGAACAGAAGGAATATGTTTTGATCGAATACCTTTATTTGTATGAAGAGTAGTACCTTATTATTATTATTATCATTACCGGTATTAGCTGGTGCTATTACTATATTATTAACAGATCGAAATTTAAATACTTCATTTTTTGACCCTGCAGGAGGGGGTGATCCAATTTTATACAAACATTTATTTTGATTTTTTGGTCATCCAGAAGTATATATTTTAATTTTACCTGGATTTGGGATAATTTCTCACATTATTAGTCAAGAAAGAGGAAAAAAAGAAACGTTTGGCTTCCTAGGAATAATTTATGCAATATTAGAAAATTTTTTTTAAAATATATCCTTGGAGTGAAACTTCTTAACTGGTCGGCGGAATATAAAAAAGTAAAGTTACTTTTAAACAATTAAACCAAAAAATTTTATTAATAAGCATTTCGCTAAAGATTATTCATTGCTTTATCTTCAATATGAGAATCTTTTTATATACATGCTTTCTTTGACTATCTCTTTTGCAGTCCGCGTGAGAGCGGTACCTGAAGTAACTTTTTTATTCTTTATATAATTCAATATTACGTCATTGAATCTGTGTCCACCCATTTAATACTCAAAGTACTCATTATTCTAAGCTCAAAACGCTATACAACGTAATACGATACACCCACTCTTTCTTTCACACAGTATAACTTCAATTACATTTATTATTAAAGGGATATGATTTAATTTCCTATTAAGATTCCCGATTTCTTTATGTTTGTCAGTTGCATTTTATTAAATCATCACATTATTAATTTCGCTAATTACAATGTTAAATTTAATATTTAGCCATTGGTTTATTAGGATTTATTGTTTGAGCTCATCATATATTTACAGTAGGAATAGATGCAGACAGTCGAGGTTATTTTACTTACGCTACAATAATTATTGCAGTACCTACAGGTATTAAAGTATTTAGTTGATTAGCAACATTACATGGAACACAAATTTATTATAGGCCTACTATATTATGAAGATTAGGGTTTGTATTTCTATTTACCGTAGGAGGTCTTACAGCTGTAATTTTAGCAAATTCATCTATTGATATTACTTTACATAATACTTATTATGTAGTAGCTCATTTTTATTATGTTTTATCTATAAGAGCAGTTTTTGCTATTATAGCAGGATTTGTTAACTGGTGTCCTTTATTTACAGGTTTAACCTTAAACCCAACCTTATTAAAAATTCAATTTTTTGTAATATTTATAGGAGTTTTAAAATTTTTTGTATAATTTAACTTTTTTCCCTCAACATTTTTTAGGATTATCAGGAATACCTCGACGATATTCAGATTATCCTGATGCTTTATCTTTCATGAAATATTATTTCATCATTAGGATCAAATATTTCTATAATTGGCGTAATAATAATATTATTGATTAAATTTATTTACACTTCAAATATCTTCTTCTATTCAATGATTTCAAAACTTACCACCAGGAGAACATTCTTATAATGAATTACCTATTTTAACATATTTCTAATATGGCAGAAATTTATGCAACGGATTAAACCCCATATATAAAGAATTATTTCTTTTTTTAGAAGTATGGCTACTTGATCTAATTTAAATTTTCAAAATAGTTCATCCCCTTTAATAGAACAAATTATTTTTTTCATGATCGCACACTTTTAATTTTAAGTACCAGGTGACCAAGTGATGCTCGGTTTATTTCGAGTTGAAATTGCTTGGTTCATCATCAGTACCAGGTGACCAAGTGATGCTCGGTTTGTTTCGAGTTGAAATTGCTTGGTTCATCATCAGTACCAGGTGACCAAGTGATGCTCGGTTTATTTCGAGTTGAAATTGCTTGGTTCATCATCAGTACCAGGTGACCAAGTGATGCTCAGTTTATTTCGAGTTGAAATTGCTTGGTTCATGGTATACAATTTTCTTCTATTTCCCTGTCCCTTTCCCTTCCCCTTTGCGTTTGCTTTCTTTTTTAGTCTCGCCTTCCCTCATGCGTTCCTGTTCGCGTTTGCATCCGCTTTCGCGTTCACCTTCGCGTTGGAGTTCGCTCCGTGTTCGCCTTCCACTTCCCCTTCACCTTCCACTACACCTTCTTATTCCCCACTTCTCATCTTCACCTCCCTCTCCCCTTCCATTTTCACATACCCCTTCTCCGTCCTCCCCTCATCCACCACTTCCCCTTCCCCATCCCTTTCCCTTCACCTTCCCCTCCCCTCCATCTCACCCTCCCCTTCCCTGTCCCTTTCCCTTCACCTTCCCCTCCCCTCTGTCTCACCCTCCCCATCCCCGTGCCCTTCCCTTCCGCTCCTCTCCCCCTTCCCCTTCCCTTCCCTTTCCCCGTCCCCTTTCCTTCCGCTCTCCCTTCCCCTTCCCTTCCACTCCCCCTGCCCTTCCCTTCTGCTTCCCCTTCCGCTCCCCTTTTCCCTTACCTTTCCTTTCCCTTACTTTCCACTTCCTCTTCACATCCCCCTTCCCCACTCCTCTCACCACCCCCTTCCCCTCACCTCACCCTCCTCCTCTACTCCTCTTCCCCTTCCCCTTTCCCTCTTCCTCTATTTCTCTTCCGCTTCTTCGATCCCTCCCCTTGCTCTCCTCCGCCCCTCTCCATTCCCTCCCCACCCTCTCCCCTTCTCCCACTCCTTTACTATCCATCCCTATCCTCTCCTCCTCCCCATCCCTTCCCCACACCTCTACCCACACTTACCCTCCCCTTCCTTCCCCCTTCCTCCCTTACCCCTACCCTACCCTTCCCCTTCCACTTCTCCTTCCACCCCCCTTCCAATCCCCCTCCCACATCATCTTACAATCCCCCTCCCCACCCCTCCCCTACCCGCTCCCTCTCCCTTCGCGCACTTCCCCCTTTCCCTTCCCCTCTCTCCCTCCCTGCCCCGAGCCGTTCTCTCCTATGTTTTTCCATTCAAAAGTTATTAAGTCTTAATAACAGTGTCCATAGTAATTTTGAAAATTTTACATGGCTGCCATTTCCAAAATAATTAACCGACATGGCTCATCTTCGGAATTATTCAATATAATCACCCGTGCAATAAATATACCAAAATTTCATCAAAATCGTTAGAGCCATTTCCGAGAAACCATTTACATATATATATATATATATATATATATATATATATATATATATATACATACAAGAATTGCTCGTTTAATAGTATAGGATTAGATTATTTTACAATAAATACATTAATCAATTTTTTATTAGAAGGTCAGATAATTGAATTAATTTGAACAATTTTACGAGCAATTACATTAATTTTTATTGCTTTACCATCCGTTCGACTTTTATATCTATTAGATGAATTTAATAACCCATTAATTATTTTAAAAACTATTGGTCATCAATGATATTGAAGATATGAATACACAGATTTTAATAATATTGAATTTGAGTCATACATAGTTTCTTCCAATGATTTAAAATTAAATGAATTTCGATTATTAGATGTAGATAACCGAATTATTTTACCAGTAAATACTCAAATTCGAATTTTAATTACAGCAGTTGATGTAATTCATTCATGAACTATCCTATCCTTAGGTTTAAAAGTTGATGGAACCCCTGGACGGTTAAACCGATTAAATATTTTTTTAAATCGTCCAGGTTTATTTTATGGTCAATGTTCAGAAATTTGTGGAGCAAATCATAGATTCATACCTATCGTAATTGAAAGAATTTCAATAAATAAATTGTAATATATAAATAATAATAAAATGGTTTAAAAGACCAATAGTCTTTTAAACCATTTTATAGTAATTTAGCAATTACTTCTAATGGTTTTAAATTAAAGAAATAGTTAAATTATAACATAGATTTGTCAAATTTAAATTATTACTTTTTAATAATCTTTATACCTCAAGTATACCCATTAAATTGAATTATTTTGTTTTATTTTTATTTTTATCATATATAATATTATAAACTATTTTATTTATTTAAATAAAACTAATATTTTAAATAAAAAAAATATTTATAAAAAAAAAATTTTATTGGAAATTATAACAAATATTTTTTCAGTTTTTGACCCGTCTACCAATATTTTAAATTATATTACATATACCAATATTTTAAATTAAATTAGAACTTTTTATTGGAATTTTATTTATTAGTATTTCATTTTGAATATTACCAAATCGAATTTATATTTTTTGATACTTAATTTTAAATAAACTACACATAGAATTTAAAACTTTATTAGGAAAAAATTCTTTCAATGGAACTACTTTTATTTTTATCTCAATATTTATAAACTAGCGTGACCCGTGCGAAGTCTTCGCATTATAAATTATTCAACTCAATTTAATAAATCAAAATTGATTGCAGGTATTCAATTCATTTCTAATTTTGCACACTGCTTATTATGTTTTTATTCCATTATGAAGCTCAGATGACAGATCAAACAAATATTTTACTAAAATTGACATATAGAGGCGCAAGTATCAAAAGCATTGAGCTAAAGCACCACTTTATTTATACGTGAGTGGATTTGAAATTAAACAAAAATTTTACCGACCGTCAAACGTATTGACGTTGAGCCGTTAGATGGCAGCATTGCTGTTTTGTGTATATAATTTTAATAATTAATTAATTTGCAAAAACAATAGCAATAATAAATTTTTTAGTTGTGGATGCCGGTAGAGCAAGCAATTATCTATAAAATGATATATAATTTATGTGGATTAGTTGTGAGGTTTTTTCTAAAAAGGGAGAGTAACATCTTAACCTTAGAGTATTAATATGTATGATGATGATGATGATATGATGATATATTTTATTCAATAATTGTTTAGTTATTTCCATATATTTTTACAAGAACTATACATTTAACTTTAACTTTCACTTTATCTCTACCTATTTGATTAGCTTTTATATTTTATAGTTGAATTAACAATACTCAACATATATTTTCCCCAAGGAGCCCCCCCAATTTTAATAGCATTTATGGTACTAATTGAAACAATTAGAAATATTAGTCGACCTGGGACTTTAGCAGTACGATTAACTGCTAATATAATTACAGGTTATCTACTAATAACTTTATTAGGTAATACTGGATTTTCTATATCAAATTATATAAATATATTATTTCTAAAAGGTGTTTTTTGGTCGAGCGGCTCGATCTCTTTAACTACTGCACCAAAAAAAATAAAAAAAATACCCACTTAAAGCTTATGTTTTCTACTTTGAGCGAAAAATATAAAAAAACTCGAAAAAAATCTTTTTGTTATTAAAAAAATTAATTTTTATAACAATTGGCATGAGCGCCATCTGTGGGCGACACATCAAATATCTTAGCCAAATTGTATACTTGGAACACGCTAGATGGCGATATAGTGCGAAGACTTCGCACGGGTCAGCTAGTCTTATTATATTATTAATTTTTACTCAGTTTTATTATTAGTATTAGAATCAGCAGTAGCCATTATTCAATCATATGTAATTGCTATTTTTAGAACATTATATTTTAGAGAAGTAAAGTAATGATAAATAATTCAAATCATCTTTATTATTTAGTAGATTATAAACCTTGACCTTTAACTGAAGCTATTGGAGTTTCAATTTTAGTTTCAGGGTTAATTAAACGATTTCATCAATTTAATTTAAATGTATTATTATTAGGATGTATTATTGTAACTTTAACTATATATCAATGATGACGAGATGTATGTTGGGAAGGTACATTTCAAGGTAAACATACAATTTTAGTATCGAAAGGTTTACGATGAGGTATAATATTATTTATCATCTCAGAAGTATTTTTCTTTTGAGCTTTTTTTCATGGAAGTTTATCACCTAATATTGAAATTGGTATAATATGACCCCCTATGTCTATTATCCCTTTTAATCCATTTAAAATTCAGTACTATTATTTTATTGACATCAGGAATTACTGTAACTTGAGCACATCATGCTTTAATCCATTTAAATCCATTTAAAATTCAGTACTATTATTTTATTGACATCAGGAATTACTGTAACTTGAGCACATCATGCTTTAATAGAAGATAATTTAATCCATTTAAAATTCCTAATATTGAAATTGGTATAATATGACCCCCTATGTCTATTATCCCTTTTAATCCATTTAAAATTCAGTACTATTATTTTATTGACATCAGGAATTACTGTAACTTGAGCACATCATGCTTTAATCCATTTAAATCCATTTAAAATTCAGTACTATTATTTTATTGACATCAGGAATTACTGTAACTTGAGCACATCATGCTTTAATAGAAGATAATTTAATCCATTTAAAATTCCTAATATTGAAATTGATATAATATGACCCCCTATGTCTATTATCCCTTTTAATCCATTTAAAATTCAGTACCATTATTTTATGGACATCAGGAATTACTGTAACTTGAGCACATCATGCTTTAATAGAAGATAATTTAATCCATTTAAAATTCCTAATATTGAAATTGATATAATATGACCCCCTATGTCTATTATCCATTTTAATCCATTTAAAATTCAGTACCATTATTTTATGGACATCAGGAATTACTGTAACTTGAGCACATCATGCTTTAATAGAAGATAACTTTACTCAAACCACCCAAGGATTATTCTTTATAGTTACTTTAGGAATTTAATTTACTATTTTACAAGCATGTGAATATTATGAAACTCCTTTTACTATTGTATATTTTTATATATATATATATAGCATTTATGGATCAACCTTTTTTTATAGCAACTGGATTTCATGGATTACATGTGATTATTGGAAAATTTTTTTCATTTTGGATTTGAAGCTGTAGCTTGATATTGACATTTCATAGATGTAGTTAGATTATTTTTATATATTACATTATATTGATGAGGAAGATAATTTATTTATATAATATAATTAGTATATTGAATTTCTAATTAAAAAGTTTATTTAATTTTAATATAAATAATTTTATTATTATTTATAATAAGAATTATTATTATTTCAAATATAATAATATTATCAATTATTTTATAAAAAAAATCTTTTATAGACCGAGAAAAATGCTCCCATTCGAATGTGGGTTTAATCCCAACTCTTTATCGCGAATTCCTTTTTCATTACATTTTTTTTAAATTCAGTAATTTTTTAAATTTTTGATATTGAAATTGCTTTAATTTTTCCGATAATTATTACCATAGATATGAATACTTTAATTAATTGATAAAAAATAATTTTTTTTTTAATTTAATATTCGGATTATATCTTGAATGAAATCAAAATATACTAAATTGAACAAATTAGGTTTGTAATTTAAAATAAAATATTTGATTTGCATTAAAAAAAAAAATTGATAATTCAATCTATCTTAAATAAGAAGCACAGTATTTACATTTAATTTCGACTTAAAAATTTAGAATTAAAATTTCTACTTGTTTAAATATTTTTAATTGAAACCAAAATAGAGGTATATTATTGTTAATAATAAAATTGAATTTTTTTTTTCAACGAAAGGAATAAATTACATAAAGTTTCTAACTTTATTTATAGTGAATATAATCATTATTATTTCTATTTATATAGTTTAATTAAAACAATAAATTTACATTGTATAAATAAATTTTATATTTTATAAATATTAATATAGATAATATTTACTTAAAAATTTTTTAAATTTCATTAATATCTTCAATATTATACTCTAAATATAAGTTATTTAAGTAATATATACATATATATATATATATATATATATATATATATATATATATATATATATATATATATAATAAACATTAAAAAATAAATTATTATTCATAAAACTAATATAAATAAATAAATTTTAATATTAATTGTTTGAAATTAATAATTAATTTCTCTATGATTTATTAAATTTATATAAATCCCCTGAGCCCCTAAATATTAATTTCAACCAAAATCAATATTTTTGATTATATTTTGACTAAAACTTAAAGGATAATAATTTATCCCATAAGTATATAAATTAGGTATATATCATATTAAAGATAAAAAATTTGAAAACTTATAAAACTTTATACTTTTATTTAAAGAATAAATTTTTATTTTTCTAATTAATACACCTATAAACACCCCTATTATTCTAATATTAATAATTATTAACTTTATATTTTAAGTTAAAAAAAATTATATAAGGCTTTTAAAAAATTACTCAAGTTAATAATCTATCTCTGAGTACTCTTATAAATAACAAAATAAATATTTTCTTTAATATAATAAAATGCTCATCAAATAAATTATAAATTCTTATTAAATTTAAATCATTAATTATGATATAAAATAATAAACGAATAGTATAACTTATAGTTAACCCAGTTGAAATATAATATAAAAAAAATTAATAAATTTAAATTATTTACACATCTTATTTCTAAAATTAAATCTTTTGAATAAAATCCAGCCAAAAAAGGAATTCCACATAAAGCTAAATTAGAAATATTTAAACATACAGAAGTTAAAGCAATAAAATTATCACCCATAAATCAAATATCTTGTATATCATTTATTAGATAAATGATAACACCAGCACACATAAATAATAAAGCTTTAAAAGTTGCATGAATTATTAAGTGAAAAAAAAGCTAATTCAGAATATTCTATTCTTAAAATTCATATTATTAACCCTAATTGACTTAATGTCGATAAAGCAATAATTTTTCTCAAATCAAACTCAAAATTAGCTGCTATTTGACAACAATTCAAATATTTCTGTGCTACCACCAGAATGTTTTTGTTTTCAAATAATATATAGCAACAACCAAATGAAAAAAATTATTAAACCGAACCTGCTCCTAACGTTTAAGGAGTTTCAACGATTTTGCCGTTTCATTGACTCGATTCTATAAGTTAAACATACACTTGTGATGTGATAATTTTTAACTAGTTGCACGTTTTATATTGTGAAGCAAGGTGAAAGTTATGTTTAATTTTTTTCTTATTTTTACGTACTAACCAAATTTCGTCCTCACTATTTTTGTGAAAATCAGTTTCATCGGAACTCATTGGATTTTTATTTTCATTAGTTTATTTAATCACTAAAAATTGCTTTCGGCTTTCTCCATTTGGAATTAATGTTTTTCAAGACAAAAGGTATCTTATATTATCATAGGTAATACATGTGGCAATTTTTTTACCAATCGGCTAAACGGAAGTAGAATAAATAGACAAGCAGACGACTTTTCGCGTGTTTAATATTAATTAGAATGATGTTGGAATAATTGATAATTTTTAAAATCTTATGTAAATCACATCCCAATAGTTAGGGTTGAATCGGTTTGGAAATCTTAGTCGTACAAATTTATCATAGCTATAAATATAGTTATTCCTGAAAAAAATTTTATAAAATCTTATGTAAATCACATCCTAATAGTTAGGGTTGAATCGGTTTGGAAATCTTAGTCGAACAAATTTATCATAGCTATAAATATAGTTATTCCTGAAAAAAATTTTTATAAAATCTTATGTAAATCACATCCCAATAGTTAGGGTTGAATCGGTTTGGAAATCTTAGTCGAACAAATTTATCATAGCTATAAATATAGTTATTCCTGAAATTATTAATGAAATTTTAAAAAACAACCTATTTTCTAATAAACTATTAAACCGAATTAACAAATAAACACTAGCCATAAACAATTTTGAAGAATGAACTAAAACAGAAACAGGTGTAGGTGCTACTATAGCAGAATGTAATTAAGAAGATAAATAATTTGAGCACTTTTAGTTATGGCAACTAAAACTACTAGAAATATAATATATTTTATATAATAATCAAATTTTATAAATTCTATATAAAAAATATAATTTCAACTACCATAATTTATCATTCAAGAAATTACAACTGCTATTCCTCTTATAAAAAATACTGCCGCTTCGTATTTTGTTTCTATAAATAGAGTTTTTTACTGTGTGTAGAGTACTGTACATATACTTGTTAAAATATTTAAACGCTTTATTACCTTACTCTCAAATACTCGTACAGTAATGAAGTTATGAATATTTGCATCTCCATTTGCAAATATTAACACCAATAAAAAAGCTGCAAAGTTGTTTTGCAAACATTATGAAAACAAGTTGCTTAATTTTCTATTTGTGCTGGTAAATTAGCATCTCAAGGAACTTGCCAACAATAAAGAGATTTAAGTGATCAATTTGTATTTAATTATACTCGATCATCAGCAAACTATTATTCACAACTAGACGATAAATCTTATAATTTAAACATATGAGAAAATAACAAAATACCTCAGGTTCCATTTATCAATAGTTCTAGTGAGGCGCTAAAAAACATTGATAAAATTTCAAAAAGCAACATTAACAGTGTACCATTGTTTTAAAATAAAATTGCGTCTCCATAAATATGTCAATTTTTTTTTGTGTCAATTTTTAATGTGTCAATTTTTTCATGCGGCATTGTTGCCGTTGAAACTGAAATTTAAGATGCAGTGTTATTTTAAAGTAATGGCATACTATTAATATTCTATAATGGTATTTTTTATTATAACACTTTTTTCCATATTCCATGCTATTAAACTTAGGTAATATAAACACCCAATACAAATAGTTCTTTAAAAGTTCTACTCTGCACGTAGGACACTTTTAATTTAACAACATTGCTCGCACCGTGTCAATAACATAATGTGTAACTCCGAAAATATCGATTTTATTATAATGAAATTTTTTACGCAGACAGAGAAGAAATGTGGTTACAACGTAGTGCATGCAGAATTATACATTTTTATAATTAGTTTGTTTTTACACCTGTGAAAGGTATAGTACGCAATATATTAACGATGTGAAAAATTAATATTTTCAATAGTTTAATTATAAATACTACGTACCGTTAAATGTTTATAAGCGCCTAAAGGTGTTGCCAATAACCAATTTGGTACTCTCTACAAACCTTCTCATAAAATTCTTTTATAAAGCTAATTTAAATTCATGCAGTGTTTACACGTATATTAAGCTTGTGGTTTTGGATATTGTTGTTAGTAAAACAGACAAGTTCTTTATTTAATTTTAAAAGTTTTGAACAAAACATTGAACATGTAATTGTGTCACCTTCAGCTATACAAGAGAATATAGAAATTTTTTTAATTTTTTGCCGTATGTAGCTCCCTTTCACACAGAAAGACTCCTAAAGCAGAAATAGCAAGCTGCGAGTGACTCATATTCCGTAACTGTGGTCACATTTTTTACCATTTTTTTTGGATTGAGAATTGCGAATAATCTTCAATTTTGGTAATTTCTATAATATAAAATTGCATGTTCATGTGTAAAAATTAGCGTAAGCTTTACGCTTTATAACCTATTTAAAGACACCACAATAAGTTAACAAGTCTTATATGCACACAATTAACTTAATCAATTACAAATGTCTTAACATATTTTAAATGTGAATCTTGTATAAAGACAATTCATTGGCAATTACAATGTATATCTTCCCAAAATATTTATAAACAGCAGGAAGCGAAAGCAAGAGCGGCAGGTATACAGCCAAAATTTAATAATTAACTAATTGCAGAAGTTATTACAATGAAAACTACCTATAACCATATATTTTCGAAAACATTATGAAATTTCCTGAATTATAAAATAATTTTTTTAATTAGAAATTTATAATATTAAATATCTGTAAAAACTAATTTTTTTTGCAAATTAAACTCAAAAAACATAAACATTGTGAACACTAAAAGGGACGTGTCAAATCGGAGTGCCCTTATATTATAATCATCACAATGTTAATTTTTGTTTACAATTACACTTTCCAAAATATTTTGTTCTAACCGAATTCCTGCATTTCTAATTTGATTAAATAAATTGTCCACGGATGTCCCACATCCAATTTATTTTCATTCCGATTTTCCATTAAATGAGATTCATTCTTGTTTCTTAATGTTGCCTCTAAGAAACTATGATGTTCTGTGCAATTATTAAAAGAAAAATAAAATATTTAATGACGATTGATGTAATTTATGCGAATACATGCAACCTTTCATTACAGCAAAAACAATACCTGCAACTTAATCATTAAATTGCTGTAATGATCAGGTTGCGAATACATGCAACCTTTCATTACAGCAAAAACAATATCTGCAACTTAATCATTAAATTGCTGTAACGATCAAGTTGCGAATACATGCAACCTTTCATTACAGCAAAAACAATATCTGCAACTTAATCATTAAATTGCTGTAATGATCAGATTGCGAATACATGCAACCTGATCATTACAGCAAAAACATCTTATTTCAATGTTAATTTTTATGAATTTTGTGCAATTTACAGGTGTTCATAGTTTGAGTGTTGGTACTGTTGCTATAGCCACATTCATTCCTAAGGTTTCATATTTATATTCACCATGAAAGCCTGGGCCAGAGTCTTTTGTTTAATCTTTTATTGGAACTTTATTCTCCAGCATTTTTGTCTATGATATAAAAATTTGACTCCATTAAGTTTCCACTTAATTTTCTGTAATTCTACCTAACTTTCTGTAATACTATCTAACTTTTTGTAATTCTACCTAACTTTCTGTAATTCTACCTAACTTTCTGTAATTCTACCTAACTTTTGTAATTCTACCTAATTTTCTGTAATTCTACTTAACTTTCTGTAATTCTACCTAACTTTCTATAAACACCTTTGGTACAAATGCGGTTTAGCAACAGTGAAAATTTCAATATTTACTGTTAAATGAAACAATAGTCAATTAAAATGATGTATTTAACAAAAAGAATTCTGGACACAATTATTTAATTACAGAAAATTGATTCGAAAAATAGTTCCGATATGAAGTGACTTTTTTCAAAGAATTATATGTTATAATTTTTTTCACTTGATTGCCATTTTTAGTAACCCTAAACACTCAAACAAAAACACGAATTGATATAAAAAAAGAAAACTGAAGAAATCTTTCAACTGAAATAAGCAAAAAGATCGTGTGAAAAGAGTATAAAATAATCAGATCCTGAAATTTTTAAATACCTTATTTTTAATGTGAATTCTTTCATTCAGTGAAACTACCATTAGGTCTAAACTGTAATTACGAAAGATTTTTTAAGACAACTTTATCAAATGTATAATCGACAGAGTTGTTGCATTTTTAACATTTTGGAACATCTACAGATGCAGAGGAGGATATAGAAAAGAACAACAAAATACTTTAGATTCTACATATAGATCACACATTCCTACACGTACGCATCGTCTAAAGTCAATATCTGAACTTGTTTATGTTGCATTAGCCATGGAGTAGCAAAAATATTGGTACAAATTAATACACAGTAATACCCTGGAGTTGCATAAGAGGTGGGACCGAAAACATGCTGTAGGTTGAACATTATATAAGTCGTGGTACCTAAATACCTCACATAGAAATCATATTACACATATATCTGCTTACTGCTTTTTAAATGTTCTACAAATTATACATCTATCTGCATATTATAAGACTATTATGTGTTAGATTGTTAACTGGCGATTAATTACTGAAAAAATGAAAAATTACAGGAGTATATAGTGCTTGTAATTAAATTCTCGTAATAAATAAAACTAAGAAACGGAATACGTGTTATATAATTGTCAGAGGAACAAAGTGTAAGAATTTAAAGAATTTATTCATTTAAAATAGATAGTTACATAAAATCAAGCATTTTACGATGTACAGACTTGACACGTAAAGATTTCACGTAACAAACAATTGGCTTACGTGTGTTTTGACTTGTGAACATGACCAGTCTAATGAATTTTTTCAGAAGTTTAAATTTATCTTTCAATAACTTTAAGATTTTTGGTTAAGACTGCAATGGTCATAAATTATTACGGTGATACTGGCACAGATGCCTCATTGTCAAAAGAATTTTGTTATTCCACTTCAATGTTGTCAAGTGTAAGTTCCTCGTCATGAAATTCTAAGGGCTCATTGGTATTTTATCTATTGACCTTTAAATTGATGACAAAATACCAGTTACAGAACGAAAAGAAAATTTATCTATTGTCCTTTAAATTGATGATAAAATACCAGTTACTAAACGAAAAGAAAATTTATCTATTGTCCTTTAAATTGATGATAAAATACCAGTTACTGAACGAAAAGAAAATTTATCTATTGTCCTTTAAATTGATGATAAAATACTAGTTACTGAAAGAAAAGAAAATTTATCTATTGTCCTTTAAATTGATGATAAAATACCAGTTACTGAACGAAAAGAAAATTTATCTATTGACCTTTAAATTGATGGTAAAATACCAGTTACAGAACGAAAAGAAAATTTATCTATTGTCCTTTAAAATGATAATAAAATACCAGTTACTGAACGAAAAGAAAATTTATCTATTGTCCTTTAAATTGATGATAAAATACCAGTTACTGAACGAAAAGAAAATTTATCTATTGACCTTTAAATTGATGATAAAATACCAGTTACTGAACGAAAAGAAAATTTATCTATTGACCTTTAAATTGATGATAACATACCAGTTACTTAACGAAAAGAAAATTTATCTATTGTCCTTTAAATTGATGATAAAATACCAGTTACTGAACGAAAAGAAAATTTATCTATTGACCTTTAAATTGATGATAAAATACCAGTTACAGAACGAAAAGAAAATTTATCTATTGACCTTTAAATTGATGGTAACATACCAGTTACTGAACGAAAAGAAAATTTATCTATTGTCCTTTAAATTGTTGATAAAATACCAGTTACTGAACGAAAAGAAAATTTATCTATTGTCCTTTAAAATGATGATAAAATACCAGTTACTGAACGAAAAGAAAATTTATCTATTGACCTTTAAATTAATGATAAAATACCAGTTACAGAACGAAAAGAAAATTTATCTATTGACCTTTAAATTGATGATAAAATACCAGTTACTGAACGAAAAGAAAATTTATCTATTGTCCTTTAAATTGATGATAAAATACCAGTTACTGAACGAAAAGAAAATTTATCTATTGACCTTTAAATTGATGATAAAATACCAGTTACTGAATGAAAAGATGTATTTACAATGTCTATACTTATGGCAATCAATTTGTGTGATATGATTTTGCACGAAACGCAAGCTCAAATCTGTGATATGTCATGCATCGTAGAAGCGAAACAATGGGTGAAAAATTACATAACTCCATATTTACATACATTGTGGCATTACTGTACGCAAACACTTTATAGTAGAAGTTTAATGTAAAGCCTTACTCAATTAAAATTTCAACTCAGGTTTTCCCCAAATACTCATTATCCTTAATTGCATTGAGTATTAATCTTCGTCAGTGGACATATCGAGGTGTGATAATTTACACAACGTAGATGACGTTTAAAAAGAGTGAGTTCTGAGATAAATTGAGAGTTTATTTATTTATTTCTTAAAAATGTTCACGTCCATCTTATAGCAAAGTATTGGACATATACGAGTATCAAAAATGCAATTTATTTCAAAATACAGTACACATATTACTCATAAAATAGAAAAAAATGCAAAAACACACATGCAAAGTAAACAACAAAATAATTCCATAATCACTTTCCTACAGTAGACAATGAAGGTGAAACAAATATCAAGGTGGATCACATTTCACAGTGCCGCATCACAATGCAGATGGGCAAAAAACAGGTTAGCGCTAGACTTGGAGGAAGTTCGTAGATGTTCTAGAAAAAAGCTAGTAAAAACCTTGACCACTCAAAAAATTTAAAAGGAAGAAGAACTCTTAATAATAATCAACGTTCCTCAAAAAAAAAATATTCGCAGGTGGAATCGAAACATGATTATTGGGCCTCGGCATATAATTAAAGACGTTATGATATAATTAGAAAAACTCGTTTTTAATAAATGTGCTCAGTAAATTTTATCCATAAGTTTTAGATACGGAACATCCTTTTTTTGTGCCAAAAGAAATAAGTTACATCCTTACTCTTACATCTTTACAATTTCATTCTCATTTTCATAATTTTTTACAATACAATCATGATGTATTCGTCAAAAATGAGTTGTGTCCTGCTGCACTGTCTACAAAATCCTCTTATGTAAAAAATTTATGACTTCATTTCGTTTAAAAGTATTATTACAATTCTTAAAACTCACAAATTTCTTGTTATGAAGAATGTAAATATTAAGTTTTAGATTTTAAACAAAAAATGATTTTGTTGAGTATATCCCGTTTTTTCTCATTTTTATTGCTACCATCTGTCACACATTTTACGATACAAATAATACGCGTAAGCTGTTTTGACCACGGATGCTCGGCAACAGTATGCTTCCTTCTTCTACTCCTCACTACGCATTGCGTCTATGCACCCAAGTGAATTGAGCCAGTCGTCCGGAGATCGTGAAAGGAGTGCATGTGTTTATTCAGCATCCACTCAAACACGTAACTTAATACTTTGAAATTTGTTAGAATTACTTGTCTTTATTTATTCTTTTCAGGTTAATCTTTCTTAGGTGCCAAGTTTGATCTACACTTCATAATTAGGTACAGGCTGAGACTCTTGATCTCTGTTATTTGACATCTCTGTCGCAAGATGCCTCTGTCACAACAGTGTGACGAAGTGGTTTTTTCATGACAGAGTTTTTTTGTATACAATTTTAAGCAAACCCTGTCTAAAAATAATTGATTATATTTTTCATAAGTCGGGCATTACTTCATCAATTACTTTAATTAAGAAAAATACTGTTGACTGCGTGAGAAAAGTTGCGATATTGTTGAGAAGAACGGAAAAAAGATCCTGAAAAAGTTGCTGAAATAAAACATAAGTATTTAGAAATATACCATTTCCAGAAAAAATGTTGTGAAAAAGTTGCTGAAGTAAGTATTTAAAAATATATCATGCCCAAAAAACTCAGGAAAAACAAAAACATGAAATGAAATTGGCAAGTTAGAAATAAAAAGGGAAGAGAAAAACAAGAAACTCTGCAAAACGGTTTAAGCACAATCCGCATTCTACACGTCTTCTCTTAAGTCTAAAGTTACTTTCCTTGTCCCTGATCTCTTTCATTGACAAGGCAAGGGAGCAAGGGATGGCAAGACAGCAGCTGACAGTGCACATGGATCCATTAAACGCATAGCAGACCATTACGTTGCTACCAGATATGACAATATTTATGCTACAAACTTCCATGAAGCGCTTAAAAGATAAAGTTCTTTTTTGTGAGCTAAGATGATATCGCCCAGATTTTTGTGACAATTCTATTGAAAGGAACTGTACAAGTCCACCAATTTATTGTTCTCTGCCCTGGAATGTTGAGTTACCGAATGTTGAGCTGCTTGTGCGACAAAATCTGTTCATGTTACATTATCAAAATTTATCATCCATTGCCTGAAAATATGACAGAATTGACATTCCAACTTCGAATTTAGAAGAAACGCTGGCCGATATAGCTAACATCTTTAGAGGACCTACAAAGGGATTTAAATGATGCTGTGGATAGTTCTATTTCAGAAGACGGAGACGAAGTATTTGAAAAGTAAATTAAGATAAAGAGACTGATTTTATTTCGTCCAAAGAATGGCTTTAATAGAAATAAGACTAAAGTAGCAATTTTGTTATTGTCTTAATGATTTCAAAAGTGTTATGTTAAGTTTTTATGTCAGATATATAAGTATCCACTACCCTGTCATTTTACTAACCACTCTGTCACAAACTTGTCACCCTTCTGAAGAAATCTTGTCACCCTTCTAAGAATCGGCAAAGTGTGACATACCATTTATAAGAAATATTGAATAAAATAATTTATTCCACATTTATATAAGTACTAAAAGAGGTGTCAACCTATATTTCATTATAATTTATTACGTGACATGCATAATACTTGAAACTTTGTTTTATTTACAAGATTAAATGAGACAGAGCGGTATTAGGCGATTTTTTTTATTATTGCAGTAAAAATTGCACAATATGAAACTAACCAAATATAAGTGTTGGAGTCCAAGATAATTATACATACAAAAATATTAAGTTTTGATTTTGTATGACAATATAATAAAAATAAACATTTTTGTGAAATTTTTGTTTTTCATTAATATCCTGACAAAACAAAGTATTTAAAAAATTTAAAGTAATACTTTGATGTACGGTTGTTTCTAAAGTTTACGATGGTTAGCCATTAATTTAAACAATTTTTCATTAAGTTAAACAAATGTTTTTAATTTTCGAATCTCAGGTTTAGCCACAAAAGTAATAGTGCAAAATATTAATGAAATCCAGTTAAAGTTAATAATTAAAAAAGAATATTTAATATTTTGTATTGTTTAGTATTGATATGTATTGTATTATTAGTTTAATTGAACGTGATGTGTTTGGATTTAAGTAATTAGTACAAATAATGAACTTTGATACCGATTTATGCCGATAGTTTATATGAAGATTTAGGCAAATTACAAAAGAAAATGTTAAAATACTGTCCTTTTCGAAAATGGGTAAAATCTATTGTATGTTATTTAAATTGACATAAATTTCTCTATAATGACCTCAAAAAGTTTAAAATCACAAGGAAAAATTTGATGAAGCAATTTTATAAAAATTAATTTAAGGGTAAATAGGAATTACAAAGTATTTTATATATTTAACGCTGTTTGATATAGAATGATGGAAATAAAATTGGCGACAGTTTTCCATGCGTTAAATTTATTACATTTTACGTGTGATTCTTCCGCATCCATTAACGACAGTATGAAAAAGATATGGTAAAAATTCTGAATTTCAAAACAATAGAAATATTTTGAGAAAGAATTATTTGGAGTTTCTTTGTTCCATTCTGAAACCGATGAAATATATTGAATATATAAATATATGACATAGTTTGAATAAATAAATATTTCATAAGAATGATCCCAAAAATATTTACGAAGTTACGAAGCAAGGAGTTGTGGTGTTTAAGTAAATTTTCCCTAAGGTTTCAGAAATTTTGAGGATAATTTCTGTGAAATACATATCAATTCATGTAATGCTAATGAAGAAGATGAACATTGAAGGTTTCCGATAACACTTGCCTCTAATGTCACCTAACTTCTATTAACTTTGGATATCATTAAAGTGATATCAATGAAGTGATTTAGATAATGTTGACATAATTAAAATTAACAACATCAGACTGTATTTTTGCATCATAAAAAACAATTGAATATATTGATAAAATCAATCTTTTTCACAGTTGCATAACCTTCAAATTCAGAAGTTTGTTCTATGCTTTGCGTATATTTTTTCTGTGTTATTGATTTTTGATACTATTAATATTATAGTAATACATTTATCGACATTATGGGTGAGACATGAGTAAAGTACTAATGACATCTAGCATATTGACAATGGTATACTAGCTTTCAAATATTTTTTGCACAAATATATACTACTCACAAGACCTGTTTATCTGGTATTGGACGAGTCGCATCATTGGGTTATTAAATCTTTCTTAAATTAATAATATCAAATCTATTTGCAGATATGATATTTCAAATAAATTTATGTTGTCGCCATGAAGTTAGTTTTTTTAAATACTTAATTGGAATATGCAAAAATTTTGCGATAAAAACTGCATAAAAAATTGACAATAAAATGTAACCGTAAAATGTGTTGGAAACTATAAGACAGCAAGTTACATTTAAAATTTGGTGATAACGTAATTTTTATTCTCTATATAAGATTCATGTTAGAAATATTTATTTAGCTAGTAGAACACAGCAACCCTCTCGAGATAATTTTACAATAGGCTCAGCATTGATCAAACGGCCAACTTAACTGAGACTCTTTTTAGTGAATGAACAAACTAGGTAGTTTATGCTCTATTTTCGTTGTTTGGCGGGTGAACGAACTGTGGGATAGATGTTATTCCACCGGGCCGGGCAGTGCTGTGTTATTTAATGCCCAAATCCTACATTCTATCTATCCGTCAACGTAGGTACATGGCTATTTAAGATAGTTGACAACTATCTATCTAGCTTTAGTTTACTTCCACAAATATTTTGATGTTTTAACTCTCTATCAGCAGTCGTAGATACCTTTCTATTCGGGCCCTCCCGCACAAGTGACGTGTTCCATTAATACATTTGACAAATTCAAAATTAAAAATAAATACGCACCAAATTAATACATAATAACTAAACAAAAACATTTTAATTATTAATATTAGCCATAATTTAAATATTTTGTGAATTTTTAAGTAGCAGATGTATTTTTTTATATTTTAAAATCGAGAATAATTTAAGTTAACGAAAAGGAATCAAAGTTTTGCATAATTATCGAACGCAATCAATCTCTGTTTTTTTTATGTCAAGTGTTGAATCGGACAAAAGCTAGTATTAATATGACATTTAGGAATAATTGAAAGAAGTAATACATTATAGTATTAAACACATAACATAACATCGTTAATTATAGTAATAAACAAATAATTTAAATTATAATTTATTAAATATACAATAACATCGTTATTGTGTATGTAATAAATTACAATAATTATTAGTATATCGCAATAATTCAATGAAACTCTTATTAATTCAAAATCTAGTTTCAATATTATGCTCTTCGAGTGTTTACATATACACCAGATCCTATTACTTTCATTATCGGAGTTATCATCCTAGTACGATAACGATTGCAAAATTCGTAAATTGCTGTAGCTAGAAGACAATATGTTTGCTATTGATTTCCAATAAATTTTACAACAAAAAACTGAATAATTTTACATAAAACAGACGGTTGATAGGTGTTTATCGCTTGAAAATGACAGATAGAGAAGTTGCTTACTCTTGATAACCTAACCCATCAGAGATAATTGTAAAATAGTTGTTGGGAAGCAACATCTGTCACTTCTATACTGCTTTGGACAGCCAATGAGTGATTTGCTCCACAGATAGACATTACTATCTCCACACTCTATTAGGTAGAGATTTCTTTCTGTTGATATGTTACTGACATGCAAAACTGAAACGTCAGTTAAAATTTCTATAGCTAGTAATATAAAAGCATAGATAGATAGAATATTGGTTTTGGGCATTAGTCGTTCAATTTAATTAATCATTCAATGTATTGAATATTGTATGTACATTTGTGGAATAATAATTTTGTCTTTGTCTTTGATTATATAGACAAAGACAAAATTATTATTCAGCAAATGTACATACAATATTCAATAAAGTGAATGATTAATAAATAGTGAATTCAACAGTGTAGGGTTGGATTTGTCATGAAAAACGTTTTTGTATAATAATATATTCTTTATGATATCATGATTTTTAAATATACCGTCGAAGCTTTTTCTTTGTTGTTTTTATATGAATAGTTTTTTGTTTATATTCTGATATAATTATGATGACAGTCCTTGTCTAAGTATGAAGGAAAGTCAAATAAATTGAATGTGTAGTCTATAAGTCTAGCACGCTCTTATTCATTGACAACTTAATGACGGATATAGTTCTTTTAACTGTTTTCACTTTTTACCGTATCAGATTATGAACTATATCCGTCATTAAGTTCATTTAACTTAATGACGGATATAGTTCATTTAACTGTTTTCACTTTTTACCATATCAGATTATGAACTATATCCGTCATTAAGTTCATTTAACTTAATGACGGATATAGTTCATTTAACTGTTTTCACTTTTTACTGTATCAGATTATGAACTATATCCGTCATTAAGTTCATTTAACTTAATGACGGATATAGTTCATAATCTGATTTAGTTCATTTAACTAAACAATCTATTATGAATACTTATTATTGTAAAACTGCAAATATGAACAATCAGTAGTTTGCCCTATAACCTGTACTGTTGACAGATACAGTAGAGACTTTCATACCTTTCTCCGAAGAAAGAATGGGGGCTCATATCTTGGATTCTTTGTTCTTTGGAGTTTGATGTATTTATTAATGTTTTTGTAAAGTAGTCACAATGAGAAAAAAAACGGAAAGAAATTGTCTTCAATAAGTTTTATAAAAATATTGTTTGTTATGTCTATATGTACTATGCGAAAGCATAAAACAATTCAAAATGTTTGCGGGAATGAATATTATATCTAAAAAATGAAAAAATTGAAAAATATGAATAGACTTTGCAGCATATTTCTGAAGACATGCCACTTAAAATTATGAAAAATATGTTTATAGATATTCTTATAATTAGTTTTTACAAATGATATTCTACACAACGTGACGTTTAAAAAAAAATTCAAGTATTTAATTTAGTCAATTTAACATTTCCATGAAAAAAAATTTCAGTGTTAACTATATTAATGTGGTTTAACAATATAATACATATTTTAAAGGAATCCGGCAAAATTCCGTATAATGTTGGACAAAAATATAAGCTTCTTAAAAATGTTATTTAAATCGTCTATTAAACCAATGAGAAATCTTATATTTTGAAACAAAAAGTCGGGTAATTTTTTATAATAGTTTTTAAATGTTATTTCCACAGAACTTTTGAACCAGCAATATAAAATAGTGCTAATTGTGTCCCTTTAAATCCTTTAGGCACAGATGTGACATGTTAATCCCTGAAACTGACATCAAACCAGGACAAGAAACAAAAACCATAAAAAACTCAAAAAGAGTGAAAAGTCTCCAAGGGAAAATTTGGTCAGTTAATTATAAAAATCCGATTTCAAGGTTAAATGGAAAAGTCGCGAGTCAAAAATTTAATTTCATGCAAATGATTATTATTTATTGAAATACTCAATGTAGATAGATACTTTCCAATCGGCAAGTTTAAAAGCGGTAGAGAGCAAGGCTTGAAAAGAAATTAAGGAGGTGGAATAAAAATAAAATGCAAAATTTAAATAAAAATGTCCAATTTTCATTAAAGGAATTATTTCATGAGAAAATATTTTATTAGCAATAAGTTTACCAAAAGCTATTTTTTCGCAAGTCGATTTTCTTTGAGTTGTGAAAAATGTTTAAAGATTCATCTACAGGTTTCTCTTTCAGCCAACATTGCAAAAAATAGGGGTTCCGCTTCCCTTCCGCTTCTTTTCACTTCATTTATTTTAGGTTAGGTACATAGAGATGATGCTATGAAAAGTTATGAGGAAGTTACATTTCCAATTTTGTTACATGACCCCTTCATGTCAAATATTACATAAAATCTAAAAAAAGTTACTTTTTAACAACACTGATAACAACAGAACAAATGTCAATATCAATTAACAATTTGTTTTTGATTAATTTAGGCAATGGCTACAAATGGAAAAAGAAATAGGTATTATTTTCTGTAATTAGTTTTTAAAAATGATTTCATTAATTTTAATTTCTTATTAACAATTCTAAATATACTAAAACATTTTTATCCGAAAAGATGAATTTAGGACGTATGACCTCGGAAAATACGACATTTTAAATCCTCACAGATTAACACACCTGTCAAAACCTTTCGACTTATCGTGGATAGATTTTGACAGGACACTTAGAGTGCGTTCCACTAGGCGATCGCAACGCTCAAAACGCTCACTGCATCGTTCCACTTGTCGATCGCGGTCGTTGCGGTCGTGATCAAAACGTCATTGATGCTGTCAGTGTTCACGACCGCGACGACACACGTATCGAGGTGGGTCGTTGTGATCGTTTATCTGTCAATCTGACTGACACATTGATACATGAAATTTATGTAAACAAACTTATATAATCGTTGAAGATTAAATATAGTGACGGAAAGAATCACTTTATGCAGTTTTGAAATGTAGGTACATGTCAAAACTGTATAAACTATAGAAATAAAGGTGACACCAAAATACGCAAGACATCAAACTTTTATAGAAATTAATTATACTTTTACAGTTACTGTAAGTCTAAATTATTGTCAAATTATTAGTACATAGAAATTAAATTGCACTTTTATAATTACTGTAAGTCTAAATTATTATCTAACGTAATAAAAATAATGTCTTGATTTTCGTCCAACACCCGCCATTTACTCATAGTTACGAATACGCATTGTTCCTATCTCGTTACACTTGGACTGACAGTTACAACGTTGACAAGCTAGTGGAATAGATACGATCGCGGCCGAGGGCGCAAGCAGTGCGAGCGGCTAGTGGAACGTACTCTTAGAGTGGCTACTGTAATGTATTAAGTAAATAAAAAACAACAATAATAAAATATAAACCTAAATATCTAAAGTGTAAATTCATAGAATTTTTGGAAATTAATTTCGCTTAAAAAAACAGAGCTCATAAAATCTGTGAACACTTTGTTATTTTAAAATATTCACTTTTTTATTATAAAGTTATTTCGATATTTTTTTGGCTTATGGCTCTCCCAGGTAGAAATTAAGTTTGAAAGACCTTTTTTTAAGTAAAAATAAATTTAAAAATCTATCAACCCTCTGACAATTGTGCGTGTGACCAATTTTTTTTTTGTTAGCACTCATATTTGTCATATCGATTCCACCACAATTGATTCATGTTGATTCTACCATAATATTTTTCAAAAAATCGTAAGATATGGTAAAACATGAAAATTTTCACAAAATGTTTAAAGATATGTGTAATTAAATTTAATATTTGTTTAACATCATCTAATGTCACTGGCATTTGAGAGCTTTCAAATGGTGCTAAGGGTGTGTCACTGGAATTTGTCCAATAGTTAGCAATACCAATGCGGCGACGCGAACGGCATGGTGATAGTTATATATTCAATACAAACGCATTTAGACATAAAACTGTGTAAAGCTAATTTTCACAATTTTTTTTGGAGTTCTGTATAACTTATCTAAATGAAAAGTTGGTTACGTATTATCCTATCATTATCGTTCATCGTAGACAAACTACAAACAAAATTTCAAAGAAGTCCATTGTAATGTTGAAACGTAACTGAGTAATGACTTACCAACTTATGCATTCGTAATATTAACAATTAGTATAATACTGGCTTTAATCAGTGTGACCCCACCCTTTTTATGGGTACTTTAAAATTAACTTAAAATGTACATGTGACATGTCCAAATATATAATATATGTTTCAAGGAAATAAATTTGTATCATTGTGAGTACCCAATATGTAATATCATGTAACCTGTTATTTGGCCATATGATCTTATATCAATTTTTAGGCTGGCCTCCAAAAGCCTGATATCCTAGAAAGCACCCATGGAGAAGCGCTCCATGGGTGCGTTTCCAAGTCATTAATTTATAACAAATAACTTTAAATAGGAAAATTATCAACAACCAAGTCTGATCTCACCCACGAGAGCAACCAATAATAAACATGAGTAACTTTAATTGCATTTTTTAAGCATTTTCAAATTACTGTATTTGCATTTCTTTTCAGAAATGTGAATTTATATGTCCTTACTAGCATTAATTAATATTATAAATGCAAAGTGAGTTCGTTTGCTTGTTTAACTCATTTTTGCGCTTCAACTATTCAACTGCCCTTTGTGAAATGCTGTGTACTCTGTGAAATGCTATGTTGATAGCTTGTGTCCTGGAGATGAAGGTAAGATTACTTCATATTCTGAAATATAATTTTATTTGATAATTAAAAATCACCCCGTTAAGAACAAAATCATGAACAAAAGTACGAGCTTTCAAGTATTTATCAAATTTCTTAGACATTTCCGCTGCTAAAATCCAATATTTAACAAGAACATTATTTTTAAATAACACTACCATTACTTTACTTTTCCAGAATAGCAATGCCACTAATTAAAACCAGTTATTTAGTATATTATTTAAATAATTCTAATATTAAGTTTAAAGTAGCTTAATATTAGGTTTAAAGTAGCACGAATCGCATTGAAGTTGGGTACTGCAAGTGGAACGCTGGATATCTAAACGTTGATCAGACATTTTGTTTATTGTTACGTTGTCACCAGAGAATGAGAAACAACAGGTCAAATGTTGAAGTTTTAGTCATAGATTAGATTTAAATGAATTTGCTCAGGTATTTACATAAAATAATGAGATTATTAACTTTACATGCAAATAAAAACAAACACACTTTACAATATTAGTAGATAGAAAATTTTTATGTCAATAGAAAAATTCCAGTGTACATTCCAGTGTTATTGGTGATTTTAGTAAAGAGCACATTTTTGTCAAAATAAAATCATTCACTGTCAACTTACCAACCTCTTCCTGACACATTCCAAGTTGTATGACACACGCACAACATAAAGTCGTCAGTACAAAGTGTTTATACATTTTTGACGATCAACACTAACGTGCTTCACTGAAACAAAATACATCACTTTAAGTAAAGGTACTGTTTAAGCTATAATTCTAGGTTAAAATGCTCTTTCATTATTTAAAATTTTAAGTTTCTTTGATTTATTTTAGCTTCTAAGTAAATAAACAAATAAAAATTCTAAAAATACTAAGTTTCATTATAGGTTTCTTAAAACTTCTAATTTCATATTTTTTTATGCATAACATATTTAATGTCGAGAAAATTTTATCAACACTCAATTATTAAATCTACATTTATGTACATTTAAACAGTTCAATCTGTACTAGCTTGTGCCCACGGCTTTGCCCGCATGATATTAGATTGCTGTAAAGCACATATTTTTAAAGAAATAGGTTTAGATTTCAATCAGTACAAGCGTAAAGTTTAAAAGTCTAATAGATGGCGTTGGCAGTACCGATATCGTAATCATAAAATCAGGTTTTCTTCAACTCTGTTATATAATATAAAAGAAAGGAGTTATTCTATACGTTGGTCAAGGATTTTATATTTAGGATTTTTCTATATGTTGTTCAACTATTACCATAACAAAATTTTATCAAAATCCGTTCAGTAGATTTTGTTTAATTTTACTCTTTTATAGTGTTATTATATGTATAGATAAAATCTTGAAATTTTGGAAGTGAAATAAATCGAGGCAATGTATTGACAAAAATGCTATTCTTATCATATTAACTTAATAAAGAGGAAAGTTTAATTTTTTTAGGGTTTCTAAACAACAATGGCTTTTCCGATTGACATAAATCATACATTCCACTAGGCGATCGCAACGCTCAAAATGTTCTACTTGGAGCTCGCGGTCGCTGTGTTTGAGATCGAAACATCATTGTTTACGACCGCTTCGAGCCCCATGTGTCAAAATAGGTCGTTGCGGATCATTTGTCAATTTGACCGACACATTGAATAACTTTTCCGATTGACATAAATCATATAGGGTACATCCATTAGGCGATCGCAACGCTCAAAATGCTTGCTGTATCGTTCTACTTGGAGACCGCGGTCATTGTGTTTGTGATCGAAACGTCATTTATGACATTGTTTACAACCGCTTCGAGCCCCATGTGTCAAAATGGGTCGTTGCGGATCATCTGTCAATTTGACTTGACACATTGATATATGAAGTTTATGTGAGTAAATTATATCGTCATTGAAGATTAAACATGGTGAGGGGGAGAATGACTTCATGAAGCTCTGGGAAGTACCTAATAGAAGTAAAGTTTACACCAAACAATGCAAAATGTGAAAACAATCATCTGTATAATTTCAGTTTAGCAAAAATGTAAATTTGAAAATAAACCCGTTTTTCCTGTTCTAAATGAAAGAATATACATAAAAAACGAGCTGGGACACGATTATTTCATTATAAAAAATTGATTTCAAAAATATAAGGTTGTCAATTGGCTGTCAAATATAAATTTTATAACCTCACTTTATGCGATCTACTTCGCGCATTTTCATATTTTTATTTTTTGGGTTTGTTTTTTTTTTAAATCAAATCCTCTTTGTATTTGTAAATTCTGTTACTAAAAATGACAATTAAGTCGGAAAATCATCATCATATCATCATAATCATATATATTAATACGCTAAGGTTTTAAGATGTTACTCTCCCTTTTTAGAAAAAACCTCAAAACTAATCCACATAAATTATATATAATTTTATAGATAATTGCTTGCTCTACCGGCATCCACAACTAAAAATTTATTAATGCTATTGTTTTTGTAAATTAATTAATTATTAAAATTATATACACAAAACAGCAATGCTGCCATCTAACGGCTCAACGTCAATACGATTGACGGTCGGTAAAATTTTTGTTTAATTTCAAATCCACTCACGTATAAATAAAGTGGCGCTTTAGCTCAATGCTTTTGATACTTGCGCCTCTATATGTCAATTTTAGTAAAATATTTGTTTGATCTGTCATCTGAGCTTCATAATGGAATAAATAATGCGAAGACTTTGCACGGGTCACGCTAGTTTATAATTAATACTTTCTTGACAAAGTGCAGTTTTGAATGAGAGTTTTTTCAAATCACTTTTTTTTATAAATTTTTTTCTTCCATTTAAAACAAAAAAAAATCACATTTTCACTAAACTGAACTTGGTCCCGATGATCAAATTCTTATAGAAACTAAATTACACTTTTATAATTCCTATAAGCGTAAATTATTACATAATCATTAATACATGGTAAAACTATAAAAACGCTATAATCTTTTTATTCTTGTTCAGTACCCGCCATTTCTTTATAGTTACGAATAAAGCCTGCCCGTATATACTCGTTTTCCGTATTCGATTTTCGAATTCGTTTTCTGTATTCGGACACCCGAATGCATGAAATCCGAAAATTTCCGTTCTGAAAAAAAAGCGGACACGTGCGGCGGTTAGTGTATTTTATATTGACTTCATGCATTCGGGTATCCGAATTCGGAAATCGAATACGGAAAACGAATATATGCGGCCAGCCTAAGCATAGTTTATAATCTGTTCCACTTGGATTCACAGTTACAACGCCAACAAGTTAGTGGATTGAATATAATTTAAGTCACGGGTTCAAGCGCTAAGAAAACGTAGCCATAGGTTATAGGTTACAGTTGGGCATAGGGTATTTAATATATGTTTAAAACACGCGAGTAATTGTAATAACAATAAAAGTTGTAGAAACGTGCCGGGTGAGAATGTTACGTCACTATCTTTTTTTTTTTTTAGATCACAAAAATATTTTGAAATTAAACAAACTCAATTATTGCAACTATATCAAAATAATATTTAAAACAAGCAAAAACGATAATTAAATCTACAAATAAGTGTTTATTATTACAATTTTTTTTATATTACATGACTGATAGTGTTGGAGAACTAAGAAATATTGAGAACACAGTCAAAAAATTAACTGTAAATAAATTCTAAATCAAAAATAAATTAAAACAAACTGTAGTCATGATAGTTACTAGTCTAAGTGAGTCATTTCAAAATGTAGAAGTAAGTTTTAATATTTACGACTACAGTATTGGATTAAATGGGTACTCTTTTAAAATATAAATTTTTTTTCTTACACTTGTGATATCGATAAATGAAAACTTGGGAAACGCATTATAAGCCTAAAATTTAATTCTTTCCTCTATTTTATTAGGTAATCAAAGGGTTATATCTAATAATACATTCCGTAATTAGTAAGGCGTTTTTTTAAACTCGCATGTCACAAAATAAACTTATCTTAGACCTGCAGAACCCATCATCGTAACAAGAAATATTTAAAAAAATTCCTTCAGCATCTTGATAAACAAAGATTTTCTGAAAAATTTTCTGATAAACAAAGATTTTCTTATAATTTATAATTAAATTCTAACATAAATGTAATTAAATATTTTCTAAATTTATCTCGCATTTGATACAATTTTTTCTTCTTAACTTTTTTACAAAAATTAGACACAACATTTAAACCTTTTAATCGCAAAAGTCTATTTAGCTTTTCAACTTTCACCATAAATGCCTCGATCATGAACGAAGTCAACTGTAATGGATATAATATCTGCAAAAAAGTAGAAAGTTTAAATTATTTGAAGCTGCTTTTGCTGGAATCGTATGAATAAATAGCTATACATTGCTTTTAAATGTGGAAAAAATTAGTGCAAATGGAAATCGCTGAAAACTACAGATAGATACATAGATACATAGATAAGTACTTTCTATTCCAATAAAAGCTAGGGCGGACGGTTTTTGAAGTAAAACTTCTTTACGCACGCTTGACTTGGGGAGTAAGCTGGTGAATGCATGACAAGAGCGTTACGAAAAGTGTGATCGGGCGAGGCGAACGGAAGTTGAGAGGGAGATATAAGTTAGTGAAGACAGAAAGAGAGAAAGCTACGTTTCGTATATTACTGTAGGAGCAAGAGAGAGCAGTGCCTGCGCACATTTTCTTTCTCTCTTCCTTTCATAGCCAGTGCATGAAATATACATATATATATTTATATATATATACATATATATACATACATACATACATATATATATATATATATATATATATATATATATATATATATATATATATATATATATTGGGTTGGTTAGAAGGTAATGAGCATTTTTTCAAATTTATCTTAAATATATTGGAACATTCTACAAGCTTCTTTGATCAAAAATATATAACTAGTGCACACTATCAGTGATTCAGTCATAGCACTGTTAACACGCATAAAATATGGACAACATTATATATATATATATATATATATATATATATATATATATATATATATATATATATATATATATATATATATATTATCAGTCAGTTAATTTGCGAACGGCGATTTTTTGGTTATTTTGTAATTTAATTTCGTTCTTGAACAATTTTATAAATTATTATTTTGTTCAATACATTAAATATTCTACGTTTGAAGTGAATATAATTGTAAATTCATTTTAAAGTTCATATTTTGTGAATTTGAAGTTTTACTTCAGTCGTGTGGTCTAAAGCACACTCGTTTTTTTATAATACAACGCAACGCACGATTTTGGATGATTTCAGGTTTAAGCGCAATTTTATTTCAATTCATTTGTTTCTAGCTCTCTACTATAGCTCAGATTGATAGAAATAGTAGGTAAGCACAATTCATATAGAAAGTTGCTATTATTTTACCAAAAGAATCATCAAAGAAATGTTTTTTTCACTCTTCTATAAAGTTATAAGAGCTAGACGTGTGCTATTACTATTTGATAGAATATTGTCTATCAAAATTGTCTATAAATATAAAAATTATAAATAGACACATGGACCAGTATGCGCTCATCGTGTTTTTGTCCAAAAACAGCATTTTTTTCAAAAATTATCATATTTAACTATTAAAAAACCTTGTAATACGAATAAGCTATGAATAGAACCAGTTTAAATGACCCAGAAATAAATTTATGCACAACACGTGTAGTCTCAGGAGAAGCGTTTTTCAAGTTATATTTATTTTTTTATAAACTGCATATTTCGATTATATTTGGTTTTTTGTCAATTTTTTTTATAAAAACTTCATAACAATTTATGGAATTGTACTACATAAAAGCTCAGTTGAGGTGTCTCAAGTTATTTTTTTTTTCGAAAACGCGGATGTTTTTTTGATATTTATATTTTTGTAAATGAATACATTTTTTCGAAACAAAAGTTTTAATTTAAAAACAATGTACGTTAAGTAATTAACGAACAAGAAAAAATTATTTAAAAGTTTTTTTTTTAAATTATTAAAGAATGTAAATAAATATAAAAAGAGAAAAGATTAAAAAATGGTGCGTGTAGCTGACACCCGCGATTGGAATTTACTCTTTAAATACGTGAGCCGTTAAACAAAAAAACACTGGATCCAGTATCACGATCATCAGTATCCAGTATCAATAGTATTTTCTTCTTCTATTCTCTGCGAGTATGTGAGAACTGGTAAACCAAGAATTTGACAGGACAAATTATGAACATTCAAAATACCATCAATTTCTAATAGAGCTCTATTAAAGTATACTTCTTCGTTGTAAAGTCTTAGAAAATCTTCACTAAGATATACTTTAAATTCATACCATAACGCTAATGCATTGGCTTGGAATTTCAGTATATTTATACTCTCGTGCTGATGGATCTGATTCTGCCTTTCATTATCAATTACTTGATGTTCTTGCCCTTCTCGGAAGTATACATTCTGTCGACGCGGTAAATGAATATCAAGTCTGATTATAGTATGTGACTGAAAATGCATTGGTAATTCATAGATGCGTCATATGGCTTCTGTTGATCCGACATAACGACCAATTAAAAAATTGGTAACTTCATTAATTTCTATATTTTGACCTTGTTCATTTCCACCAGACTCTAGTTCAACAGATACACTGTCATAGCCTTTATACACATATTTATAAATGTATTTGACACTTTTGACTGTAGTATATACTTCAACATTTATATGGCAATTAAATTTAGCAAGTAAATATGGATTGTATGGTACAACATACCGATTGTCAAAGCAACTACCACGAAGTTCTGCATTAATACCATTATCACGTCTTCTGTATAATGGATACCCATTTAACGATTCACATGTAGTTTCTTGTCTTGGAATAAAATAGGTAACACTGTATATAAATATAATATCGATGATAAATGGAAAATTCTTTAATAAAAACATGTTGACAATATAATTATTTTCAAGGAAAACAAAATGAACAAGATCAAATTTATACAACAAAATTAAAAACATCTAGTAACGTCAGACTAAGAAGTTAAAATTAAAAGATTTTTTTTAATTTTGTAGGATAGAAGGCACCAAATATTCATACATAATAACATTTAATGATTACATCTTGATATAAGCGAACGATATTAAACTATATGTGTCACGCTCCCTCATTGCGATTAAGCCATAAGAAAATACTAAATAAACACATTGATATCTCACTCTAAAGATGCGCAGAAATGTTGCGTGGAGAGATCTCCTAACGGTTACACTTTTTTAACGCTCTGAACTTCGTACAATCAGAACCTAACGGTTGTACTTTTTTAATGCCCTGAACTTCTGATTTTACTCCTCATAAAACTTCATACCGGTCGCTATATATGGAAATCGTAAACTCCAATAATATCATTTTACAAAATACCCGTTTATTGTATCACAAGTAGAAGGGAAAAATATTTTCGTTAACATTTTCGGCTCAATTCAGTTCAATTCAATTTCGTTAACATTATACGGTGAAAAATAAAACCACGTGGACCACTTTTATTGGAGATATTCTATGTAGTGACTAGGGTCACCAAATTTTTTGTCCGGCTATAAGTGACAGAGCGTGAAAAAGTGAAATAAACACGGGACTTCATAATTTTGTATGTGGCAAAAAGAGAAGAAAGAAAACATGTTTTGTTATTATTATTCTTTAATCAAAATTTAAACAGCAATGTGTTTATGTTACATCAGTCAATTATGTGGACGGAAGCTTGAATATCATTCCGCCTTCGTTCCAACATCATTGACAGCCGAATGCTTTCATATCGTTTTGTTCGTAAACGATCACCTTAATAATGATCCAAAAATACGAAACAGCTATTGTTCCAGCGGCACATTTAAAATATGACTAAAAATACGAGAGGTCCCGGGAAATATAGAACATCTGGCAATGTTAAGCGATAGGACGAAAGTGAAATTTTTTTTCGGTCGAAGCAGAAATCAAAATCATTTTTTTACATCATTTGGCCTAAAGATAAAATGAAAGTCGAGACGTTTAAATTTATAAAAGAAATAACTAACAATACTTTTAAACCGTTTTCCGCATTTATTTAATTAATTTACAGATATTTTCTAAGAAGGCTTAACGAGTTTTTTATGACGAAAATGTAATTAAAAATATTTGTTGTTTTATGAAAGAAATACAATTAAAAATATTTATGATTACTCTGAGCTTATCAACTAGTAAATTAAATACCTCTGGAATCATCATCATATATATTAATACGCTAAGGTTAAGATGTTACTCTCCCTTTTTAGAAAAAACCTCACAACTAATCCACATAAATGATATATCATTTTATAGATAATTGCTTGCTCTACCGGCATCCACAACTAAACAAATTATTATTGCTATTGTTTTTGCAAATTAATTAATTATTAAAATTATATACACAAAAAAGCAATGCTGCCATCTAACGGCTCAACGTCAATATGATTGACGGTCGGTAAAATTTTTGTTTAATTTCAAATCCACTCACGTATAAATATAGTGGCGCTTTAGCTCAATGCTTTTGATACTTGCGCCTCTATATGTCAATTTTAGTAAAATATTTGTTTGATCTGTCATCTGAGCTTCATAATGGAATAAATAATGCTAAGACTTCGCACGGGTCACGCTAGTATATCATAATTCACGTTCTATAATAAGTCAAAATAAAATATCTCCCGATTATGGTATAAAACTCTTTTTCGTTTGAAACCGAAAGACAGCGAAAAAATAAAAATATTAAAAAAAGTACAGGCACAATTAGAATTGCCAGGAGCAAATATTAGAACCCTAGTCACAAATGGTTAAAAAACTAATTTTATGAAAAATATTTAGCATTTGTTTATTAGTATCCATTCGAATTTCCGCGCACAAAAAGGAACCATACAGCTAGTTGCAAGATTTTTTTCGCATTCCTCCATAAAATATCACATATTTTTTTTGTTTTTTTTTCTGACAGAAAGTTACTAAAAACGTTAATAGATGGCATTGGTAGTATCGTAATATTCACCAAGTCAAGGTTTTTTAAATCTCTAATATCCGTTTTTTAAATCTCTAATATCCGTTTCGCACGATTGAAGAACAAATTAACAGATAGACAACAATTCTAAAACAGGTTTTCTGGCTTCTATTATCTTTCTATACATTAAATCAAACATTTTTTTTTAAACATGTTCCATGTGCAGAATTCACTCTATTAAAGTTTTATTATATGTACAGATAAGTAATAATTATATTTAAACGTTTCATTGTTAAGAACAGAACTTCCATGTAAAAAACATAGAACCAATATACGCGTCCTTTGCACGTCGTTAAATATCGCTATATTGTATCATATATACATCGCATGGCATATCGCTACGATGATGCCGCGTGGCACTCGGTGTGTTTGCACTATAAGACGCTTAACCCTTGTAGTAATATTGAAATATTGTACTTTGATAACGGGATAAAATACGAAAAAAAAATTCATTGATTATAATTATCTTATTCTGTAATCAGGAACCCATAGAAACCCGCTCGCTATACCGATTTAGCAACACATATTGGTATATCTTTTTACTGAAGTGAAACTTCTTAGGCGGCGATTTGATAATCAATAAGTGGACGAGAATTCAGAGTAAAATTTTAAGGTCGCGTCAGGTTAAGGCACATTTCGTTACACGAGAGAGAAGAAAGATATGAGGTAGAGAGAAAGGGAAAGAGGGTTGTATATTCCCATGCCATGGAAGTGGAGCAAAAGAGAGCGACGTACACACGACGATACAAAGCCACTGAATAAGATGGTGTTGCGCATGCGCGCTTTGTATTTGTATGCTTCAGACGCTACATATGAACAGCTGAAGTACCACGCATACGTTGCGTTATTAATATTTTCACGTTATCTCGATAATATCGAATCACGGATATATACCTGATGTTTTATTTATCACAAACCAGTAATATCGTTATTACCAATTGAAGCACCAACCAAAGACAGGGTAAATATTAAATAAACAGAATATTTTTTTAATTTTGTATTGTTGTATTCCTTTTAAAATGCTCCCCCTCCCTCTCTCTCTGTCGCTCACATAAAATCTCTCACATTCCTTATTTTTTAAGAACTTTCACTTCTATCACGTGTACGGTGATGCACGCGCAATTTATTTTAATATTTTTATGTAATATTTGACCCGCCTTAATTGTTTGCATCAAAAGCTTAGTTCAAGATGAATAACATCGAATTTAAGCAAAACTAATAAACACCATGGAATAGATGAGTGCATTGGTGTGTCAACACCAAATGATTAAAAAACTCTAGGTACCTGAAACAAAGAGGTAGTTCATGTTGTCTGAATGTTTCCTTTTGAAAAGTTACCGATGAAAGTAAAAGCAAAATCCAGGGTAAAGGAAACCACGTCTTCATTTGGAAAATTGCACCATCAGACCGCGTTATTATTTCTTTTGATATTAGCAGAATGCTAGACTGGGCCCGTATTTGAATACTTATTGATCATCTGATTTAATGGGCATCCCAAAATGAACGTTGACGTAACAGAATCATCCTTTTCCTCAAAAAATGCAGCAAACCACTCTACTGGATAAATTGATTATATTTTCAAATACCTCCGACGGTGATTTAATGTGACTTCCGCTTCAAAATCCCAACCGCACATCCGGCGATTTTCCGCAAAGTTTATCTAACTTTAGAAATTAAAGTTAGATAAACTTTGCGGTAATCGTTTTATAGGCACTACAGAGGCTGCGCTTCCGCTTTCTAAAAACCGTAGAAAATACGATTAAAAAGGAGCGAATGCGATGTCTACCGAGTGCTTCCGGAAAATACCGATAAGAAGTACCGAAGACTCCGAAAGATACCGGTAAGAAGTAAAGAAGAGCGAACGCAATGTCTACTGAATGGTTCCGGAAGATACCGATAAGAAGTACCGAAGATTCCGAAAGATACCGATAAGAAGTAAAGAAGAGCGAATGCGATGTCTATTGAATAGTTCCAAAAGATATCGATAAGAAGTAAAGAAGAGCGAATGCAATGTCTACTGAGTGGTTCTGAAAGATACCGATAAGAAGTAAAGAAGAGCGAATGCGATGTCTATTGAATGGTTCCAAAAGATACCGGTAAGAAGTAAAGAAGAGCGAATGCAATGTCTACTGAGTGGTTCTGAAAGATACCGATAAGAAGTACCGAAGATTCCGAAAGATACCGATAAGAAGTAAAGAAGAGCGAATGCGATGTCTATTGAATGGTTCCAAAAGATATCGATAAGAAGTAAAGAAGAGCGAAAAAGAAGAGCGAAGGAGATATTTACTGAGTGATTCCAAAAGATACCGATACCGAAGAAATGTACCGATTGTAGAGGAGACTACTTCGAAAAATTTTAGAATAGTAATCAATTTTGAAATATGTTCAGTTTGACGAAAATACTGATTTTAATGTTTTTCTTACTTTTAAATGAAAGAATATACATAAAAAAACAAAGTATTTAATAAAAATAGGGTGTGCTCCCGATCAGTTCATAATAAAAAAAATATTTGAAAAAAAAATTACTCAATATAAATAACTACACTTTCGTTACCGCTAAATTATTCACCATTTCACTTTAAATTTAAAACAAGACACAACACATTAAACAAATATATAAATTGAAGTTAAATTCGAGAAAACTAAGAATAAACCAATTAAAAAGACGACATCTAACTTATTTGATATCGTGAATATTATTAAAAGCATTCAATTCTACCAACATAAAATTATTTAATGTCAAGAATATTATTAAAAACATTCAATTCTACCAACCTAAAATTATTTAATGTCAAGAATATTATTAAAAACATTCAATTCTACCAACCTAAAATTATTTAATGTCAAGAATATCAATAAAAACAGTCAATTCTACCAACTTAAAAACTAATATTTAAATCTTTGGTATACAATATTTTTATTAATTATTCGTTAATAATTACGAAAGACTTGAAGAATTTAAAAGGTAAAGTGAGGAAAAAGGGGTATAAAGGGTCTTTTTAGGTAATTTACTTTATTACCTATTACGGTATTACTTTTTAGGTAAAAACTTACAAACTGTTACACTTTTTTTAACGCTCTGAATTTCTGATTTTACTCCTCATAAAACTTCATACCGGGCGCTATTCATGAAAATCGATTCTTAAGGAGTAAACTCCAAAAATAAAAGTACTTAGTTTATAGCTGTTTAGACTCCTAAAAATATTAATTTTAAAACCTTACTTGAAGTTTTTTTTAACGATTTTGCATAGACACGAATATTTTATATAGCAATATAACACATAAACCCGAACCAATTTCAAATCAAGTTCAAAACATTAACGATCTGCATATTTCTCAAAATAAATATGCAAAAGAGTAAGCGAGCATAAAAAAAAGAACAAGGAAACGAATTAAGGAAAACAACTGAATTTAAAATTCATCGATAAATGAGTTTATTATGATATCGCTATATTATAATAAAGATTCGCTACATTTCTAAAATATTAATTTAAGGATATCTATATTTTAAATAATCATCGTTTCAAAATTGATAAAATAATTCTTAAAATATATAAATTATTATAAACATTACTTAAAACTTAAAAATATTACTTAAAACGGAAAATAATAAAATAAATATTATAGAGTTTATTTTAAGCTACACAGCTGAACGTTTATATCCTATTGTAATTCAATAATTTGAATCAAAAACACCACAAGAAATATTATAAAAACATAATTAATAGATGTCAAATGAATCATACTTACGACAAAACTATCCATAAATCGATTATTTGTGATTTGCTTATTATTTACAACATTAAACACAACAATCCTACACTACAGCAAAGAATACTCTAACTATTACTGCGTAAAGAAGCGACACTCACTCCTCCCCCCACCAGTTTGACGTCGCCCGCAGATAACGAGTACGATCAAGGGTACCGTTCCCGGGTTGCCTCTTGCTGTGTGGGCGTGTGATTTGTTTGATTTTGCTATGTTTGGCCGAGTTTAATTTTTGTAATTCAGTCTTAATTGATAACTATTTATTATAATTCAATATAACGGTCCATTATTATGCTGTGTACGAGTGGTTAGAAAGAAATAAAATCAATAAGGTAAGAATATTGTTTTGTTTCCTTTTTTGTTTTGTTGTAAATAATTTTGTTTTGTATCACAATTTTATTTGGTTAGTACCTATAATTTTATGTCTACAAACAAGTCACTGAGCAGTTTTAAATTTCAAAGTGTTCTTAAAAGTCATTGTTTTGTTTGGAAAACATATCCTTGTGGTGTCGGCTTAATATATTGTTTATTAAGAGATCTTTCACATGAAGCAAATCTAATGAAGTCAAAAGTTTGTAACTTTTGTAGTGTAGTTGTAACTAAGAAAATATTTTAGTGTACCACATTTATAAATAAACAAAATTTATTTTTAAGATCTTATTTTGTTTTTAAGATCAGAGTACCATTTTTAAAATTCTATCTTAATCACAATTAAATGAAACTACGAAAGAAACTTAAAGAAAGCAGAAATGGTACTACATCAGGTAGTTTCATTTAATTGTGAATAATGAATTTCTACAAAATTAATACCAAACATATTTAACATTCTATCTTAATATTATTATTTTCAAATCATTTTCACACAATTTATATAATTACATTTTACAATTAGATAATAATAAAGACGTGCGCGCCAGCACAAAGTTACTGCGCTAGCGTACTATCCAGACAGTCATTCGATCTAGGCTTTTGGTTAGAAAGAGAAACAGCTATGTGGCGGACGTATAGCGTCAACTCGCTCGATCGGCGTGATTGCCCGGAACGACCGAGACCGATATGTAGTAATAGTTAATTTATTTTACCTCAACGTTGCTGACAACCCTACATTAATTTACGCACACACACGCATACAGATGCGGAAAGGCGAGTACGTATGTAATAGTGTAGGCAATTAGATATGTTAGCTAGTATGGAGTGTCACGGGTGTGACGACTGTCAGCCAGACACTATACTCGCTCATGCTTATGTCTTAATAAACTAATGTTTAAAAAACGAAACTAAGGAAAAACACGCTTTTGTAAATACTACACTGAAAAACAAAAAAATAATATCCAACTTGTTTTCTCTCTCTACACTATAAATATTTTAGTGTTAACCATATTTGTTATTAAATATAATATTTGAGTGTAAAAGTTTTTCTTTAAATCTAAATGAAATGTTAAGCATTTTCATATTAATTTAAGGAGCAAAATCATTTACTTTTGAGAAAAAACGTCCCAAGATTTTACACACAAATATTACACTCAATAACAAACATGACTTACACCGAAGTCGTTAGAGAGTAGACAGAGAAAACAGTTCTGATGATTATTTTATGCGTTTAGTGCAGTATTTATACAAACGTGTTTTTTTTTAGTTTTTTAAACCATTAATTTACTTTTAATTCTTTTAATATTATATTAATGGAGATAATATTTTCTGAACTTGATTTATGTTATGTTTAAAACTACTTTTACAAATATTAACACTTTATTAAACAAAACTTTTACAGAATTCAAATAAGCAGAGCAGCAGAGCTGATTAGGTGGAGGTGGCTCTTCTTGATTACGCGCCTGTGGGTGATTTAGCGCGGTTCCTCTCCATCCGTGCCAATGCATTAGTATTGCAAGGCGCCTTTCCGGTAAACTTGGAATAACCCAATTTTTTAATCTGACTTCCGGTTCGATTTTATGGAATCAGTGCGATGATATAATTTTTTGTGTCATCATCAGAACTACACACAACTGCTACTTTGCAAAATAACTACACAGTCGACTAGATTCGAACTTGATGATGAATTCTGGAGATAAGATCAGTGCGATGATATCATTTTATCATATAATTTTGAGATTCAAATGTGATTCAAAATATTTACTACTGGTAGTTGTTATTTCTTGCCTGATTATGAGTTCTGGAAATGAAAAATGGATTCTTAACGGATGGTAATAAGTTAATTGTTATTCAAGATATTTGCTATTAACAGCTGTTACTTTGCAAAATAACTACATCATCAACCAACTCAAGGTCTAAGATGTGTTCTGGAGATAAACAATGCAACTGTTTAACGGATGGTAGAAAATAAACCGTAATTCAAAATATTTTTATCGGTAGTTGTTACTTTGCGAGATCTGATGTTGGACTTCGAATATAGAGAACAAAACTCCTCAACGGCTAACAGCTAGCCACTTAGGTACTACTATCGTTTTGCTTCCGTTTGTTGGTAATAACCAATTTTAGGCAAAGAGGAAATTATCTATATGCCACATTTTGCCCGTGACTTTCATTAATTATACGCTGAGTAGTTTTACGCTCACTGGCATCGACTTCATAAATAAGTAACTTAGTTATTTATTATGAATAAGTTGGTACCTTTTTGAATTAATTATTCTTTAATTTTTATAAATTTATTAATAATGTTATCCATTAAACTTTACCTAACAATGGGAAAAGTAATGTTAGTGACCATCTGCAGATTATCAGAAACACTGAATTTTTTGACACTGAACACACTGAACACACTGAAAACACTGAACCTTACAACTTGTTTACTGCATCTACCATGTCCCCCTTCGTTAGGTTAGAAAAAGTTATAACGTCAGGTTTATCTTGCTTTGAAGTATCATCTATTTTGTCGTCTTGATGCATTGTTAAAAGCATTAATACGTTTTATTTTGTTGTCTTTTTTTGTAAAATGTCCAAAAGTAGTGAACTTTTTTCTCCAAATCTGAACGTAAAACTAGGAGATTCTTTCACGTTGATGACTATCGGAAGTATCTCTTGTAGTTCTTTCTTAGTGTCCTAACAAGTGTTGTCCTATATACTGTAAGTAGTTCAGTAGCTAACGGCACTGATGTGAACCAATTATCTACCGTGACATTTATTTAAGTTCCCGCTATCGCAAAGACGAATCTTTTTACTACATTCATTGCAGAATTGCCCATTTTATATGGTCCATCAGGTTGTTTTCAACTATAAACTTCAAGATTTATAGTGTAAAATATTCTAACATCAACAAATGCAAATAAGTTTGTACCATGTCTTGCAGATTTACTTTTCATAAACTGCTTGAACTTACGCCTCCCTCTGAAAGACTCAAACAATTCGTATATTGTGATATATTCGCTAGGAGTATAATGTGTGTTGCAATTTACTACAAACTCTTCAAATGCTTTTCTTGTCCGTGCAAAGTTGTCCAGAACACTTCTAGATCTTGTTCTAATATCGTCGAAACGAAGAGAAAAAGAAAAATAAAAAAGTTTTAGAGTCATTGCGGATCTGAAACCGTCAGAAGTTGTTTCATCATCTCCCCAAAGTTTTTTGATGTAAAAATTATGAGCTTTCTTTGTACCAGCTAACTACAAAAATTCAAATAAATCGCATAATTCGTTATAATCTGGTTTTCTACATTCCCTCTCATGGGAATAATTTGGCTGTTATTCGTATGTATTAAACAATTTTATTCTTTATGGAGACCCAGGCGTGTCTTAGACCAAAGCTTGGACGCGAACCAGCATCCTATTTAAAAAGGGTTGCCAGTACTGGAGTCGGTTTTTCGAAATGTTCAAATTATTTACAACAGATTAGACATTTACAATAATTTAACGACGTACGTACAAAAAGGCACAACTCACCTGTCGATATTTTAACAGTTCAAAATGCTGTGCCATTTTGCCCTATGCACAAACGAGCACATCTCTGAATGTTTTCTTTTACGCGAATTAATTCATTCTGTCACATTTTACTGTGTGAAATGCAGCCTATATGTTTTGTTTTAACTCGTCTACGCTAACTGCTTTGTCACACAATATCATAAATAAAAGTCTACATGTATTAGGTCGGGGTTGCGAGCAGACTATATCAGGAACCCAACCAACGATTGCCAAATACACCATTAAAGTACTCCCATACCACAGCATGCCGGTGAATCAGCTAATTAATTGCATTTTGTTTTAACCGCTAATACGGAAAGGTAATGGGCGGGGTCACAATCACACTATTGTGTCGCCTTACGCTGATTGGTGGGGCTTATGTTTGAGTCGCTATGCGAAATCATGTCGAAATATTCTGACTTACGCGCGTAAAACTGTATTTATACAGGTTGATTATTTTCTGTTCCAGATTTTAGACTTTGCGTGTAAAATTTCGTCATTGTGGTTTGCGTCTGATAATTATTTTAACGTTGCTAACGGTTAGTATTCCTGAAAAACATGATGTAAAACTATGGAAAAAAATCACGTCATATATGACGTGATTTTTTTATTTTAAAAAATTATTTCAACACTGCGAATGGATTCTATTCATGATGGACATCAACTATTCATGATGGACATCAAATATGCAAAAAATATATGTCCTCCCTTATTTTCGAAATTATTCACCCAAAAGTTATGAAAATATAAGGTTTTAGAAGGCCACGTAAAGGTTGTAAAAAATCTGTAACAATTATACTGGATCTTATCATTTTTAAAATATACGTACCAGTCTTTTAAATCTGTGAAAGTTAGAGACACAATGTTGTGAAAAATTGACATTTGTAAATAGTTTAATAGAAATATTATGTACCCGTAAATGTTTATGATTGGCTAAATATATACAGTACCACCGTAGTCTGAAGTCTGCTCATGCTTGGCTGGATCTTATTTATCATTAACTTACTTTTAGCGGTTTCATCTGTTTGGATTTTTAATTAAAGTTTTAGTTGCATATTGTTCATTTAACGAGACAGTAGATTCATTAAAAATTGTTGCACTAATTTTTCAATTGTTAATCAAAAGACTGAGGAAACCCAGTGCTCTTTTTCACATCACAAAGAAGCACATATTGTAAATATAATTGCAAACCTTCTATACGTCCATTCTCATCAAAATCTGTCTTGGCGTTTGACGGGATTAAGTAAGTTTGCCAAATTTGGTAGTGATTTGTTGTTTGTTTAAAAAGTTATTAGATAAGATACAAACTGTCAAATGAACCAATTTTTAGATTTATAACATTAGTAGGGATTTCCCTCTAGGGTTGAGATATATTTTAAGGATATCAGCATAGATAAACCAAAGAAAATATTTGAGTAAAATGTTAGGTGGTAGATGAAATTTTTTTTTAAACTTTTAGTCACACATGCAAGTGGCTTACCAATGTTAATAATAGCTACTCGTCTCGACGTTGTATTTTGTTTTAATCACTTTTTTCTATAATAATTACATACAATTAATTTATTGATCAGTATTCTCACGATTTAGTTATTATACTTCAAGTATATACATATACAGGCCTATGTTGTAACAAACTTTATATAACACTTAACATGCATGTTATGAAATTTTGTAGATTTCATTACTACGTACAATTCCAGCAAACATTATTTTGATGTAGTTGTAACGGTTTACATTGTTTAACTCAATAATATTCTATGATCTGATTTTGCAAAAGAAAATGTTGACAATACACATGGTTCAGCTTTTTTTATAGAATGTCATGTGGTCAGTGATATCTCTATACATTATGGTGATGTAGCTATAATTGCTCATATGTTTAACTAAAAATGTATCCAGTACATTTCAACTCCTTTTTGTTACTACCTGTTACCCAAATATTCTATGTCCATCCAGGGTCTATAAACTAAACAATGGTTAGAGCTTCACATCGACCGCATTTGTGCCAAACCTTGGAAGCAAATGAGCAAACAAAATGTTCCTCATGACAAAATTAGTATGATTTATTGAAGTAGATATTGACAGGTTTGTCTGAAAGATTTGTTTTGCAAAAATAGTTATTGCAAGAAATCGGACAGCGTATTTGAAGAACTGCATGTCACTGAAATGTTTCAAAGAAATACCATAAAACGATTTGTGATGTATATTTTTCCTAACCTGCTTCAATTGGAAAGTGGCCAACGCAGATTTTTTAAATTCATACATAAGTTAGGTCGTAATAAAATGGCAAAGATATAATGACAGTGATGGATTATGAATGCAAGGAATTCTTGCCAGAATTGTTGGCAGTCATTTTCTCAAGCCAATATGTAAAGGACAGAAAAAAGTTAAGGAAATGTAACATATTTATGAAAAAAAAGTTTAATAGGACTGAAGTGTTTGGTCCGAATTTTATCCTTGAACAATTACAAATAATTTATTTTTACTGATAACTTCTGGAAACACACTCCGTTTTTAGTAATTAATTCACATAATTGAAGAGAATAACAAATATTCACTCTAGAAGAATTTGCAAGTGTATTTCCATGAAGTTGACATTAATTTCTTTCTCGAACTTTGTGTTAGAACCGGAAATTCTCACAAAGATTTTCTAAAAGTTTTTTTATTTTTTCCATGCTGGTCTTCAATAGAAGCTTGTCATACTTATAAAGATATAAGATTATATAAAGATTATATAAAATAAAGATATAAGATTATATATCAAGAAAATTGAGCAGAGAAGCAAAGCGTAAATCTCCTTGATTGAATTTCAATCGTCGTAACAAGTAAAGCAGCACAGCAAAATTTTAAAAACATCTGTGTCCATATAATGTAGGTATAACAATTCCCACTTATTCACAATTGTAAAACAACTTCCACTCAGGCAACACACTAAATGGAAAAGTTACCAGTAATAACTAAATTAGGATAAAAGATGCTGCCGCCACAATTTGCATGCGGGTATTTTCATTCTTGTCATAAAGGCCCATGTGCCAAGAAAATTCACCCGCTTTCTCATTCATACCATTGATTACCAATGACTCTCTGGCATTACTGTTCCGCACTCTGAAATTAGCTATAAATATTTTTAAGTAATATTCCATCAAAATGTATTAATTAAAGAAAACAGCGTAACATGGAACAAGAAAAGTTTATATTCAAAAGAAAGATATATAAAAATATAACACTTATTAACTTTTTTAAATAGATTCAATATATGTATAATATTCATAGTAATTAAGTTAGTAGACAAAACGTTATCATGGGCATTTGCAACAATAAAATAAAACTATAAATGATGTGCATGACAACTGGGTATTTGACTAATTTTTCTTTATTTCATTAATCATAATTTCAAGGTACAAGCTGATGAAGAGCGAAAATTTTTAATAATTGACCGTGTTAAAAAATTTTTTAATAATCTTAAAAATTGACCGAGTTATAATAGTTTAAATTTAACCTTTAGAGAAGGACGGCAATACTGTGTTGTGAGGTCATTTTCAGTATTGCACATTATATTCTACGAGAGGAAAAGAGACAGGGATATACCTAACTCTATCCGTATCTTCAAATTTAGAAGCCTACAACTGGCTTATTTTTCAATAAATTTTTGAATTTTTTTCAAGACTGGTTTTTAATTAACTTATATTTCACAATATTGTACGAAAAATATCAAAATTTAGAATGAGTCAACTAGCGTATTAATAAATAAAGTGACAGGTGGTTGAGTAAGAATTCCGTTACTTGTCTAACCTAATTCTGAATTATAATCTGACAACGTTTATTGACAAATTATAATAGCAGTACTTCTTTACATATATTATGTCTTCTTAATTGACACTTAGTTGATATAAGATGACATTATATGACTGACATCAACACATTGTAAATTTGCATCATATATATTTTGAATTGGTACGGAAATCATATAATCATTTGGAGAAATTTATCAATTTTCACTATATTATTTTGACTATAGTAATATACAAAGAGTTAATATAGCCACAGTTTGAGGTGGGTATGTTTTCCAGCTGTTTTATGTCAATTTTTCACAACATTGTGTCTCTAACTTTCACAGATTTAAAAGACTGGTACGTATATTTTAAAAATTATAAGATCCAGCATAATTGTTACAGATTTTCTACAACCTTTGCATGGCCATCTAAAAACCCTATATTTTCATAACTTTTAAATGAATAATTTCGAAAATAAGGGAGGGAACATATTTTTTTCCATAAGTACAGTTTTATTCGCTTGTGTGACTTTTTATTCGTAAATATTTTTATTCTAATGCGATAACTTTACGAAAACCAATTACTAAAAATAAATGAAACAGGCTATATGTGTCATAGTTGTGATTCCATTGATACAGCAGCACACAAAAATGTTTTTTATCACTGTAGCTATTTAAGCATTGATAGGAAAACTAAGTTCTGCTGCATAAAATGTCAAGAAAATCAGTGTTTTAACAAATGTAGAGACTGCACTTCAGCTATTTTCGCAGCATAATATCCTACAGTATATTGTTGTGTGGTTGGGCTGCCATTGCTGAATCCATCTTTATTTTGCAAAAGAGAGCTATTAGCTCAATGTATAAATTAAGTTCTCGGATTCACTGAGAAAACTATTTGTATTTGAAAGTAATTAGTTAGCTAATATTACCCTCACAATATATTTTTGAAAATATTTTGTATGGAAAAACAGTGACTTCACCGTAAAAGTTGTGATCGACACAATTACAATAATAGACATAAAAATGAACTGGATATTTCCAAATTCGGACTTGCAGAGATTTGTAGTTCATTTGTGGGGGAGAGTGTACGCTTCTATGACAAAATAGCATAAGATGGATTGAAATTATCAACAAAAAAAAGTTTTGTACGCGTTGTTAAGGTGTCAATAAAGCGTAATATAAAATTTATGATTTTATGAACAACAAATGACTGATTAACAAATGACTGATTTATGAACAACAAATGACTGATTAACAAATTAGTATATACATTGATAAAATGTTTATACTATACAGTATAATTTGACATTTGTTTATTTTTTCATATATAAAATTACGACTGACGTTCAACAAGGGAAGACAATTTTGTAAGTTGAATAAAAATAAAAATTGAATTATATAATAAAAATATTATTATCCATGTTTCCTTATTAATTTTCAGCCATAATCGATTACTATTCATAGCCACTTTTTAACTTTATACTAATAATAGTTAAACAATATTTAATAAAGGTGTTTGTCCATTACTCTATGCAAGTGACTTTTTGGAACAAAATCGTCATGTAATGAAAAAGCGTTATGCCCCTCCAGGTAACCTTTCCTTCTCTTTCTCGCTATCTTTTTCTATTATATACGGTTGTGTGTATGTGTATTCGTGCGAGTATCGACATTCGAGCAGCAAGCATTGTGCACGGTTAGCTGTATAACCTCAATTCTAAACAAGTGTCAATATTATTTGAACTTATTTTTTTTATTCTAGTGGCTTTCTATTGTAAGCTAATCATCTGCCAGACCGTTTGCAATTCGGTATGTATTTATTATCATTATAAATTATTGCTATATCTTTTACTAAATATTAAAAATTTATAAATTACAAAAAAATTTCGGTAAATTAATTTATTTTCATTAATTAATTAAACTTTATTTAGATTGTTTCAGTAAATTTAACAATTCAGTATGTTCATTTAAATTTTTGAAATATTTAAAATTAAAATAAGATAATTAGAATAAAAATAAATAAATTTAAATTTTGAATAAATAAATCTAATTTTATAATAGAATTTCTAAATTTTGAAGGATTTATAAAAGATGAGTATTTTCAAAAGCAACACAATAAAAGTATATATACAACATCCAAAAATAAATTAATTCAGCGCCAAATGAGTGCAGTTTATCATCTAGCATTGAAAGTTTCATGATGATTCAATAAAGAGACACTAAAAACCTATTTAAATTTTGTCATTGACACAACATTCCATAGAATAAAATTCTATAAATACAATTTGCTCAATGGAAAACTGTCCTAAAACTCGGCCAATGGTATAAAATTACTTTCGATTTTTCAATTTTAGAGAAAGAAGGTTCTTGAAGGAGTTCTAAATTTAAAATAAAAGATGCAATTTTTTCTTCCAAATCTTCCTACAAATTATAAAATACAAAAAAAAACGAAATTCATTTTTTAATTCTATTTAAATATACTTAAGTAAAATTTTTACTTTCTATCTAATATTTCTATTTTCTTCAACATTTGAAAACAGCCGATTTGGCCACATTGGCGATGTTGTACCGTCGACTCCGAACTAAATTTCGGAAGGCGGTACAAAGCATTTGGTTCAACAAAACGTGCATAAACTTTAAACTTATACCAAGTCACGTGAACATCAAGACTAGTGGAACAATTCAAGCAGCCCATAAAGCAACTGAAAAAGCCGTCACCATCTGGCTGAAGGAAGAAGTTCGGGAAGCAATAATCAAGCAAGACAACATAAACCTCAGCCTAAAGGTAAATATAGTAGAAATAATACTAGATCACTTAGTTTCATTCAATTGTGAATAATGAATTTCTACAAAATTAACGCCAAATATATTCAATATTTAAGTAAAATTTTCAATAAAATTCAATGCCTTAAAATAAATTAAAAAGAAGAAGAGAGAAAGAAAGAAGCCTTAAAATAATGTTAAAAGAAAATCATTTTTAACGAAATATAATTTACAATCAAATCAAAAGAGCATAAACCTATATTTTTAAGAAAAGCGTATTAATTTTAAAAAAAATGTATTAACAAAGAAAATATTTTCTAGGGATTTTTTAGCGATGCATAACAAATTTTAAAGTAATTTAAAGGTTAAGAACCGCCTTTATTAATACTTGACTAGTGTCATCTTAAATTTTTTAAGAATTAATGACATACTAGAATAGCTAATTGCTTTCACAACTTAGCGATTAAAACATGTCTTTGATATTGGTTCAACGTACGAGGAATAACAAAGAATGTGCATTTTGTTCATAGAGGTGAGTACATATTGAAAAGTGAGTGTATTTAAAGTGTGTGTTGCCACTTTGTAGTGATAATTTTAAAAATTCGCGACAATTTTCATAGATTTCCTTGAGTCTTTATATACGTAATAATAGTAACGAGAGAAAGAAGGAAAAAGAAAAAAGAACACTTTTTGAAAATTGTAAAACGACATAATAAAAAATTTGTGTCGTGGAAATATACAAAAAAATTTACAACTTGTTTTATGTTTGTATTATTGAAATGTTCTTATTTTAAGCCAGCTTCAATTAACAAGTTGGAAAATGAAACTGGTTGCCCAATATATAAATTGCAACTTTTGTCAGAATGTCACGTATAATTTTTTTGCAGTTTCTGTTTCTACACAAAAATTAAAAAGAAAATAAAACAAATTCCCTTTAACCGAACAAAGCAATACCAACACTTTAAACATGATGTCTTTTATGCCAGTAAAAACTAATTCCGATATAAGGTTGAAACATTAGAAGACATTACCAAAATGTTAATAAAATATATAAAAAAAGTTAATAATATATAAAAAAAAATATAAAAAAGTTAATAATATATAAAAACCCAATCTTAAATTTTTAAAACTCTTATGCACAATCAATTTTTGTATGTTCAGGATTAAGATCTTAATGTTTGATGATTGATTTTCAGTGAAGAATTTACCAAAATATAAATTTTGTAATAATATTATCAAAATTATATGCGAAAATGCCTCAGATGGAAATAGAATATTTTTAATTGTTCTAGAATGCCATAGTATGCTAAGTATAGATAATTTATAAAAATAACCATACTGTTTTATTTGCTTCGTAAAAAATATATGCTTCGTTTCAAATTAAATTGTAACCATCTTCTGCCAGATGCTGATATAATTATGTACCATACCTGATAAAAATTTCTTTTTTATGTGTCACGCATTGGTCTATTCCAAAGACAGCCAACATTATACTCTTTCAATAACTCATTGCATCATCCTCATACATCTTTCCACAGTTTCTCTCGTCAACCACATTTTAAATATGTATTCTTTGGTGAGACGCTCATTAAATACTCACTTCAGTGTCCAAGCCATCTTCTTCATTTTACTATATATACCCACTCTTGCTTTCATACCCACTCTTGCTTTCACTCTATACTCCTTTTCTTACCCTACTTTTAATCTAATACCCATACATGTTTCTCAACCGTCTCATTACCACTGCATTTATCTTTCTTTCAAAATTCTTGTACAACATCCACGCATATTTTTGCAAACAATTTTTCAATTGTCGGTACGTGCATTTCGTTTCGCACTTGTAATTATCATGCATCCTTCAAAATATTTTGACTCTTCGGCGTATTTCTGAATTTCTTAATTTTTTTCATCTGCAATCAACGTTTATGTTTTTCATCTGCAATCAACGTTTGTGTCTTTAACTAGGGTAGAAATATATATTTTCAAACTTAATGTCACACTCGGTTCCACTTTCATTCTTTTCAGAAATAATCTACTTAATTGGAATTCGTTTCAACTACTAGCAAACCTTCGCAAGCACTGCTGCAATTGGATGACAGTTGTGCCGGTATCAATATTCAGAAAAGCAAAGTAATTTTTTTAAATCAAGCATATCAAAGTAAAATTTCATATAACTGCTTTTCCAAGGCTCAATTAAATTTCATGTCAATGGAGACAGTCCTGAACAAGAAAAAGAAGTATTCATAGTACTAAAGAGAGTACTCATTAAAGCCTCGTCTGGTTGGAAAAGCGATTTTCTTTACAATTGAGTTGTACGAGTTGTTTATGGATATAATTCATTATCAAGTATCACTATCAGAAATAGGTTGCACTAGCATGACAGGCTGTATCGCTGATGAAAGAGTTCTCATCTAAGTTCCGTTCGATGGGTGAAGTATAGTTACAATACAATATTTATATAGGGATGAAAGAGTTCTCATCTAAGTTCCGTTCGATGGGTGATGTATAGTTACAATACAATATTTATATAGGGATGAAATAGTTCTCATCTAAGTTCCGTTCGATGGGTGATGTATAGTTACAATACAATATTTATATAGGGAAGTAATTATGATGGTGACATTACTATTTAGACAAACCTGCATTGCAAGATTGTATGTAGTACCAGCTACCATTGACACAGTGTTGATCCCTGGGTGGCAGATCGAATCGATAGGAATCCTTACATTTGGCTTTCGCAATCGAGTTATCTTGTGGCGAGTTGCATGAAATTTTCAAAGTCAAACGCTGCTTGTAGCATTTGAAGGTCATCAAGGTAGATTTTAACCGTTTGAGTGCCGACGAGCGCCATTGAGCTCGTGCGCGTACTTGCTAAATTTGCCACGAGCGCTATGGCGCTCGCGAAATCAGTTTAGAGCGCGGTAGGGGAGGTCGCTCGCACGCATCATTAATTTTTTTATCTTTCTACGTGTTACATAAAGTTCAAATTATAATATTATTAGTAATTACAATATAAAAAGGATCCAGGAAAACAAAATGTTTAACCCATAATGTCGGAATACGAAAATAATTCGAGTGAAAATGATCATTTTCAAATTATGAAGAAGGTAATAGTGGGAGTGACATTGTGGTGCGCTCACAATTTGGCATAATGCAAATTTTGATTGATAGTGATAATACTGACGATAACAATTAGTTTGCTGATACGGAGGATGTACCGGGCTGCGATAATGACAATGTGACCTTGATTTCAGTCTTTGTTATAATTTTTGTTCACAATATATATTTCTATAATTTTATTTGTTCCTTGTACAAGTTTTTATTAAGAAAATACCGAAAAAATTATTAAAATTGTATAATTTTTGGAAGAGATACAGTTTTTTTTTGAGACAAGGGTAAATGACATCAAAAACAAAAGATTTCCTTCGCATTTTTAAATATATATGAGTAAAAAACCATGTCACTAAAACGGTTAATGAAGAGCCACATTCAATCAGCTCACAACCATAGGAATAAAAAAAAGCTCTCATGTACTTTAAAATTTATAATAAAACTATTAGTGTCACAAATTATGTAACTAAAATTGGTTCCGTAAGGTTTTTAATTACTTGTCCTTTACCTTGTTAGAACCATTGTAGAAATGAAAGAAATTATAATTTAATTACATTCAGTTTCAATTTGAAGGCAATTTTTAGTAACTTACAAAGATATAGTTCTGTGTGACGAAATTAATAGCACAATAAAATATGTCCCATTGTACTTGAAGCTATAGTACCCCGTGTACCTGATCTATCGTATGATGAAATAATTATCAATTTAGATGTAGAGTTTTTATTTTGTATGCATATTGGCATAGCGAGGGTGGAGCAATATCGGGTACGGCCTCTAGAGAAAAAAATAATTCAGTTTAAAGATTGATAAAAAAATTGTTTAAAGAAAAAAATATTTTAAGTGACATGTGATTTTTTTTAAATCCCATGTAAATTCTATAAAATGATTATGAATAAATTGTTTTTTTTGGTTGTATTGGCCTCTTTTAGGAAAAGTAGTGGCTTTCATTTTTTAAGAAATCAGATAGTCATGTGTTGTTGACCAAGTACGGGGTTTTAACAAGAGTTTGAAAATACGTCTCTTCCATTAACAGATTATGAAATATTTCTATAATTATATCTGTATTTGTGTATTTTTTGTTTGTTTTGTTTGTTAGTGATGCCAGAGAGCTACGTGTATTTTCGAATTTATTAAAATTTTCTTGAGTTGTGCTTTTACAGTAATTGTATTTTAATAACTTATATTATATAGTAATGTTATTTTAAACTTTGTCTTTTAATTTAAATATTTTTAGTATAATAGTTTAATAAATAAATTCACAAAAATAAAAATAATTTTTTTTATATAACGCCATCTGTGAGCAATGAAGAGTAAGAGATTACGCCATCTATGAGCATTACTAATAATTACACACGTCTATGGTCAGGAGGAGTGAGGCGAGGAGAGGAGTGAGTCACTTTGACAGCGTTTGGGAAGGTATGACATTTTTTTGAACGGGTTAGTATGTCCATTCTGTACTATATCTGTTCTATGTATATGATATTGTTATAATGCGTTTACATTAAAACGCAGCATAAACCATAGACTTAATATATAACACTTCATAGTATATTAAGTCTATGATATAAACATAGCCGTAAATAGCAATCAGTGATTTGTCATCGATATTTTCAAGTCTCTGTTATATACATCGCCATCACAGCAAACATTTCTGTAATATTTTTTCATTGTTTACTTCAAAAAAGACTTGAAAATTATTCTGGATTCATGTGTATTAAGAAAGAATTCTGAACAACATTGTCAAAACATTCTTAAAGTAACTGTCATAAAATTATATTACCGTGAAATTTAAATAAATTGAATTTGTTTATGTTGCCTCAATCACATAACATAGCTAATATAAACAGTTATTTCTATTTGTGTGAATGTTTTCAAAATGCTTCTTTTGTATTATAAATACCTACGTACGCACAAAAACTTAAATAAACATAATATTATTATATATTCGTTCCCCTAAAGGCGCCATGCGGTTACGTGATGTATTTACGAGTAACGATCAATAACATTAAGAGTACTACTTAGGCGACATATTACTACAGGATTATTTTACCCACACTTATCTTGTATATAGTACAACTGTACTTTGCACAAGTTAAGTTATAACTTAAATATCACAAAGTGATATTGTCGCTGTGATTTGCAACCGATATTTTCAAATTACTGTCACATATGTCATCGATTCTTAAAAATCACCTTTAGTATATGATCTGTCATATCACCCACTTCTAGAGGAGTCACCGGTCTCTAGATGTGAGGCGTATTTATTGTCACCGTTAAAAATACTCGATATCTCAGATCAAAATACCTACTTTGTATGCAAAACACACAATACTATGTATCGTAAATACTTGTATGGTATTACCGATCGGACGTTCATACAATGGTTACTTCATGGTCGGGTTACGTAACAACCCTACCCCTCTTTGTCTAGCTAGCTATAATTAATTCGCTCTCGCATATCGTACGCAGGTTTTCTGGCTCTTTCATATCTAAAACGTATACGAAATATGGAACAAATCGAATATGTAAACACTCGTAAATCTTAAAACTTTTAAAGTATTTAATACGAGTATGTTAAACGTTTAGTCCTTATTCAAGTAAAATCACGAATAATAATTATTTTTAAAATGAAAGTTTTATAGAACTTTAAAGCATAAAACTATGAAAAAAAAATTAAATCATGAAGGAATAAAAAACAAACATAAACTGATTTCAAAAATAATGAAATGAAAGATAGTAAAAAAATTACATATTTCATTTTTTAAATTACATCATTTAAAATAGATTACAATAAAACATGTGATCCATCTTTCAAATTAAAGGTAATTATTGTAAATTATGTGATTAGTTTTTTAAATACGCTATCTAAATGATTATTCCAAATGAAAAATTTAATTACCAGTTCTAACCCTAGTGCCATAAATATTTATATTAGTATGAAGGAAATATGAAATAATATTTTGTTAAAAATGTCTCATTTAGAAATACTAGGAATACCCGCCAATTTCAGCTATAAAAAATAAAGGATATGAGCACTGAATAAGTAGCAATTAAGATTTATTGCAGGTCTGCTGCTGCCGTCTAAATCTATAGCGATTTGTAAAACGGAATACGTGATCTCGTCGAGTATTTTTTCATAGATATCTGTCACCGATATTTTATAAAACTTGTATTCGTTGTACTCAGTATTGCAAAACACTCGTATCTCCAAGTCTAGTGACACATTTTTAACCAGAGACAAAGATATGTATAAAACGTCATGTTGTACATGGCTCACATGGTGAGAAAGTTTTAAAATACAACGAACAACATGAAACAGCAATTTTTATAAGGAAATCTATAGTTTAATATAGATAATCTCGCAATTGAGGGTTCAAATTCCAATACAATTAATGTTTACCGGCAAAGCCTGACAATCGATAAATAATTTATTTAAAGAAATTATCAGTTTTTAGAGTTAGACTTTTATAAAATAAATCCATTACTGGATTTAAATGAAAAATGTTAAAAGGGTTAATTCTGATTTTTTCCCAATGATTTCAAAAATGCTAATTTAAAAGCGAATAATAATTATATATTCATAATAAAGTTAGAAAAAGTACATATAAAAAATAGTTATCATATTTTAATTTCTAAAAGTAGTCTGAAACGCTTGGTAACTGTTTAGCCCATAATTTTTTTTTGTAATCCATATAATCTTTTACAAATTAATTATTTGAAAAATTAAAAATAATTTTCGAAGTATAAATGTTGTTAAAATTATTTGAATAATGTTTCAATTTCTTGTAATTGAGCTAATTAATTTGTCGAAAAAAAATTATTTAAGTCAATTATTTCTTTTTATTATTTAATTTTCTTTTTTTATATATAGACATAATTTCAACTTCGGTAACGCACTGATTTCAATGTCTTTGATAATAAAAAAAGCGACTAACCGAATGACAGATTACAGATCATAGATAAATGTCATCTGTCACGTCCAAGCGCGCCTGTGTAAAGTTTTCTGCATTTGATAGTTTTTTCATACTCGATGGTTTTGTTTGTATAATGAAACGTTTTAATAAAATAGTTTTAAAATGAAATTCGCATTTGTTGCGAAACGTATAGTATAACAAACTTGTTCTGTACGACTGTCATATATACAATGCGTACGGCGTTGACTATTTCCCTGTTCGCTAATTTCTGGAATGAGGCATATATCCGACAGAACGGTGAGTACACTTGTTTCCATTGCGCCCGTAATGAAATATGGCCAAAATTATTATTAATAGCAACATTAATCACATACATACTACTCAGATTACATATAAAACTGCATAATGTTTAGTGTTTAATTTTCATTGTTTACATCGTGAAACTATGTACCGCTCCCCTATTCATTACCTAAAGAAATTTGCGTTCACTTTATAATCATATTATAATACGTCATTGAGTATTGCTCTATTGGCTTGACCTATGTATTGTAAAACATAATAGTTACTTAGGGTATTTTTTTCTTTTGTATTTTTTATGCTGTCTTATTAATGAATAATAAAAATAAGAAAAGAACGGGTAAGATACAAAATAAAAGATGACAATGTTTTGTCTTTTAAATAAAATACTTTTGTCAAAAATTATCGTCTTTAAGTAACTATTACAGCGTATAAATGAAATTCTTGCTGTTTGTTGAACGGGAAAACGAAATGTGACAAACCACTTAATCTATCCTACATTACATATTTAAAAAGGGAAAATTACATTAATTTTTTTCATAAAATTCTCAAATAGTCAATCATCATCATCATCATCATATATATTAATATGCTAAGGTTAAGATGTTACACTCCCTTTTTAGAAAAAACCTCACAACTAATCCACATAAATTATATATCATTTTATAGATAATTGCTTGCTCTACCGGCATCCACAACTAAAAAATTTATTATTGCTATTGTTTTTGCAAATTAATTAATTATTAAAATTATATACACAAAACAGCAATGCTGCCATCTAACAGCTCAACGTCAATATGATTGACGGTCGGTAAAATTTTTGTTTAATTTCAAATCCACTCACGTATAAATAAAGTGGCGCTTTAGCTCAATGCTTTTGATACTTGCGCCTCTATATGTCAATTTTAGTAAAATATTTGTTTGATCTGTCATCTGAGCTTCATAATGGAATAAATAATGCGAAGACTTCGCACGGGTCACGCTAGTCTTTCTTTAATTGAATTGATGAGATGGAATAATTAATGTGTTCAATGATAAACTGTAAACTTATTGTAATCTAAAACATTGTACTTGACGAAACCTCTGAGAATAGTGTGCAACAATCAAGTACAAGACTCATCCTCTGGTGTCCATTTGACCTAACAACGCTGAAGTTAGTAGATGAAACTAGGAGACAACATTTCGAAGTGGGCAGGAAATTGTTGGGTCGACTGTACTGCTGGCGCTTGATGTATATTTTAAAATTGTAGCCGAGGAAATTTGAAAATTAATTTATATGTGTAACCAATTATACGAAAATTCATTTATATGTTTGTAACAGAATAACATATAATTATTAATATAAAAACATAAAATAATCTGCTGGGTGTTGTAAAAGATTAAATTTTTTTTCAGTATTTAAATGGCTGTCGCTCTAAATTTGACTACTATTATTATATTACTATGTACTAAGGTATCTGCTTGAGAAATTACAAGCACCTAGCTTCATACATGTAAGATATGTGATATTTTAAATCAGTTCCTGAGGCGTCTGCTTGGTTTGGTAAAGAAAAACATTTTTTTTTCAACATTTATATAGCTGTCGCTCTCAATTTGACTCTTATAATTACATTATGACGTAGTAAGGTATCTATCTGCCTGAAAAATTATAAACACCGAGTTTCATATGTGTAAGATTTGTGAGATTTTATATCAAGGTGTCTGCTCTCTTTTTATGTAAGGTGTCTGCTAGGTTTGGTGCAAGTAACAATATTTATATAGCTGTTACTCTCAATTTGAGTATTACGATTATATTATGACAGAGTAAGGTATCTTCCTGAAAAATAACAAGCACCTAGCACCAGTTTGTAATGCGTCTGTTAGGTTTGGTGCAAGTAACTTTCTCAATTTGACTACTGTAATTATATTATGACATAGTAAGGTATTGAAAAATTACTAACACCTAGCTTCATGCGAGATTTTAAATAAATTCGTAATGTGTCTTCTTGGTTTGGTGTAAGAAATTTTTTTTTTAATGTTTATATAGCCATCGCTCTAAATTTGACTATTACAATTATTTTGTGACATAGTAACATATCTGCCTTGTAATCTGAAAAATTACAAACACCTAGCTCATGTCTAAACAACCTACTATGTCGTAATGTAATTGTAATGGTCAAATTTAGAGCGACGGGTATACAAATATGGAAATAAAAATTTTTCTTTTGCAAAACTTACCAGATGCCTCACGATGTGAATAAAAATTTCGCAAATTTTACACGTTTGAAGCTAGGTGCTTGTAATTTTTCAGGAAGACACATTACTATGTCATAATATAATTGTAATAGTCAAATTGAGAGCCACGGTTATATAATTTTTTTTTGCACCAAACCTAGCAGATACCTGATATGATATGATATAATTATAACAGTGATATTAAGAATCGCGGCTATATGACAATTGAAAAACAAAATTTTTTTTCGTGCTCCAAACCTAGGAGATGCTTTACGAACTGATTTCAAATCTCACAAATCTTACAAGCTAGAAGTATTAGTCAAATTTAGAGCCATTTAACAGCCATTTAAATACTGAAAAAAAATGTAATCTTTTACTAAACCCAACAGTTTGTTTTATATTTTTATTCTTACTAATAATTAAATGTTAGCCTGTTACGAATATATAAATAAATTTTGGTGTAATTTATTAAACATATAAACGGATTTTTAAATTTCCCAAGCTGCAATTTTAAAGTATATATCGTGCGGCGGTACAGTTGACGCAACAATTTTCTGTCCGTTTCGAAATATTGTATGCTAGTTTCATGTGCTAGCTTCAGCATTGTTTTGATTTAGACATCTAGAGGGTTTGCCTTTTCATCTTTATTATTAAAGGGTAGTTATAATTAAATGTTTTAACGGCGCTCAGATCCTGTTCAAGTACAGGGGGTAGATTTTCTACCGGTCTCTTTTAGAATTAATGTGCGAGAAGAAAAGAAACTAAAAGCCGTGCACCTTATTTCACATTAATAACGTAAATTTATATCAATTGTATAATAGGATTAGTGCTAATTTTCTACGATATTTATATCAGTTTTTCAAAAACGACGTACAAAATATATAATTATAAAAATAATATTTTTATTCTGCGACACATCTGACAAGTGTATTTATTCTTGAATCTGATATGATCAACTCTGAAATATCAACAGTAATTGTATGTGAGACGGATCGACCTAACTGAATTTTCATCTGAACATATTACAGAATATATTTAAAGCTTATTCCATTGTTTTGAAGTTATTTAGTAATGCTGTGACATTTGCAGAATTTAAAGTTAGTTAACTGAAACTGAAAAAATACTCTTTGTCATGTGACTGATGCCCGGCTGGGATACATGAGAGTAGAGAATAACTGCTGTAGAGAGTTGGAAATAGCTCCTTCTGACATGCTGGCTACGTGCTTTCTGCCTCTGTTCAAATATCAAAGCAAGAAATGCTTAATGAATGTAAAAATCTGTACTGCATTGTTTCTTTTATGCTTTTCTTATGGATAATTACAAACAGCAACAGCTGACAACAGTGGTCTTGATAGCTCTGTTGAAGCAACAAATTAATATCTCTCGTAGCAATTATGAATTTTCAATTAATTTACTGACATTCACCCGATAGAGCTGCTAGTTTTTATACATTTTTAAACCAAGATAAAGTTAAGTTGCGGCCCTTGCAACCCGGTATTAAATTACTGACATAAATATGTTCATATATATATATATATATATATATACGATTTGGGTCGGGGGTATACAATGGGAATATTATCAGTATTGAACTGCACAATTTAAAGAGTGTTCCTTGATTTCTGTTACATTTTTTATCGCCGCTCTGCCACTATGAATCATAGTTTGGTGGTATTTAGCTTGTAATCTTCCCCAAAGTATGGACAATCTAATATAAAAAGAAATTTTGAAATTGGATATGTGGTTCCGGTGATTAGTGCATACAAATAAATAAACAAACTTTTTCGTTTTGTTTTGTTTTGTATAGATATATATTTGGAATGTATACATTTCAGTTTTATTTTAGTAAATATAGTTTTATAAAAATAATTTTAGCAAAACTGTTGTTTTTGTCGTTTCAGTTCTTTTAGCAGTCAAATTGAATTAGTGTTTGAGCATTAAAATTGAACATTCATTGAAAGTATAATATAACTTTGTACGTGCAGTGATGAAGATAACCCGGAAGGCACAAACAACACTGTAACAGTATTTGATTCTTGCATACTTTAAATACTTTCATTATGCGCATGTGTCTGTTTACTGATTCTTTATTTTCTCCTTCATCGAACTACACTTCATTCTTATACAATTATATTTTATATAGCTTTTCAATATTGTCTGTTCTCCAATATATATTTTACATATTACTATTTTGTCCACGAAAAATCTGCATTTGTGCATAATAAATTCAGTTTAAAAAATAATTCTGTATAAAATTTTATTTTGTCCACAAAAAGTTTGCATTTGTGTATAATAAATTCAATTAAAAAAAGACATGCTGCTTCTTTATTAAAGTTTTAAACATAATTTTAAGTCCATTAGTTCACGATTTTTTTAAACTTTTTGAAGTAAAACTTCTTTACGCACGCTTGACTTGGGGAGTAAGCTGGTGAATGCGTGACGAGAGCGTTACGAAAAATGTGATCGGGCGAGGCGAACGGAAGTTGAGAGGGAGATATGTTAGTGAAGACAGAAAGAGAGAGAGTTACGTTTCGTATATTACTGTAGGGACAAGAGAGAGAGGTGCGAGCACACATTTTCTTTCTCTCTTTCTCTCATAGCCAGTTATGTTTCGTATATCTAAAACACAGTGCAAGCCTATTGTCTGTATCACACTGTAGGAGCAAGAGAGAGTAGTGCGCGCGCACATTTTCTTTCTCTCTTCCATAGCCAGTGCATGATATATATATATATATATATATATATATATATATATATATATATATATATATATATATATATATATATGCGAGTTTGCTAGTGTTACGCGAACGGTGATTTTTTTATTATTTTGTAATTTAATTTCGTGCTTGAACAATTTTATAAATTATTATTTTGTTCAATACATTAAATATTCTACGTTTAAAGTGAATAGTTTAAGTTCGTATTTTGTGAATTTGAAGTTTTACTTAAGTCGTGTGGTCTAAAGCACACTTGTTTTTTTTTTGTTATTGTTAAGGATGTGTTTACATTTTTGCCGGAAAACTGGGAATATGTAGTATAATATTTTTTTATAGTGGAAAATAGATTAGACTTTCATCCATAATTTATATTGATTACTTTTAATAGTATTATTATATTTATTTCATAAAAATCGACTTTTTGCAACTCGTTCCTCGCTGATATTGCTGAAGAGTGACAAAATTTGGAGGATTAATACCAAACAATTAAACTCAGTTTGAAATGCAAAAAAAAACAAAAATTCTCATTTTCTCTTCGTTAATGTGCCTATAAAATAATTTAGATTGACGTGACAGTAAAAGAGAAAAAGAAAATAATTTAGTCAACAAAAATATAGTTTCAATCTTCCATGCAAGTGGTTGGTTACAATACACCGGCTAGTCATTATGCGCTGAGATTCTCTCGTGATCGGTCGTGTGTATCGACTGCTCTGAATAATAATATTCACAATCACGGCTTCAATATTGATGTAATTATAGTTGAATTGATCATTCATAACCAAGGTAAACAAATTTGTGTATCTGAAATATTTTTTTAATAATGTCTTGTTGCTTTAAATTTTGTTTAACAGTAGAATGATGCTTACGTTATTATGTTTATGTTTTAGGACATATTAGTTTACAATAGTCGGACCCTAAAATTATTGGACTCTTAATTGTCATATTTGTTGTTACTAAACAATTCAATTATTAAAATTAAATATATCTTAAATTGTTTATTTCCAGAATACACGCGTCAGGGGTAGGGGCGGAGGAATGAGATAATATTCAAGTTTATCTCATTCCTCCGTCCCTAAGGATAGGGGCGGAGGAATGAGATAATATTCAAGAGAATGAGATAATATTTCCAGAATACACGCGTCAGGGGTAGGGGCGGAGGAATGAGATAATATTCTAGTTTATCTCATTCCTCCGTCCCTAAGGATAATAGATGTTAATTATTTATTAGAACAGTTTTTAATTATTAGTAAACACCGTTCTCATATGGTTTATCTCACATTCGTATTGCAAAAGAAAAGATACAAACTAAGAAACTGTTGCTGGTATTCTGTCTATTGGTAGTGATTTTACACTGCTAAATACAGTTTTACGTTATGTAGATATTCCACCTATATCTATAAAATTGTATAACACTTGTCATGATACAATTTGCAAATGGCGGGAACAGTAGATCATTGCATGTCGGAGGCAGCACGAGAAGAAGCAGAATATGCAAAATACATGGGTAGTGTAAGTGAAAACTGTACACCAATGACCACTGTAGTAGCGGGTGCTTGTCCTATGGCACCAATTAAAACACTTCTGCAATCATAGGTTACCATAGTTATAAAATTATTTATTTTGGACGTAAATTAATTTTCGACATAGAATTTAGTAAATACATCCTTAAATGTAAGAGGATATTTGTTTAGTGTTGTACACAATAGTACTTCCTGTAAAGCCTTTTACTTTATTTGACCTCTGTGGGGCCCCCTTAATTTCGTAAAGGCACAGTTATATTTTGCCCATTTTCCATTCGCTTATTTAACAAATGATATAAGTAAATGTCAATCGCACAGCTCCTAACATTTCATTAGTCACCATGATTATTCTGTATACTTCTATAAAACAGTTGATATCTCAATATTTACAATATGTCATAATATTGTGTGACGTATCGCTATACCACATTATGCAGACTTTTAAGACATTCATTGAAAGAAAATGCAGACTAAAAATTGTACATTTGTTTTCTCGCTAAGATTTGTGAACAAAGTTGGGATCGTAACATTCTCGACAATATCAATATATAAATTTCCAAGTTTATTAAAATCAATTCGACAAAACATAATTTAATAACGGTTGTGTATTTAATTGTGCTGTTTCGTGGATATTTTTAAGGTTTCGCAGCACCTAGCGACCATTGTAATTGCGTCCGTCCTTTGATGTCCCATAGACTTGTAACTAGGTAATTTCTCACACTTTTATAATGCTATTTTGCAGCTATATATTTTTAATAAATCCAAAGGTAAATGTGAAATGTAATTACGAAATAAAAAAAACATTGTAAGTGTCCTGTCCATGTGTTTAAAGTGGATGTGAATATTTTTTTCACATATCATATCCATTGCCATTCTTGAAAAGCTTTTTAAAAATGTAAAAAATTATATCAAACGCATTCTTAGGGTTTCGCTTCAGCCTTTACAGTTTTCTCATATCTTTCCTACAAATAAGTTTGATTATTGTCCTTTTTTGCGCCTGTTGAGATTAAAGGGATGAAAATAAGAAAATTTATTTACTCTATTAGATACTAGGGCTCATTTTATAATACAAGAGCGTACTATCATCGCCGGAGGGGGTGGTATGTCCAAATCCATCTCCCCTCGAAGTGGGTATAAATTAATCAACTCATAATAGTGGCACACAGTGCATTATAACCAATTAAACATAGTTTGCCCTGAACATCTACATCGCACATACGCCGTGTCCAGGAATAAGTGTCGGACAAAGAAATACGCTATTCGTTATATATAAAGGAATAAATTGTCGTTAAAATAACACGTAAAACACACCCTTCTTTAATTTAGTGCAAAACATATAACACATAACTTTTTTTAATACACCCAGTACTTGCCCGGATATTGTGGTACTTACCCGGAGTGGCGATTTGGCGAGCCGCTAACTCACGCGCACAATCTTACGCTAGCCGTACGCAACTCCTACATACAGATTCTCTGTATTGAAATTATAGAACAGCTGAGAATCAACATAATAATAGCGCCATTTCGTTCACTTGAAAGAATATAATATTGTTATTTCACTATACCAGCGCCATTATGTACCTAAATATTGTATTTAATTTATTTGTTAAATGAAATAAAATATTACTATTAAAAACATAATGAATATATATAACAATTGATCGAAGAAGATTTTGCCCGTCTTCGTACTTTTTTGTCAGTGGCTCATTCGCATGAATGAGGATTCGTCATCATTTGTTTGACGTATTTTATGGTCAGATGAAAGAATATTTACGCGGCATAGAAACCATTTCTGTCGGCAATACGGTAGTTGACTCATTCTAAGTTTGTACAATATTGTAAAATATACGTTAATTATAAACCAGTCTTGAAAAAATTCAAAAATTGATTGAAGGGATAGAGTTGGGTGTATCTCTGTCTCTTTTACTCTCGTAGAATATAATGTGTAATATTAAAAATGACCTCGCAACACAGTATTGCCGTTCTTGTCTGAATTTTAAATTTAAACTTATAATTCGGTTAATTTTTAAGATTATTAAAAATTGTTTTCACTCTTCGTCAGCTTGTACCTTGAAATTATGATTAATGAAATAAAAAAAGTAGTCACATACCCAATTTTATTTGCTTTTTAATATTTATAATAAAATGAGTGCAAATCAAATCTATTGACTGTGAATGAGTGTCATACTAATTTGATTTTTTTCTATTCGTCTAAAAAAATAATTGAAAATACAATTCGTGTTTTACAAGGATGACTATTACAGGGATATTACAGGATATTAGGGATGACTATTACAAGGACTATTACAGGATGACTATTACAGGGATATTGTTAGAAAAATAGAAATAAGACAGCAAATGTCTATAGATTAATTGATAAATGAATGACAATAATTATAAGACACTTCTTTGTAAAGCGTGCTATAGAATAATTTAAAAATATCTAACGACAACTTTGAGAACTTTCTCAGCAGAACATGGACATGGAATAACTCAGTGAGAAATAATCAGTAAATCACAATAACTATGAGAAATTCTACTATAGTGCCTGCTTACTTAATAAGCAAAACGACAGGAATTATGAAACATTTCTCTGTAGAGCATACCATGGAATAATTAATTAGTCCATATCTGGTTGGTAATCAAATCGTAATTGTAAACCTTTACTAGCACAGGCATTATCCATTCGCTAATTACATTGTATATCCTTCGTTTACGTTCAGAATTGCATCTTTGTTGGTGTGATCGTCGGTCTAACAAAGACCGCCCACAACGTATACATACACGGATATGACCAACAGTCGTTCTAGGGTCTGACGTTTGCAGCCCTCATTGTACAAATTATAATCAATTAATCCATATCTGGTTGGTAGTCAAATAGTGATTTTAAATCCTTGCTAGTACAGGCATTATCCATTCGCTAATTACATTGTATATCCTTCGTTCACGTTCAGAATTGCATCTTTGTTGGTGTGATCGTCGGTCTAATAAAGAACGCCCACAACGTGTACACACACGGATAAGACCAACAGTAGTTCTAGGCTCTGACGTTTGCAGCCCTCATTGTACAAATTATAATCAATTAATCCATATCTGGTTGGTAATCAAATAGTGATTTTAAACCCTTGCTAGTGCAGGCATTATCCATTCGCTTGTTACATTGTATATCCTTCGTTCATGTTCACAATTGCATCTTTGTTGGTGTGATCGTCTGTCTAACAAAGACCGCCCACAACGTATACATACACGGATATAACCAACAGTCGTTCTAGGGTCTGACGTTTGCAGTTTTCATTGTACAAATTAAAATTAATTAGTCCATATCTAGTTGGTAATCAAATCGTAATTGTAAACCCTTACTAGCACAGGCATTATCCATTCGCTAATTACATTGTATGTCCTTCGTTCATGTTCACAATTGCATCTTTGTTGGTGTGATTGTCGGTCTAACAAAGACCGCCCACAACGTATACATACACGGATATGACCAACATTAGTTCTGAGCTCTGGCGTTTGTGGTCCTGATTGTACAAATCCATTCGCAATGTTCCAGAAGCCATTACAAATGGGATCATTGTGATTCGCCTGAAACAAAGATTAACATATACTTCGAGCCAACATTATCATATAATCATTTAAGTTTGTAAATAATAAATAGGATTTAAAACAAAGCAATACTTAAAGTATGTAAAAAGTATAGGGAGGTTAAACAATTTATTAAAAAACTTACCTCTTGAGGAGCAACCCATTTACGCATAACGTTAGAATATTTATATTTTTGGACAAAGAATTACGGGTCATTGTATTGCTTCTCATTGCAACACTGCAAATTAAAGCAATGATTCTTCATTATTATGCTCGCCATGATGAAAAGTTCAATCGTTATTAGCATACTCATTATCCAGAGAAACGAGCCGAAGTAAATCAGGTAAACGAAGTTCGAAGTCCAGTAAATTAGTAGCAGAGTCAGTCGTCCTTTAAGGTAGTGATCGCCAGAATCTATAAAACTCGCCAGCGTCATCAGAAAAAGCCACGTATTCGAAAGGAAACAAATGTAAGTTGATGATGATGAAAAAACATCAAAGGTTAATTAAAATTTAAAGATTTTTTCTCATCACCGTAAGAGTGTGCAATGAAGGAGATTAAAAAAGGAAATTTACTATCTCTGATAATGCAACTACAAGTAATGCATAATGTGCATAATTCAGTGTGTAGCCATATGTAGTTGCATATTTGAATTTGCACAAATCAGTGAGTAATAATGTCTGTAATGTGTATGTCATTATACATTGAAGGTAACAGTCCGGTTGTGTTCACTCACGTTTATAAACGTGAGAATGTCAGAAATAATTCGTACCACGTGGTAATAACTATTAAGGCGAAGTTTGACAGATGTACATGACAAATCAGTGGCTATCCCTCCATGAGTATGTTCTACTAGGCGATCGCAATGCTCAAAATGCTCACTGCTGTCATTGCGGTCGTGATCATAACGTCATTGATGGCGTCATTGTTCACGACCGCTTCGAGACCATGCCGACTCACGTATCAACGTCGGCCGTTGCGGACGTTTATCTGTCAATTTGACTTTGACACATTGATATATGAAATTTACGTAAATAAATGTATATTGTCCTTTAAAATTAAACATGGTGATGAAGAGAATTACTTTATGCAGCTCCGAGAAATACATAATAAAAGTAAAGGTTACACAAAAAGATGCAAAACGTGCAAACAATCTTCATATTTTTATAGAAATTAAATTACACTTTTACAATTGCTGTAAGTGTAAGTTATTACCTAACGATTAATACATAAGAAAAAAATACAATGCTATAATCTCTTTATTTTTTTCAAATACCCGCCTTTTCGTCGTAGTTCGAATACGCATTGTTCATAACTCGTTCCACTTGAACTGACAGTTACATCGTTGACAAGCTAGTGGAATGGGTTTGATCGCGATCGTAGACGTTGCGAGCGGCCAGTGGAACGTACTCTATATATATACATCAATTAACAAATGGTCTGCCTCTAATAAATCATAATTATCAAATCGGGCGAAATTATCTTATTACATTGTGAGAATTATCTTATTACATTGTGAGGATTATCTTATTACATTTGACTTGTTCACTAGTACAAAGGGCCCCATGATGACACTCCATAACGTTTTGTAGATTGAATTAATAAGAAATCTGGCCTTTCATCTTGGATTTGTAGTTATTATAACAATTTTACAAGACGATAGGTATTATATAAGTAACTGATATTATATTAATGAAATTAAATTAATAAAATCAGCACGCTGTAGTGCCCACATCAAAATTACTTTTTATTTCCTCCTTTTTAAAACATCCCCTCGGGTAATGTGTTCAAGACTGTACTGGGAGGAGACCGCACACAGCTACGGGATGTAGTATTATTTCTACTTTCTTTAAGTTCTTTACCACGACTTAGGTTTTGTTGTATTTCAACGTCTTCAGGTGGGCTATTAGCAAAGATTTGTTGTAATATAACGAAACCTAGGTCGCGGTCAAGAGCTTAAAGAAAGTGGAAGTAATACTACATCACGTAGTCTCATTTAATTGTGAATAATGAATTTCTACAAAATTAACGCCAAATATATTCAAAATTCTATTTTAGTTTGAAGTGATTTTTATTTTATTTTGCGTGCGGAGCTCCGCTTTTTGTTTTCTCTTTGTATGATTCCAAATGTTTTTAAATTTTTATACTTTTATGAATACGTAACAACTATAAATAGATTTTTTGCTTACTGGAATTTGTTTAATCCTTGCGATTTTGTTATTTGAACCGTTCGAAAAAAATATGTCCTTATTGCTAATCGTTCTATCGATGTACACGGGCAAGCAATAGACCAGTAGTCTTATGTCAACCCGACAGTTCGTCATCAGACTGGATGTGTTGAGGGGGACTAGCAGCCTCTCTGCTAACCTTGCGGAATAACATCCTAAATCAGAAATAATAGATAATTTAAACTACTGTGTTATAAGTAAAGAGATGAAGGAAGACATTTACCCTAGATTATGTCGATGGAGGTAATAATTCAACGTAGGTGACCCTTTATTAATACTGGCTTGATACAAAGTGATTTCGTGCGTGTAGATGTATTCGACATAGGATAAAAATATAACCTGATATTCGATAAAGTTAATTTTTATTTATATTAATTTGCGCACTTTTTTGCACAACATTCAATGCAAGCTAATATTGTATGCTTTTTTTTTAAAACGCAAGGAAAACAATCGATCACCCCAACACCGAGTACTGAACACTGTTCATCACGTAAAATAATTCAAAAATAATCAGATTTGTATTGCTTCAGGACGATCAAGAACATTCCACTGAACACCAAGCTCTTGATGTATTTATGGTGTCGAATACCCTGAACAGATGGGCGTTGCTGATACGTTGAGTTATTATGGAGACGAGAAGGAATCCTCGAAAAAGGGTGGGTGCTTCTTGATTTTATCTATACTTCTGGATCATGATTAACTATGAAAATTATGTCCAACTTCTTCGACATCCTATTTCGTTTAAATTATATTTCACTGTCAGATGAGTTCTGTTATTAAGATGACGTAACTTATTAGAGTTTGATAGACAGCAATTGTGGAATGCCGTTACACCTGATTCTGACAGACCCTATTTGTTTTCTTCGCTGACATATAGTAGCTTATAAATATAGTTGCTCACGCAATTGTGCTTCTAACAATTTATTATATGATTAAATCCAGAATTCAATTCAACTATTCTTGCAATGAGTTTAGCGTCTGTTTTGCTTCTCGTTTATTTCCTGTTTATTTGGCTATTTTGTCGACAAGATAATTGGGTGCAAATACTGTAGTGTAACGGACGCTTATTATAGGTCCATCTGAAGTGTTGATCGTGACACCAACAAAATATCAAGCGGCACCTTTTACACCAACACCAGACAATGAACTGCGATAGAACATTCATCAAACTCTACTTATTGCACGGCTCACAAGAGACTGCAACAATGTGACATGGAGACTTATGTGATGGTCAACGACAGTATCATCTCCCAGGAGGCTCGTAAGGAAGAAACTAAAGAGACTTAAAAAAAACATTTAAATGTGGTGTTTCTCAAAGGGCATTTTTATATTTGCATAAACATAAACATACTAACATATATCGGTTTTTTCGTGTGCCGTATTTGTGATGCTAAGTTTAGTAATAAGGGTAATTTAGTATATCATCTTCGGATACACACAGGTAAAAAGCTCTGTAAGTGTGGTTCTTGTAATACAAGATTTTCACAAACTTGTGATTTAACCCCGCACCCGAGAATTCACACAGGTGAGAAGCTTTACAAGTGTGGCACGTGTGATGCGAGATTTGTAGTCAACGCACCTGAGAACTTATACAGGTGAGAAGCCTTGCAAGTGTGGCACTTATGATGAGAGATTTGCGCATACTAATAGTTTAACCATGGACATGAGAAAACACACAGGTGAAAAGCCCTACAAGTGTAACTCGTGTGACATGGCATTTGCACAAACTAGTAGTTTAACCACGCACTTGAGAACTCACACAGGTGAGAAGCCCTACAAATGTGGCAAGTGTGATGCGAGATTTGCACATACTAATAGTTTAACCATGCACATGAGAAAACACACAGGTGAAAAACCCTACAAGTGTAATTTATGTAACGCGAAATTCGCTCAAACTAGTAGTTTAACCATGCACATGAGAACTCACACAGGTGAAAAGCCTTACAGATGTGGCACTTGTGATGCGAGATTTGCACAAACTAGTAGTTTAACCACGCACCTGAGAACTCACACAGGTGAGAAGCCCTACAAGTGTGGCACGTGTGACGCGAGATTTGCACATACTAATAGTTTAACCATGCACATGAGAAAACACACAGGTGAAAAGCCCTACAAGTGTTGCAAATGTGACGCGAGATTTGCATGTAGTTATCATTTGACCACGCACATGAGAGCTCACATAGGTGAAAAACCCTACAAATGTTGCAAATGTGATCGGAGGTTTGCATGTAGTAGTCATTTAACCATGCACCTGAGAACTCATACAGGTGAAAAGCCCTACAAGTGTGGCACGTGTGGCGTGAGATTTGCACAAATTACCAATTTAACCACGCACCAGAGAACTCACACAGGTGAGAAGCCCTACAAGTGTGGCACGTGTGATGCGAGATTTGCACAAACCACTGGTTTAACCATGCACATGAGAAAACACACAGGTGAAAAGCCTTACAAGTGTAACTCATGTGATGCGAGATTTGCACGTACTTATAGTTTAACCATGCACATGAGAAAACACACAGGTGAAAAGCCATACAAGTGTAACTCGTGTGACGCAAGATTTGCAAAATCTTATAATTTAAACACACACATGAGAACACACACAGGTGAAAAGCCTTACAAATGTGGCTTGTGTGATGCAAGATATGCACTATCTAATAATTTAACCACACACATGAGAAGACACGCAGTTGAAAAGCCGTACACGTGACACGAACTAGTAATTAATTCTTACGAAATTTGCACAAACTAGTAATTTAACCATACACGGAAGAACCTACAAAGGTGATAAACCCCTACAAGTATGGCACGTGTGACGGGAAATTTGCGCAAATTGGTTCTTTAACCGCGCACATGAGAACTCACATAAATGAAAAGTCCTACGAGAGAGTCCTAAGTGACGCGAGATTTGCACATACTCTTAGTTTAACTATCCACAAAAGAACTCACACAGATAAGAAGCCCTACAAGTATAGCACGTGTGGTGCGATATTTGCACAAATTGCTCGTTTGACCGCACACATGAGAAAGCACACAGGTGAAAAGCCCTACCAGTGTGGCACGTGTGAAGCGTGATTTGCACATACTAATAGCTTAATTGTGCACATAAGAAAACACATAGGTGGAAAGACATTTAAGTGTTGCACGTGTGACATGAGATTTACACAAAACATTCATTTAACTGAACATATGAGATGGCGCCATTCAAAATAGCAATGTAATGTGCTCCTTTTCAAAGTTTTAAAGTGTGCATATGTATTTGAAACTAACATAATGTTCTCTTATTTGTAAGTTTATTGCCCTGTTTGTAACATATTTTTGTATCAAATTGTTTTTGAACTATGAATATTTAATTTTAATTTTAAAGGTCAAATTTAAAAAAAATATATACTAAATAAAATGCATTAAATATAAAAAGACCTGGCACTTGGAAGGTTTCATACACACTTAAGTACCTAAAAAGTTGAAGCATTTAAAGGTACACACTAATTCCATTGAATTATTTACAAATATTGATTTTATGAAAAAATAGACGTCGTTTGAAAAGCATTACTTAACTTTTTCAATGAAATTTTGCAAGACTTATTTAATCATACCAACTCTAGAGGTCTGTAAGAAAAAATGTATGTATTTCCAAAAAAATTTAAATATTTTTTTTGTTCTATGTGTGCAAATAATTCAATTTAAAAATTTTCCTGTGAAATTTCATCCCGTCAATAACGTTACTCTAAATATAACAAAGTTCCTCTCTTTTAAACATTCAAACACTAAGAAAACTATTAAATGGAGTACTAAACAAACCAATGATGCTGAACGAACCTGGTTTATTTATTTATTTAATATTACTTAGAAACCATGTAAATATTTGTACCACAGCTGTTGTGAAAATATATGCATAGATCCACAAATATGTGTAGAGCCATTAAAACCTATAATGCACATATGAAACTTGATAAGTGCACTAACCTAAACCTTATCTTCCTTTCTGGGTAAAAATGTTCAGTTTTCCCTTCATTGCTGTCCTAAACTCTATGTGTATACCGAATTTCAAGTTTCTAGTTTTTCTGGAAGTGACCATGATATGTCAGATGGGTTTCATGATATGTCAGTGAGTGAGTGATTGGTACGAAATTATTTATGTCCAATGTCTCTAAAATTGCTATATATATGAAATTAAAATTAACAATACTTTAGATCTAAGTGTTCGTCTCTCCATACCCTAAAAGTTCAGACGGGCAGTTCCAGCATTCGCTGAAACAATGTTATGGGGGTGTTAAAAGCATTATTTAATATTATAAAGCGCATCTTTAGATACAGGATAAAACATTACTTTAGCAAATACAAATTTAATAAATACAAAAAAATTAAACTAAATTGAAAAACAGCGAAACAGATAAAAATTAAAAAAATAGTTTCGTTTATTTGAAGGTAGTCCTCATTAAAGAAAGTGTGTAATATTTTGAAGTAGTTGTTTGTCCCGCATCTCAGATAAAAAAAAATAAATTGCACAGTGTCTGATGAAAAATTGTCGCGAACTTATCAAAAGGAAAAACCCCGACGCTTAAAAAGATAAACTTGTATAAACAAATATATTTCGGATACTTAGTTTTAAGGAAATTTAGACCCTACTAATACACTTTTCTTCTTTCGTCTTCTTAAAAATGACGAAATTAGTGTTAATAAAAGTGGAAAAAGGCATATGAATGATTATCCATTTACCTATATCACATACAGTTACCTAAATCCTTAAAAGCATCTAAACTATATAGACCTTGCCTTAAATAAATCCCTGTGGAATTACCATTTCTGTAAAAAAAATGTATTATTGCAATTAGTTTTTTTAGATATTGCTGTTTGAACCAGAACGGTTTTTGGTTTTATACTTACAACATGTATGTTTTTTCTTATTTTCTGTTAATTAATTTTGTACTTAAATTATTGTTTATGATACACAAATAATAAAATATTACTTTTTTTAATTCGATTGTTATTTCATTACCACCGGAGAATAATGATTCCACCCGTCTCGGTCTATACCACTACAAATATAGTTTAAATAGTTAACAAGCAATAAACAGTTTTGTTGTAGACATGAAATATATCTGTTATTCTGAAATAGCTCTTGCTATTATTAATATATGGGCTGACTTACCTATATCTGGGCAAATAAAACAAATCTTTCATAACATAAGTTGTAATGTCCCCTTACGAATAAGAATACCAAGTTTTGTAATAATACCGACGTTACGTACTGAGAGACACTCACCTTGAAAAGATCGTATGATAGGAAGGGGCGGGGCATGGCCACAGCGCTAACGATTTTTATTTGATAACTTCATGTTAACACAACGTTGACCATATTATACCTTACTAGATTGGCTAACGTAATTTCTCTTGCCATATACCAAGAAACCAGAAATCATTCCTTGTTTTTAACTAACAAAATAGCAGGGGCTACAAAGTTGCGTTACATTATTTATTATTTTAACCCACTTCAAAAAATAGGAGGTTCTCAATTCCTCGGAATTTTTTTTATGTATATTATTGAGTAGAACGATTTCAATAACTTTGTTTTTATTTGAATGAGGGTACTTTAGAGGTAGTCCCATATAAATATGATGATTTGATTCTGAAGTCCAGAAATAAACGTTGGAACTCCATAAAGAATGGCAGTAAATCCATTATGATTCAAGATATTTGCTACCGGTAGTTGTTATTTTGCGAAGTAACTTCACTGTCGACTAGGCTAGGATCTGATGATGAGTTCTGGAGATAAACAATGGAACTCCTTAACGGATGGTATTAAAGTAAACGTGGTTCAAGATATTTGCTACTTGTAGTTGTTAGTTTACAAAATAACTACGCCATCGATTATGTCAGAATCTGATTATGCGTTTGAGAGATGAACAATGGAAATCCTTATCTGATGGTAGTAAATCAAACGTAGTTCAAGATATTCGCTACTAGTAGTATTTACCTTACAAAATAATTGCACCGTCGACTAGGTCTGGGTATGATGATGAGTTCTGAAGATGAATCATGCAACTCATTGACGGGTGGTAGTAAATCAATCGTGATTCAATGTATTTGCTACTGGTTAGTTGTTACTTTGCAAACTGGTTAGTTGTTACTTTAGTTATTACTTTGCAAACTATGATATTCGATTTTGGATATAGAGAACAGAACTCTTCAAGTGGTAGTTGTTACTTTGGAAAATCTGATGTTAGATTTCTGATATGGAGAACGGAACTCCTCAACGGCTAACTGCTGACCACTGGCGGCTACTACTGTCGTTCCATTTCTTTGTGTTGTTGATAACCAATTTAGAAAAAGAGGAAATTATCTATATACTAGATTTGCCTATAACTTTTAACAAATATAAAATATTATAAGAAAAAATCTAATTAAATGTGAGTTATAGTGTAATGATTAATATTCTTAATCACTAAAAATTCTAAAATAAAATATCTTTTAAGAAACCGACTTCAAAAAAGGTACTAAAATTAAAAAAATAATTAACTCAAAATAGGTACCGAGTTATTTGTAATAAATAACGAAGTTACCTATTTTTGAAGTCTGTGCCATCACCGCCGATCAACTTAAAAGTATAAATTTTTTACTCTTAAACATGTTCTATTTAAAAATAAACGCGATGTATATTCTATAATTAGTATAGAATATTTGTATAAATAATATTGTATAAATTAAAAATTTTATTAAAAAATAAACGCAATGTATATTTTATAATTAGTATAACAATAACAGCTGTTGTATTTGAACAAAACAAAGTTCCAGCTATAAATTTAGCGATTCATTTCACAAAACATTGAACAGTGTAAGCCATTTTTTCTCAATCATTTTTATGTCGCGTGCCAAGAAAAAAACCAGAATGTTAAATAAACAGCCTTGCGACCTCTTTACTATACTATAAAATTGAAATAATATTTAAATTAATTTAACGTTAATAATTTTAAAGAAATTAAGGTTTTATCATTAACCTATAAGTTTATTTTTTTAAGTTGTTATTATCTGGTAATATTTAATTTTGTAACACTTTGTTAATAAAAAAATTTAATAAACGAATGTTTTGTTGCATACAAAACATTTCGTCTTATTTTTTGGACAGACTGCGATCCCCTTTAATAATAAACGCGATCTCCGGGTTCAGAAAAGATGGCGTAAGTTATAGATGTTTGCGCAGATTATAATTAGTTTATTACCTCTTTTTGTATCGTGTCGTTTTTCAATTTATATTCAAAATGTTTCAATTTTCTGAAATATAAGCGTTTTTGTTAATTTATGTTTTGATAACTGTTATAATATCTACTGTGCGTTGTTTCCATTTGGAATATAATGACATACTGATGTGTTTAGGTGGACGCGAATGCAATGATCGTGAGGCGAGAATGCAATGATCGTGAGGCGAGAATGCAATGAGAATATAATGACATACTGATGTGTTTAGGTGCACGCGAATGCAATGATCGTGAGGCGAGAATAAGCTATTCAGCTATTTATCCAAATTGCCCCAGAAAGCCAAATAAACGGACCATCGCAAGATTGGCTAGTCGGGTTCACAGTACTGGTCAGGCAATACTCTCGTTTGATAGAGGACATTCAGTTGATAGAAGACGACACATGGCTGAAGATGATATCCTCGATGCATTTGTCGAAGATCCTACTCGCAGCATACGATCGAAAGGCATGTCTCTTAACTTACTGAAAACGCTTGTCGGGGATACGCTTAGAGAAGATAGACAGCACCCGTTTCACTTTCGTGCTGCACAACGGTTGACCGAAGAAAATTTTTCCCGTCGTCGTATTTTTTGTCAGTGGCTCATCGCATGAATGACGATTCGACATCATTGGTTTGACGTAATTTATGGTCAGATGCAAGCACATAAACGCAGCATGAAATATTTAATGTACATAACGGTAATACTACTGGAGCCATACGAATCCACTTTTAAAACGTCCGGGAAATTTTCAGCACAGATAGAATTTAAATATATGGGCGGGAACTTTGCTCCAAATACTAATTTATAAATATATTTACTAAATTATATAAGCGTAAATATAAGGTAAGTTTTATTATCATATAATTTGAGATATCCGCAGAAGTGTCTACAAATAGAAACTATATTTTCAGTCAGAACATGTTTTATAAATACTGAAGAAATTACTAGAAACTTTAGTGCTATTTTGAGAATTGTCAAAAGTGCTTGCTTGTGTAGGCCACAGCATGCTGTTACGAAAGTTGAAATATTATGGATTAAGAGGGAAGAAACTTGAACTTATTGAATCTTTTTTGTCAAAACGGTTCCAGGTTGTCGACTTTAAATACTCTTAATGTGAACCACACGCTAGTAGTTACAGTGTACCTCAAGGATTAGTTCTTGGTCACTTTATCTACTTTACATAAATAATTTCAGTGTTAGTTCTTGTAAGAATGTGAACATTTTCATCTCTGCACATGGCATAACTTTAATTATAAAAGGCTATAATTATGAAAATCTTTCTAACTGTAAACAGGAATCCTCAGCAAGCTATATAGTTGGTATAAAGACAATAACTAAATATAGAAAGTAACATGTAAATTGAGATATCGACAGAAGTATCGACAAATAGAAACTATGTTTTCAGTCAGAACAGATCAACTAACAATAATAACAATAACATTTTAAATATTAAGTATCAACAAATAAAAGTACATAATTGTAAAATAATAACAAAAAATTTCAAACATGGAATGTGACAGTATTTCAGCAACGTTAAGCATGAAATATTTATTTATCGGCCAACACTTTGCTCTCTATATAATAGATGTCCTACACTGTGTATAAAAATATATTACTATGATATATAAACATTTCTGAGATGCTGGACAAATTGCCTGACGTAATATTTCTATAGTCATTTACCTAGTGTAATAGTGTATAAATAGGTCAAACGGGTAGAGATTTTACTACAATATACAAAGAACACATTGCCAGTTGGGGAAATAACAAACCAGACACATCTCACTTTTTCAAACACCCCATTGATAATAACCATCACCCTCATACTGATAATGCCCCCTATATATTGCAAATAAACACAAAAGGCAATAAACTTAATATCCTAGAAACATTAGAAATAAACAGACATAAAAAAGGAACCAAGGTTAATATATTAAATGAACAACTAAATATAATATCATCACCCATACTTAATATCTTCTAGACATAATGTAGTTAGACAACATTGATACCTACAGTTTCTTCAAATTGTTTCAGCCCAACACACATCTAAATATAAATATATATAAAGGAAAAAATATACATATATGAATAAATAAAACGGGAGATATCTAGAATTAGTGGTATAACCTTGCTCTAACTTTCAGATACCCTTGCTATTGTATAAATATATTACTGAGAATAACTTTCATTTAATTTTCTTACATACACCGGAACATTTTCATTGTATAAGCTCATAGAATAACATCAATTTAATTTATTACCCTCACTAATATGTAAAGAATACTCTGAAGCCAAATACTTGTATATCTTATAACTCTCGGAAATATAATAAAACCTAAATGGCTCCCCTACAATAAACTCACTAACGTAAGTAGTGGGAAAACCCACACAATCCCGGCTTCTGTTATTGTTTTGAAACATATAAATGCTGTTGGTTGTTCCTGAGAGTTAATCTTTGCTAACAGCTCACCTGAAGATGTTATAATACAACGAAACCTAGGTCGTGGTAAAGAACTCAAGGAGAAATAATTTAATAGTGCTATATTCCTGTCAATATTTAATATTTTATTATACATAAACACTACCCATAATCATTAGCCTCATGCCTCAAAATCCCTCTTACATCTTATCCTGATAGATATAGAATTGCGCATTTCTGAAGTATAAATATTCTACTTAAACTGTGGCAGTACTCCAAAGCAGCAACCTGCAAGTCATGTGGCTATAGAAATAAGCAAAATAAACTGCCTTTGCAGCATTAACCTACACAATACCATTACCTGCTTTATAGTGAATGCGACCGTGCTTAATCTTTTATGTAACTTGAATTTAAAAGAATTTAACATGAATAATTGTATTTGATGATATATTGTCAGCAGCTGTGCAACCAAGTCGGTACTATGAATTCCTTTAACAAAATGATTGACATGTTACTTTCCATATTTAGTAATAAATTATTGTCTTTACACCAACTATATAACTTGTTGAGAATTCCTGTTTATAGTTAGAAATATTTTCATTATTATAGCCTTTTGTAATTTAATTTGTACCATGTGCAGACATGAAAATGTTCATCTTCTCACAAGAACTAACACTGAAATTATTCATGTAAAGTAGATAAAGTAAGGACCAAGAACTGATTCTTGAGGTACACTGTAACTAATAGCGTGTGGTTCACATTTAGAGTGTTTAAAATCTACCACCTGAAAGTGTTTTGACAAAGAATATTCAATGTTCAAGTTTCTTCCCTCTTAATCCATAATATTCCAACTTTCTTAACAGCATGCTGTGGCCTACACAAGCATGCTGTGGCCTACGCAATCAAGCACTTTTGACAATTCTCAAAATAGTACAAAAGTTTCCTTTAATTTCTCAAACATTTATAAAACATATTCAGCGATTCCAGAAATTGAACTTTTTACAAATTTTGCTCTCTGGAAACGAAATGTGTTGCAGTTAATACAGTTGTTTTTAGTCAGAAAATCCATTTCTCGAAGACTTTACTGAATACTGGCAGAAAAAAAAAGTCAGGACGTTAACTTTGCACTCCTCTCTTTTAACCCTTCTCAAACCTTGGCTAGCTTCATGAGATCTATTCACATGCAAGCATTGAAAACAGACACTAAAAGCATTGCTAATCATTTTAGTATCCGTTGCTCTGTTTCTTTATTAGTTTAGGGGACATATGATGTCATTCATACATCATTTATGTAGTCTATGGTAAATGGTTCAATTATAAACTCTCAAGTTTTTGTAAGTGTACAGATTTCACCAAGACAGGACTGCTTCCTTCTATACGGGTAGATTTTTAGTTCAGGTTTCTATTATATATATATATATATATATATATATATATATATATATATATACATATATATATACTTGTTGAAGTATTTTGCAACTCAGAGTTAATGTTTGCATTTTATCATCTATTATTTTAAACTCTGTTCTTTCCTGAATATATCAATCGCAAGATTTACCGGTTTCCGCAATTATTATTTTCTACATATTCTTAATTTTATTTTTATTAATATTATTAATATTGCTTCGCTTTGAGATAATAACGACATTATAGCTTCCTTTGATACAATCGCAAGTATTGTACTGTAATAATCACTTCACGCCAATGTAAGTAAGCCTGAATCATGACATCATTATCACAGAGCATCATTGTGTACTTTCGATAAATACAGTAGTTGACTCATTCTAAATTTTGATGTTTTCTTGAAAACAATTCAAAAATTTATTGAAAAATGAGCGAGTTGTAGGATCCTAAATTTGAAGATACGAATAGAATTGGGTATATTTCTCTCTTTTCCTCAGAATATAATGTGCAATATTAAAAATGACCTCACAACACAGTATTGCTGTCCTTCTCTAAAGGTTAAATTTAAACTTTTATAACTCGGTCAATTTTTAAGATTATTAAAAAATTGTTTCACTCTTCATCAGCTTGTACCTTGAAATTATGATTAATGAAATAAAAAAAAATTTAGTCAAATACCCAATTATAGAGAAAGAACAGTCTACCTCAACTTATTCTGGTCGCAGGTATTTTCCACTCATTAAAACATATTTTAACTTGTTTATGTTTCAATTAGAGTGATGGAAATTTATAAAATTGTAAAATAAACATTTTAAACATTTTTGGAATTTATTATCGTATTGTCATTTTCAAAAGTTTACCTCAGTCCATTTTAATATAGTCTTTATTGATCTTTGTTATATACCATCCGATAATCTGCATACCGCGTATGTTTGACTTATCAGGACTAGTTTATAGCTTGGTTACTTGTCCGAAGTGAACAGACTCAATGTAATTAAGCAAAGTCTTATTTTCTACCCTCATATATTTAAATGTGATATCAACATGTGATATCAACGTGTCTATTCAGAGTATAATTGATTCAAGGAAAAAACTGGCTAAAATATCAGGTTTTTGAAAGTTGATTGAATTAGAAAATTAACGTTAACATCCACATGTTAAATTACTCATTCGTTGTTATTTTATGTCAATTTAAAGAGGAAATTTTCAAGTTTTCTTCAAATACATTCACATTCTCTAGTAGTGACCTGTAAACATTGAAACTGTTAAAAAAACTCTAGTCTCTTTCTGCAGATGTATTTAAAATATCTGACATGTTCCTGAATTTAAATAAAGTTTAGCGAAAATAAGCGTTACCTCTCACCAATAAAATACAATATGACGGTTGCTACTTAATATTGATATTTTAATGAATGCCATGAACATGAAGTTATAAACCATAACTTCATGCTTTTTGATCCGCGTTTCCGTCAGGCACTACACACCAAGAGAATTGTCCTCTAAGCATAGATTTACTTGCTGTTTTTTACCTGCATAACCCCGAATACTTCAATGATCTATAGTAGTAATTCAATTCTTCTAATTCCTTCTAAATTTTGGCTTAAAAATGGATCTTCTCGAAACACTAAACTTTCCTCAAACTTATATCAAGTTTGAGGCATTTGTAAGGTAGCAATGCTTATATTAATTTGTAACCGTTAACGTATTTAAATGGTGTAATAAATTCATACCTAATTGGGTTATATCTTTAGTGTTAAGAAGTTCGGTTCTATTGAATATATTTAGTTACATTACATTTATATCAACAAATTTTAAGTCTGTGGTGTCCACTACAATACAGAACAAAAAGGATTTATTCACAGAATTTCATTAAAATTAATTTTAAAGGTTCCAATAACATTGCAGCTTATGCCCCCACCTCTGCTCTGTATCATTATGGAGGCGTTCATTGCGTTCTAATTTCAGCGTGCTTGAGTTACGTATATTTACTCCCCGCGTACCAAATCTTCCAAAATGTTATTGTTGATCACACATGTATCGATCGCTCTCCACGATAATGAATTAGAACAGCAGTATAGGTTAGACGGCATACCTAATTTTCCTTTTTTCAAGAAAACTTACATTCTACTAAATTTTAATGTTTATATGCCTACTAAAATATCTATTAATTTATTATCTACACGCAGCACAACAAAATTATGTGATTATGGGGATATTTCTGAAAAGTAAAGTAAATAATAGAAGTGGAGTAATTTTTTAAAGGGTTTAATTCTCTGTAACACCTTGTGAAAAGTGATTTACTGTTAATTCTTGTGAAAAGTGATTTGCTGTTAATTCTTGTGAAAAGTGATTTACTGTTAATTCTTGTGAAAAGTGATTTGCTGTTAATTCTTGTGAAAAGTGATTTGCTGTTAATTCTTGTGAAAAGTGATTTGCTGTTAATTCTTGTGAAAAGTGATTTCCTGTGAATTCTTGTGAAAAGTGATTTGCTGTTAATTCTTGTGAAAAGTGATTTGCTGTTCATTCTTGTGAAAAGTGATTTGCTGTTAATTCTTGTGAAAAGTGATTTGCTGTTAATTCTTGTGAAAAGTGATTTGCTGTTAATTCTTGTGAAAAGTGATTTGCTGTTAATTCTTGTGAAAAGTGATTTGCTGTTAATTCTTGTGAAAAGTGATTTGCTGTTCATTCTTGTGAAAAGTGATTTGCTGTTAATTCTTGTGAAAAGTGATTTACTGTTAATTCTTGTGAAAAGTGATTTGCTGTTAATTCTTGTGAAAAGTGATTTACTGTTAATTCTTGTGAAAAGTGATTTGCTGTTAATTCTTGTGAAAAGTGATTTGCTGTTAATTCTTGTGAAAAGTGATTTGCTGTTAATTCTTGTGAAAAGTGATTTGCTGTTAATTCTTGTGAAAAGTGATTTGCTGTTAATTTTTGTGAAAAGTGATTTGCTGTTAATTCTTGTGAAAAGTGATTTGCTGTTAATTCTTGTGAAAAGTGATTTGCTGTTAATTCTTGTGAAAAGTGATTTACTGTTAATTCTTGTGAAAAGTGATTTGCTGTTAATTCTTGTGAAAAGTGATTTGCTGTTAATTCTTGTGAAAAGTGATTTGCTGTTAATTCTTGTGAAAAGTGATTTGCTGTTAATTCCTGTGAAAAGTGATTTGCTGTTTATTCTTGTGAAAAGTGATTTGCTGTTAATTCTTGTGAAAAGTGATTTGCTGTTAATTCTTGTGAAAAGTGATTTGCTGTTAATTCTTGTGAAAAGTGATTTGCTGTTAATTCTTGTGAAAAGTGATTTGCTGTTAATTCTTGTGAAAAGTGATTTGCTGTTAATTCTTGTGAAAAGTGATTTGCTGTTAATTCTTGTGAAAAGTGATTTGCTGTTAATTCTTGTGAAAAGTGATTTGCTGTTAATTCTTGTGAAAAGTGATTTACTGTTAATTCTTGTGAAAAGTGATTTGCTGTTAATTCTTGTGAAAAGTGATTTGCTGTTAATTCTTGTGAAAAGTGATTTGCTGTTAATTCTTGTGAAAAGTGATTTGCTGTTAATTCTTGTGAAAAGTGATTTGCTGTTAATTCTTGTGAAAAGTGATTTGCTGTTAATTCTTGTGAAAAGTGATTTGCTGTTAATTCTTGTGAAAAGTTATTTGCTATTAATTCTTGTGAAAAGTGATTTGCTGTTAATTCTTGTGAAAAGTGATTTGCTGTTAAATTTTGTATTATACACTGACTGTACGATCTATGAGTATATTTAATGGGTGAACATAGAGACAAAGGTAAGAATATATAAAGTAATAATATAATGTAGTAAATTTAAATATAATTGACAACAGTCCAAAACAAAAAAATTGAGTCACCCTCAACGACTCACTCCGGACGACATGAAGAAAAAAAATTATACAACTATCTATTTTTCAGTGTACCAGGGTGCATTCAGACATAGAAATTTTCCTCGGATTCGTCGATATATGATGTCTAATAACATACATAAAATTTCACTTATTTTTAAATATTGTAATTCATGGCGCATACATTCATACATTTATTTGTTATTTTAATAAATAAATGCGTGTTTTTTTTATTCAAAGCATTCTTTTTTATTAATTTGTCAATACCTGCCAAATTTAAATTGTTTAAACAAAACTCTGTATAATAAACTGTCAAAAAGCAATGTTTTACAATAATTTGTTGTGTAAATAATGCAAAAACTTATATTTTGTCTGTATAACATAAAAATCGTTTGTTCCTGGAACTTTATGGGAGTTAAAATCCTTACCGGATATTTATCAACCATCGTGCGTAAACTAAAATCTGTAAACTAAGGTATCATAATAATATAGATTAAGTGATGTTCTGGATTTTTATTTTTATTTAGAAAAATTAAACTCCGTGAAATAGCAATATTTGCACGTAGAAAAATATTTATTTTGTGCATTTTGTAAGAATGAAATAATAAGGTTCATACATCGTATTATTTCATTCTTAGATAGAAATATGGTTATAATTTTGAAAATTTAAATAAATAGATATGTATGAGTAAAGTTTACTTAAAAATTTAATTAAATAAATAAAAGGTTGAATATATTTGGCGTTAATTTTGTAGAAATTCATTATTCACAATTAAGTGAAACTACGTGATGTAGTATTATTTCTACTTTCTTTAAGTTCTATTTTTTAAACTCTTTATCGTGGTCATTGTTATGACAACTTTCAAAAATAAAATGTCATTATTATGGCAACTTTCAAAATTCACATAGCACACTGTGGTTGTTATCTGGACCTTTTTCCAGTAAATATAAATTACTACAGGTCTATCCTTAAATCGATATATAGTTGATAAAAGTGACAAATACCATATAGGGACACGCCTTAGCTCTTTGAATGTTGTTAATTTTTTTTGTTTTCAAAGTTGGTAAACTAAGTGCAAATTTTTATATTTTTATGGCCACAATTTTCACGTCGACATCAAGAGCTTGCAACGCATACTTGACAAGATTATATAAAACATTTCAGTAATAGTTGGCTTGTAGAAAATGCTCGTTTTCTGCTCCTGATTTCTAATACATAGAATATGTAAACAAATGTTTTGTATTAAAAAAATGTAAACCATAATTTATAGAAGCATTACCTACATTGTATACACTGCTTTGTCAAAGTTGGTATCGGTAGTGATATTTTATTTTGTGATGTATAAATATTGGGTACGGCATTACGGGAGTTTCTTGATTTTTTTGGCTATCAGGCAATTTTATATACAATATACCAACTTGACGTGTATGTGTTGTAATATAGGTATATACATATCTATACATACATCTGTGTATACAGGAGTTAGATCAGTCGTAAAACCAATTGTAATGTGCAAAACAGACAATGTTTGCAATACCTTGCTAACGTGCGACGTTGATTTCAAAAATAAGAATTTGCTGAAGGGAGTTACAAGCTTGACACTTAATTCGGAACCAGGTCTTTTGACTTCAATGTCACATGTCTGTCATTTCGATCTTAGTTCAATCCAAATCAATTGGTCTGTCAAAATATGGAGATCTTAAAAGATAGAGATTCAAATCAGTAGGTCGCAGATCTTCATCAATCAAGTTTCTTTTAGGTTGTTTTTACCACAGAAAGAGTTATATTATAATTTTAGTGTCACGTTCACTAATGTCACGTATACATAATGTTATTGTGGTTTATCCATTATTTAAATACGTTGACGGCAATTTTTGTTAAATTTCACAAAAGTAGTATGTAATTAAAATAATACAGATCAGAATTTTTATTTAGTTCCACTCTGTGGTTCCCAATTAGTTTTTCCTGCGTACCACTTCAAGAAATACCTCAAACTCGCGTACCCTTATTGCAGAAATTATAAATAACAAACGAAATCAGCTTTTTTTAACATTTATTACCATTAAAATATATGTCTAATAACCTTGAAAATCGGTTTAATGTGACAAATGTGCACGTTTTTCTTTGCACAACTCTAAAAAATCTAGTTGCTCTTTGGTCAGCTTCAGTCTCAAGTTATTTTCGAGTTGAAGCCTGTGACGATGTTTAGTTTTTAAATTTGTCATGGCGAAAATCCACACTTGCAAAGGTATATCGTGGAAAATGACAGTATTGCTGCTTCGCTGACACGGTAAATGTCTTTTAGATCAGCTCCAAAATTACCCAATGAATGCTCTGCAAAACAACTCTTGAGTCTGCTGTTATATGAACTATCTATTTATTTCTCTTAATTAGAGATGGATAAGTGGTCGGTGGAATGGTTCACAAAAAGGTAGTTTACCCAGTTCCATTGCGGTGATATTTCTGGGAAATAACTCCGCGATGCCGCCGACAGATTTTCCAAGTGGCATTTTATGGCAGATTTTACATCTTCATTCACTGACGAAGAAGTAGTTTCCAAAAAAACTTTTAGATTCGGAAACGGGTCATTTTTACATTTGTCGATTAAAGATATCCAGAGGGTTATTTTTCTTGGATAAATGACTCAACTTTCCCCTGCATAATGAATATGGTTGTGTCCTGGTCTTGAACTCCCAAATTCAACTCATTCAATTTTATGAAAATATCTGACAATTTTTGCAGCCACAAAGGGTCAGTCAACATCTGTTTGTACTTGTCGCGTCCCTGCTCGACCAAAAATAAATCAATTTCATGTCTCAACTGAAATATTCTTGAAACAACCCTTCCTCTGGACAGCCAATGCACTTCAGTATATAACAACAGGGTCTCGTGCTTACTGCCAACCTCTTTACAAATGGCTGCAAAAATTCTTGAGTTTGTGGTACGAGATTTGCTTAAGTTAACAATTTGTACGGTATTTTTAATAGTAATATCTAAGCTGGCTGGAATATTTTTCTAAGCAAGTGCCTCTTGATGAATTCCACAACGGGTCCATTTTGCTTCTGGGGCCATATCTTGTATCCGCTTCACAAGTCCTGAAAAACGACCAGCCATTGCTCTGGCACCGTCAGTGCATATATAGTACGTATTTACATATTTCTACACATTTCGACCAATCGCATTTGTTTTCTTTTACAAAACCGTGGACCATGAGAAATATATCGTTGCCGGTGGTGTGAATTGGACAGACACGACAAAACAGAAACTCTTCATGGAAATTTTTGGTATGGACATAATGAAAGTATGTTAAAAGTTGAACCAAGTGTCTTATGTCTGTAGATATATCAAGTTGTATGGCAAAGTAAGCGTTTTGTAAAATGCGTTGAATTTGGTGGATTTTCAAATTATCTGACACGTCTGCAATAGGACGAGAGATGGTGTTATTGACATAAGAATAACATCACGTTCTCGTGCCATTTTTTCTCCGGACATTCATGTTACAATCTCTTTTGCTACATGCAGTATAAGATTCTCCACAATAGTATGTGGTTTTGCTTGCTTGACAATTAAATAACTAACTCTAAAAGAGGCTTGCAGAGCGTTGACATTCATCTTCAAGGGGAGTGCCTCGCTTTTTGCCTTTGTTTGAGGTCTTTTAATTTATGTTGGAAGAAGCATACAGATCTTTCAAATTTTCATCTTCGGTTTCTAAATGACGACATGGTTAGGATGGCTTCAATGAATGCTTTGACAGCGACACTCAAGCACAAGCACAAGCGACACTCTGTGGCAATGGTAAATCAGGATCTCCAGAGCTTGTGAAACCAAATTGAATATAACTATTAACATATTTCGTTTCTTGGGAAGCGATTTCTTGTTATCTTTCTTTTTTTTGAGTCAGAATACTGAAGGATGGTGACATATCATTAGTCTTGACACCTCCTTATCAGCCTTTTAACGACTTATCAGCCACTGTTCTATCTGAAAGACAAGAGGATTTATTAACTCAGCAATTCAGCTTCTGTATTTCTGTAATTAAAAAGCTTTGAAATTCCGGCAAACTTCTGGAGCAATAGCCTTGACTGCATAATAGCGAATTTTCATACAAATGTATTGCTTAATGTTTTCTCAAGAAGTTTGCCGACAGCTATACATTTTATTGCAATTTATAATGGATGTGTAAGCTTAAAAACAGTTTTAAAACATTTAACATCTTACCGCTTACCAACTAGGCCGGCCGATCGACGTGACGGTTATTAATAATTCACAATTAGCACAGCGACACGGCTTACGCACGCACAACCGAACTGTCAAGCAAGCAAGTAACAACTGGAATATGCGACGGGCAGCCGCCCGCCCGCGCCTCGCAACCCCTACCGCAGCGGGACGCGAGTCACGGGAGGGAGCGCTTGTACACTGATCGATTATAAATATTATATCTAATAAATTATATATATATAATAAAAATTATATCGGATTTCAGCGATGCGTGCTACATATTGCACTGATCTATTAAATATATATTTCGGTAATTGTTGTTTGTGTAATTGTTTTAACTAATTAAGTTATCTTAGTCAAGAGATTGCAGCGCGGTCGCGTACCCCTTGATGGAATTTCGCGTACCCTTAGGGGCACGCGTACCACTAATTGGGAAACACTGGTTTAACAGGTTTAATTAGCTAATATGTAAAATTTTTATAATTTGTTCAGGATTCATTAGGTATCAGGTTTTTTGATTATGTTATTACAGATTTCATATTGATTTCTATTGATTTATGTGAATATTTGATTATTTTATTTCATTTATTTTTAAACATGATTTAGTTTATGCAAAAACTGAGAATGCAAAAATTGGGTGGAGCTGTGTCGGTGCACACGGCCGTTGGTTTTAACGTGAAACGTCTATATCAGCGGATCGACAGGAACTTTGATCACCTGGCCGACTATACCATAATTACCTTCGTAGCATAGTCGACAAATCTTGAAGCGTTTGTCCATTGCGTTGATTTTGCGTTGCATCAATTCGACTACTGTTCATGTGCCTCAGTTCGGTAACGGATTCAATAGATGTACTTTCATTTGTTACGTCCATTGGTATAAGTACACTAGTGGCAGCAGTGCTCTCGCAGTCAGTGTTGTTTACTAAGCATGCCGTGCCAGATTCGACAGATGTATGGTTGGTATCTTCACTCGTTATGTCCACAGGTACCAGCACAGCAGCGGTAGAGGTGCTTGCGGGGTCAGCGGCAGAGGTAGAGGTGTTCGCGAAATCGATGGCTGTAGTAAAGGTCCACGCGGAATCGGTGTCGTTTACTGAACGTGCCTTCGCAGTTTTGAGACGCTTCCGAAACCGCCTCGCTCGCGTCGGACATTGGGGTACATATGCATGGCCCACTTTCCCACCATAGCCGTGTTTTATATTTCTGGCTGGCCCTTGCACAGGCTGCGGCCGATATATTGATATTTTATTGAATTTTTTACACTTATTGGTTATTTTTAACTACAAATATCGTCCAAGTCACATTTTTTGTTATTTAAATCAATTGGTCTAAATGAACTCTATAAATACACGAAATAATCACCGCGCTATCACGTGTGAGTCGTGATTTATACTGAATAACCAGCGAGAGCGCCGGTTTCCGTTATTCTACGCAGTGCTTCTCCTCCGCCGCCCCGATGCAAACTCAAGATCTTAGCAGCAAGCTGACTAAGATTTATTATGTTTCTAAGACTTATAGATTTGTAAATATTAAGGTAAGAGGATAGACCTTTTAGTTACGGTCTATTTTTCTGACCTGGTTCCCGTATGTTTTGGTGTGATTTTAAAGACGTTTCACGTCAAAATAATTGTTTGTACTACCTAAAACCTTCAGAAAATCAAGTCTATTTCTGTTTTGTGATTGCTTATATTTGTATAATTTATAATTTTTTTAAATCATTTAGATATACTATTAGTTAAAATCTTCATTTATTTTTCATTACATTTGTTTAGATTAATAAACTGATTCACTATTTATACACGTTGGTTTTTCTAAGACATCAACTATCGAAATATGCCAGCTTCTTACGATTTAAAATGAAGATTTAATCCCAAATATTGAGTTTACATGCTCATATCTAATTGATACAAACGAAAAACAAAAAAGTATAGCATCTGGCACTAAACGACTGTATGCATTTGTCGACAATATTCAGCGATATAACATTTAATGAAACGCGATATGCTGTTTCCAAATTGACTGACTTTTAGTTTTATTACTTCCACAAGTTAGTACATATATGTCAATAGATGGCGCTACTTGTTATCTGGGTATTCATAGTTGTCAACAGATGGTGCTACTTGTTAGCTTTATATTAATACATTAACAGAATTAAAACAAGCGGTGGTACTTGTTAGCTCTATTTTAATACATTGACAAAATTAATACAAGCGGTAGTTTTCTGGTATTTTTGAACGGACTTCCTTATCGCAAGCCTTACAAATAGATTGAAACCGTGATCTTATCGTTAGAAATGTGTGAGACGGTGTTCAAACTCTATTTTGTACTTGTCTATGGTTTTAAAGTTCTAGTCGCATGCGGCGTTGTATCGCGGGAGTGGGGCGGGCGCGATGAGGATTACATTCATTAGTCTTTACTATTGGCTGGGTAACGAAACCAACAACAGTACATAAATTATTAAAATATTTCAAGAAACAGCAAACATAAAGGAGAACGCCCAATTTCGGCCTAGTCATGAAGAAACATATAAAGAATTATTCTTTGCCTCCGCTTAAACTTTTTACTCTTTTTTGTTTGCTCTTAGAACTTTCCTAGAGTAAAAAGAACTTACCTAAATATTTAATATGATGGACACAAATTGATCCACTACCTCAAAGAAGAAAGTTGTCTCTGCTATAATGCGAAATTGGAAAGGGATTGATTACAATTATTTGTCATATGTTATCGGCACTTCTAGTCATTATTCAGTATAGAAATAATAATCAAGTATTAGGAGATATGATTTTGGACCTGATAGAATTTAAAAAAGTATAACCTTTTGAGACAATATAAGCGGGGAAAACAAGTGGAAAATAAATTGTTTAAGAGTTAGACAATCAATTATTTAGCGTAAACGTGGCTGATGCGATAAAATTATGTCTTGTAGATTTATGCCTTCAGCAATTCAATGGCGGTGAAGCTACTGAAGACTTTGTAAAGCTAATAAATAACTTGATGCTCTAAATTCTACATTTATAGGTGTGCTTGGTTATAAGAAGCCATTGACAGATAAAAATGATGATAATATCTTCTTTCATCCAAAAGGGTCATCATATTTCAAATCTCTAGAATGAGCCTGAGGAAATTATGATTCCTCGGTTTCATTGGCTGTTCAGACGCTTTATTTCCTCAAACTGTATCAGAAACAGGTAACTTATTTATTTTCCATTGGGGAAGTAAGCCAGGATGATTTGAAAACATTAATCCGCAATATCTCATCAAATGGGGTTTCTAAATATAAAACTACATTGAGAAAGTTTAAATACATTTATAAGAAACTGCTTGTACACAGTGAAATACACGACTTTGCTGATGTGTACTGCACATCCTTACACGCAGAGAATATATAGATCCTGAATTGCTCATCTGCTGTGGATGGATACGCCCATAATACAAAATAGTAGATAATCTAAATAAATATAAAAATATGGTTTATAATGCAGCATATGACAGAACTGAAAATGTTCGGAGAAAGAAAAGACCAAGAAAAAAAAACACTGCAAGAAGAACATAGGATGGTCGTAATTGCCGAGAGAAATTTCTGTAAAGGTATTGATTGGAAATATTTAGGCCAGAATCACGCACTGACATATTGGTAAGGATTGTTGGACGATGACTATTAGAGGTAAATCTGGTTGGAGGAGATACTCGAAAAGTTCCATTATGGAAGAGAGGACACAGACTAACTAGGACAGTAGGTGTTTGGTAGGTAATATGAATATTGGGCATATTATCAGTGGAAACATGGGTTTTTTTCTCACAAAACAGTCTCATTACATCTAAGCCAAATAATGTACAGAGTGTCCTTTAAAACCAGAAATAAACCCATAATTCACAAAACGACAAATCAACATTGGAGGTGTCAATATACAAATTTAGAGTTGTTTTTCAGGAATACGATTGGGACCTGTTAAGAAAATTGAAATCAGTCTTGATCAATACAAAAACTTAGAAGCATTACAGTATCCCAGGCCGCCTAATACCGAAGAAACTCTTTGTTATAAGGACGTCTCAACACGATAATGAACCAAAACATACAATGCAGTCAGTCAAATCCGTGTCCGTGTCGGTACTAGGTTGACCACAAATAGCCCAGATCTAAACTCCATAGAACACTTGCGATACGAAGTCAAGAAAGAGGTAGCAATAAACCAGTTTTATGACACTTCAAGAAGCTTAGATATTTCTATAGAAACATGTAGCAATTTGTAATGTTGACAATGTCAAATAAAACAATAGTAAAGACTTGACACCAACTTGTACTGCAGTAAATTGAACTTTGTGTCATTTAGCAATAAAGACAATTTTCTACCTGTAATTAGTTTCTGTTTATGTTATTTTGATTTGTGTCTCTAAATAATTGCCAATAAGCAAATAGTACACAAGTGGGGTTATGTTTTAAGTTTCCATAAAATAACTATAACCAAACAGCTCTTCCTCACAATTTACTAGTATTTAAAACATTAGTTCGCTCACATATCCATGTCAACATTAACATAAGCATCAGAGGCCTATGAATGAATATACAAGCTATGCGGAACAGAAAAAAATCTTTTAATCTAGTACTGATGTCTCTAATTAGTTGGCTACAACTCTATTTGTAATCATTACATGCTTTTATATTCATATGGTTCAATCAGACACAGTTTCTATCTGCTTTGAAGACTACTCACTCTGCTGTTTTCAATATGGTAAATCCTTGCAGTTAGTCATCTTCACTCTGGGTGAATCCAAAATAAAAGAGTTTTATTCCATGGTGAAATCCATATAATGCTGTTCATATAACAATAAAAAAAATTGCATGTGCAAGATAAACTTATAGAATTCTTTAAAATGAAACTCCACATATTGCCCATTATCTTATAATTTTACAATTTAGCAATAAATTGCCACCAGATATGGCGTGTACATAATTCATGTGATGGAGTAACAAATTGCTCACCGTTTTGCTTGCGTGGGATACCAATACTAGGAAATATATTTAGATATTTGTTACTCAATCATTCTTAAATGGCTTGGCAGTTTTTGTTAAACTCAATACAGGCATTTTTCATGATTCAAGTTAATATAAAGGTTACTTCTAACCCGAGAAACAGCCTAATTCCTGCATGATGAAACTCAGCGTCCTTTTCCTATGAAAACAACTTGTGTTGTGAAACATTTGTTTTAGTAGCACAGATGTAGGTAAATTGGTCCACATATTAATGATAGCAAGAGCTAATTCAGAATAAAGACACTTACCACGCACAACAAAAATATTTACTATTGCCCCAGTGGTAAATGTATGACAATCGAATTAAAGAAAAAGTAATATTTAAATTTTCGTTTCTTATTAATAATTATGTAAGTATAAAATTAATAAACAGCACACGAAATGAACACAAAAATGTGTTTCACGTAAGCAAAAAATCAAAAGCAGTTCTGGTTCAAACAACAATATTTAAAAAACTTATTTTTATAATGAAATATTTGAAATAAAAGATATTCAAATAAATGTACTTTTTCTGCGTTTAGCACAATTCACGCTGTGTGTAAATTTTTCTTGACCATTGGGATCGACTCACAAATTGAGTATTGAAACAATATTTTAATATAAATATCAGTTTATTTTAATGAAGATAAATAACTCGAGCTGGTATAAAACAGGAATGGAATACATTTATTATTAAATACAATGATGAAATATTACTTGTGGTAAATAATTACACCAAATGGACAAGTTTGCATCAGTAAAAGCTGCAAGCTGGTACAGCCTTCACGTGGGAACATAATAAGCTTTGTGCTGTTGTAGCAGCTTTAAACATGTATATTTGTGTCTACATCAGTAGTGGTTTGTGATAACATAATTCACAGCAATCCCGGTTTTTAAATGTGTTTCAAATTGTGGTAACTTGTGTAATCACAACATATTCAATGTAATATAATCCTAAAAATAGTAAATACATTAATCGATCAGTAACTTTCTTTTAGTTTCGTCATCACAGTTTTAGCAACATGCCTTAGACTGGTATTAATAGAAGAGCATCTCATTATATGTGACTAAACATAGTGATGGTCAGCTGTGATCCCGTGACAATGATTCCTAATAACCACTTTGAAAGTTAACTTTATAATATATAAAGGTAGTACTGTGCAAACACTCAAAAACTAATAGGTGAATATCAATGTCGCTTTTAGTTCAAGCACAGATTTTAGTACATGTAACACGTGACCACCTTGAAAACAGATCTTTGGTTAAATAAGTATTTGGATATATTTTCTTACTCTAAAATATTTGTATTCAAGCGGCTGTATATAAATAAACATAGTACGTAGCGCAATATGTGCCTGCGTAAATAGTCAACCCGAGTGCACAACTATCATCATATTATTTGCGACACTCATTGTCTATACATTCACACAGCTATCCCAGTAATCACATCAGTATACATATCGATTCAGTAGACTTCTAATATATAATGTGTATTTTTTGTTGACTATACTACTACGGACAGATACCAACTGAGCACTTGTTTAATTGAGCAATTACCGACACGACGAAATGAAAAAAAAAAATTGAAAAAGTACACTCGGTTGTAGCTAGATTATTTTTAAAAATTTCTTTTGGTATTTTGGCACTTTGTAATATAATGTGTATTTTTTGTTAACCATACTATACACACAAATACCAACTGAGCACATATATAACTGAGCGATAACCGACACGACGAAATGAAAAAAAAAACAAAATTTAAAAAATATGCTCGGTTGTAGTTTATTTTTAAATATTATTTAATTACATTGTTGTTATATTAAGTTTATTGCATTATTATGTATTTTATAATGTGGATTTTGTCGTATTTTTTAAGTTTACTATTGTTTATTTAGAAACTGCCATTGGAGCTGAACCAAGTAGATAGCTAACATTTTCGTCCCCAAAGACAAAATGTGCTAAGCAGAACAATTTAAGCTCGAAGAGGAAAAGCATATTGATATTGATAGCGCATGTAAATACGTAGGACAGAACACATATCTAAGAAAAATAATATTTATAAATAATAAGTGGCGCAGAGAATGGGAATTGTTTTGCTTAAATGAGGAATTGTTTTTATTGCAACACGCAGAACAATTAGAGGGTACAGAAAAGAGAGATGCCTCGGCTCGCCTTTGCCTCGGCCGGTAAGATTAATATAATTTGAAAAATCTAATGATATCGAACTGAATGTTGTTAGACAGGCAGTACAAACTTTTTTTTTAATAAGCTACCAGTTACCTACAATCTATCAGGTTTTTAAGGAGGTGAACAATGAGAACTCACCTAATTTCAAGAAGACCATGCTCTACTGAATATTCAAAAACTTATGATTCACATATGTGCATGTGCCGAAAAGAGAGAAATAAAAAACCTCTTAAAGAGTAGAACTTACACTACGAGAGTTCCATACACAGTTAAGCGTTTGTAAACTTTGAAGGGTATGTAGTATTTCTGTGAAACTATTTTACAAATGTTGATTTGGGATAATTGATTTAATTTTCCGGTAATCTTCTATCCGTTTTTTGTTAATAAATTTTAGTTCAGTAATTTCAGAAATTAGAGGGGAGGAGGAAATGCTCTATTTTTGCCTATATTTTAGAATATCATTTTAAACACGCAATTCAAAATAAGGAAAAAAATATTTTTGTATTCCTAATAACAAGCCCTTTTAAATGATATCCCACATGATGTCTAAAACAAAAAGAATCTGAAGCTACTTCATTTTTACTCCCTCTTTCCGTAAACGAATTCCATTGTGGTGATGGACAATGCTCCATGTTATTCAAGAAGGATCAAAGGAATACCGACAACACAGTGGAAAAAAGGAAAGCATGTAAAAATAGCCTAGGGAAAAACTGATTACATAAAACGAACAAATAGCCAAAAATGGTCGATAAAAATGAAATTAGTGGATTTAGTTCCAAGAAACCGCATTGTGGGTTCTTGACCTACGTTGAGAAAGCTAATCAAAAATATATTAGGATACTAAGACTGCCACTGTAACACTGAACAATTCGGATGATCTGGGCACAAATGAAAGGATATGTGGATGAAAGAAAATAAGTAGACTATGTGCTTAAGGAAGAGAAACCAATGGCAGAACTGGATGACAATTATAGATGTAAAATATAGATTTATAGTTAATACTAGTGAATAGGCATCAGATTCGGGACCTTTCAACATCAGATTCAGATACTGCCCTGTGGTTGTAACATAATCAATTGGAACCACAATGGCAGACAATCAGTGTGAAATTTCATTGTGGTGTTTCTTTCTGTTAAATCTAATTGTATGTTTTAAATCTGCGTTTTTATATCTTCATGTATTTTTAAAAAAATTATTTTTAAAAATATAGATTTATGTTACTTATTTGAGCTTTTGTAGTACTTAATATGACCTATATAACCTAAATTACGCGTACACAGCATGAATATTATAATAAAGACATTATATTTTTAATCAGAGGTAACAAATAAATTCATATAGTATTACTAATGTGAATATAAAGCAAAGGTTTACAATTTCTGAACTATGATAAGTGTGTACGGAACCCTCCTAGTGTGAGTTCTGTTCATACTTGACATTTTTTTATAATCAATTTTTTAAATTTGGACTTTAAATTGATTTGAATGTTCATCTTTTAAAAGCACTTTGATACTAAATATAAAACAGGTTGAGCTAGAAAAGAATAGGTAAATTTAATCAAATCGTTTAAGTTCCTGGTACAAACTCACTATTATGAAGCTTTAAAAGGAGCACTGCGTTGCTATTTTGAATCATGCCTTCTCATATGCCTGCTTAAATTATCACGTTTTGTAAATCTCATGTTGCAAGTGCCACACTTGTAGGGCTTTTCACCTGTGTGTGTTCTCATGTGTATGGTTAAACAACTATTACTTATAAACCGAAGGTCACACATGCCACACTTGAACGGTTTTTTACCAGTGTGTGTACTCATGTGCGTGGTTAAAGTAGTAGGATATGCAAATCTTGCATCACACATGCCACACTTGTAGGGTTTTTCACCTGTGTGTATTTTCATGTGTGTGGTTAAAGTACTAGTTTGTGCAAATCTCGCATGACATGTGCCACACTCATAGGGTTTTTCACCTGTGTGTGTTCTCATGTGCCTGGTTAAATTACAACTTGTTTTAAATCGCGTGTTGCAAGTGCCACACTTATAGGGCTTTTCACCTGTGTGTGTTCTCATGTGTATGTTTAAAGCACTTTTACTTACAGACCTAAAGTTACACATGCTACACTTGTAAGGTTTTTCACCTGTGTGTGTTCTCATGTGTTCGTTTAAATTACTATTATTTATAAACCTAGAGTCACATATCTCACACTTGTAGGGCTTTTCACCTGTGTGTATTCTCATGTGCCTGGTTAAATTACCACTTATTGTAAATCTCATGTTGCAAGTGTCACACTTGTAGGGCTTTTCACCTACGTGTGTTCTCATGTGCCTGGTTAAATTACCACTTATTGTAAATCTCATGTTGCAAGTGCCACACTTGTAGGGCTTTTCACCTATGTGTGTTCTCATGTGTGTGGTTAAATGACTATTATTTCTAAACCTAGAGTCACACATGTCACATTTGTAAGGCTTTTCATCTGAATTCATTATGATGTGGCCAGTTAAAACAGAATGCTTCTCGCACAAAATATGCCACACTTGTAGGTCTTTTCACATGTACATGTTAAAAATGTGTGTCATATAAAAATGCCTTAGAAGGACTCACTTTCAGTCACGCTTGGGTCGGTGACGGAAATTGAGCTGTCATACTTGGGTTGGTGACGCTGAATCCGATAAACTTGGGGCCCTTCGGCATCGGCCTAGTGAGTTCACTGTTCGGGTAAATTCGGTTCACTTCAGCATCGGCTGAGTAAGTTCACTGTCTAACATGGAGGGCATCGTTTCAAGAATTAACTTGTATTTTTTATTAATATTTCATTTGTGTCCTAATTTTAGTATTTCAACAGCAGTAGTTTATATTGGTTGCCAAAGTTTTCATTTCTATAGTGTGGCTTGTAGCACACCAAATTTTTTTTATTTTCCTTCACCTCTACAAAATAACTCTCGAGGGCTCAAGAAGAACAGTATTTTGTAACACGCAAAGCAAGTTGGCATTCCGTGATGTCCTGTTACACTTGAAACTGTTTGCATTTATTGGCTAGTGTCGGTGTAGAAAGAGCCGCTGGGTATATTTTTGGTATCACAGGCAGGACTTCAAATGTGCCTCATCGTAATCGCATTTGAACGAAATTGTTTTATTGCCTGTAACATATAAATATTATTTATTATAATTTATTTATTTATTTACATACAGTTACAGAAACATTACAGTTTCAACACCTTTGTGTTTCAATAATGATAACTGGATATTGAATTCATTAATATTACGGTGACACTATTCAACAAGTTTACTCTCACTCATCATAAATACGTCACACATTTGTGCAGCCACGATTATTTGGTTGAGTAAATTGTATACCGTAGGAAAATGGAGAATTTGGGTAAAACTCTGTTATACTCGTAGATACCGGTATCGTAAAATGGTAACTACCCGAGCGTAGGTACGAGAAACAAGTTTTTCCCAGGTTACAATAAGTTAGGTACGAGAACAAGTTTTTTCCAATAAATTAATATTTTCCAATGACAATAATTTTCATTATAAAAACTTTTTTTGCGTGCTGCAAAATATGGTAACCTAGCATACTCTAAAGAAAATCGGTAGGAAATAGAAAGGGGGAGTAACTATATTAATTCTGTACAAATATCAAAGAAATTTTTTATTAACACATTCAAACATCGGGCTGTATTTAGTTTCATCAGGTCTCCTGAATGACTTCTACATCTGTCAAATGACTGAAAATTTAGGTATGAATTAAATTAAACTCCTAGATTTACTACTTCAGTACGACGGCATAATGGTGTCCGGGTAATGGATTATTCACACTCGAAAGAAGCGTGCGCTCGACTGTAGCTCATTACAAAGCATTTGCTTGAATTGAGCTGCAGACAGCTCGTATCACTACACTCGATAACAGCATTGATATCATGCTGGAGCAACGTGCAATCTGCTATACTTCTAATAGCTGAGAAAATCTTCATCTCATCTGCAAATAGAAAGCAATGTGTAGTTTTATCCACATTACCGATATTGTCTACTAGGATATGAACAGTAAAGTCCTGAGATTCACACCCTGACTGACTGCTGTTTGCATGAAATAAAAATCAGGTATTAAATTACCCACTCTTACGTATTGCTTTCTGCCTGCAAGATAATAAGGGAAGAAACATAAGAGTTGACGAGAAAAACTGGCTTCACCAAGACAGTTTAATAAGATGTTACTATTCACGCGATCAAAGGCTTTTTGGTAATCGAAATATGCAATATCAATTTGAAAAACAAAATCAACCTGATAGGAGACACAAATCTGATTTCTATAACTTAAATAAATGTTACCATTTAATGCAAACTCCAGTAATTAAGCTGGCACAGAGAGGATTGCAATTAGCTGAAAATCAGTTATTTAAGAATCGTTGCCACTCTTAGTTACACTGTTACCCGGAGTAATTTTTCCATACATGATATAAATGTCGGCTCTCCCACAAGAGCAATACACCGCCAATGCAAAGACAAGTTGAGGAACGTTCGACTGTATACCAATCGGAAGTGCTCAGCGAAAGTTTCAGTCAATGCAGGACCGTGAATGATAACACTGTCGCTAGAAACGAAATCAATGGTGCCATGACTAGCTCTTTGGGTGTTTAATGTATGATCAAAATGATACATTTTTGCTTTCGAGTTTATTTCTATGTTGTATACACAATCGGTTCAAAGTTGCTAAATTTAATGTTTCGCTGCAGTTTAAAAAGAAACATACATCTCGTAGTCATTAGAGGACAGCGCTTGTTTCCAACTGTGGTAAAAACAATGTTTGCGTTTAATATCAGGAATCAACTGACGATTGACACTTGCATTTATGCAGGAATAAGCCTAGAATTAGTCATAGAAATAATGAATAGTGATGTTTACATTATTGATTAAGTATAAATTTGGCCAATAAATTTCAGATAAAAAACAATAAAGTGATATGTAGTATCCTTTGAAGAAATTCCAGCTGGTATAAGGGTTCAAGTTATGAGAAGGCTGAGAATCGAATTGTCGTAATGCAGTATGAATATTCACAGAAAGTTCTGTGTGAGGATCGTGCTCATATAAAGTATGATAGCATCACTAAAGAGTTGTACCGCCATCGCCTGATAGCACCAAGCAATCCTTCATTCTCCTAATAGCATTATGGCCATTATTAACATTTATAAGTGAACCGAAGGATAACATTCATAAAAATTTAACGATTTATCAGAACAACTACACATATTCAAATCATCCATTATACACGGTGACTTTTTATTCGTTTTACACCTAGTCCGTCCATCATGAATAGAATACATTCACAGTGTTAAAATCATTTTCTAAGATGTTTGTATGACGTGATTTTTTCCATAGTTTTACATCATGTTTTTCAGGAGTACTAACCATTAGCAACGTTAAAATAATTATCAGACGCAATCCACGATGATGAAAGTTTGTATACACAAAGTCTAAAATCCGAAACAAAAAAAAACTGTGCGGTCGGGGGATCCCCGTCAGGAATGAAGTTCCTTACATTATTTTTTCAACTCTAAATGTGATTTAATATTTAGATTTATATTGAATATATTAGTGTATTTTTGTCACGCCAAAAAGCGCAGCCCTCTTTTATTCAACTAACTCTCTCTCTTTATCCCTCTGTATGCCCAGAAAAAGACGTGACGAAATAGCGTGTTTCAAAATCGTGCAATAAACGTCCAGCAATTCACCATCATACATAAAGTTATTCAATCATATTTCACTTAAAGTATATGAAGTAACGTTCACCCAATATGTTCGAGAAATATGTCAACTTTTCTATCAGTGTTCATATATGGCGCTGCAAAGTCTGATTATTTTTATGTCTACCTTTCAAGCAATTAATTTTTTATCTTAACCCTTACACAATCGCAAGCATATATCTACATCAAGAAGCAATGAAATACCAAATTGTAGCTATTCTTTATAAATACGTTTGATTTCTAGCACTTCCTATTGGTTTACTATCAAACTATAGTTTACTCTAAAAAGTTTTAAAAACATTGGAGAAGGTTTTATGACCTCAATGTCAATTGTTCTCAGCATTCTATTTTAAGCAGCTTTTTAAACCTTTTTTATCAAAAAGTCGTGTGCAAAAAGGCCGAATGTGTGAAAATAAAATGAAAAAAAACATACGTATGACCTCAATGACGTACGTATGACCTCAGAATGATCAGAAGACAAAATAGAAGAGTACCTCCTGAGCCTTGTAATCCTGAATCGGATGAATCTAGTAGGGAGCCAGATAGTAGCACGGTCTGTAATTCGAGCAATAATGATCTTTCTAACAATAATAAGCCAATATTATTGTCATAACTGTACATAATGTAGAATATGAATTGCAATTCGGTGATGGAGTAAATACTACAGATTTACCCTATTTGGTTTAGGAAACTTCTAATATTTCAAACCAATTTACTTAAGTAAGTCCTACATCACATCATAAGCCACATTATTGTTTGATGCAAATTGGCTAATGTGTCAATTGCTGGCTATTATCAATACATATTGGCTAATGTATCAATTGTTTGCTATTATCAATACATATTGGCTAATGTATCAATTGTTTGCTATTATCAATACATATTGGCTAATGTGTCAATTTTTGGCTATTATCAATACATATTGGCTAATATATCTATTGTTGGCTATTACCAATACATATTGGTTAAGGTAACGATTAAATTTTCAGATTCACCATTCATTGTAAGTGGATTTAATCGTTACATTAGTTTTAGATGAGGATTTGGTTAACTATTTTGTCGAGGAGACAAATTGCTATTACGCACAAGTTTTATTATTGAAAATTGAAAAAAATACATTGGCACCCAAAAATTCCTTGTTAACGTGCAAGGACATAGCTGCCCCTGAATTTTATAAATTGATTGCAGTGAATTTTTAAATGGGTCATATTAAGAAAGATATGTATGACAACTATTAGTCCACAGATGAATTTGAGCAGATCCTTATATTTTCTCGTATAATGCCAAAATGTCTATTTTGTTAAAAATGTTCCATATAAACAATAATGACTTGAAGATACCTAATAAAAGATTGCACAAAATCAGCCTTTTATATGTCGCAATGAAAAAAAAATTGGAAGCGCAGACTACCCGCATTCTATACATAATTGAAAGTATTGCGAAATGGAAAGGACGGTTGTCTTTCAAACAATACATTCCACCTGAAAGTTCTATGCGACTCTGTCACTGGGTACGTGCTAACCGTATCATCTACACAGGAGCCGAGAAAAATAATACAGATTCTGTATTATTTTTCTCGGCTCCTACAATACAACCCCATTAAAACCTTATCACGTACTTTATATAGATGATTATTACAGAAGCCCTCTTTTATTTTACTCATTACACCAGCAAGAAACAAATGCTTGCGGAACAGTCGGAGCGAATATCAAAGGTTTACCAAACTTCCCTAAATTGGAAAAGTGGGAATAGTCAATTCGCACTATAAATAAAGAGTTTTGTAAACTACTGACTATAAAATGTGCGATAATAGAGATGTTTTATACAGTGTGTAAAGTCAGGAAAGTTCACCACTTAAATCCGTAATAGTGCATTATGGGTAGATTGCAATACCCCTATTTTTTTTAAAACATACCACTTTTTATATTTAAAATTGTCACAACCTATATCTTATATTTTGATAAACGTAAGAAATGTAGCAATATTACATGATTACTCTTCTTAGCGATCGATGTGAATTTGATAAACGTAAGAAACGTAGCAATATTACATGATTACTCTTCTTAGCGATCGATGTGATTTTTATATTTAAAATTGTCACAACCTATATCTTATATTTCGATAAACGTAAGAAATGTAGCAATATTACATGATTACTCTTCGTAAGAAATGTAGCAATATTACATGATAAACGTAAGAAATGTAGCAATATTACATGATTACTCTTCTTAGCGATCGATGTGAATTTGATAAACGTAAGAAACGTAGCAATATTACATGATTACTCTTCTTAGCGATCGATGTGATTTTTATATTTAAAATTGTCACAACCTATATCTTATATTTCGATAAACGTAAGAAATGTAGCAATATTACATGATTACTCTTCGTAAGAAATGTAGCAATATTACATGATAAACGTAAGAAATGTAGCAATATTACATGATTACTCTTCTTAGCGATCGATGTGAATTTGATAAACGTAAGAAACGTAGCAATATTACATGATTACTCTTCTTAGCGATCGATGTGATTTTTATATTTAAAATTGTCACAACCTATATCTTATATTTCGATAAACGTAAGAAATGTAGCAATATTACATGATTACTCTTCGTAAGAAATGTAGCAATATTACATGATAAACGTAAGAAATGTAGCAATATTACATGATTACTCTTCTTAGCGATCGATGTGAATTTGATAAACGTAAGAAATGTAGCAATATTACATGATTACTCTTCTTAGCGATCGATGTGATTTTTATATTTAAAATTGTCACAACCTATATCTTATATTTCGATAAACGTAAGAAATGTAGCAATATTACATGATTACTCTTCGTAAGAAATGTAGCAATATTACATGATAAACGTAAGAAATGTAGCAATATTACATGATTACTCTTCTTAGCGATCGATGTGATTTTTATATTTAAAATTGTCACAACCTATATCTTATATTTCGATAAACGTAAGAAATGTAGCAATATTACATGATTACTCTTCGTAAGAAATGTAGCAATATTACATGATAAACGTAAGAAATGTAGCAATATTACAACGTAAGAAATGTAGAAATGTAAGAAATGTAGCAATATTACATGATAAACGTAAGAAATGTAGCAATATTACATGATAAACGTAAAACATGAAATCTAGCAATATTACATGATAACGTAAGAAATGTAGCAATATTACATGATAAACGTAAGAAATGTAGCAATATTACATGATTACTCTTCTTAGCGCTCGATGTGAATTTGACTCGTCTAACTATCCCTTTCATTTGCTATCCCGTCTAACTATCCCTTTCATTTACATAAAAAGGTTAAAGAAATGGATAGAAAAATTGTTTTCGAGACCAACTTTGTTTACATTTCGTAAATCTAATTATTTCCATTTGAAAATCTTTATCATCCATTCATTACTCCCTCAAATATTAAAGATTATAAAAATGTCTTTTTAAAATAAACTTATCGGAATAACTATTAATACATTTCTTCGAGACAGAAAGTCATTTGACATGACGAGAAATTGTTAGTGCCTTAAGTTATAACTCAGAAACATGAAAGATTGTTGTTAACAAAGGAAACAGATTAAAATCAAAATGCATTATGTAGATAGCTTAACCATGAATATAAAGTGCATACTTAGTTCTGTGAGAAATATAATGTCGTTAACGACATAGACAAAAGCTTTTAAAATAAATAACAGCAATTTTGGTCTGCAGGTATTAACAGTATACAAAGAGGAACGGTCTGTAGTTACTAATATTAGTACTGTATCAGATCTTATCGCGTAAAATCTTTCGTAATATGGGATAAACCCCCGAGTAAACTTATTTCAATATGATATTCTCTAATTCGAGTCGTTTTTCTTGATGTAAAAGTAATTTTCGAAAGATGTAATAATAGTAATTTAAAAATATAAAATATTATATTTTTCTAAAAAGGGGGGATATACATAATAACAATAAAAAATAAGATATAAGAGATAGAATCCAGACACGAGAAGACAATCAAAGCTTAAGCGGAAAATGTTTGCCTGAAAATTATAGAATATATTTGGCTTTAATTTTGTAGAAATACATTACTCACAATTAAATGAAACTAAGTGATGTAGTATTATTTCTACTTTCTTTACCAAGACCTAGGTTTCGTTGTTTTATATCTTTAGGTGGGCTATTAGCAAAGATCTTGAGTTTTGATGCTAATAGCCCACCTGAAGATGTTGTAATACAACGAAACCTAGGTCGTGATAAAGAACTTAAAGAAAATAGAAATAATACTACATCACGGAGTAATAACGTTTGAATATTTTTGAAAGTTTAGTTTTGATATAACAGTTGACTGGTTTAATCCCCGAGCTGGTTTTTGTTAAATAATTTGTTATTTGTGATATCGAGTGAGTGGAATTACGAATATGTCGTTTTTGAGTGCTGGTCAATATATGGAAATGGTATTAGTCCATGCCGAATGCCATTATAATACTAGTGAAAACCTTAAAATGTATGCCGAATGCTATCCGAAATGGCGACAACCAACTCTAGTTATTATTAATGCAATACAAGAGACTAGGCCCATCATTTCAGTGATATCAGATGGTACTTCTAAAACAATATCGATAAATAAGGAAGAAAATGTGCTAATTAATTTTAGAAAGGAGCAACATTCAAACACCAGACGCACAGCGTAAATAACTTAAGTCAAAATAATTGTCGTCGGTTGTGAAAATGATTGAATACGGGGAAGACACTTTGAACATAAAATTAAGGGAAGTAGCAATTCATCCCAAACAAAATAATTTGTATTTTAATTATTTTGTACGTGTGTTTCCTAGTTTTTTGAAACGAATAAGTGACATTTCATTTTGACACTTGACAGTTTGCAATAGGTGTGCCACGTTGCCAAACTGACATTTAGCTTAAAGATTATAGGGATAACTATCATATTTTATTTAAATGCATCACGATTTCATACAAAATTTAAATTTTAATTATTTTATAAACTACGCTAAACTAAAAAAGTAACATTTCGTCAGTTTACACACGATTAGTGGGACAAGCGGTTGAAGTGGCGAACTTTCCTACATATACATACGTATATTGAACATGATTCACGACTCCTCTTTTGTTGGTGAACAATCCTATTTAAACTCGTAAACAATTTAAAGGATATGATACTTCGAAGTTTTCGTCAAAATGTAAGAGTCCAAATTTTTTTCACATGACATCATGGACAAGACCTAAACTGAACCTGTCTATGAATGAAAATATAAGATTAGTAGAATGTCATTTCCAAAATTATGAACGCCAATGGTAAAACGAAGTAAGGCAGACGCCGGGTTCATCTCAAAACTAAAATAGATAAATCGGTATGAAAAGGAATTGCATATGAATGTGCTAAATGTGATGCATAAATAACTCCATGTTTTGAAAAGTATAATACGGAACAAAACTTCTAACAATAGATTAATATTTTACTTCACTTTTTATGTCATACTTATAATGCGCATCTTGCATTTCTACGTACTTTTAACCATACATTATATTGTACATAACATAGGGAAACTGCATTGTGCGTTAGCATGTTTATATATATTTTGTATCTGGATGGGCATGAATAAATGGACATATATTTACGTCTTAGCAGTACCTTGGTCATTTACTGTATGCCGTTTACGGTTTCGTATCATCCTGGTCAATGATTAGTGAACATAGTTTTACGGATCCTACTAGGGTACTTAATACAAAAAAGGTTGTGGTTGTCAAAGGGTTAATAGTAAAATCAATTTCTTTTGTTTTAGAATTAAAAACGATTAATTTTAAAATTTTTGCAGATAAATCAATACATTTTGTTTTGTTTTTGTAAACGTTTTTAAAATACCTTTTAAAACAAATCTGTACCAAATTTCAGCATCATTCATAGTAAACATTTTAACAACGTAGTTTGACTGCCTGATGTCCGAACACAAACTTCCGATTCCGACCAATGTAATATTGCGAATGTGTAAGAACATCATGCAGAGAAACAGCTGAGATAAGGTGAATTAAATTTCCAATTTACTGACCTAAGAATATGTCAGACGCCATATAGGTATATTGAAGCTGGGTGTTCGGTGGAATATTCTAGGTCGTCCTGAAGCAATACAATGTTAGAGTGAGCCCTCAAAGTCACCTCCGCTCTTGTGGAACCCGGTAGGATCTCTGTCACCTGACAAAGAATCATTTTCAGTTTAAATAAATTAACTACAAATTCTGCAAGTGTTGCAACACCGCTAAACAACTTCAAATGTAAACAGAACAATTGGAATGAGCTTTAGAAGTATTCTGTAATATGTTTAGGAGGAAAATTCAATTTTGCAGGTCCATCTTATATACAATATACATACTCTTCGTGTGGATCAATTTTGCAACATAAGTCAAGAAAAAAACAGTCGAGCGATTGCATTTCTTATGAACTCTGCTTTAACAGTAAGAGATATATGAATGTTCTCTATAGAAAAGGTGCAGAGCTTAAAAAGAGTTGTAAACAGTCCGCGAAGACGTACATCTGAGTAATAAGTTTATTTCATAAGTTAATAAAATATGACTAAAAGATATAGTTCAAATTAATTTTAATCTGTGGGAGGGTGTAATTTATGTGGGTAATGTTAAATTGTTATAAAAATGAATTCGCTTACTGCCAGGGAAATTTCATGTAGATAAAAATTGCCTTTCACAACATTGTTTCGATGAGTAATTTCGATTTTACAATAGTGTTTTTGAAAAACATTAATTAAAATACGCATTATTTGCCTATTTTTCGCTTAAAACAAAGATTATCTTTTGTTCCGTATGCGTTCCTAAAACATTCATATAAATTAAAAGATATTCATCAAGGTCAGCGTTACATTTTGTTTTGATGTCAGCGAGTGGCGTAAAAAATTTGATTTTCATGTAAATAACATTTAAAAAATTTAAATTAAATTAAATTTATGAATTACATTAAAATTAAAATGTAATTATTTTTATTGAAATTTTTTTAATTTACGCATTTTGAACATATTTTTTTTATTATAGTATTTTTTTAATTAAATTAGAAATTAATTTGTAATGTATTAAAAATATAAATTTTATATTACTTTTTAAATAGTTTATGTTAAATTTAAATAATTAATATAATTTTTTTATTTATTAAATGAATTAAATAGAATTTAAAATTACTTGGGAGCCTAACATTTAATTATTTTTATTTTAATCAATTTAAAATAAAATTTATTTTACAAAGTTTATTTACAAAATTTTAAATTAAATCATTTTAATTCTATGAATGAAAATATTTTTTTTTAATTTACTTTTTCCACTTCCTTATTTTAAAATTAAAATAAGGAAGTGGAAAAAGTAAAAATTTCATTATTTTTATTTTAATTTATTTCTTACTTTAATTATTTAAAACCTTTTCTAATTTTTTAAACTCTTTCTTTTTAAAAATACTTAAATTACATTTAAAACAAATTTTGTACTTAAATTTAATTTCTTCAAAAATTAAAATTTAATTATTTTAAAAATTTCAATGAATATAATAAAATGTTAAATTTCCTAAAGCATTTCCTTTATTGCAATTTATTAATTTTAAGTATTAAATAAATGATAAGTTTATAATTTATAATGAAAATAAATACATACTAAATTGGCAACGGTCTGGTAGATGGTTGGCTTTCTATAGAAAGCCAGCAGAAAAAAAAACATTGCCCTCGAGCAAAAGGAGTGTTCAAAATCATACCCTCTTTTCTGGATAACTCCCATTTGCTAAGGGCGTAATATTCCACAAGGTATTTCGTTCCAATAACAACCATGACTAAAAGATTTTTGATGGCAAACGTCTCAGACAAGAGCAGTTAAAATAGCGGAATTGTCATCTATTGAAAGTATATATCACAAGCGTGTGCTAAGGAGTCCAGTACTGAACGCTCGCAGCGGCTCGTAGCCAAAACATTAGAACATCGCAGGTCCATGCTAGGAAATCTAACTGTAAACGCTCCGAGCAGCATGTCTCAAATGCATCAGATAGGGATCTAACACCGAATTCTGCCAGCGCCTAGCTGTAGAAACGAACGGATATCTACAACTAGAGTGCATAATCGAATTGTTGTTCACAGGAATTATTTTTATAAAATATTTTAGCCCATCTGATACTAAGACCTATTAGTATTTACCTGCTTAACAACGCGCACGCCTGCACATATACGCTAGTGCGTGAGTGTGCAAGTGCACGCATATGTTTCCCAGACTTCATTCCGGGTAATCCATTTAAGTATTTTCTAAGAAATCCATACCAACGGACTAAGCGCGTGCGCTAATCTAAATCATACAAAAAATATATTTTTAAATAGTGAATATATTTGGCGTTAATTTTGTAGAAATTCATTATTCACAATTAAATGAACCTACGTGATGTAGTATTATTTCTACTTTCTTTAAGTTCTTTGCCACGATCTAGGTTTCGTTGTATTACAACATCGTCAGGTGGGTCATTAGTAAAGATTGCAACTTAAACTTAACTCATACGCGTGTACACACATACATATGTAATAAATATAAATATATATATTATATGTGTGTATATATATATATATATATATATATATATATATATATATATATATATATATATATATGTATATATATATGTATATATATATATATATATATATATATATATATATATATATATATATATATATATATACACTCTTTTGCATAAAAAACAGGCGGTTTTGATTTTGTCATCTTATTAACAAAATATTATTCATTAAGAGGTTGTATTAATTGTAATTGTTACTGGCAGGTACAGTGTATTCTGGCATATAAAAATGAACGTTCTAAATTTAAAATTTATTCTTTTTGAATGAAAATATTCTTTCACTGACAAAAACGTATTTTTTGGCGGTAAATGAAATCTAACTCTTATTAAGTTCTTTTTCATTTGTTACATTTTTTATTTTAAAGAATAAATTTTAAATTTCTGCTGTTTGCTGCATTAGTTCACTTCTGTTTGTTGTCCTCAGTATGGTTGAAAATACGATAAGAACTAGTCAAATTATTGCGATGCTTGAAGAAGGCTGTAGCCAATGTTATGTGTTTCAGCAGTATAACGTGAGCCGTTCCACCATCCAAAGGACTTGACAACGATACCAAGAAACGGGCTGTCAGTAAAAGGCCCGGTTCTGGAAGAAAACGGTGCACTGAGCCACGGGACGACCGCTTCATACTCAGTCAAGCGCTAAGCGAAATTGTCAAGTTACATACGTGGATCTCAAACAGAACCTTGAGGACGTCATAGGTACACGAGTAAGCCTATGGAGAGTTAGAAGGAGACTTCACGCCATCAATATATGTAGCTATCGCCCAGCTCGGGGCCCTATATTGCCCCTTGAGCATCGAGTTGCCAGATTGAGATTCGCTTAAAATTTTTCGTCATGGACTCAACAAGACTGGAATAGTGTTTTATTCTCCGATGAAGCTCATATATCGATTAGTGGTGAGGATCGACGTCGGCGAGTCTTACGAAGACCTGGAGAAAGCTTCGCAGAAGTATGCTTTGAGGAAATCACCCCTTATGGACGACAATGCTCGCGCCTACCGCTTCAGAGACGTTGATGCGTATATGCAGGAGGTCGGAATTGGTCGGTTAGACTGGCCAGCTAGAAGTCCCGATCTCAATCCGATAGAACACATATAGGATATAGGAGCCGTAAAACCAGCTCCAGAAAACATACAGGCCCTTAAAAATGTGATTGTTGCTGAATGGGAACGTATACCTCAGGAAATGATAAAAAACGTCATCGAAAGCATGCCTAGCAGATTAAGCGCATTGATTTTAGCTAGAGGAGGCCATACTCGTTACTAAATTTTCAAATTTTATGTTAACTTAAAAAAATTTTCAAAAATAAACTTTAGCCATTTTCAATGTACCAGTATGAAAAAGCTCGTCTGTGGACTTTACATCGTTTTTTTATTTATTCGCATTTTTAATGACTGAAGTGAGTAAAAACGATATCTCAATAATAAATAACAATATTCTCAACATATCGCCATATAAAATGCATCAAATAATAATAAAATAACTCTGATATGGTTTATTCTATAACTGCCTGTTTTTTGTGCAAAAGAGTTTATATATATATATATATATATATATATCATATAAGCTTAAAGTAATAGAAACCATGAAATAATATATTTCAATTAGATTCATTATCTTAACTAGGCTTCATAACAATTCATCCACCTATAATCACATCGATAGAGTAGTGACAAAGAGCTTCTGAACCCACCTTCCCGAGCGCATCTCAGTGCATAATGACTAGTGAACGCAAGACGCCGCTTATAAAATATATGAGGAATGAAAATATATTTTTATTGAACAAATATTTTTGTTTTTCTTTATTGATATTGCGTCAATCAAAATTGTTTTATGACTAAATTAAAGAAGAGGTAATGAGCATTTCACCACTTTTTTTCAAATTAATATATACTAGCGTGACCCGTGCGAAGTCTTCGCATTATTTATTCTATTTTAATAAAATTGACATATAGAGGCGCAAATATCAAAAGCATTGAGCTAAAGCGCCACTTTATTTATACGTGAGTGGATTTGAAATTAAACAAAAATTTTACCGACCGTCAATCATATTGACGTTGAGCCGTTAGATGGCAGCATTGCTGTTTTGTGTATATAATTTTAATAATTAATTAATTTGCAAAAACAATAGCAATAATAAATTTTTTAGTTGTGGATGCCGGTAGAGCAAGCAATTATCTATAAAATGATATATAATTTATGTGGATTAGTTGTGAGGTTTTTTCTAAAAAGGGAGTGTAACATCTTAACCTTAGCGTATTAATATATATGATGATGATGATAATTATATAATCCTCGAAACTTGCCCCTCTTTAGGGATATTAGCAAGGAATGAGTTATGAAAAGCAAATTTTCATGAAATAAATGTACAAACCAATAGAAAGTAATATTCTCGAATTACCGGCGAAGCATTTGATCTTGTTTTCATATCTAAATGATTGTACTGTATACAGAGTTTATAATAAACTTTGCACAAAAAGACATTTTTTGTCAAAAATATAAATACGCCCTTAAGCATTTTTTAATTTTATATTTGTACAGAGTCAGAAAGCACGCACTTAGTATGTTTTCTATCTCTCTATGTTTACCTCTGCTTTCATGTATCCCAGCGGGACCTCAACCACATGACAGAGTATTTTTCAGTTTCAATTACTCAACTTTAAATTACGCTAGGTTTGCAACATTGCTAAATACCTTCAAACATAGACGGAGTAATTGGAATAAGCTTTAAATACATTCTGTAATATGTTTGAAAGAAAGAAAATTCAATTAAATATATCCATATCGCATACAATTATTGCTCACGCTTCCGAGTTCAATTACATGACTTTATGTTATTAATGTGAAATAATTTTAGTTCCTTTTCCTCTCGCACTACGAAAGACTGGATAAAAAATTCACCAATTATACTTGAACAGGATCTGAGCGCCGTTAATACATTTAATCACTTCACTTTAATAATAAAAATGAAAAGGCAAACTCTACATGGCTAGGTGAAATGGATATCAGAACATGAGGCTTTATACCGCTGTATATGATTGTTGCGCTCTATACACAAAGCTTTCTTCAAATATAATGTTGCGCACCATACTCACAGCTTTCTTCAAATATAGTGCCTTAGATTACAATAAGTTTACAGTTTATCATTAAACATTTTAAATTCGTTCCTCACATCAATACAATTAAAGAAAGACGAATGACTGAGAATTTAATGTATGTAAGGATATTGAATATATTTGGCGTTAATTTTGTAGAAATTCATTATTCATATTTAAATGAAACTACGTGATGTAGCATTATTTCTACTTTCTTTAATTTCTTTACCACGACCTAGGTTTTGTTGTATTACAATATCTTCAGGTAGAATATTAGCAAAGAATCTTTGCTAATATCCCATCTGAAGATGTTGTAATACAACGAAACCTAGGTCGTGGTAAAGAGCTTAAAGAAAGTAGAAATAATACTACATAACGTAGTTTCATTTAATTGTATGTAAGGGTATAATCTCTGTTCAGAGAATGTAATGTAGGATAGAATAAATTATTTATTATATTTCGTTTTTCCCTTCAGCAAACGGCAAGAATATAGATGTTTAAAGGTAAGAACTTTTGTCAATGAGTATTTTATTTAAAAGATTGTTACTTGTTATTTTTTATAGTATGACATACCATCTTTTTTCATTTATCATATTCATTTACGAGCCAGAATAACGAAATAAAATAGAAACAAACTATATAGGATAACAGAAAGAAACTATATACCTAGGTAATTGTTCCATTTAACCATACATAAGTCTGCACGATAAAACAAACTATATAGGATAACAGAAAGAAACTATATACCTAGGTAATTGTTCCATTTAACCATACATAAGTCTGCACGAGAAAGCCCTAAACGGAACGAGTCTGTTTTAACAGCAATGCGAATTTTGTGTTTTTGTTTTAAATGATAAAAATATAGGTTAAAAAGGAAATGTTAACAAAAATTAGGACTTGGTCCCGATTATTTTATTAAATAAAGTGATTTGAAAAGAGTTCCCACAAAAAAGTGCACTTTATCAAAAAAATAAAAGTTATAAGTTTTTCGACTTAATTGCAGTTCTTAGTAATCTAAAACGTTGAATTTTTAAAAACAAACAGGAACTAAAAAAAGAAAGAGGATTTAAAAAAAACAAACCCAAAAAATTTAATGCACAGAGGGTCGCGCCAAGTGAGGCTATAAAGTTATGATTGACAGCCAACTGATGGGTATTTCTTCATAGAAAGAGATACACTACATAGAAAGAGACGGGCATTTCTTCATAGAAATAGATATTTCAACTAAATTTTTCTGTACTGAAATAATCGAGTCCGAGCCGTAATTTTATTTAAATACGTTTTATGTATATTCTTTCATTTAAACAAAATAAAACGGGAAAGTCGCATTGCCGCTAAACTAGACTTATACCCACTAACAATAATGTATTATAATATGTGTGAACGGAAATTTCTTCAGATAATGTATAGAAATAGAAGTACGTAATTTCACGGTGTAAACAATGAAAATTAAACATTACATTTTACTTTCGCTTATATTGATAAAGCTAATACCAATAGTAGCGCGTAATATAAGGAGATTAAAAATAAGGTATAAATGCACTATACAACCAGGAACATTTCGACATTTTTTTTGAAATCATATAAAAGTATACACATTAAAAACTATATATCTGGAAAGAAATTCTGCAGCGGACGGTTATATATTATAAAAAAAACAATTTGAAAATTTTTGTACCTGACGATTTTGTTTGCGGAGTAATGTGTTTTAAACTTTATTTTTTCCACTTACTTTACTTTTTTTTATCACTAAGCACTTATTACACAATTGAAAGCAAAACTTAATTATAAATTATCATTTATAATAAATATAAATAAGTAAATTTAGTTATTTAATTAGAATTTTTTTTTTAACCTGTCACTTTCACCACTACATTTTCTTTTTGTACCAACATTCAGAAAACGATAAAGTCTATTTGTCTATGGTTTATATTTCGAATCATAACATCTTTATTTTTATTTTTGATTATATGGCGTTTGTTCTCTCCAGAAGGAACTTTTGCCAATATCAAGTGTGGAAAAAAGGCTAAGTAATACTGATTAAGCCATATTTCGTATATTTCTCATTGTTGCTTGTTAACAAAAGAATGAACAATATAATAAAAATTAAACAAGAAGTTGGCTACAATTAAACAAAAAGAAGAAAATTAAATTATAATATAAAGATAGTATAAAACAAGTATATGCAAATAAATAAAAAAACAAAAATATATAAGAATATAAATACGAAAAATTTTATTTTTTGACGTCGTTCTTTCTTATGAACCGAATGATTAATCCTAAAATGGGTTTGTTTATTTAGCTGTTTATTTAAATTTAGTCCTGTTAGTCTAGTTCAAGCTCAGCTCAGTCCGCCTGCGGACCAGGCTGGGCTGGGATTTTACTTATTATTTCAAAATATTTTTAATAGTTATAAATAATCGTAACTATATGCAATTATTTCAAAATATTTTTAATTACTATATCATCAATTGTAACCATACGCAATTATTTCAAAATATTTATAATTTATTATTTCAAAATATTTTTAATGGTTATAAATAATCGTAACTATATGCAATTATTTCAAAATATTTTTAATTATTATTTCATCAATCGTAACTATACGCAATTATTTCAAAATATTTATAATTTATTATTTCAAAATATTTTTAATAGTTATAAATAATCGTAACTATACGCAATTATTACAAAACATTTTTAATTTTTATTTCATCAATCGTAACTATACGCAATTATTTCAAAATACTTATAATTTATTATTTCAAAATATTTTTATAGTTATAAATAATCGTAACTACACGCAATTGTTTCAAAATATGTTTAATTTTTATTTCATCAATCATAACTATACGCCATTATTTCAAAATATTTATAATTTATTATTTCAAAATATTTTTATTAGTTATAAATAATCGTAACTATACGCAATTATTTCTAAATATTTTTAATAGTTCTAAATAATCATAACTATAGGCAATTATTTCAAAATATTTTTAATTATTTTTTCATCAATCGTAACTATACGCAATTATTTCAAAATATTTATAATTTATTGTTTCGAAATATTTTTAATAGTTATAAATAATCGTAACTACACGCAATTATTTCAAAATATTTTCAATTATTATTTCATCAATCGTAACTATACGCAATTATTTCAAAATATTTATAATTTATTATTTCAAAATATTTTTAATAGTTATAAATAATCGTAACTACACGCAATTATTTCAAAATATTTTAAATTATTATTTCATCAATCGTAACTATACGCAATTATTTTAAAATATTTATTATTTATTATTTCAAAACATTTTTTTATAAATTTTTTTTTAATTATACATTCGTTATGAAAATTATTTTTAAACAATTTTTTTAATACATTAGCCACGGCTAGAAATTTTTTAGTTACAGTTGGTTTGGGTTGTGTTAGTTTAAGTTAGGTTAGTGTTGTTTGGTTGGGTTAGGTTAGGTCAGCCAAACCCAGCCCAGCCCAGCCCGGCTGGGCTTTAAAATAAATTATAAATAATAAATTATAAATATTTTATTTATTTTTTATTTATTTTGAAATAATAAATTATAAGTATTTTGAAATAATCGCGTATAGTTACGATTATTTATAACTATTAAAATATTTTCAAATAATAAATTATAAATATTTTGAAATAGTTGCGTATCGTTACGATTATTTGTAACTATTAAAAATATTTTGAAATAATAAATTATAAATATACGCAATTATTTGAAAATATTTATAATTTATTATTTCAAAATATTTTTAATAATTTTTTTTTAATTGTGCTTTCGTTATGAAAATTATTTTTTAAACAATTTTTTTAATATATCAGCCACGGCTAGAAATTGTTTCAGTTACAGTTGGGTTGGGTTGTGTTAGTTTAAGTTATGTTAGGTTAGGTTAGGTTAGGTTGGGTTAGGTTAGGTCAGCCCATATGTTTGGTTGGGTTAGGTTAGGTCAGCCCAGCCCAGCCCAGCCCAGCCCAGCCCGGCCGGGCCGGGCTGGGCTGGGTTGGGCTGGGCTGGGCAGGGCTGGGCTGGGTTGGGCTGGGCTGGGCAGGGCTGGGCTGGGCTGGGCTGGGCAGGGCGGGCTGGGCTGGGCTGGGCAAGGCTGGGCTGGGCAGGGCTGGGCTGGGCAGGGCTGGGATGGGCTAGGTTAGGTTACGGCATATATCTTTTTTGGATAGTTTAAGGTATTCATTTCATATTATAAATTATATTACGGTATTCATTTTATATCTAAATTTTAAATATATTTTAAATTATTAATATTGACAATATTAAGTATTGATTTACTTAAATTCAGCTCAGGCCTGGCTGGCATTTTATTTATACTTTTAAAATACTTATACCAATTTTTTAATACAATAGCCACGGCCGGTAATTATTTTAGTTACATTTATATGTATATATAAATAAAAAAAAAATATATGTACATATACAAATATATATATATATATATACATATATATATATGTAAATATATATATATATATATATATATATATATAAATATATATATATATATATATATACATATATAAATACGTATATATATATATACATATATATATACGTATATATATATATATATATATGTATATGTATATATATATATATATATATATAAATAAATATATATATATATATATATATAAATATATATGTATATATATACATATATATATATATATAAATATATATATATATATATATATATATATGTATATATATATATATATATATATAAATTAAAAACCAAAATTATATTTATATAGCAATGGCAATTGCAAAACTTCGTAGCCACAAATAAAAAAAAAAGACATAAATTATAGATTCAAAGATATTAAAACCTATTAAGTTGGTATAACTGATAATTTTTCTTATTTGACGTTTAAGACTTAAAAATTACTTTATTTTAACGTAATTTTAAAAATGTATTTTAAACTATTTAATTTCATTAATTTCTAATTACTTTATGTTTGTGTCAAATGTGTAGTGTCTAATGGTAAATTTATTGTGAATATAGTGAGAAATAAACCATGTAATGTACAAATTTCGACATATTTCTGGTGAGTATTTTTTTTTTTTTAAATGATTTTTTTTATAATAAATAAGTATCCGCTGCAGAATTTCTTTCCTGATATATGGTTTTTAATGTATATACTTTCATCTGATTACAATAAAAATGTCGACATGTTCCTGGTTGTATAGTGCATTTATACCATAATTATTTTGGTCATATTTTATTACGGGCGCAATGTACTCACCGTTCTGTAGGGAATGATCCGGAGAGTTCCGTGAATGGGATAATAGTCTACGACATACGTATCGTACCTATCTCAGACGTACAGAGCATGTTTGTTATATTATACATTTAGCAACAAATACGAATTCTATTTTAAAATTATTTTTAACATTCCAACATGTTAACAAAACTATCGGAAATAAAAAAAACAATCCCAGAACAGTTTACGCAAGCATACTTGACATGACAGATAATGACATATGATGACATATCCACAGAACATAGACGTACACATATCTATGGCCAATGATCTGTGGCTCGGTCAGTCTCTTGTTTTATTGCTAGACATTGAAATTGACACGGCATCCATTTTAAAATTATATTATTAAATGAATATTTTAAAGAAGAAAATTAAATTATAAGAAATAATTAATTGACTTAAATAATTTTTCGTACAATTTAATTAGCACAATTTTAAGAAATGGAGACACCCTTAAAATAATTCGACCAGAATTTATATTTCAATAACTATTCTTCATGTTTTAAATAATTATTTGAGAAAAGAATATTTCGATTAAAAAAAAATTATCTACCTTAACGATTACATTGCGTTTTAGACTACCTCTAGAAATTAAAATTTTGGTAAGTATTTTTCTTAGATGCTGTTTCTGACTTTATTATAGATAATTATTATTTCCTCTCTAATTACCATTTTTGACATCTTTCGGAAAAATAAATATTACATTTTTGAAATTTCATCTTTAAATCTAATAATGGATTTGCTTTATAAAATCTAAAAATATTTTGCTTTATAAAGTCTTTATAAACCGATTATTTTCTTGGAATAAATGATTAACCATTTGTTAGACTTCACTCGATTAATGTGATGGATATTTAAATTTAATGGTGTAAATGAGATATTATATATATAAAAGCATCAAGTTTTCTTTTTAAATTGATTTTTCATATAGATCGTTGTAGTTACAAAACTTGTTGCACAATGTAAGATTGAAAAATGACTTATGTGGTGGAATAAGTTTCGTAAATACAACGATTTATATTAAAAATCGCCAAGAAAATAATCGGTTTCACAGTTACGAAGACTTTGAAAAGTAAAATATTATTAGACTTTACAAAGTAAATCCGTTATTAGATTTAAAGCTGAAATTTAAAAAAAATAATATTTATGTTTTTAAAAGATGTCAAATATGATAATGTGAAAGCAAATAATAATTACATATAGTAAAGTCAGACACACCATTTAAGAAAAATACTTGCCAAAATTTTAATTTCTAGGAGTAATTTGAGACTCTAGGTAAGTATTTACTTTGATAATTTTATTTTGTAATCGATATATTCTTTTATCAGATATTTTTTTTAAAATGAAGAATAGTTTCTGAAATATATATTCTGTTCAAATTATTTTAAGGATGTCTCCATTTCTTGTAATTGTGCTAACTAATATGTGAAAAAAATTATTTAAGTCGTTTGTTATTTTTTGTCATTTAATTTTCTTCTTTAAAATATTCATTTAATTATGTAATTTTAAAATGGATAACGCATCAATTTCAATGTCTAGCAATAAAACAAGAGACTGACGAGTCACAGATCATTGGCCATAGATATGTCTACATCTAGTTTCTGTGGATGTCATCGTATGTCATTATCTGTCATGTCCAAGTATGTTTGTGTAAACTGTTCTGAGATTGTTTTTTCATTTCCAATGGTTTTGTTGGCATAATGGAATAGTAAAAATAATTTTAAAACGAAATTCGCATTTGTTGCTAAATGTATACTATAACAAACATGTTCTGTACGGCTGAGATGTAGTCGATGCGTACGTCGTAGACTATTACCCCATTCACGGATTCCATACAGAACGGTGAGTACGCTAGCTTTTATTGCGCCCGTAATGAAATATGTCCAAAATAATTATTAACAGCAACATTAATTACATCCCTACTACTCAGACAAGTTTAAAACTGCATAATTTTTAATGTCCGGATATTATACGCTACAATTGGCAATTTCAAGCGAAAAATACTCTTTGTATGAAGAAATGCCCGTCAGTTGGCTGTCAAACATAACTTTTATAAGCTCACTTTGCGCAACCCTCTGCATTTAATTTTTTTTAATTTTTGGGTTTGTTTTCTTTATATCAGTTCCTGTTTGTTTTTAAACCTTCAACAAAAACTTATAACTTTTCTTTTTTGAAAAAGTGCACTTTTTAATGGGAACTTTGTTCAAATTACTTTATTTAATAAAATAATTGCGACCAAGCCCTAATTTTTGTTAACATTTCCTATTTTATCTATGGTCTTTTATTTAAAATAAGAACACAAAATTCGCATTGCTGCCAAAACAGACTTGTTCCATTTGGGACGAAAATGTATTGTTAAATGGAATAATTTCTATATAGTTTCTGTTTGTTATATTTCGTTATTCTGGCTCGTAAATGAATACTATAAATGAAAAAAGATGGTAAGTTATAAAATAAAAGATAACAATGATTCATCTTTTTAATGAAATACTCATTGACAAAAGTTCTTACCTTTAATAATTATTGTGAACAATATACATTCTTGCCGTTTGCTGAAGGGAAAAACAAAATGTAATAAATCATTTATTCTATCCTACATTACATTCTCAAAACAATTACATTCGTACCTAAATTAAATTCTCAAACAGTCATTCGTCTTTATTCAATTGCCTTGATGTGAGGAACTAATTTAAAACTTATTGTAATATAAAACATTATATTTGAAGAAAGCTGTGAGTATAGTGCGCAACAATCATGTACAGCGGTATAAAACCTCATGTTCTGGTATGTATTTCACCTAGCCATGTAGAGAGTTCGCCTTTTCATTTTTATTATTAAAGTGAAGTGATTACATGCATTAACGGCGCTCAGATCCTGTTCAAGTATATTGTGTAGATTTCTTATCCAGTCTTTCGTGAATGGACGTGCGAGAAGAAAGTGAACTAAAATGCGTGCACCTTATTTGACATTAATAACATAAATTTATATAATTACCTAACAGGATCGGTGCTAATTTTCTTTGGTATTTATATCATATTTTTCAAAAAGTGACTTACGAAATATACATTTATAAAAGTTTGATTTTCATTCAGCGACACGTCTTGCGAGTGTATTAATTTTTGAACCCGGTATGAGCAACTCGGACGTATCAGCAATAATGTACGTGTATTTAATTGAATTTTCTTTCTTCCAAACATATTACAGAATGTATTTAAAGCTTATTTCAATTACTCTGTCTGTTTTTGAAGCCACTAGCGACGTTGCACTAGGCTTGTGTTCACTAGACATTCTTCATCTCACATTTCGAAAATATTCACGATCTCATTTCACTCTGTCGATATGATTATACCATTCTTAAGCCGAAGTAATAAAACAAATCCAATGGAAACATTTTATTTTTTGGTTTTTATTACTTAAAGCTTCGTATTTAAAAGTTTAAGTAACTAAATATATGTATATATATATGTATACACTCTTTTGCATAAAAAATGGGCGGTTTTGATGTTGTCATATTATTAACAAAATATTATTTATTAAGAGGTTGTATTAATTGTAATTGTTACTGGCAGGTATAGTGTATTCTTGCAAATGAATGAAAATTCTCTTTCACTTACAAAAACGTATTTTTTGGCGGTAAATGAAATCCAACTCTTATTAAGTTCTTTTTCATTTGTTACGTTTTTTTATTTTATTGAATAAATTTTAATTAAATTTCTGCCGTTTACTGATTAGTTCACTTCTGTTCGCTGTTCTCAGTATGGTTGAAAAAACGATAAGAGCTAGTAAAATTATTGCGCTGCTTGAAGAAGGCTGTAGCCAATGTTATGTGTCTCAGCAGTATAATGTGAGCCGTTCCACCATCCAAAGGACCTGGCAACGATACCAAGAAACGGGGTCCGTCAGTAGAAGGCCTGGTTCTGGAAGAAAACGGTGCACTGAGCCACGGAACGACCGCTTCAAAGTCAGTCAAGCGCTACGAAATCGTCAAGTTACATACGTGGATCTCAAATGGAACCTCGAGGATGTCAGAGGTACACGAGTAAGCCTATGGACAGCCAGAAGGAGTCTTCTGGCCATCAATATACGTAGCTATCGCCCAGCTCAGGGCCCTACATTGCTCCGTGAGCATTGAGTTGCCAGATTGTGATTCGCTCAAAATTTTTGCTCGCTCAAAAAAAAAGACTGGTTTAGTGTTTTATTCTCCGATGAAGCTCGTATATTGATTAGTTGTGAGGATCGACGTCGGCGAGTCTTACGAAGACCTGGAGAATGCTTCGCAGAAGTGTGCTTTGAAGAAATCACCCCTTACGGTGGAGGCTCCGTATTGTTTTGGGCTGGTATTAACTCAGATGACCGTACCGAGTTAGTTTTTATTGAAAATGGCACATTTAATGCGAAAAGGTACATAACAGAGGTTCTTATTCCTCATGCTCAACCTGCATTAACAGCAGTTGGAGGCGAGTTCATTTTTATGGACTACCATGCTCGCGCCCACCACTCAAGAGACGTTGATGTGTATATGCAGGAGGCCGAAATTCGTCAGTTAGACTGGCCAGCTAGAAGTCCCAACCTCAATCCGATAGAACACATATGGGATAATCTCAAACGACGCATCAGAGCTGTAAAACCAGCTCCAGAAAACATTTAGGCCCTTAAAAATGTGATCGTCGCTGAATAGGAACGTAGTCCTCAGGAAATGATAAAAAACGTCATCGAAAGCATGCTTAGCAGATTAAGGGCATTGATTTTAGCTATAGGAGGCCATACTCGTTACAAAATTTTCAAATTTTATGTTAAATTAATAAAAAATAAACTTTAGCCATTTTTAATGAACCAGTATGAAAATGCTTGTCTGTGGACTTTCCATAATTTTTTTTTTATTTACTCGCATTTTTAATGACTGAAGTGGATAAAAACGATATCTCAATAATAAATAACAATAATCTCATCATATCTCCATATAAAATGCATCAAATAATAATAAAATAACTGAAATGGTTTATTCTTATAAGTGCCCGTTTTTTTGCAAAAGAGTATATATATATATGTGTGTGTGTGTGTGTGTGTGTGCGTGGGCGTGTGTGTGTGTGAGTTATGAGTTGCTATATGGAAAGTGACTTAAAAAACTCAAGTTTTAGAGTTAATATATAAACATATTAGTGGCTAAGGAATTTCTTCTGTCTGTTGTCTTTGGATGGTATGTAAGGCGTCCGTTGTCCATTTATACATTCTCCTTCGGTCAGCTGTGTTTACTTATTTGTCTTATATGATGAGCAGTGTAATAATTTGTTGTTTTCATCATCATTGATCCTCAAGCATAAATCGTACCGTGATTTTGGAGTTTCACTAATTCATTTGATATATTGTGAATTTTGTCAATTCATTCAATATCCTATTCTCTTCCGATAACGACAATACAGCAGGCTTGCTTGTGTTGCTGGATTTCTTATGATTAGCATTGCAGCTAACTGTTATGCTAACCTGTGTGTGAATGTGCATGCGTATGGGTCCTTTTCATTTTGAAGAAATATGGTTGTGATAAGTGACGATGTGTCCAATAGCGGTCCACGGATATGGCTCTAAGCGTACAATAAGTATTACTCTATTATTATTATCAAATATCTAATGTGTGACTATTCATTATTTATAACTCATTAATTATAACTCTAGTTAATAAGTAAAAATGTTGAAATATCTTCATTCGTTTCTATTTAAACATTAAAATAAAAAAAGAGACTATTAAAATGTTTAAATCTTTGTAATAATTTAGTTATTTAATATTCAGCTGTATCTATCATTCCTTGTATTAACCTTCCATGAAACTTTGCAAAAACACTCTCTTAAATTTATTTTTGGTGTAGTTAATTTTATGAAACTCGATAACGACACCACTTAATATATGTTACAATATAAACTAAAATTAATCTTGTTACAAAGATAATAATTTTCCGTATTCTTTTAGAAAAATCATAACTCATCAATCGAGTCGCTCATAAAATAGTTTAATTCTAAGAAATTAGCGTCTTAGATCATTTGTAACTTGATAATGGGATCAAACGACATTCTCACCAAATAAACTACGACTTATATATTATCAAAAATATAGGCTACCTTCAATCTTAAGAAAGACTTTTATCTTATTCTATATTTTCTTTTTGGAAAAATTAATATAAACTGACTAAGTACTTAGTCACTTTATTGGAAAGTTTAAGTTTGAAATTATATTCGAACCTTAGCTCACTCCTTCTATTGGGTGTTGATTCAGGTAACATGCAAACAATTTCATTAGCCAAAATTGTAGATATGTCTTCTAGTTTTTTCCATATAAAGATTCCATTTTTATTTTCAGTGGTCTTTTTGTGTAAACATTTTACTATGTACAGTTCTTCCAAATACTTAACTTCAATAGACATTATTTGATAAATAAAATGGAGTAATGATTTTATGCTCAGAAAGCGAACTATTACTCAAATCTCTTCTTTGAGGTTTTCAGTCTCAATGTCGGTCTTTTTATTCTTTGTAGTAATGATATAACTCTAAATTTGCCACCGGGTATTCCATTCTTTTACACTGTGGAGTTTCACTTATTTCAGTTTTTTCTATAATTGAGGCATTTTTGAAAGCGTTTGAAGATTCACAGCAGTATATATTACACCAGTATGCAGTGATTTTTGTTGCTTTGATACACCGAAGTGAACTGATAGGGCTTACGATTCATATTTACATTGAACATTTTTTGAAAAGTCTACGTGTACAAGAATTTTCCCTAAATTAATTGCACTTTCAAAGCATGTACTGCTTTTTACCAAGGATATATATTAAACTTGTGTCTCAAAAACTTTGGTAATATCTCCTATAACTTTTCTATTACTTTTTTTTAATGAGCCTTGTTGTTTCTTTAACAGTCCATTTGATCACTTTTTCTTTGCCTTGAATTAATCGAGGTTAATTCTTTACCATACATTGCTTTTAATTAATTTGTTCAGCATTGTAGAAAGTATATATATGGATACCATAGGGGTGCACAATTCTTCAATTATATTTTCTGGGACCAGTTTTATTTCTTTCATCTTCTTTATAATTACATTTGAATTTTCATGCAGGCTACACAGGCATATATCTCTTGCTGATATTTGTGTCCTACAATCCAAAATGGAGTAAACTTGGTAAATATTGTATAACTAATTGTATTGTTAGAATTTTGAGCATTATATTCTCTATGTAAATTTTGTAGATTGTCTAAAAGAAATTGTTTCTGTTTTTTCTTTCCAAATTTAGTTATGTGGTGTCTTTTTCCCAAGACATAGTTTATTGTCTTCATACAATTCTAGGAATTGTAGTATATTAAGCTTCGTAATGTGATACCGGTGTGAGTTGGCTGGAGAGACTTTGACCGAATGTTTGGAGGGAGGCCTTTTTACTTTAGCAGTTAGAGCATCTTCATCAGTTCTATGGTGTCTTGTTGCCTTAGTATTATTTATTGAGCCATGGATCTATTCCTTCTTGCAATTTTAGTGCCAATTACTTTCTGCCTACTGATGACACTGCTTACTGATGAACTACATTCTGATTCCACCGATGGACCACATTGTGATTGCATTAACAGAGATTGAGGATTTAAAATTTTATTATTTTTCACATTATATAAAAATGTATTATCTTTTAGTCGTTCTAGCAAACATTGTTTATCTTTTTTACCCTCTCTAGACTTTTGACGTGAATACGTTTTTAAATTTGCTACCATACGGGGGCAATCAGAAAAACCTAATGATAACAAAATCGGGGGATACAGTTTGGCGTTGCAGTTTTGAATCTATCCGTCTATAAAACATTAGTTTAAAGTAGTGACAGTGAATATAATAAGGTGTTAGAATAAAAAATATTATTAAAAATATATAATGTCGGCCTATACGTGTCGAAAAGCCAAAATCAAATACAGAGATTGTATATGGCTGGAAAGGGCTTCTCAAGAACAATCGAATGGTAATAATAAAACACCATATGACCGAGTCAAGCGGTGCCGGGAGCGTAAAAGAATGAATGTGGCCGAGCGGATCAACGACGGTGCCAGTACATCTGCACCTGGGGCGGTTGAAATTATGCATTACATAGACCTATTCATATACAACACACAGCCGTGTCCATGACACAGCCACACCCCATTTTTTTTTAGTTTGGTCTCACCATTTTTTGCGTTGAGCACTTTGCTATCTTGGTGTTAATTTGTTGATCGGTGCTATTTTTTTGTTTTCTAGCTTGTGTTGTGTCTCCATTGTGTTCCTTTGCATTAAACTCTTAACATTTTTTGGGGTCTAGTTTCATCCAAGCTCACCGCCACTTTCTGTATACTTTTTTGGTGATTTTTTCGGCTAGTCCCTTTTTTGGTGGGGTCAACAAAGAATGTTTCGATATATGCTAATTTTAGAGTATAAAAACTCCGTATTAGGAAAATAAACTTGGTGTCACAGCCATGGTCAATATGTCGGCCATGTTACAATATCACCATGGTTGTGATAACCACAGATGTGTAATTTTTGCACGTATCCAGTATAATATAACGTCGAGGAAAATATTTATGAATCATATTATAAGGTATTGTAATACTTAACCTATTTCATACACAGATTTTAATTAAGAAATCAATTACATATCCCTAAAATGGTTGCCACCTTTGTGATTACTATGCCCGACCAAAGTAAACTTTATTAAAATTAGACATTTCTTACACTGCAATTGTAAACAACTGACGTAGGAAAAATTAATGATTGCAAATGGCAGATGTCATGCTACTTTTGCACAGTATTGCCAGAATGAAAATTTAAAGTATACTTCTGTGATGACAATTTACATATTGACCATGGACATGATCCAAATTATTTGTTACAAAATAGTTCTACCTACTATCATTTTTTTCTTTTTTATATCTGTAAAATTAAAGGTATTAAAAACACAAGCCTATGAAAATGACAGTACCATATTTAGAAAAGCTTGATTGTTACACAACATGAATGTGACATGGATGTATTTTTTATTATCTTATTTTTTGTTATGTATACTATACATATGTATGTGTATGTGTCTGTGTCTGTGTATGTGTATGTGTATGTGTATGTGTATGTGTATATATATATATATATATATATCTTTTCATGTAAATGCATATAAATATTATAATTTGAAAGTCGCTTTATCGTCATTCTAGCTTTATATTGATCTCTCAGTCTTATTATTATTAGTTTTAAATTCATTCCATTTATTCGACTATTTAATGCATTTTGCTTAATCGTTTGAGTAATTATTTTAGGAAGTAAATTCTTAAGAAATATTGAAATTATTTTGTCCGTTTGTTTATTAATTTTTATTTGAATTTCATATATATACAAACGAGTGAAACGTTATTAGTCTTGTTTTTTTTAAATATTTCAAACTAACATTTCATAATAATACTAATTTATTTAAAGTTTGTATACAAATTGTCTAAAAGAAGAACCTGTTTTGCTAACTTTTACCCATGGCTTTAGTCACATAAATCCATAAATCCATAAATTTTTTTATTGCGAAATAATTGAGAGCGAAAATTTTTTTTTTTTAATATGTTATCTTTGAAGTATATTTTTTCATTTAATTGTCAACAAACAAGTAAATTTCCATGGGTGATAAACTAAATTTGTTCCATTTTCAGTAATCTGAATTCTGATAAATAGCATTATAGCAGTATATTTTGACAAATAGTTGATAACAGTAATCTTCAATGAGTTTGTTCGGTTCAAAATTTAACACCATTTGCCTCACACCATTAACACAAATGGTGTTAAATTTTTGGCCTTTGGTAACCATGAATGCTGGATTAGTAAGAAGTTAAAGCAATAAGCGTGAAATTAGCAAGAAATAGTTTGGTAAGATCTTTGATAAGCAGACTTTTGTTAATAATAATACAAAAATATACTTCATGTACATATACTGGAACATCAGGCGACTGTTAATATCAAGTGGGATTTCCGTAAGGCAGATTTTTTAAAATTATTTTTAAAGTAAACAACTCTAATGAAGCTGTCGACATTTTATATACTGCAATTAACAAGGTTATGACTGACTGCATTCCTAATAAAGAGTGGATCAATGTGAACCATCAGTGCCATTATCTGACTTGATTTAACACTAGTCCTATCCACGACATTCAGACTGTATCCTTTTATCATAAATGCGATAAAAGTATAGTTTGAGTCGTGATCGTGAAATATGATTGTGCAACTCACATTGGAGCATATCAAAGCAAGCTCCCGGTCCTGATGGCATACCCTTGTATGTAATCAAGGCATTTTCAGATATATTTGTCAAACCATTTATTTACATTTATAATCAATTTTTCTCTTAGTTCTTAAATTTATCCATCCTTGTGGAAGACTTTCTGGGTTCCTTGTTTTCAAATCTGGTTCTAGGTCTGATGTAAAAAATTATAGACCTACAGCAGTGTTATCTTCATTTGCTAAAGTATTCAAAACTTTAGCAAATGAACCTTGCCGTATATGTATTTGCAAATCCAATCCCAGCTAAGGGAATACCAGCACTATTTCCATCCAAAGCATTCCACCATAACTAATCTCGCTTATTTTGTGGATTATGTGGATAGAGAGTTGGATCGTGATTGTCAAGTAGATGTAGCCTATTTTGATTTTAAAAAGGTATTTGATTTTAGTAATTTAGGTTAACATCTGTTTCTCATTGTGATAAATTAGTTGGCTTTAGTTGTTAGCACTGCCCGTTGCTTTTTTTGTGTTTTAATGTGCAATGAAGACATATGGTTATGAGCTAGGTGGAATTACCCTCGAAAGGGTTTCATCTGTATATATAACGATAACGGTGTAATTATGGATAATCATCTCACATTTCACAGTGGATAATCATCTCACATTTCACAGCCACATCATCAAAACCTGTCAGAAGGCCTACAAGGTACTAAGATTTGTCATAAGGCATTCTTCTGGTTTTCATCATATTGAATATATCGTAACCTTATTTAACTCTTTGGTCCGTAGTACTCTTGAAAAAATTGCAGTATTTTGCTTTCCATATGAAGCTAGTTATCTCCTCATTCATGGTTTTTAAATTACAAAATGTATGGACTTAATTTCGGTGGGAATTGCTTTGCTCACGCAATTTTTAAAATTATTATATTATAACGTTGACAACCCCTGTATCTTGAGTTTAGTAGCGCTGATACTCCTGACTGCTACATTAGAGGACAATGTCATAGTTTATTTCATCTGCCCAGAGCGTGCACGAATATACTACAACGCTCACCTTTTTTTTATGCACAAATATTGTTTAATGCAGCTTTGCGAGACATGTGCCTAGTCTAGATATTTTTTTCTGCTCCATTGACTGCGTTAGAAATGGAATTATGTAGCTACTTGGTGGTTCACGACTAATCACTAGTTAGAATTATGTAGTTATTTGGTGGTTCACGACTAATCACTAGTTAGAATTATGTAGTTACTTGGTGGTTCACGACTAATCACTAGTTAGAATTATGTAGTTACTTGGTGGTTCACGACTAATCACTAGTTAGAATTATGTAGTTATTTGGTGGTTCACGACTAATCACTAGTTAGAATTATGTAGTTACTTGGTGGTTCACGACTAATCACTAGTTAGAATTATATTTATTCTAATTACTGTGTGTTTCTGTTTTAAATGTTAGTATTACTATTTTTGAATCCTATTATTCTTATGTACTTGTATTTAACCATTTGTTATAGTTTCCACATGTTCACTACTTTCGGTATATCTGTAAGTTGGGCGTGGAATTTTCACGAAATATGTAAATAAATAGATATATAGATAAAATAAATTAAAAGTGTGGTGTTGTTTGGTAGGTCTTTCTAAAAGCAACGTTTGCTTTGGGAACGAAATTAATGTTTCGGTTTCGAGATATTTGCTTTCAAATTCACAATCGAGGCTCTACAATCGTCCGTTCTTCCCTTCCAATTTATAAGATATCCTTCCAAAAAATGTGAAAAACTTTTTCTTAACAAATTCTTTACATGTAAATTGTAACAGACACATACTATTTACGTTGTATGTTTTTAAAAATGTATTTCATAAAATTATGAAATTTTGCTTAGTTGAAAAGTCATCATCGTTCTATATGAGCATAGATTTAAAACTATATGTTTTTAAAACAACTGATACCTATAAAATTTTGGGAACTCTATCAAGGGTATGTCCGGCCTGTTCTTGATAATTTTTTTTTCATTTTGTGTCATTATTTATTCTAGCTTTCAAACTTTTTTGCAATGGGTTCCCAACCCTATTCATTTTCCAACAAAAAGTTCAAAACATATTTTGAGAATGTGTTTTGAGTGTCTGCATCATTGGTTTAATGATGCAGACACTAAAACATATTCACAAAATTTTTGGAAAAACCTATGGAATCCTTGACAAGTAATTGACAAATTTCCTCATTTATTGATAATTGTGCAAATTGTTAATTCGGTGGACATCAATTGGACTTCATCAAATTTTACATGTAACACCAATATTCTTAGTCTGTAAAAAGTTCAAAGATCCGAAATCTTCAGTTTTACAGTTACACACTTTATATGTTGAGGTTCATTCAATAATGCAAGATGCAGCACACTGGTAATATTTTTGAAAATTTTTATTATGGACTTGGATATATGTACATGATTGTATCCTTCCATATGTACATGATTGTATCATGTGCAAACTACAACTCCTAGAGAACTGCTGGTCTATACATCTGACACACGCTGGACAGGTTTTTTATTCCATTTACTTATATTGTTTAGGCAAAGCTTTATTTTTTTAGCTTTTTTTTTATAAAATTCATCAAAATTCTCCTTGTGTTCAAGTAGGTTTTGTAGCGGTGTAAATTTTGAGGTATTTGCATATTTCAATGCATGCTTCATTTTTGCAATCTCCTCTGAATATAACCGAGTACCAGACGGAGATGGAGCACAGCTTTTTCAATTAGTTGAATGATATTCTCAATTCTCAGTGCAAATTTAAATGTTCTTAATTTCCTTTGCTCATATGAAATTTAACAATTATAAAGAGATTTTGTACTTGTTTAAAATTTCTAACATAATATCGCTTGTCATTGTAGTATTTGAAGCTTTCAACACACTGTGTCCTTATTACTAACCCACTACTGATGTACATGGGCAAGCAATGAACCAGAAGTCATATGCCAATACGATAGTTTGCCATCGGACTTGATGAGTCACAGATTTTAGTTCAAGTAATATTTGCACACTAATCTGCTGTAACTAAAGGGAAGATTTTATCATTTAAAGTTCCCTTAACTCTATTCAACCATATTTCAACATAGGTAACACTTTATTATAACTGCCAAGTCACAAGGCAGTATTTTTTGTATGCGCATACATTTCACTGAAAATAAAAAATTATACCAATATTCACTAAATTTATAATTTTTTTACATTCCGCTGTATTGTTTTGCACACTTTTTCGTACTGTAGTGAATGCAGTTTTATGTCTCCGACATTGTTATTTTAAACATCCAATTTTTTTTTAAACAATATAAGCGGAAATAGTAGATCACTCCTATTAGTAGAACAGTAAATACCTTATATACCATCCATCATGTAAAATAACAACTCCATCACCACATTGTTCCAGGACGATCGAGAACATTCCACCAAACACCGTGTTGTTGATATATTACCGTCTCAAATATGCCGAGCTGCTGGGCGCTGATGCGCTTAGTTCTTATCTAGACGAGAAGGTTTCTTCAGAGAAGGGTGAGGACTATTGAATTATATCTGTATCACTAGAGCATGCGTAACATGATTACCTAAAAAAAATTATGGCCAACTCCTTCAACATCTTACTTCGTTCAAATTATAATTCACTGTTATTAGTACTTCCCACTGAAGCTTTCATTTATAGTTTATAGATTATTCATGGAAAATAATGTATTTTTACTGTCTTTAGAAATATTCTTTTCTTTATCGATTTCCTTAAACATAGTTATATAGTTTTTTCCTTAATCATAGTCACAATGATAAAAGTACAGAACTTAATTGTTTTTATATTCTGTTAATTAAAATGATATTATTGTATACTAGCGTGACCCGTGCGAAGTCTTCGCATTATTTATTCCATTATGAAGCTCAGATGACAGATCAAACAAATATTTTACTAAAATTGACATATAGAGGCGCAAGTATCAAAAGCATTGAGCTAAAGCGCCACTTTATTTATACATGAGTGGATTTGAAATTAAACAAAAATTTTACCGACCGTCAATCATATTGACGTTGAGCCGTTAGATGGCAGCATTGCTGGTTTGTGTATATAATTTTAATAATTAATTAATTTGCAAAAACAATAGCAATAATAAATTTTTTAGTTGTGGATGCCGGTAGAGCAAACAATTATCTATAAAATGATATATAATTTATGTGGATTAGTTGTGAGGTTTTTTCTAAAAAGGGAGTGTAACATCTTAACCTTAGCGTATTAATATATATGATATGATGATGATGATGATTGGGGCGCGGAATGAAAAAAAAATGCGGAAATCTATAGAATGCTATGTCACCTGATCCTAACAGACGTCATACACTACGTCCACTGATGTATAGGAGCTCATAAATATATGTGCCTACTATCTATCTAATTTAATAATCTAATAAATATATTTGCTTACTATCTATCAGTTTCTAACAAATTTAATTCTATTTTATGTTTATGTGGCTATGTCGCAGTTCATAAGACAATTGCATGCATGTAGCAATGACTGCAATAGAAGATTGTTACGAGGCATATCTGAAGTCCTGTTCATGACACCAAATGGATATCATATGGTACCTTGTACACCAACATTGGACAACAAATGCAAACAAGTTCAAGATCATATTCTGCGACAGGACATTCATCGAGCTCCATTTGCTGCACGCCCACTGGACATTGCACCGACCTACTGGAGATGTATAAAAGATATTCAAATGCAAGGTTTTTGAATAATTATTTACAGAAGCGTCTTTATATGTGTATGAATGTAAAGATATTGGCATTTATTGTCAAATTTACTAATAAGGGTAATTTCATAAAACATATTTAGACACACGCAAGTGGAAAGCTGTACAAGTGTGGCATGTGACTATACACAAAGGTGAAATGCCCTTTACATTTAACTTGTGTGATGCAAGGTTTACAGATAATAGTAATTTAATTATGCACCTGAGAATGCACACAGTCGAAAAAACCTTCAACTGCACCAAATGTGATGAAATATTTATACAAAATGGTAGTTTAATCAAGCACATTATTAGAACACACGCTGATAAAAAACCTTTCAAGTGTGACGTGTGTGGTGTAAGTTTTATACAGAATAGTAATTTAATCATGCACATGAGAACACACACGGGTGAAAAGCCCTACAAGTGTGGCAGGTGTGCCGCGAGATTTGCGCAAACTAGTTATTTAACTAGGCACATGAGGACACACACAGGGGAAAAGCCCTTCAAGTGTGGCGTGTGTGATGCAAATTTTACACATAATAGTAATTTAACCACGCACATGAAAACACATACAAGTGAAAAACCCTTTATGTGTGACATGTGTGGTGTACGTTTTACGTTTAATGTTAATTTAACCACCCACATGAAAACACATACAGGTGAAAAGCCCTACAAGTGTAGCACGTGCGATGCGAAATTTGCACGAACTAGTCATTTAACTAGGCACATGACAACACACACGGGTGAAAAGCCCTACAAATGTATCATGTGTACAGCAAGATTTGCAATAACTAGTCGTTTAACCGAGCACATGAGAACTCATACAGGCGAAAAGCCCTACAAGTGTGGGATGTGTGATGCGAGATTTTCACGTACTTGTCATTTAAATACACACATGAGAACACACACAGGTGAAAAGCCCTTTAAGTGTGATGTGTGTGGTGCAAGTTTTACACAGAAAGTTAATTTAACTACGCATGTGAGAAAACACACAGGCAAAAAACCGTACAAGTGTGGCATGTGTGCCGCGAGATTTGCTGTAACTAGTTATTTAACAATGCACATGAGAACACACACTGGTGAAAAACTGTACAAGTGTAGCACATGTGATATTAAATTCACACAGAGTAGTCATTTAACCACCCACATGACAAGGCATCATTGAAAATAATAAAGTAATCTGCCTCTTTTTAAAGCATGATTTGTGTGTGTACATACATAGTTCCGTTCACTTTGTCTGAACTTATAATACTGTCCGGTACATATTTTTGTATCAAATTGCTTTTTAACGATGAACCTTAAAATTAATTTTAAAGTCACATTGAATCGATTGTATATGAAGTACAAAGAGAACTCGCACCATGATGGTCCCACGTACATATAGCTTCGTAAAAAAGTTTATAAATGTAAGGGTACCTAATATTTCTATTAAACTATTTCCAAATATTGATATTATTTTCTGCTGTGTCATAAATATATTTCATATAACTTGCCTTGGATGTCTTATTTCATTTATCTATGCAAGTTGACCAAAATAATTTTGATTTGAAGTACTTATAAGTTAAATGTAACCAGATTTATTAGATTTTTTAATAAATGAGTTGAAGTTTATAAGGATGCATACTGGGCAGCGATTTCGATACTCTTATTGCTTATAAAAAGTATATTTCTCTATATTCCAGTAGGATTTTAAAAGCCTTCAATCCACACACTCTAGAGGTTTACAGTTATAAATTTGTAGAGAAATTTCAAAAATGTTGAAATATTTTTCTTCTTATTCCATATATTCACATAAGTCTTCCTATAAAATTTCATACCATCAGAAACATCACTGTGAAAAGTGGTATTTCCACTTTAAAAAGTTGAAGCACTCGGTTAACGAATGAGTGATTCTAAATAGATCTGGTTTATCTAATTGTAACTAAAATCACGACTGTTACAATAAATCTGTAAAGGGTCATAGAAACCTAGTATGCATATATGAAACTTCATAAGTACGCTATGATAAAGTTTATCTTTATTTCTATATCACAGTTTCCAGACTTTCCTCTATTGCTATCCTAAACGCTTCATGTGTATCGAAGTTTAAGTTTTGAAATCTTCTAAAAAGTTTTCATGATCTGTCATTGAATGTATGAGGGAATGAGTGTAAAAGCTATGATATTAATTATATATGTCCAATATTTCGGAGACTATTATAGGTATCCATAACTTCGTGTTGATAACACTTTAGAATTAAGTATTTGTCCCTCCACATTTTATGTATAGAGACAGACAGATTTCTAGAATTCGCTGAAGCTAATATACGTCGGTGTCAATACAGCTGTGAGGAGAATCAAGTAAATGGTGCAATGTCCAGACGTGTAGGACAGATGGATATAATGAAGTTGTTAAGATTCAATTTTTGCACTTCATCATGGAACCCTAAAAACTGGTGTGTTTAGTAAATAGATTCTTTGAAAACTACATGGAAAAACACTGTAATGGGTTTGCTGCTACCCATCACAATGTTTAGTCATATATAACAAGATACTCCCCTCTGAAGACTAGCTTAAAACAGACGCATTGTTAAAACTGTTAATGAAAAAACTGAAAAATTTTCTGATCAATTAATGTATTTGGCACGTTGAGGATTTAGTATCACAGAGAAAATATTGCTACTAACCAAATCACCACAATTGAAACATATAAAGTTCCCACCTATAGCTCAAAGTCGGTGGACTGCTAAAACAAGTTCCACTGACGCAAACTTATATGCAACAATACAATCTGTATCTTCATTATACAAATATTATGTAACCTTGTGATTTTGAAGTTGCGTACTATACATGCACCGAATGTATGCTTAATTACTCGCAATATTTTATACGTTAGAAAAGCTTTCACAATTCTGCATTCATTTTTTTGTAACCGTATATAAATCTTCATATTCCTTACTGTACTAATTATCACCGAGCGTAATGAACTTAAAACTTGTTGACAAGTATACAATTTATTATCAAGATAGGTATGTTCATATGAATGCTAATGTAAAATGATATTTTAGCGTTTTTCGTAACCATACTTGTTCTCAATACAAATTTAAGCATTCTACAGGCCTTGATAACAATTCCCTCAATGTGAAGATTAAATTTTTATCTATTGTTAAATACACTATCAAGGTCACGCATGTGATCTTCAACAATAGATAACATTTTAATCTTCACATTGAGCGGATTTTAACCAATAACTGCAGCATACTTGGGTTTGTATTGCAAACAAATACAATCTCTAAAAATGCTAAAACTTATTTCATTTTATTTATAACTCTTGTACAATCACAACTCAAGCTGTTGTTTTCTGGAATACTATCTTGTTCTTATAGTATGGAGAGCATAAAAAAACATTTATAATAGCTTTACATTATCGTACCGTAGGTTCTAAACAACATTGCAATACCTTGCTCTATAAATTTAAGTGTGACTGGCACCTTCGATCATTGGAAGTCATTATTAGAGTTAATGGTTCTTTATAACATTTGCCATAGTAACTACGATAGTCTGTTTTTATTGAGTCAGATAAAAATTCACATAATTAAACTTCAACTCGAGGAGAAGTCTCTCAATAATCTCTTGCCAGTTCACACATTTAGTTCAGGTCAGGTGTGTGGTCAGACGTCTTAATTAAACATTATTGTCATTTCTAAGTTCTTATGTTGATGGCTAAGTTATTTTTATTCTATAACCTTGATGTTGTTATCTATAACCTTGATATTTGTTAATTATTGTATGTCGTATTGTCTAAATTATTTTATTTTGTGTTTTATGTATTTTTAAGATATATTGTGTTTTTTAATTTGTTGTTAGAGATTGTTTTTTTTTATTTGTTGTAAGAAATTGTCAGAATATAAATTTGTATACACTTTAATATTTGTAAGATATGGCTAGTACTTTATAAATAAATACACATGTCATAAATAAATACACATATTCTTAAAGCTTATCATCGATACAATATTTGATGATAAGCTTTAAGAATAAATGTATTCCTTTGTGTTTTGTACTAGCTAGAGTTTAAGTTATCTCAATTAAAATAAAGTTGTATTTTTATTAAAACCAATGTTTCAATGCTTAATTGGCGCAGTCTCTAGAATTGTTAAAAATCGAAAAAATGTTTGCATCTGGCTTTGTAGAATTTTTGGAAGTACGTATTAACATTTTAAAAGCAATTTCAAACCATAAAAAAACATGAATGTATACATCCAGTAGATGGTAACCAGCGACTACAGACAGAAACCAAAGGAAGAGATACGAGAACAGTGGCTGTATGGTGAGTAAAACTATTCCCTTTCTGTCCGTTCACATAATTAAATGACATCTTTCATTAAGTACACCCATAGGATATGGACGTGGCTAAGTCGCAAGAGTTTCTTGTGTCCCAGTTGTAATTTTAAAAACATCCCGATCAATTGAACTCAAACCTTACTATAATTACCTGTATAATGGCGTCACAGTTTGGAAATCAGTATATTTTAATAATTTATATTCTAATTAAAATTTTTTTTATACAATCCCCACTGAAATGATGAACATTATCCACATATTGCATTATTAATGCACATCCGGATAGAGGAGTTCAAAATCTTATAAGGAATCTTTCTAGGTGAAGCTGTGGCAACAGTGATCAGCATAGCATATTGACATGGAGTGAACTCAAAAGACTACTAAAGCAAAGTTTTTATGACCCGCGTAGCGGAGGTATCAAACCATTAGAATTAATGAGCATAAAAATGAAATTCGGCAACGTTATATGATTTAATACAATAGGATACAAAACATAGTGGTTTTATTGTAGAGAAAAGCAAATCTTGTAGAGGTATACGCAAGTGGAAGAGCTAGTAAAACAGTTACTTATTCAAACATGACATTGAATGTATTTCCGTGTAACTTTCCACCTGCCTTAAGCCAGTAATTTAAAACTATGGAAATGCCACAAAGCTATAAGATGCGTGGAAACTATATTTTTATATCTATGTAGATAATAAGGCCTTGATAGTTAATTTTTTTAACTTGGAAATTATTTTTTTCATTAATGAGTCACGTGTGAGAGTCAATTCTGTAATAAAAAAAATTCAGCTAGCTATTTGTAATATACTGGATACCCGTGCAGCAATGTAATACCAATTAGCCATCAAAAATACTATGAGTATGCACCTACTACTTTAAATGTGCATTATAAACGCATATCACATTTGTGAGTACAATGTCAATTTAAGATTTTACCACTTTTTCACATGTCATCCCCGTTACTTAATGTGTTCACTTTATCAAACAGTAGTAAATGTAGTTAGCCAGGCATTTGTTGATAAAAATATCCAAACATGTTTTGAAATTATAACTTTGATATGTTGAAATATTTAGATTCAATATTAATTGATTTACAAAATAAGTTGCTTCCAAAATACTTTAAAATTTTTTATTTTTTTTTGTACATTTCTACTCCACAGTAACATTATTGGCTAAATTTTCAGCCATTGTTAATATTGTATGATAACAAAAAAATATAGAATTTGTTAAAAATTCATATTAGTATTATGGAATGTTAGTAAGCTTGTATATATTTTAATTTTTTACTCATAAACAGGACTTTTTCTACTATTTTTTTCTTGTTTACGTATATTTGCCGTTATATATATTTTATAAATAATTATGTTATTGGTATTTTGTTAAGATAACATTTTTTCTTAAGAATGCAGCCAATAAAATATTTGACAAAAACAAAAACCAATCACATCCTCACAATATCCCACTAACAGTAGAAAGTTTTGTTTGCTTGTTTGTATGTTTACTTTTAGAGGTTCATGTAAAAACTAATCTGACTGACATATAAGTATCACAATTTGATTACCTACTTTTCCACATTGTCATAGATTAAATAATATATAAATGTCTTGTATAATTATAACGGTATTATTAAAATGTCCACATAATTGGAGAAAACCTCTGTGATTTAGTTGCTTTCATGCGGAATGCTGGAAAGAAGATATATTATAGACGTATATATATAATATAATACGTATTAAAAACATGTATAGAAAAGTCTGAATACAATATTGTCAGGCTCTGAATAGTTTACATATTTGAATATTTTTATCACATTTTATTGGCTACATTTCTACGGTATGTTAACAAATTTTCTATATATGTAGAAGTTGTTACCACAGATAACTGTTTTAAGTTGAAAAAGTGGTGTGTGGAACAAAAATGGTAAAGTTTAGGTTGGTTTATTAAATCATAATACAATTATTTTTTGAGCATTTTTAGAAAAAGGAGTTTATAATTTAGTTCAATGGCTTAAGCGAAATTGAAAGGTTTTTACTATGGGAAAATGGGCACGCTTAGCGTGAGAATGTCAAATCTAGAAGTACGTTATTGAAAAAATGTATGTCAATAAACATTAATCAGGTAACTTAATTGTAAACTTATGAGGTCGGGCGTGCCCCTATTATCATTTTAGATACTTTTTAGTGGTGAATAAACAAATTTAGACTTACGAATTGGCCATAATAGTTTTACTACAAGTTGCTCGCATGTCCCTTGAACTCTGGTTAGCTGGAAGTTTGTCATGGCTCCAGTTTAATTAGGACAAAATTATCACCTGATTATTTCTAATTACAATCCCTGAACGATCTGTTTTGCACCAGATGGGTTTATTGAAATTTATATTGCTTCCACTTGCACAACACACTGCCACAAGTAACATTATAAGAAAATGAATAGAGTAATAACGGTAGATTTTGTCAAAAATCTGATTTATCAGAGGCTAATTAATCTTTTTATACATTTATATAAACAGACATCCAGTGTACCCATATAGAACATGACCCCATTTCAATTACATGTAAACGTTGCAACTTTTTTGCAACAAAAAAGGAAACTGTATCTTGAATCTTCGTTCAAATTCAGAATTCTCTCTTTTCTATTTTGGCTAAAAGTAGTAATTGATGACTCAAAATGACTTATTTTCAATGAAGTTATGTTTCGAGGAAAGTAAAACATGTTTTAAGGTTTCCCTCACTAATTTTTTTCTGTCAATATTGCGTTCAGATTTTTACACACAAAGGTAAGAACTTCGTTTTCAGTCCATACCTAATATAATAAGAATTTGTGCTTGACGATAGTACTGGTACCGAGAAGGTAATTAATTAAGGCAATGGGGAAACAGCTACACAGACAAAATAATCGTTTATTTTTTGTTAATTGTGACCAAATTTTTCATCGTACAAACAAAATTAAATCAGTGCTCAAAAAAGTTTTTTAATTGCTTGAAAAAACGGGACCTGAACGGGGACATTTGCAATTACATGACTTCTACCAAAAGTAAAGTGAGTAAGTTATAAAATTGTCTACAATATCATACAAAAGGCCATAAAATATGAAATTCTTAATAAATTAGGTGTGTCATTGTGTGATCCAAAAACGTGAGATTATATTAATGTTCGTTGATTGCAGGAGCTGACGTATATGTTTTTCATTTAGAGTTTAATGAAGGATTAGTTACTAAAAATTTTATACTTACGTATATCACACTATTAAAGATAAAACTGAAAATGAACAATACAGAAGACTGAGTGGTTTTTTTTTATGTATGATTATGTATACTCTATACAAATAAATAATATTGAAGTGTCTGATGGAACTATGACAGGTAGGTAGAAGACCTTTCAAGGAATTATCTAGACTACTTCTTAGTAAATAAATATTTAGGGTTCCTACATTAAAATGTAAAACTGTCGACATTAAGGGTAATGATATATTGCGCATAGCATAAGCAATAATTACTAAACAAGTCTGCGTGAGCATCACCAATGTGCTGTTACTGTCACCCCCGATCGTTCCCGTGGGCGCTATCCATACACGTGCATCTTCATAGCTCCATGCCGAACGAAGCTTTGTCACAAGGGCTCCTGATCACACGGACTCAAAATATGTGAGCAAGCAGGTTAATGGGTATTACCGTATCGCATCTTGAGAATATTTTTCAATATAAGCAGTAATCATTAACAGATTAGTAGGCCATGTAAATAGTTTTTATAATAATTGGTTTGGGGGTACTTATAAATTTTGTTTCTGGTTTTGTAGGTCTTATTCCGTTTTCAATAAGTTTAGTAACTTTTAATTTAGTTAAGTAATCGTTTCGTTCAACATTAAATAGGTAGGTTTGATTAATGGGCATTCATTTGTGTTAAAAAAAAAAAGGGGTATGAGATTTTATATGCGAGTGTGGACCCATAGCTTACCATATGGTTCTTATATCATAAATTTAAAAACTTCAAAACTATCTAAATTAGTCACACTTAAAGTCAAGTCGAATAAGAAACACCCTCGTGTTTCTGATAAGATTTGACTTTTTTGGCGTTGACTAATTTATATTTAGAGTAAATTATTTCCTTTGATTGCTATATATGAAAATGGCTTTCAACTGTCAACCTTTTATCGTAAAACTTTAGCCTAATTTTCATGGCTTCTTCATGGAGACGTATTTTGACAGTGCTTTGTTTGAAAAAAATGGTAAATTGCAATAACTTAAGAAACTTGATTTCTTTTCTCAAAATTTCACATGAAGGAAGTTACAGGGCACATCTAACTTACTAAGGTAATATTAATAAGTACTATCCAAAAGATTAAACAATATTTAATGAATAAATATTGCTCTAGACCAGGCGGTTGCGATAGATAAATGTTTAGTTTCGTCAATGTTTTCTAAAGCAAGGCTCGAAATAAAGCGACTTAACCATTTTCTTCAAAGGCACTTGAACCACTGAACTAGGTAGCGCTATTGGACTTACTAATATAGAAAACTTTTGGCATTTTGAAATATTTAATATAATAGTTTTAGACATTAAAAATTAAAAAATTCGTGAAATGATACCTCTAGCTTATATTATATATTTTTTGTTACTAAATAATTGTTTTATTTGCTATTAAATACTAAATATACAAAGAATTATATTTTTTTGTTACTAAATAATTGTTTTATTTGCTATTAAATACTAAATATCCAAAGAAAAAATTAGTAATATCGATACTCATTCTTTGAATATTTTATAAATTGTTTTCCATAATATTTGAATGAAACTACTGCAAATGGTATTGTCATGTCACTTTAGAAATATATACACTTAGTTTTAAAAGAAATTCCCTCTCACTTTTATGAACTCGTCTTAGAGAGACTAGCTTAGCATGTCAGTCTGTCGTCAACTTCTCAAAAAATATTATTTTCGTAGGTCCGTTTATGTATGTTAATCAAATTTAATTAAAAATATAATTTATCATGCTTCAATGAGACAGTTATAACTTTTTGGAAACATGAAGGTTTATAACAAAATATCGGTTGGTGTTATCGATAATCATGATGAAAATAATTCAAATTCAATTAAATTGATAAAAAGTGTGTACTGGTACTGCAAACTAAAATCTAATCCCCAATTTCCTTTACAACCTGAACTGTATCGTTTGTTCTTTTTAAATTTTTCAAAAGAAAATTGAAAATTACGTACTTTCACATCCACTGTAACCTCACCTATCATTGATCAACAGTCAAGCCATCCACATTTTGGCAATTTCAACATATTTTATTTTTCATGTGCGTGTGTGTATTCTTAAGATATTTGGTGAATGTAATGTGTGTAAAATTTTATTGCAGATGAAGAATAAAAATAAACATCTCCACCTTTCAGAATCTGCTCGTCTCATGTGTGCAGATCTTGAAAAGTGAAGATGTGTACTTTTATCCCTTTAGTGAGATACCCATCTAATGAGACTACATTTTATTATGTCAATGATTTACTTCACAACTTATAATTAATACAAGTCAACTCGATCATCACTGTAATGACTGAGCGACTTTAATTGTTTATGAAATTTTCTGAATGAATAATGCAGACACTTTATATGCATTTCAAATTTAGGTCAGCATTAGTAGGTATTGCTACCAGTTACACTATTTATATGTAATGAATTTCTTTTCATTAAAGAAATCCACAAGACCTATTGTAATCAATAGAAAACACGAATGTGTTACAAGATGCATATCCTGTAACACATTCTTTAAACCAATAAGCTGAAATTACAGTGTGCTTTCTGTGTCTCATAAAGTTAATCAAAAAGTTTTTACAGCTTCAGCAATAAACATAGACTAACAAATACATTGTGCGCTTAGGACATTCCAACATCACACTACGTTTTTGAGTTGATTAACTCCTCCCACATGTGTGCCATAACCATTGTGATGGTCCGCTTTCTTTCAGATCTCAAAACATTTAAACGAGAACACATTGATTAAAATGATTCAAGCTTATAAATTTATTGACAATGTTAGAAAACCTGTAAAAGAAGCCGGTGATTGATCTGTAACTCATTATAGGTAAATGCAAATACACCCAGCCATTTGGGTAATTAAATAACTAAGCCAAGAGGTGGTGACATTTTGAAAGTGGTTGTTGCGTTATGTTTACCATTACATTCTCGATATTAATGTTTATTATTTGATGCATAGTTATTATTATTGGCAGATATATATTGTATTTATTGAAATATTTACGTAATGAACAATATTTTTTTTCATTAAAACAAACAAAGTATGACGTAATAGTGAATAAATCAGTATACATTTTATCTGAAATATTGTAGTAACATGTAATGAAAATATTTTAATGAACAGTTTCATAACGAATATGTAATTTATTTGTTAATTGAGTAAGTAATGTTCGATAATTTTGGATTTTAAATTCGATTCATGCAAAATTTTACTTTTTTTTCTACTCACCTGTTTATTTAGTTTTGAACTGTTGGAAATGTTGATTTATCTCATTAACAGTGGTATATCATATTTATTGGTATAACAGATATATAAATATCTGTTATGTGTGGAATTCAACGGAAAATTTGCAGAATCCTAAAGTTACCATATCACCCCTCAAATTTATGGAGAACACATTAACTTGCATACATTTGTTCAAGTCTAATTTGTATACTACCACCATTATACTAAGTTACCCCTTTGATATTTACATTTTCTTACGAATTGTGGTTTTTCCCAATGAGTTTTAATTCGGTAATATTTGGATAAGTTTTGTTAACTTGAACTTGGCCATATTAATAGATTATGAAACTACTGAATGTTTCAGCTTGGTATTGTTATTTGGAACTGAAAATCATTGCATTTTCATTGGCTTTTACACAAGTAGAAAATTGACTATTATCGTTATACCTAAGGGAACACTTCTGGGATGTATATGACATAGAAATGGGCTTCAACTCTATAGGTTCCCTGAAGACCACATGATCTTAAGTATTCATAATACCTACTCGAACCATTACATACCCGTGATCGGTCCTGGCAGTACATCCTCAATGACGGCCCTAGGTATGGTAGATAGAGTTACTGAGTTGAGAAAGACAATATGACTTGAGATCCTCTCTCTTTGCTTATATGTATATATGTATATATATATATATATATATATATGTATATATATATATATATATATTTATATATGTATATGTATACATTTATTTATGTACGTATTTTGATTAATTAAGCTTAGAGGGATTTATTAACAAGATGGCTCAAAATTTCAAAACAGGTTGGCCTATGTTTAAACATCTCAACGTATATGCCATAACCATAATGTCAATGAATTTTTATGTCAATCATTCTCTTAACAATAATGTTAATTAAGACAACAATACTAAGTAAATGTTTGCATGCCAATTATCAAACTGACTTCGTAAATATGTTACAATGGAATTTAAGACAAGGGTTAAACAACATTTTTGGAAACAAAAAAAATTTTTAAACTGATAATTTTTTTATTGCAAATCACATTTTTTTTTATTGCAAAACTCTTTTTATAATAGAAAAACATTTTGTGAAGATTCAGTAAAGCATTCATACATTTTTATGTGACTCTGCTCTCAACATATTCTAATTCTGTTAAGTAATGTGGGAGTTAAAATAATTTTCCTACTATATGTTATCCCTACTCTCTTACACATAAATTATCTACCACAACTTTTCATTAGTCTCATTTTTCTTCTGATGTGAAAAATCATGGCCAAAATGATTGTTTTCACATGACATCCTTAGGTAAATGACCTTATTCATATGTATTTCTTTATAATACACTTTCTCAAAGTTGATATGTTTTCTTATGCTTAGTCTTTCACAAAACTAAGGTTTGTATCTTGGCAATGCTTTACTTGATATTGGTTCTTTATTTTCCTGAGCTGCTGTATTTTTATGCTGCTATATTGTAAATGAAAAATTTCAGCGGAATACACGTAATTAACTTAGATCTCAGACAGATCAAAATTGAAGAAAGTGCTACGGTACAATAGACTAAGGCGCTTTATGGGTTAAATTTTTGAAGAATGTGTTCTGAGATAACTATGATGTTTTTAATGTATCTAAGATGTTTTTAATGTATCTATACTATACCTATTCTGCATAGTAAAGATACTTTAAAAACATGATATCACCGTGAGAATCTGGCATGTATAATGTATATAGCATTTGGATTTCAGAAGCTAGGTGTATGGACAAGTGTTTTTGAACTCGGCATAGCTTCGGATTTCAATAATTTTGCTGTCCAACAATTTAATATTCCATAAAGAGAACTTGTCCCAGGTTTTTTAATATATATATTTTTGATGAGATTGGTATTCTCATTGAATAGTTGGTGAGAATTCAAAAGTGGATGAACTTCTCAAACCAAATGACAGAAATAAAATTTTAAAATGTTATAAAAGATTAAACCTCACAAACATTTGCTTTCTCATACCCATTCATATTTCTTATACAATGTTTGATTATTTAGCTAGTAAAGTTTATTTCACGTACAATTTTACTGCCTCCATTACGTTTGATTTTGAATTTATTATGTTTTTATAATACTTTTCTGTCATAAAATATGTAAATTTATCTGTAGATAATTTCTTAGAGAATATATTTCACTTTTCATCAGTTTTTATTTGACGACCTTGTCAAGATTTTTATAAAGTTTATCTTGGTGTTAAAATTTCTTGCGTGATCAAATTTAAAAATTAATAACTAGAGGAATACTAGTTCTGTAGATATCCTAAGTCCAAAATATCATCAGTTATTTTATACAACGGGTGTGGAGGAAGACATTGGACCATAGAATTCTATAAATGTACCACCAAACATCATAAATTTAACAATTCCATTCATGCTTAAAATGACAATGAAGATTCTGGGATGTTACCAATGTGGGAGACATTAATAACATCCCAGAATCTTCATTATCCATAGATCTAATATTTTGGCACCATCACCATATAGTGTTGCTCATTTGTATGTGTGTGGGTGTGTATTTTTAAAGATATTTGGTTTTTTGTTTGCAATGTGTAAAATGTTAGTGGTGAGGAATAAAAATAAAAACGTGCATATTTCCAAATTTCCTTCGCTTAAATATTTATAACATTAATAGTTCCTTTTATATTTTGACTGTTAACTTTAACACTTGATGGAACTTATGTATCATTCATTTCCAGAAATAATCTAAGCATTTTGGAATACAGAAATGCTAGATTAGCTAACCAATGCTATCAGCTTAGCTTTCCGTGGTGAGAATAAAAGGACTTTTATTCTTGGCATGGCTAACTGTCAAAGTAAGGAATGTTTTATTCTGTCGTACATTAAACCCATAAACTTTTTTTGAGTTTGTTACTGGCTGCTTTCCACGAATTTCTGTAAAAAGTTTTCACAAATGCTGATATTTAGATGGGTTTTGTCACTTGTAGTTTCTTCGTGTGTTGTAATATGTACGTGTGTTGTGCTTCCTGATACTCTATGGTACCCTATTTTAACAATTCGGCTTGATCTCTGGACACAGAGTTATCTATTTTTTTTGATGTCAAACCTGTTTACTTTTAGTGAGAATGTTTAAGTCTAGGTGAATGTAATTAATCCACTTATGCATTTTTGACGAACTGAAGTTAAACCCATTCGTATGTCATGTCAGACCCATTTGTATGTCATAGATAGAGATTACATTTTTATCTGTAACTTTTGTTGAAGAGGGCTCTTTCTCAGGAACTTTATATTGAGAATCGTACTGGTTCAGAGAGGTAAGGTAACGTAAATAAATTTCATTTAGATTAGTTACAAAGAAGTAGCCGTGGTTCTTAATAAACCCCAACAAAATTTGCATTTTAAAATATTATTTAAGTGACATGATATTTTATTTAGCACTTTTATTATTGTTAATAGAAAAGTAATGTTTTGATTTAATTAAAAGTAGCTTGAATAAAATCTACCACCTGATTCAGACATTTAGAAACTGTTAATTGTGAATACTGTGAATAATTTTTACACATCAGTTTATTCAATGGATATCGAAAAATCAATAGCATGAGGTCTTATATTCAATGATTTATTACACAAATTATAATTGCTACAAGCTAACCTGATCATGACTATTATCACTGAATTTATACAATAAATAGTAACACTTATTACAACTCCTCATTTGTTTATGCAATGCCATTATTACAAATCCTCATTTGTTTATGCACTGAATTATAAAGTGGCTACAGTGCAGATTAAATGTAAATGTGTTATCTGGTATTGCAACACTTAAACTGTGACGCATTTAGAGAGTATTGCATTGTATATGAGAAATGAACATTCTAAAATTTCGGTAATCATGAATAGTCATTATGCCGTGAATCCTTTATAAAACAGATGGGAATACAGAAAATCGATCAAACCTCTATATAAAAATGTCTTTAATATCAAATGATGATGGACAATCGGACAAATGCTATTATTGTAATGGTCAGTTGTTTATAGTTTTTAGAGGAAGTTTTTGCAGCTATACAATTTAATAGTTTAAGGTGGTGTATTGTCTACTTTATAGCTGCAGTTGAAATTATTGCGTATGGCTGCAATTGTTCTTATAATGCACATTGTTGATGTTAATTAAAATTACTGACTTACTTATCGTTGACAATTATAAATTTTTATAGACTTAAAGCACAATGTAGACAACCAACAACAATCGGAGAAGCTAGTACATATGATATTTAATACTTTGACACACATGTCCTCCAAGAATCAGCCCTAAGAAAATAATTGGAGTGACTGTGGCTGACTCTCGCTAATTTGAAAAACACATAGAAAATATGAATTCACATGCACTAACAGTTTGAGTGAATATGTGCTCAAAGCTATAACATATATTTAATTGGCAGTGTTTGTATCATGACTTGTGCAGGAAGTTGGTGGAAAATCAGCCAATTGTTTGCCACCAACTCATCGCTTACAAAAGTTAGCTGTGCGTGTTACACATTAACTTGATTAATAAATTGATTTACGGAGTATCGATAAACTGACTTTTTACTTTGCTTTGAAGATTGAAAACATTTTGATTATCTGGACCGTAACAGACCAAAATTTCTTTTCTTCAGGATCCCAAAATTTTGGTCCTTTTGTACATTTATATTTACAGAAATAAATTTTAAACTGCTTGTAATTTTTGCTTATCGGCATTCAAATCATGAAAATTGTGGTGTGATTAGTGTTCACATACAAAGGAAATTAGCTATTAAAAACCTCTGTATCTACATGGCGAAGATATAGCCACCAGTTAAGCAATTTTCTAAAAAACGGGAAAGCATTGTTTTCGTCAATTGTCTGTAGTAGAAATCAGAGAAAGAAAAAAATTTCAACAAAATTTACATATTTCTTCTTGCATATCTCAACCATATTGGTCATCTATTTTAGAAATACTCTCCAATAGTTATTACCTGCACCTTGTTGTATGTGAGTATTAAATGTAGGGTGTTCTTGAGATATGGTATTTTGATTTTAGTTTTGATATATTGCAAAGAATTTTTTTCCCATTTTCTCAATTTATTAATCCCAATAATGTAGAGGATTTCTTGATGCACAAAAGAATGTTTTCTTTTGTAGAAATAAGTCGCAATTATGCTGTACTTCAACCCGCATACCTGCTGCATGTATAATATATTTGTATTTCCCATTTCTATGAAGTGATAAAAAATCAGTTTTTAGAAAAATGAGCTTCAAGTTTTCATACGGATTTGATAAGTAATTTTTAATAGTTTTTTTTAGCTTCAGAAAGATTTTCACTCGATCCAGGCCAGTATCCATTTGGCAGTATATTCTATAAAGAAAAACAATTTTTTATTTAAAAATACATCATTTTATATATCTTATGTATTATAATTTTTATATTAGTACTTTATATTAATATAATAATTTTTTCTGTACATTAATAGGAAAACCTTACAAAATATACAATTTGACAAAGAACCAAGTTAAAATTTCAATTTAAAATAGAATATCAATATTAAGAAATTGAATAAAAATAACAGCGTAACTCGTAAGTAAGCCTAGCAAGTGGAGCAGCAACGAAACTCGCAGGTTGAATGAGTGGAGAACTTTAAACTGGCCCAGTTCTCCTGCTTCTGTCATATTTATAATAAATAATAAATAAAATAAGTAATAAATAGGAAAAAATAAGTAATAAATTGCAAGGTATTGTAAAGAATTTAAGCAGCAGGTAAAAGATTTGTAATTTTGGAAATTACATTTGCAAGAGCGGAAAATAGGAGACGTTCATAAAAGGAAAAATGGTAAATATTAATTATATACTGCGACGGTAGCCGGCTTTGTATATTATGCACATGTAGATAAATGTAGTAATAAATTATTTTGTATTTCCTATCACGTACCACTTACTTCTCAACCTCTAGTGATTGGTAACTGCTGGTGATGGGTAACTTCTGTGAAACGTAATCAATACCTAGTATAAATATTGCATGCCACATCTGTCTTTCTCTTTGTGACTATTAATGTCAGAAACTACTAAACAGATTTCATTCTGATTTTCACCGATTGATAGATTTCATTCTGATTTTCACAGATTGATAGATTTCATTCTGATTTTCACAGATTGATAGATTTCATTCTGATTTTCACAGATTGATAGATTGAACCTGTTTTATAAATTAGCCGACTTATCGTAAATTTTCTCTATAAATTCAAAATGGAATAAAATCAACCATTGGGGACATTTTTTTGGTTTGCACAGGCAAACCATTAGAGATACATAAAAACAATATACAGCAGTATTGTCTGACTTTAGTAGTTTGCCTTAAGTAGTTTTATAAAATAGTTCATGATAGCGTTTACGTCCAAGCCATCGTGACAAAATTTACAGTTTATCAAAACAAATAAAAATCACACTTCCACTGTATTTTTAGCAATTAAATATGAGTCATTATCCTTTTAATTATTTGTGTTACTTTTGGTAATCTGAAGAAGATAAATATTATTCTTCATGTCAATTTATTTGAACTGTTGAGAAGTTATGAGACTGTCTTTGATTACGTGCAGAAGGAATTCTTATCACTACATATCACACAAAAGCCCCCGTTGCATTTTGCAGTCTGTTTTTGTGGTAATTTCTGTGTACTTCTATGATTTTAATTGTTTTGTGTAAATTAGACGAGCTATGACATTGCAGTCACAGAAAAATCAAACGTATGGGAGGTTTCTTGACATGTACTGTGTGAACAGTTAGATACATATGAAAACAATGCATAACAAGGCTGTTCATATCAAATAGTCCTACAGAAAAGTTAGTGACAACATACGTCTATTTATCAAAGTTAGCTATAACAACTATAACTACACTGCCGAAAACAGGTCGAGATGAAAAGTTTCCATTAATGAGAGTCACTTAGGAATTGCGAATACTTTGTAATTACCTCTATCGGAGTCCTAACACCAAAGTTGATCTTACATCTTTGAAAATGCAAAGCCATTTAGTTCAGCCTGATTTATTGAATTTGGTTTTTCTGTCAGAGTAAGAGATAAAACCATATAAAATTATTTCTTCCGTGTTTAAAGAGATTTCTTTTAAAGGTGATGAATTGCAATGTGATCTAAAGTCACATGCAGATGGTACTGGAACTGCCAGTTTACATGGTTAATTGATCTTTGTGCAGTTAGAATTTCTGGTAAAAATATTTTTATTTTATATTTCTTCATATATTTATATGTTTGCATTAAACAGAAGTAACAGCCAGCTGAGAAGTTAACTATAATTCAACGGAATACTGAAATAGTGCACTTTTAAAGATCCATTGAACCAAAATATTAAAATTTTTGAACATCTAATTTAACACACTTAATACGCTGTCAACTTGAAAATAATAATGATGTAAATACGCAATTTAAAAAAAAATGATTTGGACTTCTGTCACTGTTTAGTAACAAAGAAATCATTACAAACATAACAAAAGTTATTTGTTATTAATGACGTGTTGTGTTAACTTGAAGGAAAAAAATTAAAAATACATTTACAAAAACAATAACATACATTTAGTAGATAAACAAACAAAATTTCTTGAATAAATAGATGTTATTGCAAGAATTTGTTTACTGAGTTCAGTTACTGAGTTCAGCTTACTAAAATTGAAGCTGTATATATCATTACTATTCGAGTCGCATCACAAGGAAGCCTTAGAGCGATATTTTTTGTTTTATCTCGGGCAAGTGGGTCGGATGAAGGAACATTCCAAATGGTATTGGATCTACTGCAGTGAACCGTGGCAGCTGTCGCTTTTATTTTCAGAGATTTACAAAAAAAAATCTAAACAATACTGGATTAGAAAAATATGTAAAAAGAGGTTTGAATATGGAAATCGGCTGTAGCAGGAACTAGTTGATGATGGTGTTGAAAACGATTTTCAACAGATGGCTATAGATCAGTTTGAGACACCATGTTCACTATTCGGCAACCAAACACAAAAGTATGATACAAATTATTGTCAAACCATAACTGTGAAGGAAATATTAATTTAAGGCTTTAGCTACAGAAGACTCATACACTATTTTGCAGTATTTTTGTATCAAAGATTGTCCCCGATGTTTGTGAAGCAATAATTAAAAAGTATCATGTGAGAGTAAGTAAATTATATAAGATATCAATTTGCAGTAATAATTTTTGTCCATCTCGCTCGGCCGAGGCGCAAACATGATATACAACCATTCAGAGAGAGCGTGAGAAATATACTTAAGCACCTTTGAGTATGGATAAAAACAAAGGCCATGCGACTCAGTTATAGCACCCGAGCCCTTGCCCAGGCGAGGTACATCCACACCGAGTGAGGTTTGTTGGCTTGGACTATGTGAATCCAGCTATTTGGAGAAAGCTGGATTCATATCGCCAGTTTTACAGCAGAGCAGTAAATTCCTACAAAAACTACTGAGTGTTTCAAATATTACAATATATGTGTGGAGCACCCTCCAATATCGTACCACTTTGGTTGACAAGATATAAATATATATTTTATATGAATAAGAATGGAACACTCTGGGTAGGAAGGGGTTATGGGTTGATCAATGAATTTGAGAAATGTATAATTAGGTCTGCTATATCACTCTTGTTTTTAAATCTTCAAGCTAGAAACATTAGCTGTCTAATTACTATAGTACCTCAAAAATGAACGTTTTCTTAGTTCAAAAAAGCATTTATTGTTAGAGGTCATTTAGTCCTGTGAAGGCATTATTTCACACAACTTCCATATATTTTTAACAAGTCAAAAGGTGAACAAACCATACGTGATTGCCAAGCGACATCTAATGATATGTTTTGATATAATTTGAGTACAATTTTTCAATACATTTTAAACATTTTAATAATTGAATTGATGATTAAAATCAAAATGAAAGATTCTGGATATACTGCAAAGTGCCTGATATAGCTATCATGTGTGGGAAGAAAAATAATAAAAATTCTTTTATAAGTTACCGGGGAAAGATGAATCCTTGGCCCATCATAAGAAAGTGCGGCATTGGTTGTTTTTTATTGCTCTACAGGGGTGTTTAAACATTGGTGTCATGCACCCAGTAAGAGTTGTTCTACATAATAATAAAACAAAGTATAAAAAGTCAAATAAATTTAAAACATTACTTTTTGTAATGTAATCTGTGTAATTTGATAACGATAATTACTTATCCCTAAAAATAGCTTAATAAAATTTACAGGCTAAATAGCTAAAATGGTTAGATAATATTTGAATAAAGTGAGAAATAAAAATATTTATCGCAGTTTCTTCTAAATGTCAAAAAACTAATGAAAAAGCACAACAGAATGGTGTTATATTCATCAAAGAAATGTCAATGATGAAACCATTTTATTTTTTACAACTTACTCCACATAATGTAGATGGAACTTCTTGACCTATGGAAATAAATGTTATACCACCAAATTAGTCACTTAGTTTCCTAGTCTGTCTAAAAAAAGTCAAGCATCTATCACAGTTGTTCATGTCACCATAAAAAAGAACACATTGAACTTTGACTAAAATAAAAAAAAAAATAACTCTGAAACCACAAAAGTCCCTGGGAATGATTTAGTTAGGCCTTGACATTCTTTATACTTTTGATATTATTTCTTGGATGTCCTTGCATATATGTACATAAATACACACACACACACACAAACACACACACATATATATATATATATATATATATATATATATATATATATTTATTTATTGATTTATATACACATTTTCATTAATTAAGGTTATATGGAATACATTTTCTAGATATATTTCTCAATGTTGAATACAGGTACTATGACAAATTCGATTAACATTGTATACATGTATGATACAATCATAAAGACAACAGATCAATAATTGATTAAATGGAAGATTAATTTTCCTCTGACCAATGATGAGAACCAAGACAACAAATAAAACACAAATGTTTAGGTTGGTGTACTTAGTTCAATTACTAGGGGGTTGAAACACTTCAAGGTTAATAACTATTTTCAGGTGTAAAAAAATTTATATATCTCTAAACCAATTTCCACATATCAGCTCATCTTTGAACTACTTTATCAAAATAAGATCTTTCTAATCCCTCTAGACAAAACTAGATTTTAGGTAGAATTGTTTATCATACACATTATGAAATTACGGAATCAAGTAAATATATAATCAGAAAGTGCACCATCATTGCCTGCATTCAGTAGTCTTCTGAAATCTTATTAACTAAATAATCTGTGTCTGTTCGTTTATAGTCTAGGGCTGTTTTCAATAAAGTTAAATGTACAAAAAAATAAAAAATAAATGAAATGATTTTCTGTTGATGCTGTGTACTCTTGTTATATAGCGTGTCAATAAAGTCAAATTAAAAATCCCATTCAAATTCTTTAGAACTTGCATTGGAGAAATATGAAGGGAATATAATAATCTTTTACAAATTCGTAAAGAAAAATTGTTCACTTACGTAATGAATTGAATTGATGTCAAAACAGATTTTGCACTTTCTATCTGTAAGTATATTTTCTCACACAGAAGACACACAGTCGTCAACATCACAGTATAACGAAGTGGCCAGGGCATGGGCCCAATGTCAAGTGTTACATCTGAAGCCTGAAATGTTGTCTTCATTTTAAAACTAACAAGAATTCATGAAGAACAGATTTAATTTCAGACAAAATAGGAAGATTCTGTTTGGACGGGCAGTTTCTATATCTATTGCAGCCTACAAATGTTCATTTATTAATTCACTCAAGTCTTTGTGACTCTCTCGATGTCTTTGCGATACAATTTTTAGTTAGGAAATTCCAAAAGAAAATGATAAATTATTCAGATTCTTTAAATTCCAAAAGAAAATGATAAATTATTCAGATTCTTTTGCTTCACCATATATTCAAAAACCCAAATTAAACTTATTCGTTTGGAATTTTGACTAAAGGAATTTAATAAAGTTAAGTTATTAAAAAGTTAGTGAAAATACTAGGCAAGTTCAAAAAAGAAAAACTCACCTAAAATTGATTATCCCTGTTTAGTTGTTATAGAAGTATTTCAGTAATGCTTGAAAGTATTGTGTTAATTATTTTTTCCATAAATAACTTCAAATCAAGACTAGTCATAGTTATGCTTTATAACGATACTGGCACGAAGCACATCGTGTTAGAAGTACAGAAAGAAAATAAAATAAAACTTAAAAATAAAGAAAATGAAGGAATCAAAAGAAACACGTTAAAATTGGATACCACAATATGGACAAAAAAACAAGTAAAATATTAGATATTAATCAGACCATCATCAGTTTATAATAATTTTAAGTCTAATAACGAAATATGATAAATGGGTTCAAATAAAAAGAAAAGTCTGTCACCGTATTCCTCAATCTCAATTCAAACAATGCTTGGTGTAGATTTAATTTTTGATGACAGTGTTACCGCTTATTAGTTCTAGACCTTTTTCCTCAACTCACATTAACCATACTTAAATTGTAAATGAAACAATCTGTAAAGTTTTTCTCATATCTTTCATCAACTGTATGACAAGCTTCCTTGTGAGTGTATTTATTATATTTTGAGGGATTGTGAGCTTTGAGAATATTTAATAAAGTATTTGTACTTAAGTGCATCACGATCGTATTATTATTTGCTATTTACAAGTTTGTAGTTTATTAAATGTGATTTAGCTAAAGGCTGCAAGTTACGTTATTAATAGATATTCTATTAATACTTACACTATATTTTAAATCCTCAAGGAAGTGATAGACGTTAAGGAGTGTGCTAGAAAATGTCAGAGTGAGTGACATGAGTAGCTGAAAAAAAAGTTGGAAATTATTTCATAATAATTGTTTTAATTTTTTTTAGTGTTATTAGAAATTAAAATGTTATTTCAATAGTTTTGTTCAAAAAAAAATTCAATGCAAACCTGAAATTCAAACACCTTGTTTAATTAGTGACAAAGGTCTAACAAATGAATGTAGAACTCAGATAACTGATAAACGGAATTTTCATTTAGAGGCAATGCAAACGAAAAATGGTTATTGGAGTTAGGATTGTGTTGTGGACTGCTAAATATAGCATCGACAGGTATGACCATATTTTTTTCATTTTTCAAATTTAAAAAATTATTCAATATTTCTACACGTTGTGTTATACTAAATAATATTAAACAAAACAATATTATTTCTAGATCAAAAATAATGCCAGTAATAATAGTGAACAGAGCAGAAAAAGAAGTGTTTCGAAAATATTTCATTGCTACATATACAGCAAAAATGGTACTAAAAATATGATAAGGTACCAGAAGGCCAATAACTATGAGGTTACAATATTTGTCACATTGCAACAAATTTTTTCTATGCTCTGATTTGAAAAGATCGTCTATTTTTGGAATTCTCAAAATTAATTCTGCAAACATGTTTCTGTCACACGTTATATCAATCAATAACAAAGGCAGAGCAAAAATGATCTCGAGTGCTCGAAATGCCAGAAAGGTGTATTGATCATGAATGACCAAAAATGTTACGTGCAGTGCCATCAACGTTCCAACAATTAAAAAAGTATATAGTTTTCTACACCATGATGTAAATCTGGCGGGAATTCGGTTCGCAGTTTTTCTGCAAACACCAAATACGTGCTGATATACTAAAATTGGCTGAAGTGTGTTTTCAATCGATTCACGGTCCATATTAACTCTTGTGATATATTTATGTTCCAACTGAATTCCAGCACAACTATTTTATTCCGTGTTTAAGAAACAAGTGACATTTTATTAATTAAATGCCGTTGGAGTTAACAGTCATTAGTTTATTACCTCGTAGAATCTCCTAAGTGCTTAACATAAGTAATAAAACATCTTTTTTATGTGGAAACTTTATTGAGTTCTTTTTATATCCTAATTATTAATAATGTTTCCTTAGGTTAGGTATACACCAATGACAATAATCAAAAACCAAATCTGTGTGTTCACCATTACTACCTATTTGGAACCTTGGTTTGAAACGTTGTATTTTTAAGTTTGATGTAATGCAAATATTTTAAAAACTGTTTAGCACAGATTGCTAAGTATTTTTTTTCATCTAATATACCTCATTTGCAAATAAACGATGTTGTCGCAAAATTTAATATAGAATACTTTTGACATTTATAACATTTTTCCGCATCTTATCTCAATAAAAAGGCATATTCCAATGAATGTCAAATGCTTTTGCTTCTTTTACTTGACTATTTAGATCCTACTGAGAACTGTTTAATGCAACGAACGATGAGTGACTTGAAAGTTGATTCCTATGCTATATTTTTGACATCAGGCAATTTGACTATATGTCATGAATACAGGTAGCAGGTAACTGAATAGTCCCTGCTGGTGCATTCTGCTCATTTTCTGGATTCTTTTTAAATTTAAGTATTTTTGTGGCCCTGCTTATCTTAGATGTAGATTCTCAGCCTTAGGTGTGAATGGCTTTGGACTTCACATTGGAAATCTCCTCACTTTACTTATTCTCAAACATAAGATAGTGTTCACGCTGTTAAACTGTGGAATAAATACCCACCCAACACCAATAACCACCAATGAGGAATAAACCCCACTACACATTCAAATTTATTTGAAAAACAAAACAGTTTTCCTAACTACAAAACTAAACACACTAGTTGTGTGTTTATTATATAGTAGCAATTTCTTCGCTGTGTGTGTCACATAATATATTTTGACCCTTTTTATGAAAAACTCCCTGTTCGCCACCTGATGTTAGGTGAGGATTCTTCTCAAATGTTCGGTATTTCAGTCTACCCTCCTTTTCATTGTATTTTGCTCAGAACCATGGTCTTGTGGGTCATCGACCTTTTTTACTTTCAAAAAGTATTTCACTTATGTTAAAATGTTATTTTCATTCATGTATTTACCATTGAATCTCTATAACATTTTTGGTTCTTTTGGATATAAACACAGAATTATTACTTTGTAACATGGTGCATACACGCCACTCATGGTTCGTCTGTGACTGAGGTCAAACAAAGTATCTTGGAGGATGGATTCCACTTAGTGCTTGCATTTGAAATAAAAATATTATTATGAAAAAATATCTCTATATGCTTTTGACAAATCAACTCTATCCTAACTTTTTCATCTAAATGGATAAGAGTGGAAAGTTCCTGGTCAAAAAGAGATATTTAAAAAAAAAAGAGAAAATTTCATTTAATTCCTCAAAATTATATTAAAAAAATTATATAAAAAATACTTAATTTTTTCAGATACTAAATATTAAAAGTCGGCAATGACAATATTAATATTAATAATTCACATTATAACAGATTTTCCTCTTTGCGCGTTTTATTTTGCCAATATAAAACTTAATGCCTATCTGTGTAACAAATTTAACAAGGATTCATTGTTTATCCTTTTTAAATTTGTTACATTTCGATATCATCTACCATCTCAAGTTTAGTAATTGTCAAAAATATACATGAAATATATATACCATTTCATGGTATATAGTATATATATTTCATGTATATTTCATTGTATGGTAAGTTAAAGTTAAGTAAAGAAATAAAAATTTAATTATTTGTTGTTTGAAAATTGTATAAATTTCTTTTGTTTAAGTGATCGTTCAGGAATTTGGTACTAACACTTTCATCAATTTTTTATGAACATCCTTCTGGTAAGGTCCACTTTAAAGAAATAAACTTCTCTATTTTTTTATATTTTATTTCTCTATTTTTTTTCAAAAAGTGAAGAGCGACAGAACTGAGATGATTGGGGGATATTTCTTAAAATGTAGCCTCAGCCTCATGGCCTTTTTCTGCACTGGGTGCTGTGATTTGATAGCATGCAATGCAATGCTATTCTGTATTGATTGCACATAATTTGGGTGCAAATTGTATGCTATCAATAGTTATGATTGCTAGGGATGAGTTAGCATTTGATATCTATTTCGAATTTTAAGAGTGTAAGGTGAAAATTTGAAAAGAAAATATCACTCCAAACCTGTGAAAGATTGGGACTTGTGGCTGCAATAAAAACTTTGGAAGAAAGTCAATCTACAGACGATATACTTAATGATATATGAACGGTTAGGCTATTATAATGATTACGAATATGACATCGACTCTATTGAGAACCCCAGATTCGAGATAAAACGTTCAAGAAGAGTTCCCAAGTTGAGCAAGAACTCGACAGGATGGTGGAGTTAGATGTGATCAAACCTGAAACAGAGCCTACACCCGCAGTTTGTCCCATGGTAGTCGTCAGATAAACAGGTAAATTAAAAATATGCGTAGATCCCTTAGACGTGAACAAAAATATTTTGAGGTGACACTACCTTCTCACTGCAATGGAAAAGATATTAGCCGATATTAAAACATTAAACGTTTTTGTATTATTGAATTGCACAAAAGAATTCTGATAAATTAAGTTGTCGAAAGGAACTCAGAAGGTATTAACATTTGCCATACCATGGAAAAAAATACTTACAGTTCCAATTTTTCGGACACATTGTTTCAGCCAAAAGATTAGAAGCAGACACAGAAAAGGTACAAGCCATACAAGTAATGAAAATACCAGTAAATAAAAAAGAGTTACGACTCTTAGGAATGATAACTTACTTAAACAAGTTCGTTCTAAACATGTCAGATCTAACAAATCCATTAAGAGAATTATTACATAAGAACACAAGTTTCACCTGAGAAGTTCATCATAAAGAAGCATTCAGATAAATAAAACAAGTACTATTAAATCCACCAGTACGAATCTGTCACTTTAACAGTTGGTGTGAGCCCAAAAAATATTGGGGCGGCACTTCTTCAAGAATTGAGAGAGAAGAAACTTGCTATATTATTCAGATGCAAAAAGTTTCATGAGTACGTGTATGGTAAAGAACTAACAGTGGAATCAGATCACAAACCCCGTGAAACAATATTCAAGAAAAATATACAATCATCTCCACCAAGATTGCAATGAGTAATGCTTAATCTTGCACCATACTCTCTAAGCTTTATGTTTAAAAAAGGCACAGAATTACATTGTCAGATTTTGTAAGTCGTGACTGTCATACCTCTAAGTTAAAATATGACCGAGAAGCGAATCTCATAGTAGCAGTAATTCTGCCATTACCACTAAATGCTAAAGAGGAGTTAATTCAAGCAACCGAAGGTGATTCATATTTACAGCTGCTACTTAAAACAATAATGCATCAATTTACAGAATGAACCGATGAACTTCCTGCAGAACTGCAAAATTACTTCAACTTGAAAGAGGAAATTATACATCTCAAAGGCTAATTTTTAAAGGCGATAAAATGATAGTACCAAAAACACAAAAATTCAGAATGTTACTCTGTATCCACCAAGGACATCTAGCAGCTCAATACAAAGTTGTTCCAGAAGAACTCGACAAACACTTTATTCCAAAGGACAATATTATGAGATTGTAAAACTAGTCAGCGGCTGTTCTGTCTGTAAACAATCACAAAGAGATAATACCAAAAATATGGTATTAGCTAGGAATATCCCCACACTTCTCTGGCAAATGTTAGCATCAGATCTATTTGAACTGAAAAAAACCCACTTCATGAATGTATTTCTTCAGGATACTTAGGCTTTTAACAACTAAAAATCAATCATCCTATGAAGTGATTTAATAGCTATAAAAATGTTTCTCCACACATGGTATACCAGAAGTGCTGGAAATAGGCAACGGCATGCAATAGGTGTCCAAATTGTTCAAGGATATTAAAAAAGAATGATATTTTACCCATGTCATATCAAGTGCATGTAACCATCAAGACAACGGCCTAACTGAAAAAGCAGTTCAAATCGCAAAGAATCTACTAAAGAAATGCAGTATCGACAAGTTCAATTTCCAACTTGCCTTTTTAAATTGGAGAAGTACACCAAGAAACAACAACTTAGGCTCTCCAAATCAACGCCTCTTCTGCGGAATCACCAGATCACCGATACCTATCTGAGAGCAGTTTAAAACAAAAAAATAGTTCCAGGAGTAACATCCAAACTTGAACATCTACGAAAAAAGCAAGCTAACTACAGTAACAAATACACTAAACAACCAATTTATTTTGAACTTAATGACAAAGCCAGACATAAAATTGCTCACCGTCAATGGGAGAGAGCAAGGGTGACAGATAATTCTGAAAATCTGCTAAGATCTGTAATCATTGAAACATGTCCAGCCCAAATTTTAAGAAGAAACTTCAGTCATCCGCATAAGACACAAGCAGACCTAACTAGCAGCGAGTTGTTGTTCCTGAAGACAAATATGCTGATAAACCAGCAGATGCGTAAGTTCATTCACAACTTCAATCACCTGCTGCTCATAAGTCACTCACTGAATCAATAATTATGTCACCAAAACCCAGTGACAACAGGAATACTTTAAAGTTCTGTCCTACTCGGCAAGAAGACCATTCGCAGCAGATTGGTAATCAAGCAACCCAGCGGTCATCAAAGTAGACTTGATTTATAAGATTCATTACATCATATGAGTGTACAAACTTAAGTGTCAATTATGTAAAAACCAATGTTCTCATTTCATATCTATATAGACCTAGTCTGCCAGCTGGCGGCATAACATTATACTAATGTACACAACAGATATAATGTCAAGTCTTAAAGCAATAAAAACGCGCTTGCTTACTCTTTGGTACTAATTAATATTGTTACGTAAAGAACCCAACATTACAGTAAGGTTTTTCCAATAATCATGACTTGCTTCGGCAGTTAAGGGAATATATCAAAAAGAAAAAGGATGGAGTCTTGACAAAAGTTATACTGCTTCTGCTTGACAGCACACCTGTACACAAGGACCACATTGTGATGGTTGCCCTTCAAAATTAAGGCTTATAAATGCAAAAATATAATTTTGCAAAAGTTTTTGACCTCGTCTCGTATGTGAGTGCACACAGTAGCGTTATTCAGCTAAATTATCTTCCTACTTTTTCTGTCCCATTCAAAAAGTGTCACTTCCTCATCATTCGATAATTTTTCAATAATATATTGGTCCTTAAACTTTTGTTTGTCAAAATTTGTATTATAAAAACATACTGAGAAAAGGTTACATGATCGGTTTTATAACCAAGGACTGTAATATATAAAAAAAGAGCTACAAAAAAGCTATAATGTAGAAATGTGATGGAAACATGAGATTAATTTTTTGTTTTTTAAAACAAAAACCAAGCTGACATGGTGAAAGGAAAAAAGGGGTGAGCCATTCATATCTGTCTAGACCATGGTTTCCCAAGCAGTGGAGCGTGCCCCACTTGGGGGCGTAGAGTGATCCAAAGGGGGTAGCGGCGAGCGGCTCCAGATTTAAACTGCATATAGGTATTCATTAAAATTCATATCATCGCGTGGCACGAATGTCGGCACCACCAATGCGAAGTGCACCTTTCGTGTTTCCTCCGCTTGCACTTCCTCCGCCTGGTGCCGCACTAGCTGCATCACCCTGCCCCACTCTCATTCAGTAACTCACTGCCTGTTCTGAGGTGAGGTGTGGTAACGTGGCTTGCACTGACAGATATGTACAATCTTATTAGAAATTAGGCAAAAAATGTGTGCTGCTAGCAAAAATAAACATCAAGTTTGGTTTTACTGCTACTAATAAAAACGGTACTGAGCAACCACAAAATGTGATATGTTTAAATATTTTTTAACTTAAATATGTTTTAAATATTTTTCAACTTAAGGGGGTCGTAGTATTTTAGCAGAAAGTTGAGTAAGGTGCATAGGATAAAAGGTTGCGAACCTATGATCTAGACGTTCTGTAATTCACGCCACACTTGTTTGTTCCATATGTACACTTTATTTGACAATTCTTCATGTTGTAACTGCCTTATCGTACATGCCAAACGGCAATGGCCACACATTGTTAAGCGCAGAAGACGATCTCAAGCAATTAAACAAGACAACGCCAAATAATAGCCAGCATGCGGTAAACAATGGCTGTAGCCCGTGCAATGGACGCAGCCCAGAGTAGCATAAAAGAGCATGTGGAAATTACCAAAATTAATTCAATACTCGCTACCTGGACTACTATTACATTACATCGCATTCTACACCTAACAAGTACTTGCCTTGCTACTCGCTTCATTACCATTAGGGTGGCATTCCTTAAATGATTTTCATGAATATTTTTTCTCCTTATTTTTTATTATTCTCTTTACCTCACAATGTCGTTCGATATGAACTTAGTATTCTTTTGCAGCACTCAGGATTCGCTATCTTTTCGATAGTTGAAATAGGTAACAGAAGTTATTTTATTAGTACAATATATTTTATGTCAACTTACCTAATCACAGTGTATTCGGAAGAGCAAAAGTCTGAAGAACCAATATCGAAATGAGAATTAAAGTTAAACAATAAAATTTGCACATTTTATTATTGTTTTAATGAAATATATAAAACTAATTTGACACCTAAAATACAAATGGCAGTGCATTGAACACTGGACATAAATGTTAAAGTGGCGTCGCTTTAAATATATTTTTTAACTTAATTGGTTTGGGAATGACCTTAATTGACTTCGGAATGACCTTAATTGACTTGGGAATGACCTTAATTGACTTGGGAATAATACATTGTGTTGAATTATCTGAATACATGGAGGAAATCGAACTGTCAGTTCGTTTAGCAGGCGTTGATAATGCAATCGACATAATGAGTATGTTTGTTAAGATTTTTTTCCTGAAACCATAAAGATTTTTTCACTCATGTAGGTTTTACCCGTTGGTCGGGTAAAACACGCCGGTGCGGGTCAGAGTGCTAATATTATCAATAACTATTTATGTTTGCTTCACTTTATAATAAAAACACATTTTCCTTGAATTGACTTATATAAATTGTTAATAATAGATAAATGACATTCCACACAGATAAGACAATAACATTTGAGTTGAAGAACTTAATTTTACTGTTTTATTTTTTGTATCTTATATTTTTTCCATTATTTATAACTGGGGGAGAAATCAAGTCTCATCTAAAGGATATGTATTTTTATTTTTAGGCACGGACAAATTATAAAAGAAATTATGGATGTCTATTTGGCCGATCCAGGATTTGGTTTGAAGCTGTTCTGACGAGAAGTCTGTTCCGTTCTGTCCAATCTGTTTCACTATGATATTTTAATACATAATTTGTTTGTTTTTTATTCCACCTTTACAGATTGTTAGGGTTGAAAACGATCATTTCAAGAATAGTAGGAGGTAGTAAATATGCTGAGATACATGAATTAAAACAGGCATAATTTTCCCACATGTATAAATATAGAATAAAAACATATTATTTGCATTGTGCTATATGACCATTTCACTGAAAAGTTCCATGGGGATTCAATACAAGTTATAAATTTTTAATTTTCTTCTCTGATAATGTCAAAATCAGAAGAAACATTTGAGAAAAATTATTGGCATATGTAAAATACGAGTAAAATAATTTTTATAAATATTATATAATTGTTTAAAAGAATGCATATCATTTTAATATAAATCTGACAGTGACAGTTAAAAACAATGGTGACAATTAGTGGTTACCAACACAATAAATTAGTTAGTAACAGTTGTAGTTCATTTGCCTGTTTGCTTATAAAAGTTGTTGACGTGAAACATCTTGAATGATGTTTTCATTTTAAATGAGCCGATAAAACTAATGAAAGTCATTTAGCATTATTTATTTGACCGTCGCGCAGCTGACAAGTCCTCGATTCTACTCCTAGTCCTCGATAAAGTGAAATGATTTTGATTTGTGCGCAAATTAATATTTACTTTCTCGTCAAGTCCTAAGGTCTATAAAAGTTTATATATATATATATATATATATATATATATATATAAATATATATATATATATATATGTACATATATATATATAAAGATACCAACTTATTCAGGATCACATTTAAATTCTATCTAATCACATAAGAAAATGCGAATTTTCGACAACTCAGTCACAATACAATAGAAAAAGGTTGTACCGAATGCTATTAAATTATCTTCAATTACGTTATACTTTCCTTTTAATTAAGCAAACATTTGGCAAAATCAATTTAAATTGGTTTTAGAAAGCGAGTTGTTTGCAAATATTTCAAACTGGCTGTGTCTACGACTTCGTTTGCATAAAATTCGGAATAAGAAGTCATTAGAATTTCTTTTTGACTCTCATATGTTGCTCTTTGGTATATATTATTACCATACCAAATTTCATCAAAATCTGTTCAGTAGATTTTGCGTGACTGACGCACAAGTTAACAGACAGACAGATAACAATTCTAAAAAATGTTTTTTAGTTTCTATTATCATTCTACATGCTAAATCGGTCACACTTTTTAAAATATTCTCCACGTATAGAATTCACTGTGTTACAATATTATTGTATTTGTAGATAATTATTGTTTGTGAGGTTAACTATTTAGGAGATTTGTCGATTCTGTTTTCTAACGAACAGCAGTAGTATCAAAGATTAGTTACCAGTATATTAAGACTCTTCTAGTGCGCACTCACATATACTCACATGCACGCACACACACATACCCATATATTTATATATATATATATATATACATATATATATGTATATATATATATATATATATATATATATATACATGCATGGTGTCTAAGAAAAGATGTCGAGCAGGGAAAGACGCTATCCTTTGGTGATTAGGAATAAATTGTCGTTGAAATAAAATGTAAAACACTCCCTTTTTCTAACTGAGTAAAATAAAATATTACAAAGAACCCTTTCTAACACTTCCAATACTTGCCCATAATGCGGAGGTTTACCCGCAGTGGCAATGTCTTCGCAGCTGTTCTCTGGTTATTCCCCCGACCGACGCTGAACAATGTGGGCAAGTATCGTATTTACGAAAAAGATGACAAATAATTAATAATATTATTTACAAATTTCAGAAAAAAGTCGTCTTTTAAATTTTATATCAACAACAATCATTTGTTTTTCAGTCAAGGAATAAAGTCTTTCTTTGTGCGACGCTAATTCCCGGACACCATGCTAATACACACACACATTTATATATATATATATATATATATATATATATATATATATATATATATATACATATATGTATATATATATATATATACATATATGTATATATATACATATGTATATGTATACATACATACATGTATATGTACACATACAGTATTATGCTTAAAATTTTTGTAAATAGTCTGCGAAATCCTTTTTGCACTAAGTATACTTAACGAACTGGAAAATGATTTTAATAATCTTCGACATAGTAAGAATTGCTCTCCATAATTAAAAATACAACATCTGTGTAAGCATGTGTGTCTTTCGTGTAATGGCTTTGCCAAAAAGTATATGCGTTAGCCATATTTAATCACTAAATGACTCAAACCTATAAACATTGTATGCTTAACATTCCCAGTTTTAAATTTATTGGTTTGGACATTTTTGAGTTATTGAAGTAACATACAGATGGACAAATATTAAATAATTTTGCTTCTAAGGTTTCCTGTTTTTCTGGCACCATACAAGATTTTCAAAGAAAAATGAATATTTAAAAAAAATGTGTGAAAACACTTCCTTACAAGGTCACAATGTTGGGATTCATATAGTTACTGAAAATACAACTATTTTTTTAATAAGCAACAAATAATATGTATGAGAAACAATTATTAAGCGAAGGTGACATACATCAACCTTTTTTAAAATTCTTGAAATTTAATGGCGTATTTAAATGGCGTATTTAAAAAAATGAATCACGTTATATATAATAATTATTTATTTATTTATTTATCTACTTTAATGTATCTAATTGATACATATGGCGGACTTATTGCTACGTGAGCAATCTATTACAGCCAACCATAACACTCGTCCAGCCCCGCTCGACGAACGGCCGGGAATCGAACCCGGGTCTCCGCGGTGCACCGCGTCGTCACAGGCCGTATGCCTTGTGATCAACCCAACACACCACGGCGATGACACAATTACCTTTAATTTAAAAAATGGATCAAGTTATTAAAACAATTATTTTTTTCCATTTTTGCCATCTTTATTTTAGCTTAACTTTTTTTTAAATAATATAGTAAGATGTTCGGAACAAACAGCTTGTTCCGTGTTAATTATTGTTACAGTTAGATGTTCTCCATTCAAATGTTTCCTTAAATTAAATGTAGCGGTTTCGAATAACAATTTAGTTTTGTAAACATCGTAAGAAACAAAATAATCACACAAGTCTGTAAAATATTCCCATACAATACTGGCCTTCCTAGTCGCCATAAGGGCGAAGTTAGAATTTAACCTAATTAACACTTAGTTTTTAAATACACTATTTATTTACAATATCTCCACAACAAAGTAATAACGCTCAATTGATTCAATATAAAAACGGGGTATCATTAGACGAAAAGAGCCCCCGCACTTAAACTCTTATTTTAAAATACTCGTACTTGTCGCATTGAGTAAATATCTGTCCGCGAACTGCGAAGCGCAAAGCAATACTTAAGGTAATGAGTAAAACGAGTACACGAGTATGTTTAACGTACTCGTATTACATACTTTAAAAGTATTACGACTTGCGAGTATATAAATATTCAGGTTGTCCCTCATTTCATATACGTTTTAAATATGAAAGAGCGAGAAAACCTGCGTATGACACGCGTGTGTGAAATAGCTATAACTAACTAGCCAAAGGGGATGTGGTTGCGCCGCAGACCGACCATAAAGTAACCATTTTATGAACGTCCGGTCGACCATACCATGCAAGTATTTACGATACCGAGTATTTTGTATTTTACATACCAAGTACGTATTTTGATCTGAGATATCGAGTATTTTTACCGGTGACAATAAATACGCCTCACCTTTAGTTCCTATTGACGTACCCTTATCCATACGTGAACCGTGCGCTGCTCACTCGAATGAACGTACGTTTTCTGTAGTTTGGACGGTATTTACCAGATGACGTCAATCGCCGCACCTACCTTACGTAGAAATACTGTAAAGACAAAAATTTCATTTCAGCCTTATTGACTGTGATTTAATTTGATTTTTCATTATTTTTCACGCATCCATACTTCAAAAAGAAAAGCGGAGCACTTATAAAGTCACTTACGTGTATGTTTGTCGTGAGCGTATTTCCTCAACACCGCTTGATACAGAAACTTGAATAAACAATAACAAAGCACAATAACTTTCGGATATATCAATAGATAACAATATTCGGTGAAATTTTAGGGGTGAGGGGGGGAAATCAAGTATTTAAAAAAAATTAAATTCCATATATACTAAGGGGCAGGTCTAGTTATAGGGGTCTCGAATTTTTTTTCATAATTTGACGACTAATTGAATGAGACATACAGAATAATAGGCGAAAAAAACATGTTTAAGACTACCAAACGTAAAACAATGGAAAAGTATATATATATATATATATATATATATATATATATGTATATATATATATATATATATATATATATATATATATATATATATATATATATATATATATATATATTAAGTACATTAGAAGCCCGTAATGAAAAAGTATATTTTTTTTAGAAGCTCATATAAAGGTTATACGAAAATAACATTAATGGTTCTAGATATCATATTCTGTGATATATATATATATATATATATATATATATATATATATATATATATATATATATATATATATATACATATGTGATATGTATATATATATACATATATATACAGAATTCTCTTAGAAGTTTATGTCTAGAACCAGGTAATCAACTAGTTTAGACATATCAAAGTATTATGAGACATCAAACAAACTAAGTCGGTAGTTCAACTATAGGCACTTATTTGACTTCATGACAATGGTTCTAGATATCATTTTTTTAAATGCTCTCTGTTTTCAAATCTGTGTTATATGTAATACTTTGGTAACTTTAATAACAGTTTATCGTTTTTCAATCGCATTTTGTAATAATTTGGTATGTCTAGAACCAGATGATCAATTAGTTTAGACATATCAAAGTATTATAAGCAGTCAAACAAACTATGTCGGTATTTCAACTATAGGCACTTATTTGACTTCAGGAAAAAATTATATTTACTAAACACGAGGTCTCTTTTCTCTTTCCGCACTACACGTGTATTAAAGTTAACCAAATAATTTAATTCATCAATAATGTCGGGAGGGTCACGCCGAGTTCGACATCCAGAGATAACCGATGAGCTGAATTTTTATAAAAAGTCGTCTTGTTAACCTTTCTCGTCCAATAGAGCTACTCGCGTGGCTCTGATCACTTATCTTGAAATTAACATAAGTGATATACGTCAAAATGCTTCATATTTTTAATAAATATCATTTTTTTTCTTGGCCGCGAGACCAGTAATGTACGCGGGTTCAAACGTCGATCGTTAATAACATAAGAAATACTTAACAACACGTTAATTATGTTTCGACTTAATTTTTTTAAATTTCTATAATTGATTAATTTCGACTTAAAATTCTATCAAGTTAATGCAAAAATCTTTATTGACTTAGTGTATTTTAAATAAACTATTTTATATTGCATTTTCAATAGCAAATATTCACAATAAAAAAGTAATATTTAAGAATGCCTTGGCTAGATGTTAGCAAAAGTTTAATAACGATTTAATGACAATTGAATAAAATCGGGTTAAGTGTATATAAAAGTGTGTTAAGTTTAATTAATATTATTTTTAAATATTATTAAATAATGGGTTTGGGAATATTGAAAAGGTTTCGAGGCAGAGCAGCGTCTGTGTTGGTGTTGGTTCTTTATATTGTGAATCCCTTGATGGGTTTCCCTCGAACTCTGTATGAAGGTAAGTAAATATGCAATTTTCATTGGACAGTTTATAAATAATAGTACAAAAATATGCAAACGTAGTAATTAAATTTTAATTAATTTTTATTTAAAACAACGAACGAAATAGTTTATAATACTATCCCTATCGACTTAGAGATTAATGCATACAAAGTCACAAGTTCAAGGAAAATACTATGTTGAACAGTTTTTGTTGTTAGATAAGAAAGTGGGATTTTTTAAGTTTTTCCATATAAAATAAACGGAAAATAACAAGATCAGTTTAAGCATTCACTTCCATTTTTTTTCTTTCTTCGTTTCAGTCAATATTTTTTGCCAAAACATTTTGATTTCACCGACAACGAATTTTGTTTAGAAGTTTCTTGTAGGCAGTGTATCAAAGAAATGAACACAACATTGACAATAAAATACAGTCAAAAAAGGAAGAAACACATACAAATGCGAATAAGATTCAAGCACCAAAGTTCAGCAGCTAAAACAAGGATGCTTTTTCTCAGATTGTAAACTTCATTCAAGAATCTCGAAAAAAAACCTATGTAATTTATGTACATAATTGTGTAAAATGAGTCCGAAAAGTTTAGTTTTTTGGAAATAACTTCATGTGTATAGTATAAACATTAATTTAATATTTTGTCTCTCATTGTAAAAAGAATTCAAAATAACCTGTCAAACACCAGTTGATCTTGCAATGCGAGGATTCCGTACACATTTAAGCACTCGAAAACATTTATGGATACATATAATTTCTTTTAAACTACTTAAAAAGATAAATTTTTTACCATGTAAAAATATTACTATTAAACTACGTTACAAATATTAATTCTTCACAATATTAATGTACTTCCATTAAACTACGTTACAAATATGAATTTTTTACCACATAAATATACTTCTATTAAACTTAGAGTCTTATGGTAGATCTTATATTTACAAATATTATTTTTTCTCAACGTAAATACATTGTGTAGTATATCTTTCACAGTCATAAATATATGGTGCTTATTTCAAAAATCGTATGATATAAAGTAATCACTTATATAAATAATATATAATAGTGTTCTAAAAAATAGTGTTTTTTATAATTCCCTATAAATACAGGCCATGCATAAGATTATAGGAAAACTATTTTATACAAAAGTTTTCCTATAATCCTATGCAGGGGTTGTAGGTATTTATGGGGACTTATAAAAACACCATTTTTTATAATTTTATCTTGAGTAATTTTGAATATAAGGGAGAATCCCTTTTTATTTGTCCTTTTAAACAATACTTCACACTCTACGTAGATATAAAAAAATAATTTACCCTCCTAAAATTTCCAAATAAAGATTTCTGAGTGTTAGCTGTTGAGATAGTGCGGGTTAATATTCTTTATTAATATACAAAACTTGAATTTTTTACGTCAAACTGTTACCGATTAAAGCGACTCTGACATGTAGTCACTTAAATGATCTGATTAAGAAGAAATGGACCCGCTTTTTTCTTTTAAGGTACGCAATCGTAAAAATATATAAATTACGTTCGACTTTATTTTTTAATTAATAAGATCCATCAAACATTATATCTTTTAAAATACGAAAGATACGTGTAAATCTACACACACACACACATATATATATTTATATTTATATATATATATATATATACACACACACACACATATATATATATATATATATATATATATATATATATATATATATATATATATATATAAATATAGAAAATTGTAACAGACCACATCCTGTACATGGAGAATGTTTTAAAGAGTAATTGATTTCGCGTATAGAATGATAATAGAGACCGAAAAAAACATTTTTTTTAGAATTTTTAGAATATTTACTTTTTTCAAGTCTGTTATTCTGTGCGGTAGTCAAGCAAAATCTAATTAACGGATTTTGATAAAATTTGGTATGGTAATAGTTTATAACCAAGAGCAACATATGAGAAAGCAAAAATACAATTCATTCTTTATTCATAACGATAACACAATTCATTCTTTATTCACTTCATTCATTCTTTATTCACAATTCATCACTTTTACAATTCATTCTTTATTCATAACGATAACACAATTCATTCTTTATTCACTTTATTCATTCTTTATTCACAATTCATCACTTTTACAATTCATTCTTTATTCATAACGATAACACAATTCATTCTTTATTCACATTATTCATTCTTTATTCACAATTCATCACTTTTACAATTCATTCTTTATTCATAACGATAACACAAGTTTGAAAATAGTGAAGAGAAGATATGAGTGTTATACCGCGCACGGATTGCTAAACACACATGCTTAAACGAATACAGCTGATGCGCACACCACACGCCTTTACTGTAATAACAAACCTATACGTTGGCATACGCTTATAATCTAGCAAGTGTCGTCCTCGTCTTCGGGCTACGGCGAATGTGCATGGCCACATACATCGCCATGATGTTCTGTCGCGACAACCAAAACGCAAAAACAAGATGGAGGAAGGGGTCACTCTATATTTTATGGCGGCAAATAATTATTTGTCTTTTATGGAAAAAAATAAGGAAAAGGCGATGATGGATGATTACTATCCATAATTCACGAGATGCTGCCCGTAGTATGCCATAATCGAATCTCGTTTCTTTTTTAAATCTTCTATTGTACAAACTCAACCGAAATTCTTATCAGGGCCTTAGTTTTGACAAGTAGGTAATTATGTTTTGATCGGGTCTTCGGTTTGACAAGTAGGTAGATATGTTGTTAGATCGGACCTTAGGTTTGACAAGTAGGTAGATATGTTATGTTTAGATCGGATCTTAGGTTTGACAAGTAGGTAGATATGTTATGTTTAGATCGGGTCTTGGGTTTGACAAGTAGGTAGATATGTTATGTTTAGATCGGATCTTAGGTTTGACAAGTAGGTAGATATGTTGTTAAATTGGATCTTAAGTTTGACAAGTAGGTAGATACGTTATGTTTAGATCGGGTCTTGGGTTTGACAAGTAGGTAGATATGTTATGTTTAGATCGGGTCTTAGATTTGACAAGGAGGTAGATATGTTGTTAGATCGGGTCTTAGGTTTGACAAGTAGGTAGATATATTATGTTTAGGTCGGATCTTAGGTTTGACAAGTAGGTAGATATGTTATGTTTAGATCGGATCTTAGATTTGACAAGTAGGTAGATATGTTTATATGGGATCTTAGGCTTGACAAGTAGGTGGATATGTTCTGTTTAGATACCTACACGTATTTGATACCCGTGAACGTAACATCAAAGTTTAAAAAACTTTACGATCATCTCAGTAACTCTGTTAATTTACGAAATGAATTTAGTTATAATTTAGTAATATGTGGAAATAAGTCCCTAATAATCTGCGAGTAAAACGCCTGTAACATACAAATGGATAAACGCATATGATGATACTGTAAAAGTTCTTAATTTGGCAAAGGAACCCTAAAAAGAGGCCAAATGCGTGTCGGTCTCACACAGGAAGAGGTCCATACCACTGCACAATATTAACAGTAATTCTTTAATAAATAAAAAATAGATACCGTAGTAATTCGTTACTCGTCAAAATCTGTAAAATAATTAGTTGATTACATATATTACATAATATTTTGCTCCGTCTATAATATATCCTTCTAATGTTTTTAATTATAAGCTTACTTACCTATATTTTATTACTCATTGTTTGACTGTAGACTATGCACTGGAATCAGACCAAGTTTGATACCTGGGTTTAGTGCAGGAATTAAAACGTTGAAAAAACAAGTGTCTACCCATTACGGTCCAAAAGATACAGCCCTGTGGTAGACCGACAGACAGACGGCGGAGACATAGTAATGGGGCCCTAAGGTACGGGAACTGAGAAGCGTCATTTAGAATAATTTCAAATGAATTAGAATATAAAAGTATTTCAGACATGTAATAATAAATATGATGAGAGTTATAATATAAACAAATTTAATAAATTTCACAATTATTAAAACATGCAGAAGCGCAAGAAACGGATCGAAAAATATGCGACAAAACGGAGATACAAGAAATATTAAGTTTTTATTATTTTTAGCAGCCATTTTGCTTTATCGTTTCACCAATATCTACACTAGACAAATATTGTCTTTATTTCTTTTCATTGACAAGACGTGGTTATTCCAGCGCCATAAAATCATTAGTAAAGGATAAATCACAGTTATAGTAAAGGATAAATCACGCATACGATATAAGTTATAGTAAAGGATAAATCACGCAAACGATATATGTTATAGTAAAGGATAAATCTCGCATACGATATATGTTATAGTAAAGGATAAATCACGCATACGATATATGTTATAGTGAAGGATAAATCACGCATACGATATATGTTATAGTGAAGGATCAATCACGCATACGATATATGTTATAGTAAAGGATAAATCACGCATACGATATATGTTATAGTAAAGGATAAATCACGCATACGATATATGTTATAGTGAAGGATAAATCACGCATACGATATATGTTATAGTGAAGGATCAATCACGCATACGATATATGTTATAGTAAAGGATAAATCACGCATACGATATATGTTATAGTAAAGGATAAATCACGCATACGATATATGTTATAGGTAATGTTTTCTCGATCAGGCATAATAGTTTACAGACCAAACGCCATATTGACATTTAGAGTGAAATGTGAATATAATTAAGACTAAAGGTTTTTTCTAAAATATTTATTTAAAGAGTTTAACAGTTGTTTATAAATAGTTATTTAATATATAAATTCTGAAATGTTATGTCTCTATCGAGAACCGCGAGGGGAGAGAGGGTCTAAAATGACTTTCCAACGATTTTTTTTTAATTTAACGAACAAATTATTCATTTATCTACTTTAATGTATCTAATTGATACATATGGCGGATGCATTGTTACGAGAGCAATATCTTACAGCCAACCATAACACCAGTCCAGCCCCGCTCGACGAACGGCCGGGAATCGAACCCGGGTCCCTGCGGTGCGTGGCATCTTCAAAGACCTTATAAAAGACGGGGACAACGAAAAAACACAAAACATTTTTATAAGTTTTAAAGAATTTTATAAGTTTTGAAACCTATAAAATTTTTTACAAGAAAGGTTCTACGTATTCTTTTCTGTAAACAAATGTACTTCAAATTATGACTTTCTCAAATTTCGAAGAAATGCACGTCTTCCGAATGGTGGGTTAATTTTTTTCTATAAATTTGGATTTTGGCTATAAAAATATTAATTACGATCTATAAATCGGGTCTGATCTAGGTGTATCCGGATCTTGACACAGAATATTTATTTTAGAAGACACAAATCAATATTCCACATCGAAGTCTCGTATTTCAGCGAATTTTTAAAAATCCTTTCTTAAAATCGGCAAAAATGTGTATATATATATATATATATATATATATATATATATATATATATATATATATATACACATATATATATATATATATATATATATTTTGAATCATAGTCGGATCAATTGAAACCTTCTTTTCGCTTTCAAATAATTACCTCTGACCATTTCTGAAATGAAAAGCCAGAAATTTACGTGTAATTTTTTAATTAAGAAAAATATATCATTAAAGAGCACCTGACATTTCCCAATTTACTGAGAAACCTTCTCTACGGTACACAGAGTGTTAATACTGTTGATACAATGAAACATCCAAGAAAGCCGCAACTAAGAAAATAGAATTATCGGTTAAAGTCAATTTATCAAAACAATAAATACTTCTGCCAAATGGCTACCTGAAGTACAGCATCCTTCCATGAATAAAACCCTGCTGCCACCATCCCCACCCGCGCTTCCCGCACCGTTACCGATTGTGTCACTTCGTATACGTTATCTGTTTTCGGCGCTCTAACAAAAACTACACTTTGAACGAGAAATTTATTATGTTCTTAAGTTAATTAGTGGTGGAAAAATCACAGATTCTCAAACAACAGGGTAGTAATTTATAAAATACATTCAAATTTCTACGATTTATTTGTTTAAGAGTTCATTTTTAAAGCTCTATAAATAAATCCTTTTTTAAACTTTTTTTAAAAAGAAAAGAGACTTGTTAAGTTAATTTTCAAAAATTTTTTTTGAAGTACTTAGTTCAATATCTTACCTATGAGAAAATCAAAGATTTCGTCACGGGTAAGTCCGGATAAGCAAAATTTTAGTACTTTGAAAATTTTTCGTTAAATTGTATGAAAATATTCTTTTTACTTTTTGGCTTTAAACGAAATGTTTAATTGTCGTAGGTTCACTGGGACTAAAGTTCATAATAAAGCGAGAAATCGCTTATAGAACCGAGTGTTAACGATAACCACCGATAACGGTGTATATGATAGGTCACTTGGTTATCAGTTGTTTGCAGTTTGTGTTATGTGAAGTATAGAAGTTCAAATTGTATCAGCTGTATATGACGGCATTACTTTAAAGCTTTACATGCTATTGTAAAAGTATTGAAATAATTTTTTTTTAATACAAATATGATAATTATTTTTTATTCCTGGCTCGCAAAGAGTACACAGAAAAATATATTTATTTTAGGATCCCGTGCGAAATGGCATAAAGAGAATTCCTATAATTTTATCAAGTCTGTCTGTCCATCTGTCCAAAGTAGTTCATATTAAAAAAAAATCATGTGCAACTCGTTACATGTGACAGAAGTGAAACATCTTTAGTAATTTTGGTAATTAAATGAAACATCTTTGGTAATTAAATCTTGATTTAGAAGTATATAAGAAGGAGTAAAATGGCAGAGAGAGAAACAAATAATAATTAACTACTTGTTACATTGTACAAAGTTGCAGACGTACTTTAGGGCAGGATAAATAAGTTGAGTTAAATATTTAAAAAATACACTAAATTTAAATACTTAGATTGTCCATAGATTGTAGAAAGTTGCAGACGTACTTTAGGGCGGGATAAATAAGTTGAGTTAAATATTTTAAAAATACACTAAATTTAAATACTTAGATTATCCATAGATTGTACAAAGTTGCAGACGTACTTTAGGGCAGGAAAAATAAGTTGAGATAAATATTTAAAAAATACACTAAATTTAAATACTTAGATTATCCATAGATTGTACAAAGTTGCAGACGTACTTTAGGGCAGGATAAATAAGTTGAGTTAAATATTTAAAAAATACATTAAATTTAAGTCCGTAGATTCTTGAATATATTTGGCGTTAATTTTGTAGAAATGTATTATTCACAATTAAATGAAACTACGTGATGTAGTATTATTTCTACTTTCTTCAATTTCTTAACCACGACCTAGATTTTGTTGTATTACAACATCTTCAGGTGGGTTATTAGCAAAGACCTTTGAAATAAATGAAAGTAGAAATAATACTACATCACGTAGTTTCATTTAATTGTTAATTGTGTCCATAGATTGTATTAAATTCATATAGGAAGATTTTAATACTACACATACAGAAAAATTATTGAAATTTCAAAAAGACAAATCGATGTAAATATCTAATGAAATCTTCATATAAATTTACATAAAAGATGTCAATTAAAAAAAATAACCGCAATGCCAGTACCAGGATACGGCAAAACGCTGCCGAAAGATGTTAGAGAGACTATATTTACAGTATCATTGCAGATTTATAAATAAATTAAGTACATATATTGTTAGACCTATAATGTAGATAAGTACATGCCAAAATTAATAATAAAACAATCATAAATAGATGCATAAATCAAAAACATTTTGACAGTTTATTTTTGACAAACAGAACGTACAAAACAGCTGATGCCAGTAGTGAGCGCCATTTTAATTTGTTTTCACGAATACGTGCACTTCTTATACTATTGTGATCATCTATCTCTTTCAGTTGTTATTGCTTATTTTCATTATTATTGCTTATTTTGAAGTGAAACTTTCACTTCAAAATACATAGAAATAAGGAGAAAATATATTTTAATTTTTTTTAAGTAGCTCCCTCCCACATATCCAACTTATGAATGAACTATTTTTTCCACTAAATCCTCAAATGTGCAATCTTGACCCAAGAGTTTACCACTATCGAGCGTCAGAAGTACAATACGATTTTTTTTATTATTTAAATTATCGTTTAAAATACCTTTTTTAAAGAAATCAAAATTATTTTTTCAAAATTTTGTATTACACAATTTTTGAGATTCTCACAGACGTTTCAAAAATTATTTTAGAAACAATTTCATTTGTACTGTTTCTTAATAAAAAAGTATCCATTTAAGTCAATGTTAAATGATGTTATTAACATTTTAAAAAAAAATTATTTACTGTTTAGGTTTTGTAAAAACCTCTTTCAAAAATTGTATCAACATTATAGGTTCCTACAAAATTAATAATTTCAACACACTTTTCATTTTATTTCAAAAACGCTTCGAGTGATTTATGTAAAAAGGTAAGTTAATGTAAAATCATGTCATATAAACATTTTGAAAAACTAATTATTTACTCTTTACTTTTGGTAAATAAAGCTTTCAATAACTCTGCAATCAATTTTACAGGTACATTAGTAATTTCACAATACTTTTCGTTTTATTTAAAAGACGCTTTGAGCTTTTTGTCTAAAAAGCCAAGTCAATGTAAAATGATATTATAGTAACATTTTGGAAAAAAAATTAAAGCTTTTGATAAGAATCACTCCCAAAAATTGTACAAATAAAATTACATGAAAAATAGTAATTTCGCTACACTTGATTTTTTTAGAAACATGTCGAACGATTTGTCTACAAGACTAAGTCAATGAAAAATAACATTACAATTTGAGCAATAGCAATTAGCAATTTGAGTTATAATAAATTTGAATTCTCAGTTTGAAAAAATTTTCAAAAATATATATATACGCTCATATTGTCATAAAGGACAAGTGATTAAAATTTGATAAATATTGAACGGGAGTGAACTGGGGTTGAATCTCTGGTCCCTACATTCCCCTACTCTGGTAAATGATATTGGTTGCACGGTGAAGACTGCGCATTATTTGTTAATTCTGTATTATTGAGTAAACTTACTTTCTTCGCAACTGATCATTTACTGCAGTCACGTAATCACTACCTGTTTGCTATGTTGCCAGTTTCCCGCGGTATTTAACTGTCTTCAATTCAATCAATATGGCATTATTACACTTGACTACAACTGTGTTCACATTAAACCCATTTAAAGATATGTATACATTTTAGTTAGATATTATCTAAATATTATATAACAAATGCGTGTATAGATACGCATATCACAACTTGTGAACAATGTATTGTTCATTTCTTTTGTTTGAAATACTCATGGAGTATGACCATCTCACCAGCACACATTGCTTTTACACCGGCGTTTGTCGTGCACTCCGTGGCTCGGTCCAAGAGTTCCTAGGTCTATGGAAACACTCAGTCATGAGTGCAGTCACATAATGATTAAACCGCGAAATGAATGGAGGAAAACTAAAAAGTTTCATAGACCTTTGCTTTGACATTCTAAAAATGGAAATAATTTTTTAACACATGAAAATAATTTTTTTGCAATCAGGGGTGGCCGCTTAACGTGCACATTAATGTATTAAAATTCTAATGAAAGGAAGGGAATTACTCGGACGCAATATATTTCAGAAAATAAACATACGCTCAATGCAAAATTTTTCTTTAATTGTTGTAACTGATTAACATTCAGTAAATTTGATTTAAAATGTCATGGTTGTGAAGAGTGCAAGAGGTAAACTAGTTTTCAAATATCTTAAGACACGAAATATCTAAATATGAGATAAATATGAAATTTGGAATTAAAGTTAAATTAGCAAAATTATTTAGATATAATAAAATCAAAATTATTTAGAAAACTTTGGAGCCTCAGTTCAACTCCACTGCCGAGACATGGCAAGCTCAAAGTTACACGGATTTTCTTCCAATTAAGAGTGGGAAAGCAGTTGTTGGTCGACTAGATGGAAGCACTGCTACAGGCACGCCAGATCAAATATCTCTCTTATTTGTTTATTTCTTTATAAATTTTTTTTTTTAAATGCTATGTAACATCATTTTACATTGTAGAGTTTTTTAGACAAATCGCTGGACAAGTTTCTTAAATAAAATGAAAAGTGTGGGAAATTACTACTTTTATATGTACCTGTAATGTTGATTGTATACTTTTTGACAGCGTTTCTTACCAAAGCTAACAACAATTTTTTTGCAATACATTTTACACAACTTTGCATATACATAAGCACTAAGCCATAGTCATAAACTTGTTGCTTGGAATCTTAAACCTGCTAAATATTGAATTGGACCTTTTTGAAGAATAAACATTCGGGTAGAATCTATGGCAGTACCCCAAAAAATTAACCCATAAATCATCATAATAAGAAAATAAGTAAAATAAACCGCCTTTGCAGCGTCTGCACCGCACAGCTCCACAATAATCTTTTTGGTGAATGTCACATCACTTAATTTTTAAACTAGCCATAGATGTGAAAATTCCAATTTAAATTTTCATTTAGATTTACTCTTAAGAATTTTACTTTACTAATTTTATTAAGTCATACATTTTCCAGTAACTATTCAATCGAGTTGTTTCCACATTTTTTATTCGATCCAATGAATAACATACATTAGTAATAAATTATTGTCTTTGAACCATCTGAAATTATTGTCTTTGAACCTCATTTTCTTTAAGATTGAATTGAGATTGATTGAAGACACCCTTTTTTTCCAGCATCGTAAATAACCTCTAATAACTTTAATAAATTTTGTGTAAAAAAATTAAATTATTTCTTGTGTTAATAAATGACATGTAATTATTACTTAAAAAAATCTTTTCAATTGTCAATTTCTCAAGCCCCTGGACATTTGTAACTTTATTAAAAGGTTATTGCAAAATATGAGCCAGATTCTCATTTGTTTTAACCTGGCACGTCCACTGCGACACTGTACAGTACAAGAGCACAACTCATCTGAGTCTAGGTCTTTTAGCAATGATCTGTCTTGGATACATAGCTTTCAAATGAAAGACAGTTTACAACATTCTCCACTCACCAATATTTAGCTCTTCGATAAAATCATCGATCTTATTTTCTCTCACTTTACTTTTTCTTTCGTTTGTCCTATGTTTCTCCTTTTAGAAATTTGTTCTTTTCACCATAGCTACACTAATCATGCATATCAGAACTTGAAAAATGAGGCATTTGATAGTTTGAATACATGTATATAAAAAGAAATGTATATAGAAAGTTTGTATACATGTACACATATGTGTGTGTGTGTGTACATGTACACATATGTGTGTGTGTGTGTACATGTACACATATGTGTGTGTGTGTGTGTGTGTGCGTGTGCGTGCGTGTGTGTGTGTGTGTGTACGTGTGTGCATACATACATGTTTGTGTGTATGCATGCGTGAGTGTGCATGTGTGTGTATGAATACATATACACATATCTATGTGTGGATAAAGTTATCTCCTACGACAGAGATCACTACTTTCTAAGACTCATTTGCAAATGTGATAAACAAACTTCAACGTCTATGTTTGGTTTCCATTTCATAATTTTAATTGCAAATGTTTTTGGCGAATAAGTTCATGCAACTAGAGGGGATGCAACGTGGCATTCTATCGCTCACTGACTAATTTGAATTGAACCGATTAAAAAAATTACCATAAGGTTTTAAAAAATTTGAAATTATAATTTCTTTACAATTTTCAAACATCTAGATCCTCGTTTTCAACACAAATTTTTCGTAAGGTCGATCAAGGAATGTATAGTTTTAGTTTCTAATTCTTCTAACAATCCAGCCTCCACAATTCCAGTTATCTACCACCAAATGGATTACGTACCACTAAACGAAAAAATAAATTGCAATTGTCACCTCATGATGATGAAAAAGAACCACCTACTCATAAATCTTCACACATACTATACATTTTAACAGATGTGTTGAATTGAGTTTCAGACACGGAAGACGAGGTTGATAAATTAAAGAATTTACACTACCATTTGATCGAAATGAAATTTCTGGTGACTAAATACAATACATTGAAAATGGCATTGATATTTAGAAGATCCTCTATTATGCTGGAATTATTATAAATTGAATTGCAAGGATTCGCTTTCACGTCCTTCCATACAGCATACCAAGCAAAAGTTGTTCAAAGGTGCAAGTCTAATTTATAGTTACTTTTACCCAAATGAAAAGGGATTAAATTATTTTATTTTTATTTATGAAATTATTATTATTTTTATTAATTTACCCATTACTTTTATCTGTTACTCATATACCATTTACTTGTACATATCAGAAATACTTTTGAAATATAAACATTATTACTATAGAAAAATTTTGAAGGTAAGATAAAAAAGGTGGGGTAAAAAATTTATGTGGAAAAAGTTGCAAGCAAAAGCTAGGTATCTCCTAGCTTTTGCTTGCAACTTTTATAAAATAAGTATAATTATCAGACAATATAAAAGCTTATCATTTTTAATAAACTTATTTAGCGTACTTTAATTAAAAACAAAATTGTTTTTAATGAAAGTTAGTATTTATTTTTTAAGGAATTCTAAATAAAAATATCAGGATTATTAAAAAATCTATGTAAGCGAAGCAAAGGGCAAAAGTCAGAAGAATACGCAATAAATAAATTATCAGACAATATGGAATACGTTTCACGAAGCGATTGCAATGCTCAAATTGTTCACGGTATCATTCCACTTGGCAACTGCAGTCGTTGCCGTTGTGATCAAAACGTCGTTGATGGTGTCATTGTTGTTGGTAGGTATCAACGTGGGTCACTGAGGTCATTTATCTGTCAATTTGACTTTGACACATTGATACATGAAATTTACGTAAATAAATTTATATTGTCTTTTAAAATTAAACATGGTGACGAAGAAAATTACTTTATGCAGCTCCGAGAAATTCATAATAAAAGTGAAAGTTACAAAAAGGCGCAAAACATGCAATCATTAAATTTTTATAGAAAATAAATTACACTTTTGCAATTAATGTAAGTCTAAATTATTACCTAACGATTAATACATAATAAAAATGCAATGTTATAAATTCATTCAAATGTAGATTTTTGAAATTAGATAAATAGAACAGAAATATTTCTTAGACATGTATTGAAAAATACTAGTAAACTTGTAGAATCACGTACTTTGCGCATTGCGCATTACATTAATGTATTTATGACATGAGGCAAGTGTAATTTACCAAACACAATTCTGCTCAATTTTTTCTATTGTAGCATAATAACATGTACCTAACAGCTTGTCTTGAAATTTATCTCCGTGATTAATGTGTCACTTAGTTCCAGTTTTATTAAGATCAATTGATAATGAAAGCTCTATCAAATTATTTATTGGATGAAAGAAACAAGCACAAATCACTATCACGATAAATGTATTTTCAATTCTTTCATAGATACAAATTTAAAGCGAGTTCTTTTTGTAATAATTTCTAAAATTACTTCAAAACATATAATTTATTTTTATTTATTTACATAATAATAATTTCAATATATGAATGTAATGATTTTAAAACTTCTTTTTCTATTTTCCTGTCTGAGTTTGTGCTTAAAACTGTTTTTTCCATATAAGTAATGCTTTCATTTAGATATTTATGTTAGAATGTGAAACAAACATTGGAGAAAAACTTCACCACATTAATCAAAACGTATGGATCTTCCTTTTCTTCTTATGTGGTGCTATAGAACTTGTAAAGCGCTGGCCTCCATTAATATTTTAGACCACTCTTTCTAGTTGGCCGCTTCCCTTTTCTGGTCTGAAATTGTCAGTTTCCTAAGATCTTCTTCCACCTGATCTTTCTGCCTTTTCAGGATCATTTTCCGGGGCCGTAAGCCTAATGGATTTCCATTTAGTAACCTCATGTCTGTTCTATCATTGTCTATTCTTTCCACATCTACTAGAATTCTTCTTGTTTAAAGTCCAAGTTTCCGATTCATATATATATATATATATATATATATATATATATATATATATATATATATATATATATATATATATATATATATATATATGAACATTAACATGGTTATTATTACATTAACAGAAAAATCTACATATATGTCTGCACTACAAAATTTTGTTGCATAAATATTTAAATATAATTCTGTATACACCATTCTTATTATTATTTTCTTGTATACAACATTCTTGTTATTATTTTCTTAATTTGAACAATCCGTTATGATATATTGTAATAGCATTGCTTACTCACTTATTATAATGCTGTATTTTGTTGTAAGAGATTGCATTTGTAGTAGTAAGTCCGTCTTATCTGTTGATATGTGTATTAACAAGTTTAACTTTGGGCCACGAGGCGAGGTTGCCAGTGACCTCATGACATTGAGATATCAGTATCATTCAAGTACTCTGAGATTACTGCGACCTCAATTTTATATCAGTAAGCGCTTTTACCAGCTTGAGGAATTTTTTCTTGTCACAGACATATTATCAGAAGAAAGACACATTAAAGAAATTGGATTAGGCCAACTCAATGACTCTCTAGGTGACGGTATTTATTCATTGACACTATTCATATTTTCATTAAAAGGTCCATTCCATTAAGAGTCCTTAAATGTAAAGACGGAATGTTAATTATGTAATCTAGGCATTCATTGAAAGAATGAACAACAAAACTTTTCGATTCTCAATTGGCCAATATCAGCTATATCTAATCGCTCTAAAAATGTATGCTTACTTATAACCTGATTATTTACCACAGCAATTTAAATGAGTTTTTATACATATCAAATTCACATATCTTCTGGTGAAGTCAACCGATTATGATGAAATAAAAACTAAATATTATTTGATCTCTCTAGTTTTTATAAAACTTCGTTCAATTAATTCAATAGATTTTAGAGTTATTTAAAAAAGATATCTCCGTTTGTTATATTACACGCAACGTGGAGAGATAGAATCGATATAATTTTTAAAATAATGTAATAAACAGAATATTATCCTATTATTATTCAAAGCATCTTTTTCAAAGTTGTTCGCATTCTCATAATACTTTCGTTGCAATTCTAACTCTCATATCAGTCGTGGTTACGAATGCTGGTACTATAAACATTATTAAAAGAATTTTATATGTGCTCCGTGGAAGGGAAAACGATACTTTTTGTCGGAAAAGAGTTACACGAAACCTTGTGCTGACAGAAATTAAAAGGAAGTTATTGTAGAAAATCATTTTTGAAAGTTAAACTATTCAACAAATCATTACAAATAACAATGATTCTATTATGATGGATAACAAAGCGATAGCCAGAAGAATCATTCATATATGTGTGCATACGTAGGTACTACACATAGACCAACAAACCGAGAGTCGGATGTTATTTATTAAAATTGCAAATGTAGATCATAATAAATTGTATTAAAAAATTAAAATATTTTGTAACTTTTTTTAGGAAGTACTCTATTTTCCAAAAAATTTTATTAAAAGTTGGTTACTTGTAAAATTACCCACACTATAATTAGTTCTGTCGTCAAAATTCAAGGCTTCTGCGCTAATTGTTAATGAGTGAGATGTGCAAATAAGGATGATATTTAGTGCAAGATTCATGCAATTATCATCACCATGACTTATTGGATTGATCACAAGGCCTTTGACAGCGAAGTGCACCATAGAAACCCAGATTCCCGGCCACTCATAGAATGGGACTGGACTGGTGTTCCGGTTGGTTGTAAGAGATGTATTAAAGCACATAAATAAATAAGATTTTTATTTAATTTTTTTTTGTTTGTACTAATTTATTGATTGATATTTGCTTTGTCCATATACGGGCTGGGTAAAATGGATACCATTATTACGTATTTATCAATTAAACCACCCTTTCTTTTATTGCTCTGTAAAATTAAAGATATGTACTTTGTAAATAAATAAATTCCAACACAGTAATATGACTATGCAAGAAAGTAAGCTTTTTTCCTTTCGGACAGTCCATTTACAAGATACGTGCAGATAAAATGTGTTGCACAATTAATAATAGTATTCTTCTTTACCGAGATATTAAGAAATTATCTTTCCTATTAGAATAATCTTCCCTGCCGATAAAAAAAAATAAAAAACGAAATATCAAAGCAAAATATAATTGGGATAAAATCAAACAGAGGTAACAATTGTGAGTTAGTGCAGACAAAATTCTAATTAACTACGAAATCTGAGCAGTAAGTTCGTTTTAATATATACAAATCTCTTGTGATTATTCACGCTTATGTCTGGATCTCAATCACATATAAGTATTCCATTGTAAGATATCTTTTCCTATAATTAATTGAACAAAAATATTATAATGAATACAAAGTTCTTGATAATTTAAATTTACTTGAATGTCTTCACTTTATAACAGAATTATAAAACAATTTTGAGTATTGGTTAAACATATGAACAAAGTCCAAAAAAGACAGCAGAACTGATCTTGATGTGGAACTATCAATCTAGTTTCGAAAAAAGGTTGTCCACGATTTATACTTTTACTAACTGCACCTACGATTTTGTTTGTGTAAAATTCAGGATAAGAAATGTTGTTGGGAATGACGAACATTATCAAGTCTCTGTTTTTTATTTTGGCAATATCCATGAGAATAAAGTTTACAAAAATGCTAATAGATAGCGTTGGCAGTAATAATATCAGAATATTCACCAAGTCAGGGTTTTTTTAAATCTGTAATATCCAGATAAAAAGTATCTCATATGCTCAAGGGTATGAACCATACCACATTTCATCAAAATCCCTCTACTAGATTTCGCGAAATTTGAAAACAAATTAACAAATGGACAGACAAAATTTTAAACACTGGTTTTCTGGATTCAATTATCATTCTACACACTAAATCAAGTACTCTTTTTAAAATATTTTCTATGTACAGAATACAATCTGTTACAGTTTTTTATATGTATAGATTAAAATGTACAATGCATCCATTATGTTTAGGGAATTATATTTAAGGTATCAGCTGCATAGTTGGCCGAAAAAAAATGACTTAAACTGACTGGTCACAATACGTAACTAAATCAATGTCTGAGCCACAAAAAATCATAAAAAACAATAAAAATACACAATGATTATTTTGACATTTGCAATCTAAAACTCCAAATGACTGTCAATTATTCCGATTGAGTAATAAATATTATTTGTAAACTTTGTTACTTTTTATGGCATGTATTTTCAAACTCACTTTTAATACTCAGTCGCAAACACAAAGTATTTGACAAAAAAAATAAGGAAAGCCCATAAGACAAATGAGAATTCTCGCTTAAAATGTAATAGAAACCAGTAAACCAAAGTTTGTTTTCTATGAATCCTACATAGAAAACAAACAAATAGTTTATCATATCAAAAAAAATTTCGGAACGACGCTATATTTCTTATAAAATCAAAATAAAATTATTAATGCAAAATTCAAGTATATTCAAGGCGGCTCTTTATGAATATGTGACAGGTTAAGGTTGGTAATATCAAATGTTTATCCCATCAAAAAGTTTATCACACAAACAGTTTATCACATCAAAAAAAATTTCGGGACGATGCTATATTTCTTATGAAATCAAAATAAAATTATTAATGCAAAATTCAAGTATATTTAAGGCGGCTCTTTATGAATATGTGACAGGTTAAGGGTGGTAATATCAAATGTTTATCACATCAAAAAGTTTATCAAACAAATAGTATCTCACATCAAAAAAAATTTTGGGACGATGCTATATTTCTTATGAAATCGAAATAAAATTATTAATGCAAAATTCAAGTATATTTAAGGCGGCTCTTTATGAATATGTGACTGGTTAAGGTTGGTATTATCAAATGACATACAATACTCAATGTCTTTTTTATAATTGAGTATTTTGGTTTGTGTTTTAACCATAAACTTAATATATTAACTTATTGATGAACAAAGCTAAAAGCGAGAGTGATAGTGTTGTATGTTAGAAAGAGAAAGCACAATAAAAGCTGTTGGAACCCTTTTTTACATCACAATCAGCACTTATTTTCATATAATTAATTGCGTTCACTGATTTTGAACAAATTTGTTATAATCTCATTACAATAACTACATTTAGAACAACTGTTACTTGTTCTGTTCATGAATCTGACACTATACGTCAATATAATTCAGATAAATGAATACTTCTAGGTAAATTGTAAATTTATTTTAACAAACTCGCACAACAATAATGTTTCATATGTGATAATTTATATAACAACTATAACAATTTGTATAACAACTATATGAATGTATATAACTATGATAAGTATTTATATAATAACTATAAGAACTTATATAACTACTATAACAATTTATATAACAACTATAACAGCTAGCTGCTCCGGCAGACATTGTTCTGCCCTTTGAAACACAGCGCCATTCAGCGGGTCGAGATTTTGTGATTTATTTTGGCACTAAACGGAGTTATATTGTGGATACGAGTCATTTTGATCCATAAATAAAGAATTTTTTATTAACTTGACTATAGCGCTCCCTATGGAATCCTACCATAATTAAAGCGAAACATGTACTATGGGAATATGACCTCATTTGGTAAAGTCGTCCAGAAGTCACATAATCGTCAGTAATTATAAATAATAAAATATACCTGACTATATATAAAATATGGGTACACATTAAAACAACATGAATATGGCAAGTTTTTGTGACACAATATTCAATTGACGTTTATGCCAGTGTTAATTATGTTATCGATAAATAGAAACTTTATCATTTCTTCATGTCTGTCAGTGTGTTCTCTGTACATGTATCATAGCTTTAGAGCTACCCTTTTTCAATCTATGGCAAATACAGTTTGTAGATTCATGCATTTAACCATTTCAAAGACAGGATTGTTCCTATAAATTGGACCTCGAAGTAGGTTTTTTTTCACCTTAAGTTTGGCATCAGTCAATAAGCCATTCAAAATGCAATTAAAAGGTCATGCAATGTTTTTATTCAAGTTCATTATTCCCCCGTGTAATATACTTTTGCATCTTTTAAATGGTACTCCACAATAGATAGAATGAAAAAAAAATTTATGTCCTTTATTTATCATGAACACATATGTATACCGTAATAATCCATTTCCACTGTAGTTATTACTGAACACCATTAAACTTACACTGTAATAAATTTATACATACACAAACAATACAATTTCGGTGATGCCAAATTTGAAAGAGAAGTGGCTTATTACACTAATATACCATAGACTTATCGTCTATGGTATTAACTAAAATTTTATTATTTAACTTATTGAAAAAGCAAGCTTTATTTTCTCGTTTTGCAGTAAATTGTTTATAGAATCACACACTTTCAACTTATCAATACCCACTGAATAACATCGACTGGTTATAATGTAAAATGGATATACTAACAACGTACACTGGATATAAGGTAAAAGAGATAATTGAATAGCATAAACGGGATATAACGTAAAATGGATATATGAACAATATAAACAGAATATAACGTAAAATGGATATTGAAACATGTAAATATATTGAAACATGTAAATATATTGGGTGTAATGTAAAATAGATATACGAACAACGTACCCTGGATGTAACATCAATGTAGACTGGTTATGACATAAAACAAATATACAAACAATGTAAATTGGATATACTAAACGACTTTTATATTGCTGTGTAACGGTTACACGTAACATTTTCTTCACACTCACTTGATTTACTTTGTCATAATTATAGGTTTCGGACTTAATATTATTTTGTTTCATAAATATTATTTCAAATCTTCACACTTGATTAACAGGTGATAAATGCGAAGTGAACAGGAGATCTGGAGTTTGCAAAAAAATAACAGATTGCCCGCCAGTCTACGAGAAGGTCATGAAGAATGAGCGGCCTGAGGTTAGTGAACATAATCCTTTTAATACATTATTTCTTACTCCTATTATATTTCGACAATTCAGAAAAATAAATGTATGATTCATCTTTTCCTAAGATAGCACATATCTCAAGTGGAAACATCATCGACGTCAACGTGCTTGGTTGTTCGTTCATCTATTCAGAGTGGAATTCCCCACTATAATTTAAATTCATGTGAATATAGTAAAAAATCAATACGGTGTCTGTCTGCACATTTTTTATGTATTTCGAATTTTTTGTCGTTTGTACAATATTTATTTCTTATTAACAAATTTAATCATTTATTTCTTAGTAGGCCATTTGTAGGCTTGAATATAATTAAAGTTATTGCTACATAAGGGGTTCACCAATGTCAGTGAAAATTATAGAAGTCATAAATTTAAAAAAATTCCTTCTAAGTCTAGATAATCTTAGGGTTTTATACCGCAAAAGGAAAAAATGGAACCATTTTAAAATTACTCGCATGTAAGTCTGTCTACATGTCATAGCCGTCACTCAAAGACGTTTAATGGAAAACACTCAAAAATATTTATGTGGAAATTTTGAAGAAGCAAGTGAAGCTATAGCTCCATTTACCTCCCCTAAAGAACGGTTATGACCACATATCATTAAGATTAATGAAACGCGTCACTATCCCAAATAATAGAACTTGAAGACAAAGTCATTGCTACAGGAGACATGCATAACACAAGGAGAGCTCTGCGTGCTTCGATGGTAAAAAGGAATGAAACGTAAGCAGTGAGGGCCTTTTTATTTAGTTTGAGGTGCGAAGCATGGCATTTACAGTGCTGAGTTTGAGCCATAACTATGACATTCTCCTTGAGTTCTATTATTTGAAATTGTTTTGTGTTACATTATTTGGAATTGCCTTCATCGAGATAATCCTGCACTTTAACGATATGTGGCTGTCGCTGTTTGGTATGCGAGATGAGGGCGGCCCAAAGTAATTAAAAAGTTTTATCTGTCGCAAGTTATAAGGATGATGAAACTATTTCTTTTTTCGAATATGACCACAAAACAAATATACTTCCCCCCCCGCCCATATTTGTAACTGCTAAAGACAAAATAATGAAAAAACAGGATCACTAGAAGTTTAAACTAAAGTTTATTGGAAAAACATTGAGACAACTCTAAATCTCGTAGTTTCTTGAGAAATTCGAGATATTTTTACATCTGTGAAAGATATAATAGATGACTTATTTACATGGTGAAAAGTAATACGAATATTGTAACTCACACTACGTGAGTTTCGTACACATTTCAGCTTCCATAAACATTTAATGCTACATTATATTCCTATTAAAGAATTTTCGTTATATTCCATTATTTTCATTATATTAATGGTACATTCTTTCCATTATTTTCATTATATTAATAGTAAAAATTGTCATTATATTAATGGTAAAAATTAATTATTTCATTATTCATTATTATTAAATTATGAAAATTTAATAATAATAATTAATTTTCATTGTTTATTATTATTAAATTTCATTATTTATTAATTATTATTATTATTATTAAATTTCATTATTTATTAATTAATTAATTTTCATTATTTATTATTATTATTTATTATTATTAAATAATGGAAATTTAATAATAATAATTAATTTTCATTATTTATTATTATTTTCATTATTTATTATTTTCATTGATTTTCATTATTTTCATTATATTAATGGTACATTATATTCCTATTAAAGAATTTTAAAAAAATTGAGACAAACATTGAGACAACTCTAAATTTCGTAGTTTCTTGAGAAAATCGAGATATTTTTACATCTGTGAAAGATATAATAGATGACATGGTGAAAAGTACTACGAATCTTGTAACTCACACTACGTGAGTTTTGTACACATTTCAGCGTTTATAAACATTTAATGCTACATTATATTCCTATTAAAGAATTTTAAAAATTTTAATTTTTTGGAAAAAATATATATTGCCTACAATATCTTTAGTATAAACATATGTAAAAAAATCCTTTTTTAATGTGATATAACTACAAATTAATGATTTTCCGACTTTTTCCTTTACTGATGCTGTGAAACATTGCTTCTTGTCTAATTTCATGATTCTAGGTCAACGGGAAGTACCCTATGGATTGAATTCTAGGTCAACGGGAAGTACCCTATAGATCAAAGTATGCAACATAAATGGCTATATATTTATTTTTTGATTTCATTGACTTAGAAGCTTGATTTTTACAGCTTCAAGTGACCATAGACCTAGGTATTTGATTTTAGTTTCGGTTTGCTACCTCCATGCGTTCCTGAGAAAAATGATGTTGATCGAAAGACAGACAGACAACAAAGTGATCCTATAAGGATTCCTTTCTTCTTTTTGTGGTACGGAAACCTAAAAGTGAAAACAGAAAAATTCTCTTTCGGAAAACTGAACCAACTACTTAGTGGAGACATGTCATACTAAGGAATTTGTTTTTGAGCCGTTTGACATATTCTAATTTAAACCTACCTCTAGGTGAAACATCACTGAATTCAATTTTACTTTCATTCATTCAATGAACATGGTCAACCCACTCTATTTCTTGAATCTTAATATGCTCGATAATATCAGACCTACATAAATGAGAGTAATGGATATATATGCCATTTATTTAGACTCAACCTGTAGGTTTATCATAATTTTTTATATGAAGACTGATACTTGTTCATTTTTTTTAAATCAGTGTCCATATTTCTGGTTGAAGATGTGAATAGGTTCCTAAAAATATTTCAATAAAAGGATTCTATTTCTTTAAAGGTTAGGAAAATAAAACTGGTACGATACTGCTAAGTTTCACGTTCTAGGTAATTTGAGATTTGTGTTTTATGTGTTCCGATGCACAAAACTGTGTGTAAATTTTTTGCTTGCTGATGTCTAAACACTCACGTCACACTTGTCAAAATACATTTATTTGCCGTTTCATTTAAAATTTTAATCTCAGCGAGATGTTCAAACCCTTTTATTTCGGATTCGAATAGAACGTTTCCTTTCTTACAGATATGTAAATTTGTCAAACTATCTTTGTAATTGTATTGACGATACGAGAAAAGTTTTAAAAATACTTGCGTCAAGATTTACAAACATTTTGTCATTACAAAATTTTATTTTCATTTATTTTCATGCATTATCGACCATTGTAGATTTGCAAATGATTAGTAAGTATAATTCTTTTTTAAACAAAATATTTTCATTCGTTTTCATCCTTTTTAGTAAAGATATGGTTATCACTTATGAAACACAGTAGGCATGCATTCTTTATACTGATTTTTTCTGCCGAAAGGCTAGCAGCTCCTAAAATCCAATTTCAATTCAAAAACCAATGGTCAAATAATTTTCAGTTTTTCTAGCTTTTGATTTCAAACAATGTTATTACTGGCTTTACAACTTTTTATTTCACACAAGACTAAAAACTGATTACAACTACAGAAAACTAATCGACTTTTGTACATAGTTGTACTTAGCATTGACTCAAATGTGGACATAACCTACAAGAAAAATAATCTGAAATTTTGTGGTAACATTAGGCGGTTAAATTAGTTTTTTTTAGTTTTAATGATTTAACGATTTTTTAAAATTTTTAACCCTATCATGATTGTTACTTTGATTTCATTGTCGGAAAACCAGATCGTCAGCCACTGACATTATTGGTATTATGCCTACATACAACTAACACGTGCTGTAGGCTTCCCTTTGAGAACATTCGCTTCCAATTAAAGTTACACACTTACTTGAACTTTTTGTATTTTTTTATTTTTATTATGGAATTTAATAACAATGTTTTCATTTACTTTTCAGAAAACCTGTTCATTTGAGAAAGAAATGCCATTTGTCTGCTGTCCCAATTTGTCGAATGAAAGTATCGATACACAGGTATGTTTAGTATAATTAAAATTAAAATCACAAAAATTATAGTGGTAATAACAATAATCAATAGTATACTTCATGTAGAAGATATCTATGAGTTCAGCGACTTCAGTTCTATGAATTCTAAGAATCTGTATACAACTCCTGATGATCAGACCTTAAGACATCAATTAATTCCTTTTTTTTTTATAGATTTAATATTCGAAAGACGCTTTTATACCGAATTAAAAATTTCAAATTTTTCAGAAAGTAGTAATTTTTTAAGAAATAGACTATAACTTTTTAAAGATATTTTTTTGATTGACATTGTACGTATCATATCAATGATAGTAAGAAATTAATTGTGACCTCTTAAGGGAAATGTTTTATACTTTTTAACCAGTTATTTTTTTAGAGATCTGTAGACGAGACATTTCTATTGTAAATTAAATTTTTAAAAAGTTGGGAAAGCACTGTAACTTGTATTGTTAACAATAACATTTATTTAGTGGACATATGGTTTTATATAAGGTAAAAGACTAAAAATGTATTGAGCGGGTTCACTAACGATTGGTATAGCGTTATTTCAAATATTTACGTATTCAACGATTCAACCTCCATACAATTATCTAGGTTAATTGATTATTTTAGTGTGAACATTTGAGGGCTGATTTCCTAACATTTGTTGTAAACAATGCACTGCCGCACTACTGCCCCACCATTTTCGGTATATTGTTATATTATCTATGGTCCGCACCTAAACACATTAACAGTTAATATTAACAGTTTTCATCAACAGGTAGCTGTTGTCAATGTTAACAGGTGTTAACACTTATCATGATTAGTGTAAACACCCACCTCTACTAATAACGCATTTTTTTTAAATTGGTTTCTTCCGTAAACATGGACATGAAAATAAATCCGATTGTTGTTGAACTTAAAGAAGAAGATAATAAAATATTTTAGTTTTTTTGTTTCTTAATATTTCAAATACAGTCATTATTGATTAATTATCACTTTGATACCTTCATAATATGTAAATTAGTTCAGTTTTTGTTTTTGTTGTAGTTTTTTATTGTGTTGTTTTTTTTTTTGATATTTAATTATAATACATTATTACATTTACTTAAGCTTTGTAAATGTTGAATTATTTTTCTGGTATATTTCTTAACAGTGGCTTCAATTTAGTATAACTTGTATTGAATATACTGTATAATAAAACATATATTCCATAAAAACTGTCAACATCTGATCTTTTTTCTCAGTTTGCTAAGTAGCCACACTGATTAATTAACCATGTGCTATGCGATGCCAATCTCTGTGCAACCATACAATGCGTCATCCATCTTTGAGCTTCCGCACTAAGTATCACGTCATGCGCTATGTAACTTTTTGGACAAACTCATCTCTTTCTGAGCAGCTCATCAAAGCAACACATCGAACTGACACATGTTAATCAAATAGCAGGCACCTAGTTCGGCGACATCCTTTCAGCTGATGAGTGGCGACAGAATGGGGGCTGAGCTCATTTGTCATGGAAAAATGTATAACCTTCAAAAGCAGCGACGAATGAACCTTGAAACAACATCTCACTATCTTCTCTATTTATATAAGTTTTCTCATCTTTTTTTAGACAAGCATACCTTTCAGGTATATAGACATATTTTTGATAATAAAGCACATCCCATCGTGGGACATCACTGGACCAGTGGATTTATACTAAAATACTTATGGACATAATTATTAAAATATATAATTTCAGTACTGCTAATTTTTTTCATAAACTTATATAAGAAAACCGGTTTTACAAATTTTGCCTTTTTAAAACTGTTGTTCGTCTTAACAAGAATAGTTTCCAAAATATATTAACTGATCTATTTAAGGTGTGAACATTTGGTATGTACGAAAAAAATGATTTGTTATGCAAGATTAATACTAATACTATATAAAAAATTTTTTACAACAATGTTTGTCTTGCACTGATAGTTTATACAAAATAAATGTTTTATATAAATCCAATCATATAATCCGAGCCAACAAAATTGCTTTTAATAAACTGTAGATAAGAAATATACATGTAAATATTAATTACAAAAATATGACATTAAAATTATTATTTTAAATCTGTCGAGATTTAGAATTGGCCTTTTATTATATAGACATATTAAATTGAAATACTTGTATATAATATTTGAATTTTATCTTTTTAAATGCTTATTTTCTCTTTTTAAATACTTCTTTTCTCAATTTAAATGCTTATTTTCTGCTTTTAAATGCTTTAAAACTTTTCTTTTTAAATCCTTATGTCATAAAAATTTTGCCTTCCTCAAAATCACGGATTAAACTCGACACAACAAATGGATGAAACTCGGTAGTTATTGAAACGATTGACAAGGATTTTATACAATTTATATATAGTAAACCTGGAACTAGTTCAGTTTCATCATGATATCTCAAATAGTTCCTGACTTATAAAGATGAAAAGATTACATAGTAAATTAAATTAAGCTTCTGTAACACGGATGGTTGCCAGTAACTGGCTGTAGGAACACACGGGAAATGGGGAAAGAAAGTGCAAGTCAGCCCGGCCGGGATTTAAATTAAATTAATTATTTATGTCAAACATAAGAGCATAAAACAAAAGCATTAAAACATTGCACTTGCATTTCAGGATTGTTAGTCCATTTGAATGTTTTTCTTTTCTTTATGTATCGTTTTAGATGGATAAGAATATATTGACAGAACAAACTTACACAATTTAAGAACAATTGAAACTGGCTTCATAAAAGTAAATCCTCGATATAAATTTAGTAAACTACAAATGATAATTTCATTTTTTTTTAAATTATGCAAAAACACAAAAAACAATATATTTATTAAAAAAATTTCTAGTGGCAATTATTTTGGTGTGTAGTGGAAAAATCCTCTAACTATAAAGAAACAGTTGTCAAATGATTGTCAAAAAGTCAAATTTGTAATAGTTATGCAATCTTTTTTGGTTTTCTAAATTTTTTAATATATTTTTGTAGTGAGGTTCTTTAACTCAGAATAAGTTATCACTTCAAAGTGTAGTGTGAAGGTGTGAAGGTTTACCTCCGCATTACACTTTGAAGTGAAAACTTAGTCTGGGCAGTGAAACAAGCTAAGCGTTCGCTCAACTCAGTGACATTTATTTGGGTCGGTCATCATTGCTCATGTTAGTGACGTTCGCTCGAGTTGGTAACACTCAATTATAATAATACAAGAATTACGATCTTTTTTGAATAATATTATATTTGAGTATAATTTAATATAATATGCGTACATTATTTTTCCGACTAATCGCCCATTCGGCTTCGTTGTATTGTCGGCTCTTCCCGACTTAATTCGACCAACTCATTTATATCGGTGCATTGAATTAAATTGTTTTAAAACATTAAAAGTTAAAAAATATATATAAATTGAATATATTTGGCGTTAATTTTGTGGAAATTCATTATTCACAATTAAATGAAACTACGTGATGTAGTATTATTTCTACTTTCTTTAATTTCTTTACCACGATCTTTGCTAATATCCCATCTGAAGATGTTGTAATTCAACGAAACCTAGGTGGTGGTAAAGAATTTAAAGAAAGTAGAAATAATACTACATCACGTAGTTTCATTTAATTGCCAATGTATATAAACTTAATCTAATTCATCTGGGATTTTAATCCAGAAGCACTTGTACCCAAAGCAGAAATAATACTCCTAGATTAATAAGAGGTTGTACTTATTCCCAAAAATTTTGATTTTTTAAAATAAAATTATTTTTTAAATATAAAATATTTTTGGCAATATTTATCAACAAATGGCGCTGTACTAATCCATGGTTCAAATCTTTGTTTGCATTACGATTTTGATTAATATTTTAATATAATATGTAAATGTTATTGTACATAATAAGTGTAATGATTCGAGTGTATACGGTTAATATTTAATATTTTATTTGAGAATAGTTTAATATAATATTTGTATATTTTGTATTTTAAATTAATATTCACGCATTGTTCTTGATTCACCAAAATAATGTACATCATATAACGTCAATGTAATTATACATACACACACATATATATATATATATATATATATATATACAAAATATTACATATTTTATTATAAATATATGTATTATAAAATTACAAGTTTTATTTTATACGTGTGGTCAAAAATACATACCATAATTTTTTAAACATAAATTGGTAGTCGTAGTTTAATGTTTAGAATAATTAAGAATGGGAATTAAACAGAAAAAATTAGAAGAACCAATTCGGCGTAAGAACACGATTTCTATGTGAAATATTTTTGAAATCAATTTATTGTAAGAAAACAATCGCGAGTGGAAATTATTTTTCATATTTATATAAAATTTTTAATGTATTTTGAGATTAACCCAAGAGTGAAATATTCATTGATACTAAACTATATTTGTTCCAAAAATCTCTTAATTTTGTATAACAAAACCATATTAAAATGAAAATTTGGTTTATCAGATAAATGTAGTTAAACTATTAATAAATAATGTGAATGACAGAAAAATGATAGCAGCAGTAACTTCTACAGTTTTAAGATTAACAAAAAACAATCGACTTTCTATGCATTAGCAAACTTTTTGTTTCTTTATTAAGTTAATATGCAAGCTAATACGGCCAGTAGAATCCTTAAAAACAATTTCTTATAATGAAGAAAAAAAATCTATAAAATTCAATGTGATGATTATAATTTGTGTTGTGTTTCAAGATTGAACCTTAAAAAACTGCTTCATAATGATCTCCCAGATTGACAAATGACCTTAGTACTTTTTTTAATTTCGATGTTTGTTTGGATATTTTCATCAAGCTCTCTATGTTTCCTTTTCTCGTTTTGATTGTTATTATTTTTGTTGACACGTGATGCGTAATTTTAATAACCTTCCCGAGTCGGAGATATTGCATTACATAGGTACTTTTAAGTTACTTACAATTAACTTTAAGGCAAATACTTGTTATCGCACTATATGGGAGCATGTCATAAGGTGTTCCGTCGATAGCATGACAGTTGACGTATATCAGAAAGTGAAGAATGTAGATCACTCCATCTAAAATTAATCACTGGGATTGTAATACACTTAATTTACTCTCAAGCAATTAAAATAATGTCCAGCAACTATTTGAGAACCATTAAATGGGAAATTATCATTTATTTATTTATTCCTTTAAAGATCTTCTTGTTCGAACTTGATATGTATGGTAGATTTATTGCTATGAGCACAATCTCTTACGACCAATATGAACACTAGTATAACAATAATGATTAAAAAACTACAAGGGCTTATATTGCTATTTATCAATATCATTAATGCTATTTTTCAGAAAAACGTGTCTCCTCTAAATAGAGAACAATGCCCTCTGCTCTTCGAAAATTTCAAGAAGCAAGGTCCACAATACTTGGCGTGGAACAGTGAGTATATTTACAATTTATGCGTATAATGATAGGGCTACCTATCTCTGATATGTGCTAACATAGGGCAGACGCTAAGTGAAACTCTTTACGTCGGGAATTGCTTATGGTCATGCATTTTATTAAATGACTAAATAATTATGTTGATAATCCCTCGGTCTTGGGTTTGGTAACGCTTTACGCTCCTGAGTGTTGCGTGGCAGGACGAAGTCCTAGTTTACTTCATCTGCCTAAAGTGTGCATGAATGTCCTCCAGCGTTAACCAGTTTTTAACTACTTATGTTATAATCAATGAGGTTTTGCGAGAGGTGTCAAATTTATATTCTGATGTTCAAATATTCCAGAAACCAAAGAAAATGATGTGACGATTCTTTACTAAGTGAGATGGACTCTGTTTTTGTCATGATGTGAAAGTTTTGTTTAAAAAAATTGATATTTCCTGTCGTACAACTGAATGTCGCCTTTTTATTAACAGCTCAACAAAAAGTCTAACAGCTGTTTTACTTCACAACGGGAATAAACTTCCATCTGTTCCATTGGCACATCTCAAAGAGAATTATGACAGTATTAAAATGCTATTTGATGCAATAAAATATAAGTAATACAAATGGGAAGTTATTGGAGACACTAAATACTCCTGATATCTTTGCCTGTAGGATTGTAGGAATGATGCAGCTCACAACCGCCAAAAACATTGACCTGAACAGCTTGAGTACGAAGTAGGAATATGCAACGTTAAATTGGAAGCAATTGCTGATGCCAAAACTATACTGATGCCGCCATTGCACTTTAAATTGGGGCTCATGAAATAATTTGTTAAGGCTCTTAATCATGAATACGAAGCTTTCAAATATTTGGAGAGTTTTTTTCAAAGCTTTCACAGGCGAGAATTAAAGGTGAAATTTGTCGCAATCCATAATTTTTTTTATTTGAGGGCCTACCTCAATTAAAAAAGTTATGGACTGCAAATATTTCCCGCGATTACTTAACAATCAGGAAAAAAGCCTGGGATAGTTTTAAGGCAGTAATTCATCGTTTCCTTGGAAACCATAGAGCTGAAAATTATGATGAGCTGATTACTGACATGTTTTCAAATTTTTGCATTATGTAATGTAGAATGTCTCTAAAGATATACATGTTGGAAACTCATTTGGATAAATTTAAGAATAATATGGGGGCTTATTCGAAAGAACAACGGGAATGCTTCCATAAAGACATAATGGAGTTTGAGAGACGATATTAAAGCCAGTACACTGAAAGCATGGTGGGGGATTATTTGGGGGTTGATTCGGAAAACCTCTGTTGAACATAACAGAATGTTAATTTTAAAATATTTTTTATATCATTTAGACTTTATTTTTAGACAACTTAATAATTGATTGATGTCATTTTCTTTTAATAAACTTTTCTACATACAGAGAAAAGCAGGAAAAATCAGGTATACACATCTCATGCACAAAATTGCTGTTAACCAGTACTATTTGTACAATTCTATGATGTATAGCTAAAGTTTTGCATTATTTATATGAACCTATGTTGTATAGTTAAAGTGTTGCATTATTAATATAAATCTATAGAGTTGATATGTAGCTAAAATTCTGCATTATTTGTATGATTCTATGGTGTAAAGTTAAAGTTCTATATTATTTGTACGAATCTATATTATTATTTATTCTCCGTATTATTCATATGAATCTATGTCGTACAGATAAAGTTCTGCATTATTTATATGAATATATGGTATGCAGCTATAATTGAGTACAGGAAATGTAGTGATCAAACGAAAATAACAGAAATAAGAACTTTTATTTATATGTTTGCTAACATCAGTGCAGTATTTTATCAACAAAAAATAAAAAAGTTATCGAATATAAAAAGATTATGTTATGAGTTAAAATGAGGTTTTAAACAATACACTATCAAACTATTCACTTTTGAAAAATATATCATATTCAGCATACCAATAATTTTGATTCATTACAATACGTGAACCTCACATGACAAACATAGCAGCGGTGTAACCAAAGGTTAACTTATTTAACCAAAGGTTAACTTATTTAACACCAAAATGCAATGATAGCATCTTGCACGGACTCGGTTCTACAAAAGAAGGGCACAATGTAGGAACTTTGCCTAAATACAAAGCTTTTTATTTCGCTTGTATCTCGTTGCCAAGAATAATGTAAAAATTGTTATAATCTAAAATAACCTATCAAAATTTAACAGTATTATAACAAATTCCCATACGATTGCCAAATAATATCATTAGCAATCCGCTTATTACCTACTTAAGTATGTACAAGTTTGGTTACTAACAATTTGGCTCCTAAACCCAAAAACTGAGTTCATCAGTGTTAGCTCATGTGGTAGCCAAAAAGAATATTTCCAGTTCTTCTCCAAAGCCTGAAATTATTTTATTATTGTAATTTGAGGGTATGAGTGTAACTTAAACAGATAACACAAACGTAACCTGATATCCGTTTTAATAAGATTTTTTAATTATTCTAAATTTAATGCAAAAGTCTCCCTGAATAAGCATGATAACAAAGAGATCAACTTTGTTATTTCAATAATTGGAATCAATGCGTAGCTCTGCTATAAGAGAATGTACTTTCCGTACTGAGACATTGTGCGTTTCTTCGCTGTTCATTAAGCAAGCGCCTTTTGAATTCTCTCTGTGAAATATTTTGTTTATACTTTACTTGCTACTTCAGTGGAAGCTCAAACACTGCACTCTTCATATTTCCAACGAGGTACAGACATGTTCGAGAGGTTTCTATACATTTCTAGAAATTGCTGGAAAAAACATAACGGGTTTATCGTTTGCCAACGTATTATTTCTCACACACCAAGTAAGGCTGACTCTGTAGTCTTTTCACTACTGCAATGAACATGTTTCAAATCTGCACAAGAATGTAATTGTACATGAAATGTCAATGAGAAGAGAGAACAGAATGAGTAAGCCATAGATATTGTACATTGCTCAGTTCGTTTTTTTAACATAATATAAAGATGACGTGAGTGTGCGACAACAAAGGCTCATAATTTAATTTATATTAATATGTAATTTAAATTATATTAATAAATTTTTATCGACATCAGTTTTTTGTAACATTAGTATGCTTAAATATGACACAACATATTAAAACGAAAAAAACCAAGCATACATTGGAACGTGCATAAGATAAGTTATGTAGTTGGTGTATGTGGACTGAAATAATTTTGACAATTCCAATCAAATGCTAACACCTAGAATTTTCACAAATATTTAAACTTAGCTTGCTTTTCAAAAATTACAGTGGCTGCTATATATTGTATATTACTTTGAAATTTGTCACTTCGCAAATGAAACTTATGAATAAAAAAGTAACCTCAATTTCTTTTAAAAAACATGTACAATTGTACCCGACTAAATAAGAGGTTAAAAAATGGTCGCTCTCACTTGCAATTAAAATTTTTTTTTCAATCTTTATTAATTTTTTTTATTACTTCGTAGATAGTCCACTAAAATGTCCACTTACAAAATTTAATTTGTGTCTATGTAAAACTGTGACATATGGAAGGACAGACATAATGAAATCATAATAATTCCTTGTTGCACTATACAATCTTAATAAATTGCGATATCACTCAAAATTTAACAATTTGATGATAAATTTCTCTACCAATCAAAATTTAACAATTTTATAATAAATTGCGATATTCTTCAAAATTCAACAATTTTATAATAAATTGTGGAAGTGTTTAAAAATTTTACAATTTTATAACAAGCCATCCATTACGATTTTATTACATCTTGCGTCATTTGAACCTTAGACATTTTATAATGAATAAAAAATATAAATTAGAAAAGAAATGGTAACACACAGAAATACATAGGAATGGTGTTGCATGTTAATAACACAATTAAAAATAAAAAACAACACAACACAATTAAAAATTAAAAATGTAAAACTATCCATAAACCATGATTGAAATATTTAACACAAATAAAACGTGTGTCATTCAGTGAAAAATAATTATCATTGTATTAAGCTATGCATACAAAACAATAGACTTACTGTTTAAGACAAATAGAAAAATGTAACTAGTAGCCACGTTTAACTGTGTTTCAATCTCTCGTTTATAACGTAAACATAACTTTTAAATTGTTCCCTTCTTCCCAAGCAAATAAAGGAAACTGGCAAACAGCCATAAATATAATACCAACGAAACACATTTAATATTTAATTTAAAGTCATAAAAAAATATTTTTGCATTCATCATAACAAGTCCTTTGAAAAGCACCAAATGACAAATAAAATTAAAATAAATTTTTTGAGTACACATTTTACTCCCACTTTAATTCTTTTATGAATATTTAAAAATGTTAGCTATGTATTATTACGCCAAATTTCAAATTTCTATATCTCACAATTAATGAGAAAATCGGATGTGACAAATAGACTGACACACACACGTAGAAGTGATATTATAGAGGTTCCATTTTTCACTTTAACGTATCGAACATTACAACTCAGCCTTTTTTGATATACAAAACAATTCTGTCTGCTCCGATGTAGAAAGTGGACCCATTTTCACCATTATTCTTTAATATTATTAATTAATTGATGAGAGAGTTTATGTTTAATTTCAGAATGCGTGGAGTTTAACCGGCAGATGTACACCGACAATGGCGTTGGATGGGAACCGAAAGACAGAACAATGTTCAAAACGTTAAGCCCGCGCATCGTTGAGGGCATAGTTGCTAAAGAAATGGAATTCCCGCATATGGTATAAAATAGTCTTATATTTATTCCTACTACAAACTAACACATAAAACAATTTGTTATTTGTTAGATGCAAGAAAATCAATATTCCAATAATGTCTAACATACTTTATGTGCTATGAAACGTAAATGACTGAGTTTAATGGCATTAAATGACAATTTCTATTTTGTCGCTAACTAGTTGGCAGTAGTGAGGTTTGAGGTCCTGTCAATGGCTCTCATTTCAAGTATCGGAGAAAATTGGTCATTTAATTGTTTTAATATATGACTAGCGTGACCCGTGCAAAGTCTTCGCATTATAAATTATTCAACTCAATTTAATAAATCAAATTTGATTGCAGGTATTCAATTCATTTCTAATTTTGCACACTGCTTATTACGTTTTTATTCCATTATGAAGCTCAGATGACAGATCAAACAAATATTTTACTAAAATTGACATATAGAGGCGCAAGTATCAAAAGCATTGAGCTAAAGCGCCACTTTATTTATACGTGAGTGGATTTGAAATTAAACAAAAATTTTACCGACCGTCAATCATATTGACCTTGAGCCGTTAGATGGCAGCATTGCTGTTTTGTGTATATAATTTTAATAATTAATTAATTTGCAAAAACAATAGCAATAATAAATTTTTTAGTTGTGGATGCCGGTAGAGCAAGCAATTATCTATAAAATGATATATAATTTATGTGGATTAGTTGTGATGTTTTTTCTAAAAAGGGAGTGTAACATCTTAACCTTAGCGTATTAATATACATGATGATTCTTTTTGCATATATTATTAATGGAATAACATACCTGGGCTCTACAATGAAAATATCAAATATAAATGTACTTAAATGTATAGTATTCGAATTCATATTGCCGTATCAGAATTTTCCTGACTGTGAAATATTGTATAACACCTTGCGAGATGTCCATTAGATTGTTTTAGAATCTTTATATATCAAGTATCTTCGTGATTAATATAGTTTATATTTTGAATATATTTGGCATAAATTTTATAGAAATTCATCATAATTTAACATTACATCACGTAGTTTCATTTAGTTGCAAAAAAGTAGTTTATATTTTTAAGAAAAACACTTATTTGTGGAAAATACAGTTTCATGATGTTAAATTATATTGAAATTTATAAATGATGAGAGGCATCTGCTGAAGGGAAAGACAAGTATCATTTGTCTACGTAGACATTCCAGTCACAGGAAAGAGCCATGAATAATTACATTTATGCAATCAGCACCGAAAGTGTTAAGGGCATTACAAGTGCTACAGTGATGATTACGCTTTATGAAATTATTATAGGAACAATCGTAATCGACTTTGTTTGTAAAATTTTTCTCATTTAATTTGTTAAAGGCTATATTCTAAATTTTTAGTCTGTGAAGAAACAAGACAGCCTAATGATATCGTTATGTCCATCTGGCTGTTCCATTTGTCAAAGCGTCAATGTTTCTACAATTTTAAGTTTACTACAATTTTACAATTTTACTATATTTGGTTCTTCTCTATTTATCTGTCCTTCTCTCGCTACTTCCTCTTCCTTACTTTACAACTGTCGTACCATCGTTTCTTCCTTTTCCTCTCCGTCTCGTATAAATCAATTTAGACTGCCATAACAAAAAAAGTTACTTCTTCGAAAATATGATAATCTATAGGCTTATACATGAGCTTAAGAAAATATTTTAAATTATAAATTAATAGCACATTTTATTTTTTTCAGCACGTTTGACCATTTTAATAATTGGTACATGTAACTCTTTTTAAGTAAGTGACGGGAAATTTTACGTCCATATTAACCAGAGTTAGAAATGTGAAACTTGGCAGGAACTTTCCTTTTTTAAAGCCTCCTGACTCTAAGGAAATTTTTTAAGAAAAAAAATGAGCTTGAAATTTAAACAAAAATGTATTATCACCGAAAAAGTAAACATAAGGGACTCCAAAGTTGGCCGTCAAAATTTCTATAATATCATACAAATATTATGAATGAAACTATATGAGCACTTTTTGTACTAGAAATTTCGCAAGTATGATACTTCAAGTGTGGATTTTGATTTATAGGTTGCAAAGGGCTAATATTTTTATGCTCTGTAAAACATGTTTTTAGGCTCTGTAAAAAATGTTTTTAGGCTCTGTAAAACATGTCTTCGTACATGCTAAATGAGAGTAAATAACATCCTATTGAGGGGAATTCCTTTAAAAAGGTGTCTCCAAATAAATATGAGAGTCTGTTTCCTTAAAATGATGTCTAATATGTCCCCACCTCTCATTTCTTTAAATAACAACTTGCTTGCTGTGCTGCACGACTCGTATGACTCCAATAATATCTGTTATTGTTTTATTAAATAGGTGTCCTGTTTTCTATAAGCTGCATTTATTTAATTTTATTATTATTGTAAACAATGAATTATAATGATATAATTTTTAATTTATAAGTTATAGTTATTAAAAATATTTTGAAATAAAAAGAGAATAAGTATTGCTTATCTTATTTTCCCTTCTTAATTATTCTTTTAGTAGTTATCACCTTAATAGAGATGTTAAAGTGTACATGTAGTCTCCGAGGACCTTTAATATGTTTTTCAGATCTTAAGTTCCAGACAGATGGAACTATAACAAGATGTAGGCAAATTAAGGGTTCATCACTTCCGGTAAACCCTTGGATTACAATAGAAAAATAAAATCATCATTCACCACAATTTGCATTCACGAACAACTTTTTGACACCTCTCTAAAATTAAGTGTTCCCCTTCTCTGAATATTATTTATATATAATTTAAAATTATATTATGATAATGGGATACATTAAACTTCTATAAGAAAATTTTTCAGATTTAACTTAGTAAATGATTACAATTGTTTAATGAATTTCAGGCACTTCTGGGCTATACACAGAACAAAGAAACAAAGTGGCTTGCCGGTGGTACGCTTATCAGCGAGCTTTACGTCTTGACTGCAGCTCATGTCCTGGACTCACGTGAAAAGTATGTCACTGTTACATTGCCTTACACTATGATAATGAAAATATTTTTGCCCTATGTTGCTAAGAAAACTCTTACTTTTTACGCCTTGTCATTTCCTGCATTCACTTAATTGCCGTCGTTTTGCTATACCAGCAAATTATTTTTATTGGAAATCATTATTTTCTCCAACAAAAACCTGCCCACGGACACACCTAAGTACGTACGTCTCCAATAATTTAAAAAATGATCTTGAGATGTGTCATCACTTTGCAACATGTTGGCTAGCAAGTACTAAGCGTTTTTTAAAAAATATTTAGAATTTTTGCGAAAGTCTGGGAATATTCTATACTGGAATATTTATGACGAATGCGCCACGTTATTCAATGTCATTTATTGTCTGACTATTGATGGAGTCAATATAGAGAAAATTTGGACAATTTTAAAATTTATATGTATTACTGTTTACTTTCTAAAATGTAGCTCCCGGTACTGTCTCTGATACTGCCGTAATACCATTGTTTCCACAATTCCAGAATTATGATTGAATGTTAAGGTACGAACTCAGTTCAGGTGAACCAATTGATCTTTATAACAATAAATTAAAAACATTAATTGAAGAAGATCGCATTAACTACTCAATTGAGATGCTCTCAGAGTATGGTAGAGAAACATATAAACCAGTTAGGCAAAGTCAAAAGTATGATATTTGCATACCCCACAAGTTGATTCGGAATAAACTTTCAAATAATTGTGTGCACGTAACTTTTATCTTGTTGGCATATATTGGACTTTTTGAACCACTTTATTACTGGGGATGACAAGTGGATTATATATGTGTATCATACTCATAAGGGCCAGTGATTGGGTCAAAAATAATTGTGCAAATTGATGCAAAAAATGAACCCCGTGTTAAAAGATAAGGTTGTGTGTTTGGTGGGATATTCATGGAATCATACCTTCTGTATAAAAACTACTTGGAATCGTTAAAAAAACACACAAATTTAAGTTTATTCATCAAAATTTATTTTGTCCCCTTCCAAGTAATCCCCATTGTTGGCAATATAACTGTGATAATGCCAAACCCTCTCTTCCATACACTTCTAATAGGTTGAAAATGGTATAATCTTCAATTCTCTCTGTAATTTCCATTTGATGTCTTTAATCGTTTAATCGATCAATTGATTGATTCAATCAATTCAATCATTCATTCAATTCAATTGATCCAATCAATCAATCAATGCTTCTTTTTCTTTCTGCTTCTTAATCAGTCTTTTATCAATATTCATCTCATGAGCCATTAGCTCAAGAGATGAATATTGATAAAAGACTGAGAGAAACTCTTTAATACTGAACTAATGAATAAATAATAGTAATTTTCAATCACTAATTGTTAAATTTTTTCAATGTCATCATCAGTGGTAAACATTGAAAATAGTATGGGTGAAGCAAATCTCTGACCAAATCACGTTTCTCTTTGAACGATTTTTAGTGCTCGCATGCCTATGTTTTCGGCATAGACTTGTCACCATAGACTTTTTTAACATTTTTAATGATTTGGCATGATAAATTTATCACACAACTAATGTATCCATAATGAAATGCGTAGAGCAACTTTGAGGTCGATATATTGCGACATTTGCTGTAAACACACTAGTTGACAGATTGCGCTCAAGTTTGGTTTGGTAGTTAAGGAAAGTTCTACCAAATTAACAAAAATAAATTTCCTTCTTCCGATTCGTTTTATGCCGTTCAATTTTTTTTTAATGATTCCGGACAGTATTTATACAGAAAGTACATTGAGAAATACTTCTAGTGATATGACTATTTCTGCATTAGTGTACTGTAGTCTCCTACAAAACTGCTGACTTAAATTTCATCGAACATTCATATAATGCCCGATCACATTTTGCAAGAATTACGTGACTAAAATTATTTGAACTGAAATGAAAAATAATTCTGTATTCTTATTAAACAAACATAACAAAAACCGTTAAGCAATGCTTTGCAGAAAAAAAGTGTTTAAAGAGAATCATCCCCGAGATCTGATTGACATATTTTCCATTTCAAAACCGGTGAGTCACTATTTCGATGCTATCTACTCTTTGCCAAATAGATGGAGATGAGTAGTCGATAATGATGACACAAATGTCACTACAAGTTGTACACTGGTAAGCATTTTCCAAAATGTCCCTTTTCTAACAGATCTCATTAATAACTGTAAAATATTTAGTATCTATACTATTTATTGATAGCACGTAGAAATGTATAGCTACTGAAGTATGATTTTATAAAATGCCTGACGATAGTCTGTATGTTTTCAGTGAATTTCTTTCAATGGTGCTGTCATTTAAACGCAAAATACGTCGTAGATTGTAAGATGAGGGTATCTCACTATGAGCATTGTCAAAAGATTTTCAGGCAAAGTGGGACTTTAAAATCTTTCGAGTAAAAAATGCGGGATTCTTTCGTCGAAAGCGGGACATAATAAAGAAGCGTAAATAATGATTAGTTTTTCATTACCTATCCTTTTATTTGAGTTCACAATGATGATAGTTAGCTATAGAAAATGTTTTATATGAAATACTAATAACAATAACTGAAAGCGGGACGTAATAAAGAAGCGAAATACAAATAACAATAACCGAAAGGGGGACTACTAATAACAATAACTAATAACAATAACCGAAAGCGGGACAGAATAAATAAGCGGGACATAATGAAATACTAATAACAATAAGCGGGACAATAATACTAATAACAATAAGCTAATATTAATAACAATAAACTAATACTAATAATAATACTAATAATAATAATACTAATAACAATAATATTAATAATAATACTAATAACAATAATAATACTAATAACAATAATAACAATAATAATAACAATAATAACAATAATAACTATACTAATAACAATAATAGTACTAATAACAATAATAATACTAATAACAATAATAATACTAATAACAATAATAATACTAATAACAATACTAATAACAATAATAACAATAATAATACTAATAACAATAATACTAATAATAATACTAATAACAATAATAATACTAATAACAATAATAACAATAATAATACTAATAACAATAACACTAATAACAATAAGCTAATACTAATAATAATACTAATAACAATAAGCGGGACATAATAAAATACTAATAACAATAACCGAAAGAGGGACATAATAAAGAAGCATAAATAATGATTAGTTTTTCAATGATAGTTAGCTATAGAAAATGTTTTATATGAAATACCAATAACAATGACTGAATAATTTAAATGCAAAGGAATATAAACGAGTAATACGTTACTTACGTACAAATTATTTATTTATATTTCTCTGAAGATTTAACTTCTTTTAAAGTTTCCTTTTTTCTTTAATGCGTTGAAAAACTCTATATAGGATAACTCCAGATTAAATTGGATGAGTCTACTTTCATTGTATGAATTCTGAATTCCTACTTTCATTAAATTTATAGAGCCGGAAACAAATTTCTGGCATTTGACTTTTTTAATTTCGTATGGGAAAAAATGCATTCGAGAAAGCAGTTTGAAGTTGGAACACTCAATATGAAAGAAACTATTTAAAACATATCCTTGGTATCATTTTTTGAAAACTGTTTAAAGAGCTGGTGTCATTTCTGTGCAGTGGTATTTTTACAATTTCCACTACCACATCCAAAGATGATTTCAACAAGTTAAATTCTTCATATAGGTTATTTACTGAAAGAGCGCAGTCAAATTTAATAAAGATACAGCATTCTCAACCTTTTCAAAACTAACTTCATTTTTCAGGTTTATGAATTCTAGTTTAGCGAAAATATATTATCATTTGAAAAATTATAACATTTGTCTAAATATGTTCAACAATTTGTATAAAAATCGTCGAAGTCTTCGTTCAGTTTGGCCTTTTCAAATTCAACTAATTAAAAGCCTGTTTTCAAATTCAACTAATAAAAAGCAATCTTTTTTCCTTGGAGTCAACATTGAGCGGAAGAGGTATAACGACTCATGCATTTCTGTTATGGAAATATTATTTCCCTGAGACTCTTTCATTAATCTACCAAAAGCAATCACCACATTATGAACGAAATGCAAGTAGCCTAAAATTTTTGTCTCCTCTTCTCCCGAGTGAAAAATCTTTTCATTGGTATCGCACACAAGCCTGGCTTATCAAAGTAAGGTTTTAAAGCAGGCCAAACCTTAATTACTCTCTCAATAGCAGGAAAAGGGAGAGAAATCCTGTATGAACACGACGCAATAATTTGGCTCAGTCCATATTCGTAGTTTCAAATATTTCAATAAATTCGCCACAACGTTTAACTGAAAGTGAGAAATGGCCGTATATTTTTAAGATGATAGCTTCTACGCCAATCTCTATTTTGTATGCCTTTTTCAAAACTGATGTATCGTACACATATCAGAAACATTTTCCAGTTACCCTTATTGCTGACATCCATAGAAAGTGAAAAAACTAAATCTTCTTATAAATTTTGCAGTGCATCCTTCAAAGCTTCTCTCGCCAGTATTTCACAAAGTATTGCTTTGCTCTTTGTTCTACTACATTTAACATTCTTAGCTATTTTGGAACCGGAGTACATGAGGGGCAATAACATTTAAAAACAATCTGTGCTATTGTAGCCAAAAGAATGTTTAACAGTGTGGTATATTTAAGTAATTTCTGCGGCTGACATTTTACACATAATATTGTGGAGACCTCGACCAGAAGTAGAAGTACCTGGTGCCTGGAAATAGCTGACTATATTTCTTGCAGCGTGGGAACTTATGATCTTCGTATGAGTACTTGTTTTCGAATGCTTAATTACATCATATAGTCCACCATGAGAAATACTAACCCTTTTTCACACAGTCTACAATAAGTCATTTGACTCCGCAATATACAGCCATAGATGGAAAGGAACAAACGAATGATTGATCGTTGATTAATAGTGAAAGAGAATATGTCCTGCTCTCATGCGCACTTTACTTTCACTATGCGTTGGCCTGTGTCGACCACACCTTTGCCACACTGCACCGTCGTCTAAGCTTGCTCCGCACGGGACATTTAATTTTGGACTAAGAGTCAGGACGTCCCAATTTTGTCGGGTGTGGCAACGCTGCTCCCTACCCCCTTTTTGAGAATTATGGTACAAAGACACAATCCTTATAAATAAAAAAGTATTTGTTTGTAATTTAGCATAAAAACTCATAATTATTTTCTAGGAAAAATATATTATAAAATAATAATGTTAAAGATCTGGTTTCACCTTTAATACAAACTACATGCTTAGAAGTGTAGCGCAATAAAATAATTATGTTAATATCACCAATATTTTCTTTTAAATTTTTGTAACTAATAATTAGTTACAAAAATTAAAATAACTAATACCATTAATTAAACAAAGAAATCAGTATTTCAAAATGACATGAAATTTGTTTCAAGTAAAGATTATGATACAAAAACTAGTCCTTAGATGTAAATAAAATATTGTCTATTCTTTTAAAAAGTAGTTATTGTGGGAAATTTAAGAAATTCTCTGTGAATATCATCGCACGAGTTTCAGACGTGTCACAAATATTATTAAAGTGATCAAAAACAAAAACAATATTTAGAATAATAATACACTGAAATTACAACAATAATATATTTGTATTAAAACAATAATACACTGCAATTACAACAATAATATACTTGTATTAAAACAATAATACACTGAAATTACAACAATAATATACTTGTATTAAAACAATAATACACTGAAATTACAACAATAATATACTTGTATTAATACAATAATACACTGGCATTACAATAATAATAATTAGTTAAATTTTTCCCTAATCGTAAAAACAAAACTAACAAAGAGAACATTGTATGTTATCATGGCAACTAATTAATGGTTACTAAATTTAAAAAAATATGTTAGTGATATTAAAGTAATTATTTTACTGTGCTGCACTTCTTGGTATGTTGTTTATATTATAAATGAAACAAGGGTCCTTTGTATATTTTTTTTATAATTTTTCCTAGAACGTAATTGGCAAAGAAATGGATATGTATAATGAAAAACTGGAAATTATTTTAGGTTTTTTTCATATTATTATTTACATATTGTCAACATTTTAAGCTAAAAAAATCAGAGAGAAATCAGTTTCGTGAAAAAGTAAAAAAAACACTTTTATGGTTCTTATGCTCTATTCTTATCTCTTATATGCATTGAAAGATCTTCACTGAGCATGACATGTGCAGAAACTAAAGTAAATTTAATACAAATATATAACCATAAGTTGAATTTTTGCAGTGGATATGTAGACAAGGTCCGTCTCGGAGTGCTAGACAAAAGAGTGCTAGATGACAACGCTACCTACGGAGTGGTGGATCGGAAAGCTCATCCGGACTATGACATTATGGAAAAGTGCTATAATGATATTGGACTTATTAAGTTGGATCGTAAGTGAGTGTTCTCTTTTTTTCATAAAATTTGAGAGCAGAAAATTAAGTTGTGTATTCAAATAAACAGTACGTCCAGACTATACAAATATTCCGTGATATGACCAGTTAAAATTTAACCATATATAAAAAAACAGTTAAAATTTTATCTTTGACTTATGAAGACTTTTGACTTAGGACGCCGCGCATGGCGGAGACCCGGGTTTAATTCCCGACCCTTTGTCGAGCGGGGCTGGACTGGTGTTATGGTTGGCTGTAAGAGATTGCTCTCGTAGCAATAAGTCCGCCATATGTATCAATTAGATACATACAATTAGATAAATAAATAAAGTACTAAACATGTGGAAAGTACGAAGAAAATGTTTAGAAAGATCTTCGTGGATATAAAGTTTTTAAATTTTTTGTCTACATAAAGTACTTTTAAATTTTCTTTAAAATCATAAATTAAAAGAAAAATTAAAAATTTATTATTGAAGAAAAATTAATTACAAAAGGAAATAGAAATATCTATGAGAAACAAAGAGAAAAATTTCATCTACACAGAGGATTGAAGATTGAATCAAAGTTTCAATATAATTAAAGTACATAAACAAAATACAGCTATAGTAACCTTTTTGCGCAGGCAACCATGATGTTTACAGTTCATACATAAAATTGACAGAACAATAATATATAATTATAGATATAAACAGAATTAAAATGAAACGACTTTTCCCCAACATATTCCATATCTTGTTTCGTGACTACTTTTTTTAAACAGAACTCTTTTCTGTTTAAAAATCAGATAATTTAAATGTTTTTGTGCCCAACAAACTAAACTGTTACAAAATAATGTCTGAAATAATTGTAAATAAAATTGATAGCTATAATTAATATTCAGGAAATACATAATTATTCATTGTAGAATGTTTATTATAACCATTTTAGTGTTACAATGTTGTGCTGAACAGTTCTGTATGCGAATAAAGTACTTTCATTACGTAATGTTTCTTTATACAGAACAGATAACAATAATGTTCAGAAGACCATTCATAAAATAATATTAAATAATTATTACATTGGAAAGTGACTAAAACAACATGTTTTCATGGTTTTTTTGCCGTAATAAGTTGGAAAAAACAGCTAATTCCGACAAAAGACTGTAATTAAAGTAATTATTGATTTATCTCATATTTAACCATATGTTTGAAAATTTTTTTTGATATACAGAGTAATAAATTCACAAAGAGATCTCCTTTGTGATAACAAAAAAATTTGATAAGTCTTATAAATACTCACATACGAAATACGCGAAAATCTCGTCATTTTCATGAAACGAAAGATCCATTCATGTAAAAATAATTGACTACTTACAGTTACTAGTTAGCCACTTTGTTTTGAATGATGGGTCATTTGAAAAAATAATGCTTTGTGTGTTAGAATGGATTGAGTTTGTTGGAGACATAGGGGTTGAACATTACATAATTGTCTTCATTTCCAATTAAACAACTTAAATCAAAAGATTAAAACGCTACATAACTATGATGTCTGCTTGACATAATTTCATATAGAGTGTCCCTTTACTAGTGTAAAGTTTAAGAACTATTGCCAAATATTCCTCAATGAATATAACTAACGTCTTTAGAAAGCTCCAGCATTTTCTACATTGCTCAGACACTATAAAATAGTCAGATTATACAATACAGCTACAAGATACAAATTGTGCATATTAAAGTTAAGAGAATATGGATTGCACACATAAAGAAAACAGACATTAAAAAAAACTTTATTGTCTTTACAGGGTGCAGTTTACTGAAAGGATCCATCCGGCTTGTTTGCCTTCACCCCCAGTAGAGCAATACAGGAAAGAAAGTAACCCTGTTATCCAGGTTACCGGATGGGGTGTGACTGATCAATCACACTCCGAGCTGACAGAAATTCTTAGAAAAGTAAGGCTGTATGACCCTCTGATAAGTTAATGTAATAATTTGTTAAACTGTTAACTCTATGTTATCCCGTAACACAATGCTGGTGTCACATAAAGACTATTGGACTAGTATCAGTGACATTACACCAGTTATAAATTAATTAAGTAGAAATATCTGAACTTGTATCAACATTTTTCTAAATAAATAAAATAAAATTATAATGAAGTAACAAAACCTGCTCAGAAAAAAATGCAAAGAAAACGAGAAAAATCTGTTTGACGGATTTGGAACCTGTCATAAAGTCTTTTTCAACATTAATACTAATACTGAATACCATGCAACGCACACTGCGCGCCACAAGGTACTATAACATTTTATAATATGACACAACAACAGTGGCGCACATTCTTATGAAATTACAAAAACTTCTCGAATCAGAAATGGTCCATATGAAATTAAAATTGATTACCTCACTTCAAAACGTCCGGTCATAGTCTCAAGCAGAAGCTTATTAGATTATTGGCTACATTCAGACTAAAAGAATGCTATAATTATGATATTTGCATATAAGCAACGAATCATTGTGTTGTTATAATGAGTTCACTGTCAGTTTATCGCCCTCTTACAGAACTAATTTTATAAATAATTTTAATAGTTTTTTGCTTTTTAAATATACATATTGTATTTTGTCAATAAAATATATTTTGGCAGTGAAGTTATCTTTGTGCATTAAAATTAATATTTCATTAGTTTTTTTTTATGTGTTTTGAAATTATACATTCGTAATAAATCTGGTGTACGGCATTTTTACAGTAATTTTTATGATTAGTATAGGTGGCTAATCAGATGTTGCATTTTAAATAAAATGTTTTGTTGACCTTGTTTATTATTCGGAACTGAATATAGTAAATGGAATGAAAGTGGTTTTGATAATCAAGGTAATTTGACAAATTTTGTTAAAAAAATGTTAACTCTGAAAAATATTTGTCGTGCGAAGTAAAACTACAAAATTTTAGCTCTTTGCATATTGAGATTTGTACCGAAGGCAACTAGCTATTGCGAATCAGGATCATAATGACATAGAAATACAAATAATTGAAAAAGATTAATAGTTACTATTATATTTTTAGATAAGCAAGAATTAGATTTTTATGGTTATGATTAAGGTCATAGTTCGATAAGTCGGTGTAATTACGTCGAGGGTTTATTGTTTTTGAGTGCCTAAGATTCCATTATTGTGGAGCGGTCGGCGGAAGTTTGTGCGCATTTGTTTATATCTATACATTTTTTTATATGTCTGCCCTTCCCAAAAAGCACTGCCACTGTATATATAAGAGTATGTTTGTATATATATATATATATATATATATACATATATATATAATAGAAGGTAACCTTCTATGGAACAATTGAGACATGGTAACTAAACTGTATAATGAAAAAAACAATTTTTTTACACCTTTTTTTGACCTGTCCACAAGCAATACGAATAAAATTAACATATGGACACACTGCATACAGTGACTTTTGGATTTTAAATATATATGTATATATGCATATCACAGGTCGATAATATAATATGACAGATCATGGTGCAGCGAGACATATCAGGAGATGACATCATTTCATGGAACTGTTAACTGACATTAACTGTATGGCTGAACATATGATATTGTTCTTGAAGATTATCCAATTGTTGCATACCTGATAACTTACGAGAGCAATATGGTGAAAGATAACTAAATGACCTACAACAAACGATATAACTAATGTCAATTAAGAATTTTGTGAAATTATGTCATTTGACAATACAACTTTGCACGTATTATATTATTGTCCCACAATATGTACAAATGTACATATATAGCAGATTGCAGAAGTAGCACCGATTTCTCTTCAGGTCAACTGCAATGATTAAATATGAAAATTTAATATTGTGAAGGATTGTAACTAAATATTTGAAAAAAGAGGATTAGAGAAACTAAAGAAACTACGTTTAGATAGAGAAATTGTAATAGAAGAGGATCAGAGAAACTAAAGTAACTACGTTTAGATAGAGAAATTGTAATAGAAGAAGATCAGAGAAACTAAAGTAACTACGTTTAGATAGAGAAATTGTAATAGAAGAGGATCAGAGAAACTAAAGTAACTACGTTTAGATAGAGAAATTGTAATAGAAGAGGATCAGAGAAACTAAAGTAACTACGTTTAGATAGAGAAATTGTAATAGAAGAGAATCACCGAAACTAAAGTAACTACATTTAGATAGAGAAATTGTAATAGAAGAGGATTATAGAAACTAATGCGAAAGATAATAAAGAAAGATTGCCAAGATGCGTGCGAGCGACCTCCCCTACCGGGCAAATTTAGTAAGTATGCGCATGAATGCAATGGTACTCGTCGGCACTCAAACAGTTTAAGGCCAAAATCCTCCACTCACCGATCCCATTTCTCATCCACAAAAGGTAAAACTGACAATATCACTATCCATCAATTTATCAAAGGTGACCATTACTAAATTTAATGTGGAATAATATAAGTCTTTAAAGGTCTATCAGACAAATAAATAAAAAATTTATATAAAAATTATATAAAAATTTAATTTCTTAAAGATTAAATTCCATTTCTATCTACAGGAGCAACAAAAGGTAACAACTCACAATTATCCATCAATTTGTTACAGGTGACTATTGACGAGTTTCCATGGGAAGATTGTTTGTCCGTATGTAAAAATGAAGAGGAATGGAAAAACAACAAACTAATTTGTGCTGGCAGTCGTAAAAGCCGTGCCGACAGTTGTCAGGTATGTCGTAAGTAACGGTCTCAAAATGCATTTGGCCAACTTATTTACAGAAAATGAAAAATTAAAATATGAGTTTTGCTAATCCATATTAGTGTTTAGTATCATGTGTTGCGTTGATCAAAATAATTAGACCTTTGAAAGCACAACACACTGTTCCCAGGTTCCATTCAAGGCTGCTCATAGAGCAGGGCTGGAGTGGTGTTTATATGTTTTAGCTAAAATGGGACAAATGAGTGATGAGCAGCAGAGCCACCACTGCCAAAATCTATGCTCTGTGGTCACCAACTCATCGGCCGAACAATAAGCACATTAGAAAAGCCTATGTCGAGCAGTGGACTACGAGATACTGTTGATGATGTTGATGAAGCCATATTCATTTACAATGTTTTGACTGTATAGCGTGCAGAATGCTTACTTCATTTTGGGGAGACTGATATAATAGGAAAAAATGTATTTAAATAGTATCTTATAAGAAAACAATTAAAAAGTTTAATTTATATTTAACATTATTTTATATAATAAAACTATCTGGAATACCCGGCTTTGCTCATGGAGTTGTAGTTGGAAGAAAAGGATAAACTTTTGAAATATAAGAGGTAAACAATTTTTATTGAAAACATATTCTAAGTATTTACAATACTTGTTTATAAACAACATTTTTCATTTTGTTATCTGCTGTATATACGCAGAAATTTTACGAATTTCCTACTCGAGAGCAAGCTACATAAAGTTGACCATGGGAAAGCTTGTTTCTTTGAGGTTGATGCTGCAATGTTTTAAAGTTCTTCCTTGGGATTTGTTAATTTTAAAACTGTACGCTAATTTGATTGGAAATTGCAGTCTTTTGAATTGGAATGGCAGGTCAGTAGATATCAGTGGTGTCCTGGGGATAAATCCTGTGTGTCCTTTGTCCTTTCCAGTCATAAGTTCGGCTTCGATGATGTTATTCGATAGCTGTTTGACGAGCATCCTTGTTCCATTACATAGTTTTGGTGAGTTGAGATTCCTGAGCAGTATGATCGGAGATTCAATTTTCAGTTGATGGCATTCCTGATACTTGCGTTAAGAGTTTAAAAATTCTGTAGGGAAGTTGACGATTTCTTCAATGTTTACCATCGTGTCAATCGATTTGTATATTCACTCTTCACCAGGAATTTTCTTTTGAATATTGAAGTTGACATGGTCGACAATATTATTTCTAGTTAGCCAAAATTGCCCTCTGAAATAGCCACTCCGAATTGGTATAATTGTGAGCAATGTTTGGATAAATTTGGTACAGGAATCACTGTTGAGTAAAAGTTTTTGAGCAAAATATGCTGTTTTTCATCTTTCAACTCTCATATTTTTTATTATTAAAAAATTATATTAGTATTTGTGTGTGGCCATAGATGTGATTTTTTTAAGCATGCATAGATTTCATCTGCTGATGTTGACTTGGGGATAAGCTATGGGTAGAGGTAGAGGTTGAGGTTGGGGTAGAGCTATGGGTAGAGTTTGGGGTAGAGCTATGGGTAGAGCTCCTCCCATACTCTCATAGTCCTGAGAGTATGGGTAGAGCTCCTCCCATACTTTCGGGAATCTCCTGAGAGTATGAGTAGCGCTTCAGTTTCCTCACAAGTCTTGTAATGTTCTGTCTATGGCTTCCAGTAATTTTATTTGCCATTGTGCATTCATCCCAGAAGATAATTTTAGCTTGTTTTAGAAGTAAACCCCGTCCAGATGCTCTTGAGATTTTACATACTGGAAAATGTCTTTCGACTACATTCAACGGTGGTTGTAGGGCGGAATGGCAGTTTGTCCTCCTTCTATAAGTGTAGTGGCAATGCCATTGTAAGCTATTCGGCATTTGCAATGCTATTGCAAGTGCAATGTGTTGTTTAGCATTTCTGTCCGCAATAAATTTATTACAAACGTTTTCCCCGCGCCGCCTGGTGCGTCCAAATAAATAATTCCAACAGCATTGTTGTTGATCCGTTCCATGATAATGTTGCAAATTTTTTTTATTGTCGTTGAGGAGTGGTTTCTTTTGTGCAATGTATTACAGTAGTTTGTTGATGTTATAGCTTTTTTCTTTTGTAATTTCGAAGTTTAGCATACTGAAAGCATCTTGTCGTGGTGCTGACATCCCAAGTCGTACTAAGATCTGGTTTTTTATTACTAAACATTTATCATCTAGGCGAATGAGTGTTTCATTGAAAATGCCATCTTTGAGTTTGATGGCCAGTTCTAGATGAGCTTGTCGGATTTGGTACAGTATATCATCACTCATACTCTTTTTGAAGGAATCCCATAGCTGTTTTGGATTCGAAGGGTTACATATTGTTAGTATTATGGCAAATAAGTGCCTGATTAGTTCAGCTGAGGCTGTGAGTGAGGTTTCTCGTACCGTTAATTCCCAGTGGTTTTCGTTTTCCAATAGTCCTAAGCGTTTGCATGCTTCCTTATATGTCTGGGATAGGTAACCATCAACAGTCTTAAGATCTGTGAAACTTGTTGGTCCCTGTATTTCATTAGCAACATCTGGAGATAGAAACATTTGGCGTTGTTCGGATATATGGTGTATATTCGGCCTAGTGCATTAGTTTTCATGGCTCCTGGATGATCCTCTACTGGAATTTTTTGTTTTCATCGTTGAAAGTTTTTTCTAGGTAAGGACGTCGACATATAGTAATGTTTCCATGACTGGATCCGTTTGGCATAGTTAGAAAAAAGCTGTTAATGTCGTGTTGCTAGATGGTTCGCTTGCAATTTTTCTGGCGGTGTCTTTTGTGAAGTAAACTCTCCGTCCATTCTCCAAATTTACTGCTAGATGTTGCACAGTTGTTTCGTGTTCGTGTATGGAAAAACCGAAAATCTGCCACGGTGCTTCATTACTGTTGATGTATCTTTCGATTTGATATACGAGGAAATTTTTGTTTCTGTTTTGTTGTTCACTGTCTTTGGCTATTTTAAATACTATCACAGCCTTTGTTCACATACTTTATGAATTGACATGACATAATTAATGAATTTCACTGAATAGCAGTACTCTACGTAAAAGTGTGCTTGGAACATTTTAGAAAATAGTGGGTCGTATGGTACTACCCATTGATTATCTATTTCCAGTTCGTCGCTCCTCATATTCGTACCTTTTTTGGGTGATCGTCTTCTGTATTTGAGATAGCCATCATCTCCGGTTTGTGTGTCATCCAAGTATGGTTTGAGTATTTTTTGTACATTTTCCATCACTCATACATGGCGAATTGGGGTTTACTGGCCTGCATGGTCCGTGACTCATGTTTTTCACAACTATGTCATACAACTCCGAATTTGCTTATGGATTGAGAAATTCAGCTTGGATGATTTTGTCGATATCCATGGAATGAATTCTGTCGTGTAGCCATATGAGATTGTGCGAGTGAGGCAGTCCTCGTTATTGCCATTCGATTGTGTACATCCAGCATCTAACAGTTCGAAAGATGTGATGTTTTGTGATGACTTCAATAAATCTCATTCGTTTTTGTTAGAAAACTCGGACTATTATGTCATAACGGTCCATAGGAGCTTGTCCGTTGTTCTTTGATTTGTGGTTATGACGAGTAGCATGTGAATATTACGAAGAGGTCAGGTCGCCTATATTTTCTTAGGTAGGTCATGGCATCTTGAGTGTATTCGTACATGTCTCTTGGACTTCCTATGTGGGGGTAAGATTACCATTATTCCAATATGTAAGATCTTCTGTACATTTTTAATTATTTCTCGTCTCAATCCACTTATGTTTGTACATAGTTGATCAATTTCTATTTTTTCATTTCCTAGAAATATATTTGCAAAAATTTGAAGTCTTTGTTGGTTAGTGGTAGTGATGATCCCATTTTCTGATAGATTTGTCCTTGGATGGTCATTTATTGTCTTGAAAAAACAGAATTGATTTCATCTCTGTTAGTGTTGATCAAAGTGACACCGAAAGAAGTCATTTGGAAGCAGGCATTGTACGCTTTTATATTTTGAAGAGTGTTCTCATTCTGGAGTTTACCCGGTTATATAATATAAAAATTCCTGCAAGGGTGCTTCCAGTGATGGTAATCGAATTTTTCCATTCATACAACAGATTCCTGGTGTTCCTCCATTGAATTTTTTCGCATTGCAAAATTGGCAGAAGTTATCCATTTTTTCAATTACGACATGTTTGCATTTATTATTGCTCTTTTGTAGGATCATAATGGAATACTTCGTTTATTACGTTGTACTGTTTACTTGTCCTCATCCGCGCTTCTCCTCATCCGTGGCTTGCGTTCGCAGTCTTTTACTATAAGATCGTGTCACAATTCTTGATTCTGCAATTTGTTCATTTCGTTGTTCTTCGGTTTCTCTGCTTCTCACCATGCTCATTCTCGTTCATTGGGAACATAAACCTACTTTGCGTTCTTCGACTGTTTCGTTTTTCACTGTTCTGTCTTCACACCATTTTGCTTCAGAACTGGCAAGATCGCCTCCTCTTTTACGTTTGGGCATTATGTAAAATATAAATCAAATCAACTTTTTATTAAGAAATACACTAAGTACACTTTTCACACCATATCTTCAATTTATATTCAGTCACTGTATTACTTTGATTACTCACACTTCATTGTTAATTTTTATTCATTCACTGCACTTCACTTATAGCAAACTGACGTTCAAGCCCACAACGGATCTTGCTTTATATACCCCTAACAATGGGTATATACCCCTAAACCTATATACCCTTAAAAATGTTCCAGAACATTCACAACACTCTGTGAATTTTGTGGAATGTACACGGAATGCTGTGGAATGTCCAGAACATTCCACAACATTCACAGTATTCTGGAATATCCCACAATGATCTGGGAGGTGCCAGGGTGTTCCCAAACGTTATGACTATTCCCAAACATTTCAGAATGTTCTGGGATGTTGTGGTATGCTCTCAAAGACTGTCAAATATTCTGGACTGTTCTAGAAATTTCTAGAGGGCGAAACTTCCAGCTCTTAATCAAACCCTTCAGGTAAAAACGGGAACCTTCTTCACAGATAGGTGATAGAAGGCTACCACATCATATAACTCCCTTGATCGTACCGGGACTCGTTTCTGAGTCTTAGCAGCATGCGCATTATACAATTATTTTATAATATATATTGATTTTATATACCTACACATTTTATGTATCTTTAGCTTCTTTTCATTTTTCTTTGAGTAAAAGCTTGTATGGTTTCGTCAAGTACATTCCAAAACTCGTTGGAAGTTAAAAGTTAATTCCAAATTATTGGCCAAATTATTGTACTTAACAACTTTCTTTAATTAATTGACCCGCCATTATGGAAACCTTAGAAAGGTTTGTTCAATCCATCTCCCTTCATAAATGACTTCAACTTCCTCTGACTCTTTTTGCATTATCAATAAAATTTCTTCATATTGTGAAAATAATTTCTTCAATCAGCAGCTCTGTATTGCATTCGTGAATCACTTTTTCTAACCAGTTGCACATTAACCTGTGCATCAGATGTTTAGAATAACATTGATGAAGAAGAACAAAATTCGAAGAAGATTTATTTCTCACATCTTTCCTGTTTTTAAATTTCATTCATGATATTTTAAGATTTCTACAAAGCACGAATAGTGTCAGCGACCCATCTGTTTCTTTGGGATGTTACAAAGTTAGACGAAGGCAGTAATTAAAGTTATGCCTTGGTCACAAATTTGGATTAAAAGGATGGCATTCGATGATAGAAACATAGCATTTATATCTTCATCAGCAAATCGTTAATTTTCAGGGTAACTTGGCGCATTGTCCATGAGAAGTAGAGCCTTACTACTGATAATATTGGCCTGAAATAATGCAAGAAATTCTTAAACTAATCTTTGAATAGTGCAAACATCATCCAACCCTTCTTGTTGGATCTCCAATGCACGTATAGATCAGTTCTGCTAATGCTTTGTTAAACTTTTTAATGCACACTCTTTTTGCGATACAAATGTTGTCAGGTTGCATTTTTATTAGCACTTGCTGCTTCTCCTGTATATTTCCTGTTGTGCAATTTACTTCCTGGCTCAAATCTATTAAATCATGTCTTATTTGCTTTAAAGTTCGCTCTGCTGGTCAGTACTTCACATTCCTCATTCAAGTGGCTATACAAATACTTTACTGCCGATCATTATAGAATTTATTTCAATTCGCTTTTGATTATTATGTTCTACATGTACTAAAAAGATTTTCTCTATTTTTTCAATAATATTTTTGTAATTATATATCTTAACCTGTACTGTAAACAATTTATTTACACTATATCTACAACTAATTGGATTTGGGGGATTCAGAGAAGCCAAAAAAAGTTTTTACAAGTACTAAAAAGATTTTCTCTACCTTTCCAATAATATTTTTGTAATTATATATCTTAACCTGTACTGTAAACAATTTATTTACACTATATCTACAACTAATTGGATTTGGGGGATTCAGAGAAGCCAAAAAAAGTTTTTACGTTATCAACACACATTGTTTTGTTATCAGACAAGAATTTTGCAACGATTTAGATATAAAGTGGATTAAAAAAATTATTCATTTTATGTGCCATTAAACATAAATAATGACCCCATAACCATACCAACATAGAAGTTATTTGACTTCTGAAAAAATGTTTAAAACAAAATGAATGTCGAACACGCGACATATAGACAGAGCACAGTCACCTTTTTCAAGGTGTGAATTAATTTCTTATTGTCTAGATCTAACGTTTTTTTATTTTAATTGTTTTTATTGCTGGCAATGTGATGAACTTAACAGATGCCTAATAAAAATATTAATACTTTACTGATTTGTCGCTGCGATGATGTAAATTCCCCGTTCTCGTCCTACCCTATATCGACTAGTATTTATGAAAACTTGTGGTCGCAAATAAGTGAGTTATTTGCTTACAAATACTAAATGTCGATGGCAACATGATGAACTTAACAGAGTGGACACACGCACCTAATAAAAATAATAGTGCTTCATTGATTTGTCGCTATGATGATGTATTTGGAAATACTCCTACTGTATATTGCCAGTACTTCCCGGTCGTGAAAAAGTGAGTTTATTTGTTTGCAAATAAGAAATATCAATCACTAAACATGAACTCAGAAATAATAAAATGCGTGAATAGTAAAGATATAAATATCCGGAGAGCAGTGTTAATGCCTTCATTAAATGTGTTTCTTTTGAATAATATTTCAAATGTGTCAATCCATCTTTCTTTTTTCCTTTCTCTAAGTATGACAAATTGTATTTGCAGGGTGACTCCGGGGGTCCCCTTCAAATTATGATAGAAAACTTGGATTGCCCATATGCTGTCATTGGAATAGTCTCCATTGGAATGGGCTGCGGTTTCCAGGGATACCCAGCAACCTATACCAATGTATCGTCATACATGGATTGGATCACCAACATCATATGGCCAAATGAAACTTAAATAAATATATAGTATCAAACGTATACAGTTTATTTAATTATAGATTGCATCCATTTGCATTTTCAGCTCGTTCCCTTCCAAGATAGAATGGGCATAAATAGATGAAAGGACACCACACGATAATTAAATCCATCTAATTGCTCCAATTTTGTGGGAGATGGACTTGAGAGTTCCCCCAATACTTCTATCATACATAATTCTTCAAGTGGGCTATTAGCAAAGATTGTAATCTTTGCTAATATAGCCCACTTGAAGATGTTGTAATACAAGGAAACCTAGGTCGCGGTAAAGAAATTAAAGAAAGTGGAAATAATACTACATCACGTAGTTTCATTTAATTGTGAACAAAATTGAATTACAATTGTGTTAAAAATAACTGTTCGGCAATCATAGCATTCTTCAATTATTTCCCGCAAACATTTTTATTTCTTGTCTACTCATATCGAGAAGCGAAAGAGAAAGTAGTGTTTATCTTTTCACACTGAGTATTTTACTTTTACATACTAATTTTCAAACACAGGCAAGGTTGAGTGTGACAGCATGAGTATGGAAAATGGCCCGTTATTATCAATAAATAAATAAAGATTTTGTTTGAATAACAGACGTTTCATTTATCAAAATCAATCAAATGATTTAGTCACTATGAGGAAAATAACTTACACGCATACAAACAAAGGTGCAATACCTTTGTTTTTGGCTTCACCAAAGTTCAACGACAATTTAATTCTATTATGAAATTATTATAGTAAAGACATTTACATTAATTTAAAAATTCCAGAAATATTAGTATTCTCTCATTGTCCTGGTAGTAAAGAGAATTAAGCCACACGCAGCCTCTTTTGATGTAATTGAAACGTTATTCATAAGTTAACCCTGACAAGACACTGCTAAATTTCATACATTGCCTACTTTGTTCAGAAAAGATTTTGGAAATTACATTGTGACAGTACGCTGGCATCCGCCATGATACTACAGCATACCATAAGGCATACAAATTTTATAAGTTTAAAAACTCTAATATAGATGAGCATACTATCATGTTGACACCTCTGGCCATTATTGTCCATAATTATGTGAACGAATTAACCAAGATGCAATCACAGTTGATTAAATTTTGTACACTGAATACTGATAAACTCCTTCCTCTATAATCTATATACACAGATAACTTTAAATATTATGACGATCAGCGAACTGCACTACTTACCTGAAAATGTGTCAGTATTTGAGAGTGACTCTCAAAATTTCCATTAAAGGAGTGTAAAGCACATGTACTTAAATTTAAGTTTACCAAGACACATATAACATAGATAATAATATTTATTTGTGTTGCTGTTTATTTAAAAAACCCCATGTCCATCTTACATAGTCCCAAAGCATTGAACATATGCAAAAAATACAAAAAATACAATAGTTTTTAGTACATATAATGACATAAACAATAACTAATAAAATAGGAAAACACACAGCACTCAAAATTAAACATAAAACTAATTATCAAATGTGAACTACCAAACAACTTAGTAGTTGCAATATTAGTACTGTCAATGGAGCAGAAAATAATCAAGTTTGGACCTCTCTCGCAATATCACGTTTGATCAACTAAGTGCGTGAATGCAGGTGAATGATGCAAAATATTTGAGCATGCTCTTAGCAGATGAAATAAACTTTGATTTTGTCCTCTCACCAACATTAAAAAAGCATTACCAAACCTAAAACCGAGTGACACATGATTAAACGTAATTCCAGTCGTAATTGAAGGAAATTACATCCGACCATGCCCATTGTAAAATCTGAACACATAAAAATCTATCAACATTTTATAATACATTCTCCAACATGAGTATATAAGTTATATCACGCAGAAACCTGATGTCTGCATTGGTTTCAAGGATACAACTGTACAATATGCAGATACCAGCTACCAGGCGAATATATAGCTACCAGGCGATCATGAGTTTGTAAGAAAAAAAAATGTGTGTTTCGTTCTTAAGGTGATTGTAGCTACATCATAGTTTATATTTTCTGCTGGCTTTCTATTGTATGCCAATCATCTGTCAGATGATTACGAATTTGGTACGTATTTATTTGCATTATAAATTATTAAATACTTTTAATTAATAAATTAAAATGAATTTTCAGCATATTCATTTATTTTCATTTTTAATTAAATTTTATTTAGTTAGCAATTCAATCCTCGCGTTAATATCGTAACATATCATTGACGTACACCATTTTAGTTTTCTACTGTCTTTCTGTTATAAGTCAATCATCTGCCAGACCGTTTCCAAATTATCGCACTTAAACTTTACAATTCTTTTTTTAGTAATTGAAATATAATAGTGATCCATATAATAAACAACATAAAAACAATTATAATAAACAACATAAAAACAAAACAATTAAATTTAATTTTAGATTTAATTTGACTGATTTTGTTTACAATTGTATTTTTCTGCTGGCTTTCTATTGTTCTTGTATTATGCCAAAGAAGTGTAATTTCTAACATGCGTAAATGACTTTTTTTTCCAAATAAGTGTTAGTATTATTTTGCAATGTAGAATACATGTTCAGGGCACTTTTTTATAGAAGTTAAGATTTTGCTCTGATTTAGCTGTATATTTGCGATGATTATTTTTAAAGATTAATGTATATATACCATTTATTTAAAAAAAATTACATCAGCAAAGATCAACCCGCCACTAGTGACGTCAATTTGACTTACATACCTGGTAACTCGGGTCCAACGCAGGACATCATCGATCTTCAAAATGTCTGTAAGTCTTTGTCCAAAAGATAGAGGCAAGTTCAACTGTTTCTGCCATTCTCTTATATGAGATCCAATTAGCCCCATGACCAAATTCTCAATGAAATGATGGCATTGTAGTCTTGTGTTTTGATTATTAACTGTATGTATCACCTGACTGTTTATACTAGCATTCAGCGGAGCATAAAATATTAAAATAGACACAATTTTAATTAGCACATAAACAATTTACGACATCGTCTCCGCCCTTAGTGACATTGTAGCTAAAAATTGTATCGGGATTTAGAGTTTCGGCTTCAACTTTATAATCACTGTGCATATTACTAATCAGTAGTACGTTCTTTCTTGCTCTTGGGACATGTGAAACCAAAACTCTGTTGTTGCGAAAACCAAAGATATTAGACTTCATATTTCGACCACGCAATACATTGAAGTCAGAAGAAATTTCCTTCTTGTTCTTTTTGATTGTTCCAGCTGTTGTTAGATCTTTCTGAAGCAATGCTTCAACTAAGGGTACACTGGTGTACCAATTGTCAGGTGTGACGTTGCAACCAGTTTTGAAAATTGGGTCGCATAATCTTTGAACAACAACTAGGCCAGATTATCAAGATTGTATGGACCCTCACTTGATTGTTTTCCAGCGTCAATTTGCATATTAAATGTGTAAAACATTTAAGCGTCACCAAGAGCTTGAATCTTGATGCCACAAAGATTTGGTTTATTTGGAATATATTGCCGAAATGAGCACCTTCCACGAAAAGCTTCCAATTTTTTTTCAATAGTCACAAAAACAGATAAGGTGTAATTATCTTGCAATTTTGGAGAAATTTCTCAAATATTTCTCTGTCATGGCAAATCTTGTCATGTGATTTTCTTTGCTGTCTCGTGTTACCATCATCTAATCTTAAAACTTGCAGCAGAAATTGAAACCTCTGGGCAGGCATAGAAAGTCGAAATATTTCTACTGCGTTGATAAATATTGGATATATTCAACAGAAAACATAAAAGAAAACTTTCATTTAATTTTATGTAAATTTTTCATTAATAATATGGAGAAATAATAAAGTGGATATTGTTTCCAAAATGCTTTTATTTACAATTAATATCAAAGAATTTATGAGGACACTCGTTGCCTTTATTGTGCTCCCCCTCCCACAAAAAAATCCTTGGGTACGTGCCACATTGCCCGATTGCTATTTCGTGTTATTTTCACAGTGTGTTAATTCAAGCATAAATTATTTCGTGTTACTTTCAAACATAAGAATTTTTAATCGGAAAAATTGATAATTATAACATAATAATGATTTAATACCAAATTTAAACTTTAATTTTTCCATAAATGAGATGACTTAACTTAAAAAAATAGCATTTTGCCGGATTACAAACGATTATTGGGATATACATACACACACACACACACACACACACACACATATATATAAATATATATACATATATATATATATATATATATATATATAGATATATGTATATATATATATATATATATATATATTTATATATATATATATATATATATATATATATATATATATAATAATAAATTAAATAAAGTTACATGGAATGCCCTCTTTGTGGATGATCAACAATATTGTGAATATATTATATAATATCAAACTGAATTTTTTCTTTTCTTGATCTTGAATTTAGATTTGGTCTCAGGTTAGATAATTTTGTTTTTGTTTGAATGAGTACTAATTACTGTTACTATGTAAATCCCTTGGGACTTCGCTTAGTGAGTTTCTGAAGAAGTCAATATTTTATTAGGTTTTGGCTTATTTATATTTTAATTTCCATATAAAATAATGGTCAGACGATCATTTAACAGTATTAGCAACAGATTTATGTACGAATTACGAGGGAGTGTTTTTAAGTTCACGGAATGGAAAGGTAGGCCATTAATAAAGGTGATTAATGGAATGATAGCTAGTTAAGGAACTTATTATTAGTATAAATACCAAGTTTTATCATAATTGGATCATTAGTCTTTGAACTATCGCCGAACAAACGACTCCATCTGGAAGAAAGTCTGAACTATGGAAAAAATCAGGTACCGCGCCGTTATAAAGTTCCTTACCAAGCAAGAAAAGTTGGTTCAAACTATACTGAAAGAAATGGCATCGCTTTATGGGGACTCTTGCCCGGGTAAAATTATGTTTACAAGTAGCATAGTCTCTTTAAACAGGGTAGAGACTCACTCGAAGACCAGTCAAGCCCCGGTCGGCTGATCGAAATGACTACTCTGGAAATTATTGAAAAATTTTAAAAATTAGTATTGGAAGATGCTATACTAAGAAACAGCTTGCAGTGGGTGCCGAGAATGCTTACACCGCCTCAAAAACAACGCCGCATAGAGTGTTTTCGTGCATTTTTGGACCTCTGTAGTGAAGACAAGAATGGACCATTTAGTCGAATTGTTATTGGAGCGAAACTTGGGTTCATCATTATGAACCTGAGTCCAAACGAGACTCAATGCAGTGGCACGAAAAAGGCATACCACCATCCAAGAAGTTTAAGGTGTCACAGTCGGCTGGAAAAACCATGGCGACGGTCTTTTGGGATTCAGAAGGGATCCTGTTGGCAGATAATAAAGATAAAGTTGTTTCCCTAACCGGAGAACACTGGCTTCAATATTTTGGAACACCCACCCTACAGTCCTGACCTGGCTCCCAGTGATTATTATTTGTTCCCAAACCTTAAAAAAGAACATTGTGGAAAGAAGTTTTCAAATGATGAAGAAGTGAAGGATACAGTTTCAGCTTATTTTTTGGGCAAAGACGAATCATTTTTTATGTAGGTAATTGAAAGATCTGAAGAACATATTACCGTAGCAGGTGAATATATTGAAAAAGAAAAATAATTTTGTATTTTTATTCTCACTCCTTATTCTCCAATCCGTTAACTTAAAAACGCACCCTCATAGTACTCCTGACTATATATATACATCACATATAAAAAGATTCATAATTGATAACAGTTATAAAATTATACTTGTAATTACACAATTAAGACAAAATATTAAATACCAATCCAGGAGGATTTTGGGCACTTAGTTCCAGTGTGAATGGTATTGGGTGGTCGAAACTTCTCAGGGTAGTGGCTGTAAAGTTGATGAATAGAAATGCCAACTATCGATTTAACCTCTCAGATATACTGCAATCCAATTTAATACAAGTCTAATACAGTTCTTACAAATAAAAATTTGAATATATATTGTGAAACAGAATTCTTGTAATAAACAAATTCTTGTAATAAATGTTACCTGGTTTGTGGAAAATATTGCCTGAAAAAATTGCAGTAATTCATTTCATCCATAAAAAACTATTGATTAATATTAGTTACCATCATATTAGTACTGGTACATAAGAGGCACCTAGTCCTGTTAGGGGTAGTCAAATAAAATATTCTTGAAGTAAAAAAAATATTTCTAAAGTAAAACTGAATATCGGGATGGAGTATGAGACAACGCAAGTGAAACACGTCAATGAGATGCATCACCGGTATTCACCAAAAGCAAGTCTAATAACAATTTTGATACAGTAAACAAATGTAAACAAATCTCATCTTCTTCCTCATCCTAAAGTCATCCACTGCCAGGTGTACGTCTCTTCATGATAGTGTCATGCTTGTCGGTTTAGGGTTTCTTTGGCCGATAAATAAAGAAGTATAAATATGTTTAAATATTATCATTGAGTAGTATATTATCATTGAGAAAACCTGTGAAATTGTTGTTAGATTCTTCAATGAATATAGGTTTTGTATGTTTAGATAATAAGTTGTTAACCTTCAATCCTGTACACTTCATAATCACATATTTGTAGATTTTTAAATATGTTAAATTTAAATCTCCAAATTCATTATTTGGTGCCATCAGTTCAATTTAAAAATGTCACATTCGTAATTAACAAGACTAATATAATAAACATGTTACCATAATTAACAAGCTGTACAATTTTCTACCAAACAATATAGATTAATGGGAACTCAGCAGTTTTATTGCAAATGACAAATACGTGCTGATACACTAAAATTTAGCAAAGAATATAATATAAATAACTGATTTTTCTTCATGTAGGTATGAATTCTGTTTTCGTCATTTCCATTAATCGTTATATGCAGGTGAAACATATATCATATTACTAACATCAAACACAAAAATTTACTTTATTTTCTTTCTGATTCTTGAAGACTTTTTTGCTTTTTTGCTCTTGACAAAAAAGGAGTCCCTCTTACAGCTTTTAGCTTTTAGTTCTTCTTAGCTCTTAGTTGAGGAAAAATGCTTCGGCTAGATGTCCACGCCGAATTTCATACATTAGCAATTGATTGTAATGGAGTCAGCAAGAAAGATATTTATTTAGCTGAATTCTAATTGAAATAATTAATTAAGTACTAAATTAATTTGAAAGTGATTAGAATTGTGTAATGAATTATTTTTCAATTAAAGTTACACATTAACAACATCAGATTTTTTGATTTCATTAGAAACTGTGTACTTCTTAAGCAATAAAAGTCTGTCTTTGCGCTGATTCTGATCTGTGTGCAAATTCGACAAGATCTATTTATATTTTAGGAGACATTAACTGTTAAACTAATAAAAACATTCTTACATTCATAATATCTGTACATTATTATATATTCATTATAAAGTGACTCGTTTTTAACTTTAAGTACTAATTATAAATGCTTTACAGTAAAATATAAACCTGTGCTTATAATTGTTCTTTTAAACCACAACTACGCACCAAGATTACTAGAATCCTTAAATCTGTTATTTGTCACTTGAACCATGTTGTTTTGAAGTTAAGAAAAATGTAATTATTTATTCAGTTTTGTTAGAATTACTTCTCTTCGCTAACATATAATACCTAGCTCGTATTTTAATAGCCAGTAGTTCTAAAACAGATTATTTTTATCTATTTTTTGTCTAAAGTCTACATTGGATTGGACTAAACAATTAAAGAATAAATGCAAGTTAGCAACATTAAATAAATATTTTTATAAATTAATTCAAAAATTAATGTCAAAAATAAAGATATATTACCTACAGGTATAACATTAAAATATGTCCTCCCGTCGTGTAGGTTTAACGCTCCATTCCTCACTTTGAGGTGTCCAAATTCAGTTGATTTCATGCATCATATAAAACTCTCCAATTTTGCATTGATACCACCAGACTCAATGTGACCTTGTAATTTATTTATATGATCTTATAATTGTTTCCTCCAAAGGCAGAGTCAATCGACAAATAATGGGCGAGAGTAGCTGATATGTCCATGTGATGCAAACGATATATTTCCATGTAGTATTTGAGATTAAATTAAAATATGTGTCAATTTGACAATTCCAACATAATAAATTTCTTTAATCCATATTGGATTAATAAGTATATATCACTGACAAGATTTCTACATACAAAAAAGTTTTCATATGGATATGTTAAGTCCATTAAATATGCTACTATACTCTGACAACAATGTAAACATAAAAGAAATAATGTGTTTCAATTCGTAACTACTTGTCTAATAAATACAGCACAGCATTCCAAGATAAAATTGTTACTTACCAAATTTATATTCAAGTTTACATCCAAATAAACTGTAGTTTCATTTTCATTATAAAAACTAAAATAACTGTAATTGACATCAAAGTAAAATGCAATGCTCAAGCCAGTTTACAAACATGACATGGTGTGTATTAGAAAACTTCTGAAAATTCTTGACAATATAGGGATTTATGGAACTGGTCTCGCTCGATAAATATTATGTATATAAATGCCATATTCAGTATTATCTTGGAATATCACGTATCATAATTTGTTAGGACTATTGTCATTTCACAACCAATCTTCGTGACAGGCAAACTCTTTGTTATTTTTTACATGGATTCAACTTCCAGTGGGCCAAGGAAAAGGCATTCATAAAGAACTTACCAAAATAAAGAGTTCTACAATTTCATACATACCCTATATTATTATATTGTATTGTTATGGTATTGTTAATGAAATCATATCCAATCATCAACTACGAATTATTGATGATCAACTTGTTTTCTTTCATTATAATTTGCCGTTAGTTAATTTTGTTTTAAAATGAAACTAATTTGTAAATTTAACATTATTTTCCTTTTCAACTTTTCACTATCCGATAGGCAGCAAAAATTGAGCTTCAAGCAGATCGCGCTCTCACAATTGTAAGATTTTGTGTAGTTCGTAAACTTTGTATTCACACTTCTCATTCAATTATAAAGAGTGGCATTTAGTACTAGTGAAGTGGTAGGATTCTAGTAAGGGTATCGATAAATCAAAAGCATTTACTATGCTTTTGATAATATGTGTATTTCATTAATTTAATAACTGATTAAAAATCTTATATTTCATTACTTTAATCATTTATTAAAAATCACTTATATTTAATAAGCAGCAATTGATCATAATAATTGTAATAAATAGTCACACTTGTTAAAATAAACAAAAGTTTACACAAAACTGTTATTTGATGCACACATTAAAACATTAATTTAGAAGTATATATATATTTTTAAACATTAATATAAATTTTTTTTAAAACTATAACAACCCATTTTATCAATTTTTTGAAAAATATGTAAGTTCTAAACTGATTCAGTTTACACAACTCAGACAAAACTAATATCTATACAGTGATGAATGGTTGGATGCACGTATGGGAAACTATTTAAAATCAGTACACACATAATAAGAAATCTGTAATTAGTTTTGTGTAATAATTAGATAAACCCTAGGAAGTCTGAAATTTCGGTAAAGGAGCCAAAAATGATTATTTTTAAGTTAAAAGAGATCACCGACATTCACGAATTGAATTAAAACCACAGCGTAACTGGTGAGCAATCCTAAAGAGTGGAGCAGCATTGAAGCTCGCAGGTTGAATGAGTGATAAATTGTAAATTGACCCAGTTTCGATGCTTCTATTAAATTTTTGACAAGCTGCATGTCCCGTCGGATATTATTTGCTGAAAGAAGAGAATAGGGTGAGTTAATTATATGGAATTCTTGAAGAATCTATAAAACAGGTGATAGAAAGTCTTAATTAGGGCCGTGTTTACTGTTCAAGTATTCTACACACAGAAGAAAAGTGGTTTATAGTTATTACATAGTGGCAATGCTTTCAGAAGTTAAACAGTACATTTCAAAATGTTTTACTAAAATGTTAATAAACACATTTATGACATTACACCCAACTTACAAACAAATTTATGTTTTCAAAATTTTGAAAGGTATATAGTAAAATTTGTGCTTATATGCGAATATTTTATTTCCCGTTAGATATCTCCCACTTTCTAATATTAAGCAGTTGATAAATGCTGTGCTGAGCCAGCCGCAGTTTGATGAACACAATGTGCTTTTATTATAGGTTTAGTTCTTATGTGGACTTATAACATAATATTATCTGCACAATATGGAGATAAATAATTTGGTTAGTTTCAACAAATATATATATTAGTGCAAGCTGGATATATATACATATAGCATTATTATTATTATGGGCATATGAATATCATCACGTGACGTTTTATTATCAAGAAGTTAAATGTATATTGAGGAGACTAAAGATGAGTCTGGTCAACCCCAGTTATTATATCAAAAAAAGCAAGGAAAATAAATTTTGTCTTTACAATTATCTAATTGCTTACTAATAAATAGAAAAATTCCTTAAATGTAAAATTGTGATGGCACAGGTACGTTTTATCATTTAATTTTCTGCAAAATTGTTTGACATATTTTTATTGTTTGTCACACTTTTTCATACAAAACCTCGTTATTTTCAAAAGAAATATTTAACATTGGTAGATATTACACGCTTGATATTAATCAAATTAATTTCATGTTAGTAATTGCGATGTGCACTTCTGTGCGAAGTAATCAGTTATTTAATTGTCCAATGTAATAAACTCTAATGTAATGCCATGTAAAGTGAGAATGTTCTCACATGTACAAGTATCAGTGATAGAGTAAACAATTGATTTCAAGTGTGAAGGTGTTTTTCAGTTAGCTTTCTGTACGTAAAATAAGTGAAAACCAGGCATTTTTACTTCTATTACAAGAAGATGTAATTGTTACAAATAGTCGAAAAAGGTTGTTCGTGAGTTTGGTGAATATGCCAATAAAAGAGTTCTGTAGGTTCTTTGAAATTCTACAAAGTGGTACCTCCATGTAATAAATACTAAAAATAATGTTTTCATCTGTTATCTTTACCCACATTATGCAAATGAAACTTTGTAGGAAAAATTAATGAGAGCCTACAAGCAAAACTTACACTACGAGGGTTCTGTAAACATTTAGACACATGTAAACTTTAAGGTGTATGATATTTCCATTAAATATTTACAAATATTAATGTAATTTCAAATTATGTATTTACATAAATTGCATAGTACATTTCACGAGCGCAAAAATAACAAGAATTTCTTGAAAACTATGAAAGCCAGCATCATCATTACAGTTTTGAGCAGTTTTGATATATTAAATGGTATATGTTTTCGGGGAAGTATCGAATCTTTATTAGTTGCTTTTTCATTTGGTGTCCCACATAAAATATGAAATAAAAAAATAATTTATTATCATGTTTGCCCTGTGCAAAATTACCATGAGGATATTTTTGAGCGGTAAATATTGAGATATATGTGAATTAATTTGTTATATAACTATGCTAATTTTAAAGTTTATAAATCAAATGGGTATTGAAAAAAGATCTGTACCAAATGATCAAATGGATAGACACATCATAGATCTTGTAAAAGTTACTTTCTTTCTAAGTTATGGAGTTATGAAAAAAATCTTCCACATGGATAATAAACGCCTGACCATGAGATGCCTGTAGCAGGTTTTGTTCCTATGAAGATATTACGTTTCATTAGTTTGCACCGCAAACATTATTCTTGTAATTGTTTTCCAGCATTGAAATCATGTTTTGATTTGGTTTAATAAGTTCTTTTTAATATTAATATTAAAACATATAGTCATTATTATATGTAAATAATAATACGTAATTAATTGACAACAACAGATCAATTTTTTTTACCTTTACAAAATTATAATTGTAATATTAAACATATTCTATTATACACAAAATGGAATAATCTATGGAATAATCTATTAACACACATAATTACACAAAATTTTTATCAGATTAAAGGTATTGAACACTTAGTTGTGCTGTTAGGTTCAAATGTTTCGATGTCAGAGCCTGTTTTCAAGTGCCAAAGCTGATTAAATAAGAAGGCCAATTATCGGTTCAACCTTATACATGTATAATAATGCAATTTATTATAAGTATTTCCAAAAATGAATTGAATTTTGATGATTTTATGTTGGAAAACATATGTTATGTAGTAAACATTATCATGTTTTATTCCTTTTGATGACAATTAAATTTTGAAATATTCCAACAGAATAATCATACAAACTTATGTGACTCCGCCCTCAGCACAGAATCATTGTAAGGTTATGTAACCTTCCTGTAGATAAACTAATTTTCCTTCATCAAATATATGCACAATTGCTTTACCATGACTGGTCAATAGTGGATATTTCACACTTTCCTCTTCCAGTGTTAAAAAACCTGACCTACAGATTGATCAGCATCTCACCTGAAAACCTCAGATAAATGACTTTAGCCCTATGATTTCCTTTTGAATTCACTCTCAAATATATTCCGAAATTTCTTCTATTTCAATCCAAAGTACATATTTTCTCTAAAACTCAACCTCTTCCTATTTTGGATAATGAAAATTTGGGTTATCTGAATTTAACTGAGCAACTTGTTAACGAATGGACACAACTTCAAGAGCTGTGCACTCAATTCATCCTCAACCTCAAAAACTTTACAATATTTCTGAGAAATACAAACATCGAAGGTGCAGTCCTCAGTGCCTTCGAATTACATTACCTTAAATAACATGTGAGTATGATTTTACTGCACTAATATAGAGGTAATCTCTATTATGGCATTAGTTTTGCAATCTATTCACTTAGCTTATTAAGTTTCAATAAAGGTCGATATACAAATGAAATTATTAAATAAGAAGATAATTTTCCATTAATGCACCTCATCATTATTAAACAGTCTGCCAACAAAGTCACTGAACAAAGCGGCATTGGAAACAATACTCACTTCTTCAGCACTGACATAGAAAGAACATGAAAGGAACATAAAAATATTTCAGTAATGTGTAAAGTAAAATGGTTCACTTACGTAATTCTTCATGGACTCGCACTGATGTCAGAAGTAGTTTTGAATTCTCTATCTGCAAATACATTTTCTCACATATGAGACACATGGCCACCAACAATACAGTGTAGGGAAATGGCCATAACACGTAAGCGATGGAAAGTGATGAGTCCAATTTCTGAAATATTTTTTTTGTTAATAAATATATGACAGAGAAGGAAAATAATGAGATTCTGTGAGGGACAGATTACGTTTTGGAAAAAAACTGAATTCACCCGCCTCAGTTAGTGGCAAGATTTGTGTTTCGATGAGAACTTTCTTAATCAATTGCATTTTACAACTTACGTACAATCGTTCACTATACGTAGCCCCCTGCATTTTCAGAATTCAATTTTGATTTTCTAATTCTAAGCAAATATGTTATATACTTCAGAGTCTGCTTTTTCACTATGTATTCGAAAATGGCTAAACTTGTATATAATAACTTTCAGTGATGGGATCTATACTTGCGGGGCTGTAGGTGGAAATACTGGCAAGCTGAAGAAAAATAAAAAACCATAAAGTAACTATCATAGTTTATAAAGATAATGGAACACAAAAAACACCCAGCCATGTTAAGGTTACGGAAATAAAACTGTATAATAAATTTAAAAACCAGAAAGAAAAATGAAGAGAAATATTATAAAAGATTGAATTTCATAATAGGTACTATGAGCTATAAAACAATTGAAATGTTACATGTTATTCAGATGCGTTGCTAACCCCAATTGCCAGAAGAGTGTTAAATAATAATTTTGTTACTTTATTTGTTTTTTAAAAAACAGACAAATAGTTACTTGTTTGTGTGTTTATTTTATTTAAAAAGAAAATAACTGTTATTTCCAAATCCAAATTCATAAACTGCTGGTTACAGGCATCTTCATGATGGCGTCACGCTCATCGGTCATAGACTTCTCACATCCGTAAAGGAAAGTCTAAATGTGGTCACATTAGAACTAAAGAAACCAAGAAAATTATTGTTATATGCTTCATTGACTATGTGATAAGATTTCACAGTAAGTATATTCATTATTATACGGGATATTTGTTAGTATATATAATAAATTGTTTGGCCTTAATTAATTAATTGTTGGCCCACATGCTTTACAGCTGTTTTATTGTTTCCTGTTTGTAAATTCAAAGTTTATTAAATGTGTTCAGGTTAAAACTGTAAATTAATTTAGTTAATATATGTGTTAATAAAACTTACATTATATTTGAAATCCTCAAGAAAAGAATAAATGCTAATAAGTGTGCCAGAAAACATTACAGCGAGTGACATGAGCAACTAAAAATAAAATAAAAGGTTAGTTTAAATTAAACTTTGTTGTCACATTTTTGAAAGTATTATTTATCTACTATCTAAACTTTTAAATTTAAGTCAGTACAAACCTGAAATTCAAACATCTTGTTTAAATGATGACACAGGTTCATTAAATGAACGTAGAATTGATATAAATGATGAATGGAGTTTTCCTTTAGAGGTAATGCAAATGTAAAATGGTAATTGGAATCGGAATTATGCTGAAGGCTCCCAAATATATCATCAACATTTGCAATAATGTTTTGCTTATTTTGCAACTTTAAGAAAACATTCAACATTTCCACGCGTTTTGTTATACTAAATAATATCAAACAAAACAATATTATTTCTAAATCAAAACTTATTGTAGTTATAATAAAATAAAGAGTAGAGGAGAAAATATCTAGGCCATTTTTTGTTGCTCCGTACACAGCGAAAGTGATATGAAGAATGTGATAGGGAATAAGAAAGCCAATAACTATGAGGTTTCGACACTTATCGTGTCTCAATAGATTTTTTCTGTGCTCTAATTTGAAAAGATAATCTATTTCTTGACTTCTCAAAATCAACTCTTCAAATATATTCCTGTCACAAGTTATATCAATCGATAATAAATACAGAGCATGAAATATTCGAAGTGTCCTGTATGCTATAAAGGTGTACTGATCACTTAAGATCAGAATGCTGTTAGCAACATGCACCACAATCAGTGTTCCCATAACTAACAAACTGTAAAATTTTCCACTCCATGATATAAATCTGGCAGGAATACGATTGGCAGTTTTCCGACAAACACCACACATATGCTGGTATATTAAAATTATCCAAAGTGTATCTTCAATTGAACCATTGGCCATATTGCTTTTTGTGAAATATTTTTGTTTTCCTCAACTGAATTCTAGCACGAGTGTTACACTGAGTGTTCAAGAAACAAGTAATATTAACTGTATTGATTAAATGTTTGTTGAGTAAACATCCATTAGCTTATCGCCTTGTGAAATCTATTGTGTGCTTACCAAAAGTAAAAGAACCTAATATTGATTTTTTTGGTATGAGTAAATTGTGTCTGCGCCCTCCCCATTAATAATTCTTGCCTAGCTTAGGTACAATCATGTTATCGATAACAAACATAAATTAAAAAATACATTATTGCATAGTTTGAATTTTCACTTGGGGTTTTGTACTTGAAATTTGGTATAGTGCAAAGATTTTAGGAGTTTTTTAGCTAAATGATGCCTTACTTGGTTTTTCACAAAAGTAATGTTTACTTTTTTTTCTAAGTAATAGTTGTGCGAAAGACCAAACGAAGAATTATTTTTAGAATCTTTTTAGTTAAAAAAATTGAACTGAAGTTGCGTTGTGATATCAGTAAATTTAACGTAGTAAGTTTAATCATTAGATTGCACAATTCCATTTCAAGGTTCTAAGATTATCTTGACTTGTTTAAAGCCCGACAAGAGTAGACGAGTATAAAGTATTTATAAGAAGGGAGGGCTTACAAGAATAAAAAAAAATATAACTTTGTTGTTAATTCAAAAATATTTCAAAAATTAAACGTAAATCATAGGATAAAGTAGGTATGGATGACATTTCATAGACACACATACAATACATATTGGTAATTTTAGTGAGCATAAAATATGTACATTGAAACCTTTGTTAGCTTAGCTTAAGGGTAACCACAGGCAGCTTACTTAACTAGGTTTAATCAGGTCTTCTCCTAAAAAGCCACAAAATATCCATAATTACTTTTTACATAGATTTGCAATCTCTACAGGCTACAGGAAATGATTGAAATGAAAACTAAAACTAATAACCTTAAGCAAATCTCCTGGACTGACTAAGGTGTTTCCGAAATTAATCAATTCAATTAATCAAGTCAATTAAATACATTAGAAGATATTTCAGACATTCGCCATTCAACAAATTGTGGACTTGCAGCAGCATACCATGTGCACTGTAATTAGTTTATTCGATTTGTATTGCAATAAACATGCTATCAACAACATTTAGTGCTAATTACAGATTTGTATTTTCATGACAGTATAGAAATATCTTTCAATCATAAGAAAAAATGTATTGTCATGAGAAAATTTTACGACTTGAAAAATTCCAAATTAATTTCTTAAACATTTTTTAAAATATATTTAGTAAGCATAAAACGCTATGCCTATGTTGTATTTTGCATGTATAAAACTGTTAAAAACCGACCACTGAAATTACAAACTTTTCCTCTCTTGAAAAGTATGGTAACCACATGTTATTACAATAATTTTGTTACAAAAAACCATATAGTTATACTACAAACTAATTTTACGCTAATATTCAGTAAGGTTTACACGATGTTACCGCTAATGGAATTCAGCTGCCGCTAATGGAATTCAGCTGCCAATATCAATAAATCTTACAAATCATCATAAGCCCAATATAATTTGACTGTACAATAAAACAAAAATCGTTCCAAATTTGTTACAAAACGATAGTGTCACCCTAATGTACGATGCCGAACATTGATATTAACACAGCTGATATTAACAAATAATTAACATGTTTATAAAGTTGTAAGGAGTTTCTTCAACAAATGTTACTTTATCACTTCTTGGGATACTTGAATAATATTTGTCCAATACAATTTTTATATATTCCTTGACAATTTATTAATAAAAAGGTTCTGAAATCAATTCGAATTTTACTGCTCATATTTTATTAAGACCGTTAATTCATCTACAAATAAAACTTTTCTTTAGGAAAAGGAATCAAATTTGTTAATGAATCAACTAACCTTGTAAATGCATAAAAAACTTCATTTTATGTGGAATTGTGTCAGAAAAAAATATTTTCCCTTAATATAATTCCTATCAAATACACTGCAAAAAGGTGTATGTTCTATATCTTTTTTAATTTTTTCTGTATTTTGCAAACTACCCCTTCAGTACACTTATTCAGCTCTATTTTGATTGAGAGTGTTAATACTGATAATTCATAGGTCCACAATGGTTTTCCCCTTTCATATTTGATGACTGAATTTGATAGATTTTGGGACTGGACAATTTCCTAGGAAACTATAGAAGTCAAAATTATGAGGAAATTGTGAAGAAAAATGGGATATTCAATGAGCATTTAACTTCACTTCCTTACTTCGCATTTAGTCGTGGTTTTCTAAAAAAACTGAAGGTGATGGGGAAAACGTAAGTACATATTCGTAATCAGTGCACCAAAATGCCCTAAGAGCAGCTATCAAATTCAAAAAGGGAAAATAAAAGTTAAAATTTGCAGATCTGTTCGATCACCTCTTTACTTTATTGCTTTTTACTTAATTTAGTGTACCCCTGTGTTATGGCGATGTTATGAGCAATCTGATCTGAAGTTACTATAGTATATATTATAAGGTTTATGAAATTTCCCTCAGTACCACAAAAAAGAATGTTTAAGGGAAAGATATTTTCCTTTACAGGCATATAATATAATAAATTATAGTATTGAGAAAATATATCATCAATTTTTAAAGATATTTGCTTTGAAAAATTAGTAATTTTTCATAACGTAGCTTGCTAAAAGAATATTTTTGATACAATATTTTTATACTTTTGTTGAATAATATAAAACATTTCAAAGTATTTATAATAAAATAGTAGCTACATTGATAAAGACTTAGTAAATATATTAGGTAAAAGTAATTGATTGAAACAGGGACACATTTTAGGTAACAATGTATTATTACAATATCCATGACTGCACTAGAAAATATAATAATATTTAATATGAAATTCACAAATTAATTTTCATGACATTATTTTAATTAAATTAAATTTTATTACTTGTAACAAAGGTTAACATTTTGTAACCATTATAGACTGCGAGCTAAAGAGTTGTAACAATAACTACATCAGTAGTAACAGTTTTGTAGTAAACATTAGTAAAGTTTATTTTTATATTTTCCTTTTAGTTTCTTGATAAAAATATACTCAGCTAATCCTCTGGAGACATTTGTATTCTCTATTAATATTGAGCGGCAAGTATATTTATACATTGAATGTAACTGCAATTTCACCCCTTTAATACGCATTCAATATTATATTCACTTCTTCACGTGTATATTTTATGATTTATTCCAGTATGAGTTACATTTATAAACAACTTTATTGCAAAAAAACATGGTAAGCTGAATAGAATTATATAAATTTATAATGTCTATACAGAGCTATTAAATTTATAAACTGTGACATTAAAGATTTAAACCAAGAACACAATTATCAAGGTAACATTATGTATTAGAAAGTAAAAAATATAAATACGTATAAATAAACAAAGGTCTAATCTTTCTCATTTATTAAAAAATTGGTTTGTTTCACTAATTCGTCCATTGTTTATGTCAAAATTATTTTAAAAAAAGATTAAGTTCAGTACTTGATAAATGTAATAAGGATTTTGCTTGCTTACTATTAACCTCTCAAACACGCATACCACCTTTATGTAATGTTGCCGCACGCCAGTTTAATTAAATTATTTATAACTCCGAAAGTATTAATTTCATTGCAAAGTTTTTTTACATAAGATAGACAAGAAATATATGTATGAGATATTTCAAGCATTTGTACATTACACACTTATGAATCCAAAAAATAATAAACAAAAAGAAAAAATTCTCCATTTCCCTAAGAAAATTCAATGAAAAGTCTTTATAAAACGCAATTTTTGTATTTACCATAAGAGTATAAACAATCGCAAAACATAAAAGTAAATTAAAAAGTGTTTTCGCTCACAAAAAAACTTTTACCTGAGTAATGCTTGTGGTTTAAATTGAAACTTAGGCTAGCCTTGCCCATTTGAAATATTTCATAATATGTTTTGTCTGTCTGTCTACTTGGTTGAGCATTATGTAAAAACAGCTAAATCAATTTGAATTAAACTTTTGCCGAGACAGTGATAGAGACACAAATGAAAATATAAAGTACTGTTCCCTAAGGTGTCCTAAGGTACTTGAAATTCTTTAATGAATTTGAGATTCGGTTATTAGCATTCATGCAAGTGGGTGTAAAACTGATAATTAGAAGTCGTCAAGACTATTACAGAAATTTAACCTAAAGTTCAAGCTAAGTTTAAGATACTTTTATGTCAGCGAAGGGTACTTTTGAGATGCAAACATCATTAAAGCTAGGATTAAAGTTGTTTTTATTATGCAGGTAATTTTGGGGATGTCAATTTATAATCTGAGAAAATCTCCATCAAAAAAATTAATATTCATTATTTTTGTTAACGAATCCATGTGGAAAAGATATTACAGTGCATTTATTGCAATACATATACCTTTTCTTTTCATTCTAATTGAACATAATCGGAATGCTTATCTTTTCATTTATTTTGAAATGAACAATAAAATCATAAGACTGTGTTCATTTAATGAACCTGATAATAAATAGGACAGATGTTACATAAACAAGTAGCTACATTACTCGCTTTGTGTATTTTGATAAAGCTCCAACTAAAATGTTCCACTCGGAAATCAATACAAGTAGACTTAGAATATTACACAGAACACTCGTTTATTTTCATCTTCATTGACCGATTTGGTCATAATGAGCACCAAGTCAGTCTTTACAATCTACCTACAGAAATATTAAATTGTTTTGTTAATTATTCATAGTGTGATTTAAAATTATTTGTACATTCAAAATATATGGGAATACAGAAAATAATTTGCTTTAATCGTTATTCCATTTATGTTGTCAATTGTGGAAAAATAGTGGGATTGATCTGTATCAAAAATGTCAGTTTGATTCACAATAAAAAGTAATTTTAAATAAATGTTATTTTAGTACTAATTAGAATAAGTTTAACTACCACTGGGTTATATCTTGTTGATTAAGAATACATTTATTCAATTAGATTTTCTAATTATCTTGTCATAGATCGTTACATTCATAATTATATTAAATCATATTAGAAGCTTATCTTGTGAACAAAGTCTTATTTGATCTGATGTTAATATTCTGAAAAAGAAATTGAAAAAAATATTCGTTTTGTGTTCTTATACAATGTCACAATCATAAGCTCCAGGCTTCACAATACTTACCAATATTAAAAAATATAAGATGACTTCTCCGCAAAACCTAATATAAAATAAATCAGTTGTTTGAAATGTAAATAAATACTAGAAGAATACACACACACATTTATATTTTGGATAAAATTACCAAATTAGTAAAGGAATTAGTTTCTAGATGAACGATCAGGTGACCCAAACTTAGACAAACCCATTTGCATTCAAATAATAATAGTAAAATTAATAAGGTAATGTAATTAGTATGATGTAAAACTTACATCTTGTAGGTATACAAGTAAATACTTACATATATGTGGTGAAAGTCTCAATTTTGTGACGATTATCCTCGATTTACAAAATTCTAGAATCAACATCTCATTGAAGGCACAGACAACCGTTAATACAGCAACACAAATTGTCAGCCATATAATAAAATTAATTATTTCTAGTGACCATAGCTACTGAAATATGGTTTTATTAGTAGCAATACTTTGCACATATTCTGCAATATTTTTGTACTGAAATGTTAATGCTTAATGAAATATGCAATTATAAGGAAATTAGACTGTCACTCAAAAAAAAACACAATCAGCTTGTGATCTAGATACATTCGCAATTACAACAAAGTCTGTAATATCACAATTACTTACGTCATGCAACTACGAGTCCACCAATAGTTGAATGCGGAAAAAAGAATGGAAGAAAGAAAAGTTGACACTACAAGTTGAAGTATCTGAAGTGGAAATTAATAAGAAAAAAAATTGTAATTATCCTATATATTTCCACTTGTTCTAGTGTACCTAGAATTGAAACATTTTATTGATTATAGCGCATATTTCATTTACTATAATTAATATATTTGGCAAGATCGATATGCACATAGGATTACTTCAAACATCAAAATGGCTATTTCTATATAATTCATTCCAGTCTGCCACTCTCGGTAATACTAAATTGTTTATACTGTTATGAAATGTTTCTTATTTCATACGGCCCAAGTAATCATTCAAGGCTCTTAATATTTGGACAATGGAGTATGTAAATAGACAATTTAGAAACAGATTTAATTTGTTAGCAAATACACTGATATACTTGATCATAGAGAAAAAACTCTGATTTTCAAGATTTCTAATAATCTTGTAATTGAAATAAAAATGCCCAATAGCATCATGATTTTTAAGTTTTTGAAGCAATCTGTTCTAAAAAAATATACCATAATAAACAAAAATATTGTTGAATCGTAAACAATCAGCAAATAAATTTTTTTACCAAAATATCTCATTTGATGAAACAAATATGAAATATAATACAATACATATTTGGCGAATTTTTTTCAACATATACAGGGATGCAGTTTGATCATATGCCCATAATGGTACCTAAAATAACAAGAAAAATTAATGTCAAACTGTAAATTTCCTTGAAAAGTATTTTAATTAACTTTGGTTGTTCTGATTTACGAAAAAATTGGTTGATACCTAAAATAGAGTGTAATGCAACTGGAAAGAGAATTGACCCTCTAAACTATAATGCACCATTTTGACAGAATTAACTGTTTCTTCTACTCAATACAAACAGAAAATAAAGACCCTCTTTGTTAATGTAACCTATTTAGGTAAATGAAAGGACTTGGTCTAAGTTGATAAAATAAACAAGACAATGTGTCTTCCCATATTAAAGTAGTTACTGATTATTGATTGTACCTGTCTCGTGTGATTGTACCTGTCTCGTGTATTATTGTTTAAGGTCATGTCTAAACGCAACATAATTTGTGAATATAATGAAGCTCTAAATATCCTGTTTTGCTTTTGTTATGACTCAATTTGAATATTATATTTTAAAGCTACAGCAGTATATTCAGCACATATTCATATAATTGATCGCTATAAATAGTAATCAATTATATGAATAAATTTACCTACTGGTTTATTTACTTGTACACAACAAATCTATTAATATCTATATTTCAATATTATCCCAAATAATGTTGAAATAATTATACCAATAGGTTTGTAAGCAATTACACTAATAGCTGGACTCTACATGTATTTAAAATTTTATTTGCATAGACACTAAAAGATTCACCACACAACTATTTTCTAGGTTTAGAAAATGGGATATTTTGGTATTTGGGAAATAATACAAAGCCATGTTTCATTCAGTATCAATGGTATGAGAGCATGTGAATTATACAGCAAAACAATAAGTTGAAATAAAGAAGGTGAGGAAATGTTGGCAGTAAAGCAGAAAAATATTTCAAAGGTTCTTGTATGTTCTTAAGAGGCATTGCTACATATTAAGAAATGGCCAGATATAAGAAATAGGTTGAAGCAGAATTTCCCGAATATAGAATTTAGTTTGAAATGTGAGGTATTTACAACATTATTAACTCAATGCATTGATTGTATAATTGATGACTGTTTTTACACTTCATTGAACTGTTTCTGTAGGTACTATCTCTGGGTTGTTATATGTCACCAACAGTGCTGTCATCTGCATATGTCACAATTGCGGTATTTTCATTACTGGATGGTCTACAGTACAGATAATATATATTATCGGTCCTTATATACTTCTCTGTGATATAAATGACTTAATTTCATACAAACTTATAATACTGCTGTTGAATTTTACTTCAAAGCACCTCTTATTGAAGTACATTTGTATTAAATAGAAAATTTACTGCGGTAATATCTTTTTAACTTTATACATTAGAACTTCACTACAGATTTTGTCGAAGGCTTAGCTTATGTCCAAAAAGACTGCTGAACAATATTCTTTTTTCTCTAGTGACCTGGTTATGATATCGATAATACGATACACTTGTTCTATTGTACTATGATTCTCTCTGAAATAAAATTGATGACTTGATATTATATCCGTTAGGTGTTCTTTTATTCAGCTTAGCAGAATCTTTTCAAAGGATTTTCCAATTATTGGAATGCGTATGGGTATGTAAGAGGTGACTATTTGTGATGGTTTCACAGATTTGCATAACATTAATACCTGCAGTATCTTCCACTGACCAGGAAAAAAGAATGAAATAAGCAAACATTGAATATTTTGACCATTGTCATAGCACTTTTTTTAGTAGTCTTTTTAGAAGAGTTGGATCCACAAAATCGTAGCTCGGGGATTTCCCTTCTTTTAGGGTTTTTATAGTTTTAAGGATTTCTCTAGAAATTGTCCTTTTTAGCGGCAGGTACATTCGGTGTGCACTTTCTAGGTACTTTTTTACTTTAATATTTGACTAAGAGCATATTTTAGGAAATAGCTGAAAGACAGTACTGAGATATTCAGTGAGTGTAGCAGCTTTTCTGGATCTATTCTGTTCTAGTATTTTTTCTTAAATAAAATTGGGGTACTGGATTAATTTTGGATAAAATAGTTGGAATTTAAGTTTTTCATATTTTAGGAGACTGTTTAACTGCATTGGAGTCAATTCCGCTGAATTTTTCTATCATTATTTCTATTTCTCATGTTGTTTTTAGATGGTTTTGGAGCTTTTTTCCGAAGAAGCAATATCTTCATATATTTGCCAATTGGTAGTTTTATTGTACATTATTTTTTGGGGTTCTACCAGTATTGCAGATGAGCTAACGCTGGTGATAATGATGGATATGTGGTCCGAGGATATCCTAGTGTTAAAGAAGTTGAGTAAGTTAAGCATTTCATTTCAATCTGTTTGCCAATATGTTCCCAGACAGTCATACATTAAAATCTTTGACTTTCTGTTACTCTGAGAGTCTACCTCTCGATGTAATTATCCATAAGCCCAATAAGATGTATTTTGGGATCCACTCTCCTCCACATATATATAAATATGTGACCAAGTGTGGAAATGTATGTATTAAAATCGGTGTCAGCTTTTGCATGTGTAGGTAGGCAATGTACTGCAGACATGGTGATTTTTTAATTTGTTTACTATTACATGGATGGTAGTTGCTTGTATCTTATGTGCACAGTATTCGTTAAGTAAATAAACACTTAACCTTAAACCCAACGTATAGAACTAAACTGGGCTACGACTGATATACGTAAGAGCAGAGATATATATGATAAAAGAACTCTTACCCATCAAATTTGTTTCATAGAGTATGTTGAAACTACTCAAAGAGCTTAAAAAAAGTATATACAATGTCCAAATCTAACAATATTGCGTCAAAAATAAAGCTTTTAGACTACTATATAAATGGAAACTTCGTTAACACCCCCTTTCGTAGAATTGTAATATAGAATTATTTCAGGTTTATTATTATCTTCATTTACTTCTGCTATATGATGCATTGATGAGATCAGAAGAACTGCTTTGTTTTTTTGGCTCGTAGGAAACAGGCATAATATCTTTAATTAATCTGTACGGTGTAGAACCAAGGTTACAAGTTTTTTTGGTAGAAAATCGGGGGGTAATTCCTGTTTATTCATTTTCAGAGTACCTATAAATGTCGGTCCTCTTTTTTTAGTGCTTTGCCCCACTGAACAGAACTGAACCTATTATCAGCAGTAATGTTTCAGTTACTACCGTGCAAGTCACTAGTCAATTTCAATACACATTGAGTGGGAACTTGAAGTTTATTTTCCACTTCGGTTTATCCTTTACCGTCTGATCCTATCCCAGAATATAAATAAGCATTGTAAAACTAAGATGTGTTTGTATCACAAATAGCTTGGATTTTCAAGCCACGCTTGGCGGGTTTTGGAGCATATCAATTATGAGATGCGAGCAGCCTTAAAAATAAAGCAACATTTCGTCAATGGTTTCCTTGATACCCATATTGTAATTGTTTTGACAATTTTTTATATATATTAACTGGCTATCAAATGTTATTATTGTAAAAAGATTTTATTAAAAAAACTAATCAAATTTCTATTCAAAGTCAGCTAGATGGTGCTGCTTTACAAAAACAAGGAATTTATTTTTAGGAAATTTTTTTGCGAACAAGGAACCGATTCAAAAGTGTATTTTAGGATGACTTAAACTTAATTGTTGGTGTGTTTGTTAGTCGTATATTATTTCTCATTATTACATTTTGGTTAACAACACAAGCAATATAATACAGGGATAATCACAAACTCTGCAATATTCACGTTTCTGAGTGGAGCTTGCCATTTGTCAGTGGCAATTTCATGCCACTATTATTTGTTATTTTCTTCATTTCTCAACTACACGGCAACTATGTGTTACATTATTTATTGGATCTATTCATACCAATGCAGATGTTGGATTGTTCATTCAGTGCGCTTACAAATTGACGAATAAAAAAATTTATTTATTCATATATTACTGTTGCACCTCGACTATACGATAATGCCCTGGTTATTTTATTTTAATTTTTGTAAAATACATTCATTTAGTTCGTCAACATATACCTTGTAGTAATTAATGAAATTGTACAGCCTTTATAGAGCGAATAATGTCCTCAAACAATGAATATAATACTCCTTTGAAAATACCCCAAAAATTACTCCGAACTCAGAAGAAACTTTTTTCGTCAATCTCTTCGCAACCTACTTTTTATATCTGAACAGCTTCTCAACATATGAAATTAATTCATAAAAAACATAAAGATGATGCGTCTTTGGAACTATGTCTCTGCCACCATATTTCTGCTTTGCTGTTTATATCACTTTATATCGCTTTTTTATTTCACTTTATTAATACCTTCTCAATCCATATTAGACTGGACATTTTTCAAGACATGGCTTACAATTGTTTTCCAAATACCAAAATATCCTCTGGATTTCTATGTAACATTGGATATAATTCTGCCTTGAATCTTCGAATGCATTTATATTTTGGAATCATTCCAACTCAAGTAAACGTACCGCATCCAGCAATTGGTGAAATAGCATGTATACCTGTTGGTACAACTAATGCAATGTTATCTCCGATAATACTGAACTATATTTATTTCAAACAGGTTTTTTAAATAAATAAGCCAGTGAGTAAATCGTTACCCACAATTAATTGTTATTTATAGTAATTGAATATACTAGTTTGATTTTCAAATCTAATATTTCAAAATCATTAGATAAAAGTAAGAATGGAAATTATTACGCAATTCTCACAAATTACAATGCCACCATTCATACACATGACCAAGAAAAACAGTAAAAATACTTTCAGACTAGACAGGTAAATAAAATAATCAATAATTACTTTCATATGGGAAGACAAATTGTCTCGTTTACTTTACCAAAGTAGACCAAGTCATTTCATTTACATAAATAGGTTACATCATAGAAGAGCGATTTCATTTTCTGTTTGTATTAAATAGAAGAAACAATCAATTCAGTTAAAAATGGCTAGCTTTGGTTTAATGAAACCGATCAGCTTTCTAGTTGTATTACAATCAATCCTAGGTGTCAACCGATTTACGCATAAACTTGAAGATCAAACCACAGTAATTAAAACTATTTTAAAGAAAATTTACAGACTGACTTTAATTTTTCTTATTATTTTGGGAACCGGTACTGGCATAGGCTCTTACCAATTTTCTTTGTACACTGAAAAAAATGTAACGTAGTGGTTTTACGAGATAGCTAACGACACTAATTTAATATTTGTTTTATCTATTGATATATTTTGGTAAAAAAAAATATTTACTGCTACAGCGGTTTGATGACATTTATATTTATTATGGTATTTTGTTTAGAACAAAATGCTTTGAAAATTTAAAAATCATGACTCTAATGGGCATATTTATTATATTTGCGAGTCATTTAACATGTCTCATTTTTAGCATTTTAGGAAATGTGGGTTTGTTCTCCGTAATCTTATTTGTTGGTGAAGTTACTAACAGATTGGATCTGCTTCTAATGTGTTTGCTTACAATTACGATTATTCAAATGCTAAAAGCACTAAACAATTACTTGGAGCGTATGAATCATGAAACGTTTCATAATAATACTAATAATTTAGTAATACCAAGAGTGGTAGACCACAATCAATTAAGTGAGAATGAGCGCATTGATGTTTCAAGGAATACTATGTGCATATTTGTTTTGTCAAACGTATTGAATATAGTCAATGAAATATGCAGTATACTCAACAGAATGTTTAGTTTACAGGTATACGCTAATGCAATGATATAAATAAAGCATATACATATGTTTTATTTTTATAATAATTTAGCCATTTCATTTATACCTCAGGTAATTCAGCTTGTAATTTCAATTTTCCTTTCGTCTGTTCATTGTATTCAACTGGTGTTGGACTTGTATATGAGTGATGTAAGTAATAGTATATTACAGGTATTGTAGTAATTTATATTCTACCCATGATGGTAATTAATAGCATCTTCGTCTGAGTGGATTTTATAATCCACTCAGAGGAAGCTGCTATTAATAAATAATGATTATATATATATATATATATATACATATATATATATTTTTTTTTATTAACATTTAAGATCAACATGGAAATGCAAAATGTAGAATACATACAGAATATTGTTATTGATCAAACAATATATTAGCGAATGTGGTCACTAGAAATGATTGAATTTAGTCTATGGCTGACAGTTTGTGTTGCTGACTTATCTGTTGTCAGCACCTTCCATGAGATGTTGATTCTGGAATTTCGAAAATTGAAAATAACCATGACAAAACTAAGACTTTCGACGCAAATGGGTAAGTATTTACTTATATACCTTCAAGTTATTCATTTTATATCATAATATTTTTTTGGTCAGTATTTTTTCAGTTGCATATGCTATTATTTAGATTCAAATCAGAATGAACCTAATTTTTTTACTTGTTTAGGATTTTGTAATACATACAAATGTGAAAATGCGTATTTGTTTACCTTCTGGTGTTTATTGTTAATAAATCAAATGAATTATCTCATTTAATTTTAACAAGAGTGGTGGTCCACTATAGCTTGACATTTTGCACAGTAGTTGTCTTTCACTCTTCAATATCAGTCGGTCTTACAAAAACTGTTAATTATGATTGTGACTTTCCATGGAATAAATATTTTTTTATTTCATTTCTTTTCCAATAATGATACAATACAAATATGTTGTGCTTGAGATAAGCACTTAGCACAATTTGATACGATTTAGAATAGATTGCCAATCATAAAATCAAAGACTACATATTTAGACCATTTAACAGCATAAATATATTTATAATCAGTCTCGTGTGTTAAAGGAATATATATTTTTCAATCACTCAATACTGTGATATCTTTCAATTCTCATTGTATGAACAAAACATTCACTTTAGAGAAATTAACATTTATTTAAGGTCCTTGAATTGATAATGAATTGGCAAAGCTTCAAGAAATCATCTATCGCAGAAACAGTGGAACTTTTTCTGTGTGCCAGCTCTTCGACCTAAGGATATCTTTGCTGCCTAGCTTTTTTAATCTTGTCGTTGAATATAATATTGTAATTGTTCAGTTAGTGGGTTTGCGTTCAAGTGAATAAGTTGAATACTGCAAGTACAATTACTGCTAACCTGATTACATTTGAAATGTTTCAAAGATAGATAAGATAAATACACTAATAAAAGTTATAATGGATTTCTTTTCTTTTTTGGGATACAGGAACTTAAAATAGCTTATTTTGTACAATCAAAAGTAATTGTTGAAAATAATTATTTTGCTACAAGTAAGTTTTAACAAAATAAATATTTTCAACCCGAGTGAAATTTTTGTTTCAAATGTCCTTGTATTGAACATGTTTTGTAAAGCAAATGTGCTGTGAACTGTTTCAATACAAGACTTGTATCTTTAATGTATATAGTGAATGTTTAGTGAATTGTACACAGAGATTAAGAACTAAGTGCTGTGTTTGTACAAATAAAAAAAATTGTGTATTGTCAATAATAACAATGTCTTACATTCAGCCTCAAATGATTGATATATAAGGTGTACACTAATACTATGCATTTGTCTTATTAAATTTTAATATTTTTTTTTAATCATTAAATATATTTTCTTTCAAAACTGAACATTATTTTTGTTGCAAAATTTTTTCTAACAAGCTAATTGAAGGAAAGTGTCATAAATTTTCAAATTGCTAATAAATTTTCTTCTAAAAAATTTACAAGGACAAATCGATATGATCTCTTGATTCAAGTTGTTTCCATATCTGTCTGCTGCTTAGTTGCAAGCGTTTATAATGATACTTTTTGAAAAATGATTTGGTGCTATGAAATAAACTATATTTTTTTGTAATTTTCTTGTTACACTGTATTTAAACTAGTTTAAGTATGTTTAAGAATAAATCTTTTATTTATGTAAATATTTTCTTTGCTCCTGTGTTATTAATGTGCACTAGTTATTTTCGTACATAATGTTTATATTTGAAAATAACTAATGCATATTGATAACTATTTACTAAACTTTTATTAAATTTTCTAACAATTAGTAAGCAGTTCGCTAAAGATATTCATTTCATTAAATCAAAATTTTATAAGAATATATGGCTATTATAAATTTATATTACTGTGTTAATCTAAGTGTGTTTCTTCATCAAATAAATTTATTTACAGTAATAAAAAATGTATTTTACATTGGAATATCCCACGAAGTAAATCCTAAAATTATATTTTAACAGATTTGAATAAAAGCAGTAGAATCAAGGCTATATAAATTGCATTATTACGTTTGCCACTATATATATTAATGAAGAAAATGAATGTCTATAGAAACTAGTTTATTAGCTCATAGCTTTTTGCAAAAATAAATTTGTGAATTTCCTATTAAAATAAAGTATATATAAATATAACAATGCAAGTTTTAGTAATATTTTGTTAACTAAAATGTTGTTTGTAATATTTTGTTAACTAAAATGTTTTGTTAACTAAAATATAACAATGCAAGTTTTAATGATATTTTGTTAACTAAACTTTAAATATTTTGCAAAGGCAGAAGTAAGTCGGCCAGCCATAATATTAAATAAAAAATGAAATTATTTCTGGGTCGAACACCATGTTCTCACCATGTGGAGGTCTCAGAGTGATGAATTTTTTTTTTCGTGATATTTCTCCTGATAGTACTACCTATGATCATAGCTTTGGCTTCCTAACTTTGGAGACATGTTTCAGCGGCAAATCCAACAAGATTCTTTAACTGAGCAGTAGAATTGTCAAAGAAAGAAAAATAAAAAAATAAAAGACTTACATTCTATTAATATGATTACAAAATTATACATTAAATTACAATTAGTATTAACTAGGATTGGATATTACAAGCTGTCCAATATTGCATCTGTTATTTATATGAGATTATAAATATTTGAAATTTAGGTGCTTATATTATGACATATTTTGTTATGTTGTACTTACAAAATAAATTTAGTAGATTATTCTATTTTAAAATAATTATCTTTACCACAGTCTAAAAATGTGATTCAGTTTCACCTCGTTTCAATTTGAATTACTTTGTACACTCATTATGAATCTGATGACATGTCAAATATTATTTTAAAATGTGGTAATGTATGTTTATTGTAATAATTGTGTATGTGGACACTTCTGTAATAACTAAATGTAAAGTTCCACAACACAATTACTGTGTCATCAGCAAATAAAAATACATGTTTAGTTTGGTATTCATTATAAATTATTTATACAATCGATGACAGAGTCATGGAATCTATTTGTTTAGGAAAATAGGTGATGTCTTCTTATGTTTGCTTGCCTTGCTGGCCTATTTACCTGCTATTTCTATCATTAATTATCAGTTGGACACGTGTGTTTATGCACAGATCTTTGATTTTAATTATGGAATTTCGAAAACACCAATTTATTACTTGGTTTAATAAGTAAAAAACTCATCCCTTTTAAAAAAAAATGTGGAAAACGGTTTAGAACTAATTCCCTTTTAATTTTACGACTTACTTTTTTATTCAGCATCTAATTACAAAAACTTTTCTAGTTATCCTGAAAAGGAAATGTTAAAAACTCTAGTAACAAAAGGAAAATTTTTATTTCATCCTATATTACACTAATACACCAAAAAACTTGATGAAATACTATTTTTTACACAATTCATGTACTGGAAATATATAAAACACAAACACACACATACGTGTGTGTGTGTGTGTGTGTGTGTATGTGTTACGCACGTACGTACACACATTTTGTGCATGCACACACACGTGACAATGTATGATAATGTTAATTCCTTAACAATAAAATTACAGTGTAGGTATGGTAACTAAGTAGTTCTCGGCATTCAGTTTTCTTTTTAATTTATTGTGTACGAATACTAAAAGATGTAGTGTATTATTGCAATAACTTTTAGCTAATAAAACATTGAATACAAATATGTATAAAATTATTGCTAAATACCAAATTTTTTATTTTTGAAGTTATACAATATGTCATGACAAAACTTCGTTTGTATCCAAGTACAAAACTTTTTCTTGACTGAAAGTTGTTTACAGTTATCCTGAAAGTATTGAAATATGTCTACAATTAAATCACATCAAATAACTAATTTTTTAAATACAGTAAGTATGAGCTTCAGTTTCGGATTAAATAATTGATTTGCTTGAACAAAGTAGCATCTGTATTCTAAGTTGTTAGCTATAAGTACTTCCAACTTGCATGAAAATTGTTAATTATATTTGAATTTATGTAATCTGTTTATCTACATGTAAATTTCCTAAGGATAATCTCTTAAACCAAGGAAATGGTTTAAAATCTTCTTCCACTGCGATCAAGCTCTCACTTAATATCATCTAAATTAATTAAATCACTTTCAATATTTATACCTTTTGTTCATATATTTGACCTTAAAAAGTATATTGGCGTTTCGTAAATAGATCATATCTCTATAAACTTAACTTGTGGCATCAGATTGGTTCCTGAAAGTTTTCTTGTTCCCTTAATCTAACATATAATACATTTTTGTGTAATTAATAATATAACGTGCATTTATTGCAGTTATGAAATAATTTCTATTTTGGAATACAAAGTGTTCTGTCAAGATATATTTACACATGTTGTGTAATATGTGTAATTGTATTTTGACAGAACTTTGACAGTAACTTTAATAGCTTCCATCAAGCTTAGCGCCATTGCCTTGAGTGCTTCAGGAATGAATATATTTTACCGTATTTGTAAATGGTTTATTCATATTAATATAGATTGTATGGTGACACGGTATAAAACAATAGATTGTGTGAACACAGTGCAAATGATTTACCTTATATTATGCTAAAATTCATTATGCAAATAAGAGGAAATAACAAAACTCAAAATTTGCTCATGATAATAACATTCAGTGACGCAGACTGGTAATAATTTTACATGCATTTTAATATGATTCTTGAATGACTTACCATGATAAATGTTTGCAAAAGCGTTGAGTGGTACTTGAGGCTTTAGCAAACATGTAAGAAAAAAAATCGATATCACAATGTGTTAGAGTCAAATTTCATTTTCATGTCATAAACTTTTTGGATTCACACTTCGGCACAAAAAACAAAAGAAAAGCATATCAATTAACTGCTGAATATCAAAAACGTCCTACTTAACAAAGATTTCGTCGAATTTGGCATCAGAGTAGACTCTCCGCAGACAAAACTGCATTTAACACAGCATCCAGAGACCTGAAAGACATTTTACACAAGTGGAACAATAAAATCTTGGAAGATCAATTAGAATCTTTGACAGCCTCAGCTTCGACTAATTATTCACTGCAGAAATTTACTAAAAACGACAATAGAACCCATAATGTTAAGCCCCTTGCTCAAAACAGCTGATGGATGAGTGCGAACGCCACAGGAGAAGGCTTTTGCTCAGCACTTAGAAAAAGTCTTTTCACTAAATCCAGACATAGACCTACAAGATGAGACATTGATTAATAATGAGCTACAAAAAGATTTCCAATTTTCACCACCTCCACACCCTGTTGCAGTATGGAAAGTCTGGAGAATCATTTCTAATGTACAGGACAAAAAACTCCCCAATATGACTCAATTACCAAAGGAATACTAAAGCAGCTACCTAGAAAAGCTATAGTGTTTCTGACTTTTTAATGCCATACTGAGAATCCAATACTTTCCGACATTATGGAAAGTGTCCCGTGTGATTATGGTATAAAAAAAGGGTAAACCACCAAACGAAGTATCCTCATATAGACCTATAAGTCTTTTGCGAATCCTTTCAAAGGTCGTTGTAAAACTCCTGATTTACAGAATGATACATATCTTGGATAGTGCAAAAGTCATCCCGGATCATCAATTGGCTTTAGACAAGACCACTCTACCACTGAACAAGTCGAAAGAGTCTGTGATAAAATTAGAAAATGTTTGAAGGAAAAATTTTAGTGTTCCTCGGCGTTCCAGGACATTCAACAGGCGTTCGATAGGATCTGGCACAAGGGGTTACTATATAAGATAAAAATCAACTTACCTCATCAATACCATTCCCTAATTCAATCCTACCTTCCAAGTGAAGGTCACAGATGTGATGTCTAGTTTTTTTGAAGCAACTGCCAAAGTTTTGCAGGGTCAGTCCTGGTGCCTGTTTTGTTTACAATACCTAGACTGTTTTGTATACAATACCTGGATTCAATAGTGTCTGCTAGACTTACCTCAGCTTAAAAGTATTACTACATCAACATTGGCTGATGACACAGCCATACTAGCAGACCACACTGACTCTGCCATGGCATCACATATGCTACAAGAGGGCCTTGTTGAAATAACCACATGGCTACGGAGATGGCGAATACAGGCGAGTGCAAGCAAATGTCCATGTTACGTTCACGTTACATAAAGGTAACTGTCCTGAAATCCATCTTGAGATTACCACACTACCCCAGAAAGGTAATGCAAGATACCTGGGGCTACATTTTGATCACTGTCTGATGTGAAAACAACATATTACGACAAAGAGAAATGAACTTAATATCCGTTATAAGAACCTACACTGGATCATGGGAAGAAACAGCAAACTAAGTGTTGACAACAAACTTTTAATAAATAAAGCTATCCTAAAGCCAGTGTGGCTTTATGGAATTCAACTCTGGGGTAGCACTTGTAAATCAAACGTAAGCATAATACAGAAGATGCAGAATGCTATCTTGCACTCAATTAGTGTTATTCCTTGGTTTGTCACAAACGCTGAAATACATAAAAAACTGAAAATGGATACTGTTATGGAGGAAATTCAAAAATTGACCAAAAAATACCTTGAGAGACTGGAAAACCATCCTAACAAGCTGGCTACAGAGCTTATAACTAAAAATTATATGAAGAGACATCTTATAGCCCTGTGGGGGATCAGTAAAGAATATGGAGTAAATAGCTCTCTACAGTCACGCTCGACCTGCCAATGGATTACTTAAAAAAAATTAAGGTACAGTATTGGCTAGTTTCCCAAATTTAGTCGACTAGCCTATTTTATTGAACTGTATCAGATTTGAAAGGGCAATGGTATGTTTCTCAGTTTCAGATTTCACTAAATTCTTAATTAATTTTATTGCACTATTAACCTCCATTGACCGTGTGCTGAACTTTGTTAAAGCTATGTACGAATAATAATTTATATATACTGTTATATGCAATACCAAAACTAACTAATAAACTATGTTTCTGTCAAAAACAGCTTAAATTTTTCAATGACAAATACCACTTGTTAGAAGATATCTTTCATTCATAAGCTTTAAGTACATTTTTCATTTGATATTTTTAATGTAATTCAAAACATATTTTAGTTAAAAGTATGAGTAATCCTAGAAGTTAAACGCACATAAATAAAATTGCATTAGGTTTGCTGCTTTACAATGCATACTTGTGCAAACATAGATGGCATTGTCAGATCGATTATGTACTCAGAGCCAGCATTAACATATAAAACAATTCCGCAAAACGTTTGTGAAATTCAAGGAAATTTATCTAATTTTTTAGTTAAATTTAAAAATGAATAAATTAGAATATTACTAATGATTGCATATTTTTTCTATCATCGCAGCTTCACAGTTAGCTTCATATTCAAGAAATTTACGTAATTTATAACAATTTTTGATTGTTGTTAAAAATTATTTTTACAAGTTTCCAAAAACCACAGAACATTTTTATTATCCATTCCCATACTCATAAATAATCCTCTGAAAATTAAAAAATTCAAAATGTATGTGAAGAGTAAATAGTGAAAAGTAATTATTTCGTAAATAGAAAATGGTAACACCGAACAACATTTTAACATCGTCTCTGTAAAATTAATTCAAGTTTACTACATAACAAGTAACAGTAAACATGCCCAGACAAAATAGCGTCACTTAATGGGAAAACTGGATAATCTTTATAGAATTATTAAAAAATTGATATCCAGATTGTTTAAAGTAATAGCAAGAATTCTAAAAAAACTAGGTCTGTTTAATGAAACCACTTTAAAAAAATTGTCAATTATCAATAAACAAATACTCATAGAAAAAATTTGTAATGTCGATTTATCCTTACGCTTCGAATCATCTTTAACAAATTAAAATATTAATTCACTGCCAAAACTAATTTCGATCAATCTAGTTTCCAAAATTAATATAACAGAAATGCAAACAAGGTAAGGAGTTAAGTACACAGATTTGAAGTAGACGAATTTTTGGATATTTCTCCAATACAGAGTATTGCTTCGAGCTGTTACTCTTTTTAACCATATCGTAATCGTCTCTATTGTATCAAGAAGTATCAACCTGTCGCAGACCAAACTACCTGACCTGATCACAACCAATACATATAGGTCCAGATATGATACTACTTGAAATTTGGTAAATATTTAAAATTATTTATATAAAGGTATTTGACTAACTTTTTACGTGTCACAAATCATAATTTCAATGTACAAACTGAGGAGGAGTGGAAGTATTTTTGTTAAATCACAATTTTAATATGAATTGCAAATGACAGCAAAACTACGTCAGTGTCTACTGTAAATAATAACCTCACTTAATGGCGTTGCGAAATAAGTTTTTAGTGTATTTTATATTATTTTTGAAACAAAATTTTTGTTAATATTTTTATTGTTAGTTATTGGGTTGCACAATATGAAATGTGCTCCAAGCATGGATTTTGAAAATATTATATTTCAAAATGAATTACTTTTGTACAAACCTGTAGTAAATAAATAGAAACGGAAGGAGGCAATATGTGAAACTTGACTTTGTATAAAACAAATAAAGAAATAAAACAACCAAAAAAGCACAAAACCCATCTCTGAATCATTTATCAGGTCAAGGTGCCTACAATATTTCCAAATACAACTGTTATACCATTAAGCACCATGTTATATTATAATCAAACAAACAATTGTACTAAGAAAAGAATAACCAAACATCTTTATTAGCCTACTTGGGTATGCTGGAATGTAATGTATGTAAATCAAATGAATTTTTGGTATTTCAAACAAAAATCATCGTCAATAAATACAGAATATTTTTATATATAATACAAAATGACAAACAAATAATTTAAATAAAATATTTTTGCCATTTACACATATACATATACATTTATATGTATATATATATAGATATATATATATATATATATATATATCTATATATATATATATATATATATATATATATATATATATATCACACACACATATATATATATATATATATATATATATATATATATATATATATGTGTGTGTGTGTGAGCCAAATGGATTAATATTGCATAAACATAATACATCTTTCCATAAATATTAATATAACATGTACATTGCTAAGGTGTGGAATAATTTCTTTTCTCAATTAAAAAGTTCTCATCAATGTACACATTTTATGACCCTCATAGCTTCATATAATTTAAGCTCACTTTTTTCTAGTCCTTTTAGATATAACTTTAATAACGTTAAGTTTGCCTCGAGTGTTTCATAAATAAATATATTTTATCGTAACTATACAGATTGTTATTCTGCACATATGGTGCGAATTATTTACCTTATTGTCATGCAAAAACTCAGTAGTTGTGTCAAAATAGCAGATGATATAAGTCAAAATCGTACGGTTGCCTTTAATTAAAAAGAATGTTCACTAATATGGAGTAGTAATAAATGTTTACGGATTTTATTATAATTATTGAGTGGATTGCTATGATAAAAATTTTTCTCAAGGCCCTAGCGTACACATAAAATATAAATAATTTTATTATAATTATTGAGTGGATTGCTATGATAACAATTTTTCTCAAGGCCCTAGCGTACACATAAAATATAAATAATTTTATTATAATTATTGAGTGGATTGCTATGATAACAATTTTTCTCAAGGCCTTAGCGTACACATAAAATATAAATAATTTTATTATAATTATTGAGTGGATTGCTATGATAACAATTTTTCTCAAGGCCCTAGCGTACACATAAAATATAAATAATTTTATTATAATTATTGAGTGGATTGCTATGATAACAATTTTTCTCAAGGCCCTAGCGTACAAATAAAATATAAATAATTTTATTATAATTATTGAGTGGATTGCTATGATAACAATTTTTCTCAAGGCCCTAGCGTACACATAAAATATAAATAATTTTATTATAATTATTGAGTGGATTGCTATGATAACAATTTTTCTCAAGGCCCTAGCGTACACATAAAATATAAATAATTTTATTATAATTATTGAGTGGATTGCTATGATAACAATTTTTCTCAAGGCCCTAGCGTACACATAAAATATAAATAATTTTATTATAATTATTGAGTGGATTGCTATGATAACAATTTTTCTTAAGGCCCTAGCGTACACATAAAATATATATAATATATTGCAATAGATCCAATTCTCATTTTCATAGCCAACATAAAGATAATTTATCAATTTCCTCAACATATGTGGAAAATCAATAGAAATGTCCTTACACAAATAACAAAGGAACTGTATTTACCGCATTCACATTGTAACAGTAATCTATTTATATCTACGACTAGAAGTCTGTTGTCAGGAGCTAATACCCATTAGTTTGCAAGGTTATTTGATAGCATTTAATATGTTTACAGAAAATGATTGGGGTGTGGGGGATATTAGCGTTTGATTTATTGCTTCACATACATTACAAAATTATATACTTAGTGGAAATTATGTTTATTGTGTTTGATTATTTACATTTTACATTAAGTTGGGATTTTTATATCTGTTTCTTCTTTTCTCGTGAAATACTTTTCTACAAGTAATCCTCCAGCACCTCCTCCAAGGTGAGGAGGATTACTTATTTACTTGGCATCTGTCAAATATCAAGTTTAATCCCACATTTCGCAGCCTTATTGGGAATGTACATATGAAATTTGTATCTGCCTTCAAAATGTCTATTGTAATATGTGCATTGTAAATTTGTGCATCCATACTTATATACTTATATTTGTCCCAGAGTAGTTTTTGCAATTATGAACTATTAACAGAGCCCAAACTATTCTGACTGGAGTATAAAGATCGTTCTGCAATTGTTACAGTCACAGATTTTTATCTGTAAACCACAAGCATTTTGCACGAAAATCAAATTTTTATCAACCCTTGGCAGCGGCATAACCAGCTCCACAAAAATTTTATTTGAATGTTTCGTGCTAATTAAAACAAAAACCACTACTAGTGTTTTTAACAACAAAATATTTGTCTCTTACTGATGGCCCTTAAATATTTGTTTTTACATTTGTTGTTGGCTCATTGCAACTTAATGATCAACAGAGATGCTAGCATTTCAGGTGAAGAATGAGAACGGGGAGTCCAGTATTGTGTTTTTGATGTATTCAGGTAATATTCTGCTGGACAGAGGCGTGGTCAAAGCTTATAAACTAAAACAATTTATTTCAAAAATATATCCACACATTCAAGGAAAAAACTCACATTACAGCTCACAATTATTTGAAATAATGCATTCCACTTATAAACCTGATGTTGCTTTTACTGGCTCAGTGCATGCAATGCTGCAATGATATCATCGGAGACTAATGTAGCTAGAAGCAACAAACCATTTGGGTGCACCATTCAGAAGAGGCAGCAGCATTATCTTGTGATACCTGTCGAATTGGCAGAGATTAGCTTTCTAAAGCTAACGATGTCAATGTGTCGTATTTGTTTTTACAGAGTAGTCGAGTTCGTTTTTGTTAATGAAACAAAAAATAATTCCTTTACATTAATTTTAAAATTATGTGGAGCTCCCAAGAATTCTACATACCTTCTTTAAAATGCCACGCAATCCAAAATGAATTTTTGTTGATGAAATAAAAAGAAACTGATACACAAAACTTATAACATATTAAAATATTTAATTTTTTCATATATAATTAAACATAAAAATAACATGTGAGCACAAAACATATACTCCATGAATGCTCTGATGCGACATCGGTAGTCAAAGGAAATATATCGGTGGGAATACTCAGGACAACCAAACAAGAAATAAGCCGTTCTCTCTACCTTGCACCATTTAAGCAATATTCCGTGACTTCTGCTATATAAAAACAAAACGTCACACTGTTTTTCTTTTACAAAAACTGGCCAATAGCGTGTTGGAACATGCATGTAGTAGGTTTAGACAGTTGTCTATATTTGTTTAAAATTGGAGGGAGAGGAGGATGGTATTTCATGTCAAGAATGAATAACAGTGAATAGCTCTATTTAATTATGAAAGGCCTGTCCAAATATACTGCATTAGACGAGTTGCACAAGAAACCAGCTTTCTCCCCCGCTTTATAGATAAGTGTGCACTAATTGTATTTCTGGAAAATTCTGGGACCTTTCCTACCATCTTACATGTAAGTGTGCACTTATTGTATTACTGGGAATTCTAGGACCTTTACCTTAACACTTCATTATAGTTACAGTGTGAATATTTGGCTGGAAAAAGAATAGTTTCCAGTATGAATACTGTTTCTTTGCTCCAAAGTGTATTTGTGTACCCTTCTATACAAATACACTTCAATCACAATTTTTATATAATCCAAATAAAACATCTTTGGCAATCTTTATAACATTTAGCCCTTAGTGTTTTATACTTCTAAAGGAAGTATAAAAATCTTATAGGACCATCCATGTATCTGTCCGTCCACCTGTCACAGCCTTTCTTTTAAGTATCAGTTTGACATAGAAATTTGGTATAGTAATAAAGCATATTAACCCGCATATACCTTCACAGATTACGCTCAATAATGTTTAGACGGAATGTTTTTTTGATTCCATACATAGTATGTGGTAACGTTTGAAAAGGCCAATCACAGGGTATTCAGAGATTTATTGGAAAGTATGGTATACCTTTATTTCCAAAACTAAAGAAGAGAAACTTAATCAAAGACCTTTTCAGATAAAATCAAATGAAGAAACTTTGCTCGCTGATCAGATATAATTTTTTATTGCTTCTCAACTCTTTCCACTTTAACATAATAAATATTGCTTATTTTCTAAGAAACATTTGTATCAATATAATTTAAAGTAGATGTTATAGTATACTACCTACTACTGATTTCTGGAAGATTTTGCAGTTATAGAAAAAAGAATGTGAAAAAGGCTTATTTGAGGTCTTCACAGTACTGATTTTCCTCATTATATTGTAAACCATAGTGTATCTCAATGAACAGACGAAAATGGTTTCCTCCAATGCAACACTTAATACATTATATTTAGTATAAATTACCTGTCCTGATGACGGGTAATCTGACTCCATTGTATATGGTAGATATAAATATTAGAGTTATAAGACTAAACATTAAATGTGTTACATTATGTAGTATAATAAGTTTTACGTTTAATGCAGAAACTTTTAATTCACTATTCAACACCTACATACGTTGCTACCTGTTACACTATTTATACCTATAATGCTTTTTTTTATTAAAACCAGTCATGTTTGGACATAAATACTTTATTTATTCAGTGATATTTAAAGAAACTATAAAAATTAGAAATATAGAACCTTGAATTTAAAAAGTATTATTTTACATAGCTTTTGAATTGTAATTTTTGTAAGACTACTTTACAAACAGTACAGTTCAGTGGCGGTGTACAATTAGCATTATATGGTAATTGGTCAAACCTTAAAGCGTGGTAAAAGTGGCCTAAAATAGTTTATCAACATTAAGGAGCTGAATCAAAACGACACAATAACTCGTGAATAAGTCTATAGAGTGGAACAGCAACGAAGCTCGCAGGTTGAACGAGCAGAAAATCCTGAATTGGCCCAGTTTACTTGCTTCTATCATATTTTTAATAAGCTTCACATGACTTCGGACATTGCGTGCTGAAAAAAGAAAAAAATAACATAAGTTTATAGAAAGGTACTGTCATTGAATCTAGGAAATGAGTAACAGAGTCTCAAGTAAGATAGAACATTTTTTTAAAGGAGTAGAATATGTTTTAAGAGAAATAATCGTATATATTCCTCATATATTGGCAATGGCAACCAGCTTTGTCTGTGATCAGTAAGTGTATTAATTATAAATGTATACAGTAGTTGGACATATAGACTTCGTTATAGAGATAAATATTACACACATAAATATACAATAATATAAATAAATATAGTATTAATTTATGTGCTTATGTGCTAATATTATTTTACATACCGTTTGTTTCTTAACCTCTAGTAATTGTTAACTGCTGTGACGAGCCAAAATCTGATTATTATAATAAATAGATAGTAAAAAAACAAAATCCTCACCCACATATGTCTGTCTATCTGTCTGTGTGCAGCAATCTTAGAAGTTACTGCACGGATTTTAAATCTAGCTTTCATCAATGGATGCACTGTTGCTCAAAGTACAATATATAGAAATATAATTTATTGTGTTGTATAAATTAGCTGATTTTTTCCAAGTGAGCCTACTTAGTTTCCAATGCATATAGTTTTCTATGCGTGTGCTGGATAAACAAATTTTGATACATGAGAACCATATACAGTAATAAAGTTTGCATCAATTAATTCTACAAATAAAGTCTATGACAGCATGTGTCTGTTTTTAATATGCTCATGACAACAATTGTATTTACAGTGGCATAGTTATAAAGCATATTAACCTGCATATACCTTAACAGATAACACACAATAATGTTTAGACGGAAAGTTTTTAAAATTTAGTTATCAACGATTAGACATGAATCTACATTCCTTTAAATATTTATGTCACTTTTGGTATATAAAGGAGATAAATATTGTTCTTTGTACCAATTCATTTGAATTGAAAATTTAGAAGTTATGAAAATGGATAATGTGGAGAAGAAATTATTACTACGTGATATAATATAAAGTCCCTCTTTGCGTCTGTCTTACTGTTTGTGTAAGCTAATCTCAGCAACTATTAAAAGGTTTTCCTCTGGTTTTCACCAATATACCGATTCATTTTTGAGGAAGATTTCATTCTATATTTTATAAGTGTTTTATGTAAACTAACCGACCTATTACGATGAAATTCTGAAAACGTAACAATGTGTAAGGTTTCTTTGCGTGCAGTGTATAAATCATAAGAGATATGTTAAAACAATGTATCACAAGGTTGTTCATCTTAAATAGTTCTACAGAAAGTTTGCAACAATATCTGACTTTGCACTAAAGTTAACCCACGCTGCCAAAAAACATGTGATGAAAAGTTTCATTAATGAACGCCACTTAGTAATTGTGAATATCTGAAGAAATTTCATCGGAAGAATTAAATTCATATTTCTTTTCGTAAAAAAAGTTGATCTTTTGTCTTCGAAAGCACACTGTCGTTGAATTCAACTTGGTTCACTTAATGTGAATTTTTTGTCAGATTGCTAAGGGAAAATTGAAATATTTTTTCTGGTTTGAATAGATTTCTTTTAAGTTAGTGAACTAAAGGTGGTGAATCACAATCCTATTTAAAATGCGGATGGTACTAGAAGTGACAGTTCACCTCTGGTGAGAAATTGATCTTCCTGCAGTTAAAATTTGTAAGTGACATAGTGTCTTCTTATATTTCCTTGTGTATTGATATGTTTGCATGTAGCAAAAGTTGGTTGAGTGATTCAAGTTAGTTGCATTAAGTCAGTTGACTGCAAAACATCAGAATAATAAGAGGCGAACAACTTTGTCATACCTATTTTTAACATATGTCCAATGAGAAGGTGTACTTTTAGAGATTCTTTGAACCGGTAAGCTAAAATTCTTGAACATCCAATGCAGTATATTTAATTAGCTATCAACTTGAAAATCACAACAATGTCAAAACTTTCACTGTTTACCGACAAAGAAATCATTACAAATTTAGCAAGAGTCATTTGCAGAACTTTTACAAACTAGTGACGTTTTGTAATATCTTGAGAAAAACCCAATCATACACATCTAGTCATAAATGCACATTTTATTTGTGTTGTAGTTGCAAAATATCTACTTATATTGAGTTTATTAACAAAGTTATAAAAAACTTAATTGAACTTTTATGATATGATTAAATTCCAGTTCACACTGCACCTAAATCGTGAGCTGCTAAATAGGGCAAATAATATGTACTATTGTAGAAATCATTATATGGATATTCATTTATGAAGTAAATAAAATGTAAATCACTATTTTTGTTATTTTATAATTATTCATAAAAATGTGATGAGATGGTGAGATTTTTTTGAACGATCTGAATTTAACACACCAGAATTTACAACAAAGTGTTGTTTGTTTATTACTTTTGTCATAGAGCAGTGAAATATTAAAAAACTACTAAGTGTTTTGAAGGTCTTATATACCAATATGTATTTTATATCCTGTAAATGTTGTTTTATTTTGCATTGAGTATTCTCCAACATTGTAGCACCTTTGTTCACAACTTATAAATAGATATTTAATTTGAATAAGTTATAATTTTAAATAGTTTAGGTAGATTATTTAAATAATGCAGTTGTCAACTAAGCTTAAGATGGTGTTAGTGGCTGATCCGCCTGCGGCCTCTTTGGTAATGAAGATCTCCTTATAAGATTGGCCAAATGTTGTGATTAATTGAAATTTTCAATAACTAAAAATCATAATAAAATTTAGCTGATAATGCAGTAAATGTAATGAGATAAACCCTAAACTTATTGTTTTAATAATATCATATATTATGCACGGAGAATTATTTAGGTGAATTTGTGGTTTGTAGTGTGGTATATTGGGGAAAAATATTTTGGATTTATGCAGGTTTTAAGTGGAAGTGTGAATTGAATTGTGTTCTGACATGTTTAAATTGTTATTACAATATGTGTAATTGAGCAAAAAATAACCACCTATATTTATCCTGTAGGAGTTAATAAATATTTTCAGTGTTCACTAAAATGTCTAGTTTTCTGTAATGATACATTTTAAAATCTTCCTTCAAACCATTTCGTAAATATAATATATTGTTTCAGTAGAAAAGCTAGCCAAATGGTTTTTAAAAGTAAAAACTACAAAAATCATGGGCTAAAGAGGCATTTAACAAGATTACTAACATCACTAGCTGGGTCTACGTCAAGATATGTGGTTGAAGTAGAAGATTCTAGCAGAAAATTATTAAAGAAGGGAGTAACGTGTAGGAAGTAAAGAAAAATTAAAAGGAAGGAGAGTGACAAATTGCAAGAAATTTACATGATATTGTTGACAAAAATATAAAATTGAATAAAACAAAAGTGAGTGCAGTTCTGTAGCGCTCCTACATTTAATTTAATGATGTTGCAGACTGGCCTAGATCTGTATTAAGTTATACACAACAGGAAATCATCAATCATTATAATGGGACATTTATACAAAGTGGGACATTAATTTCCATAGAAAGACAGGGGAATTTCCATTGTTTTTCAAAAAAATTTTGAAAAATCATAACTCTAAAACTACCACAAATTGTTGAAAATACAATGTAGTGATTCAGATAACCCTTAAGGGCCTCTACTCCCTACTCTACATGTTTACATACATATATATATATATATTACATATTAATTCGGGAGCCTATACTCTTGCTTGAGACAAATAATGAGGCGTATTATTTTATATAATTGTTCTTCAGCACTTATTTTTCTTTCTTTTTAATATTCATTAAACTGCCGGATTCAATTTCTTTATATCTTCGATTTTCTAAATTTTTCTGGTTTACTTTTCGTACAAATATGTTTTTGCTGCTTTTACTGATATGATCGCCACGGTCAAACCTTTTAATTTTCTATTTCTTCATCATTAGTGTACATAGTAATTATATCAATAGACCAAAAGTCAGTTTGTCAGCCAATAGTCAGATATCGCCGTCACCTCCCGGTCAAAGCCGAAGCCGAACGTAGAACCAGATTTAGGCTATTGTAAATAGCTTAAATTAGATTTTTCTTCAATTACTAAATCTGTTATAAAAAAAGATACAAAAAAACAGTAAATCTTTTTGCTGTGCAATCTAGCCAAATGTCAATGTTTAAGAAATATGAAAAATAAAATATACTTCGCAGCACAACAATTGCGTGCAATTTTAATGAGATTCCGTCTTAATCAAATTAACCATTATTTATTCGCTTTATTTCTAGTCTCCGTATGAAACCGGTATATATATATATATATACATATATATATATATATATATTTATATATATACATATATATATATATATATTTATATATATACATATATATATATATATATATAAATATATATATATATATATATATATATATTGTGATTTTGTGATTATACTGTGATTTACTCCCTTTACAATCTACCACGGCAGTAATCACTCACTTGTTGCATTATGGTTGGCTGTAAGAGAATGGACTAGCAGCATTAAGTTGGCCATTTGTGCACTTAAGTCTTAGTAAAGTTTAATATATAAACAAATTAATAAGGAGAAAAAACAATTTTCTGTTGACGTATGTCAAAAAAAGACACTAAACATGAGAATTGAAAACATCATTTAAATTCTTTAGCAGTTACATTGAAAAAGTATGAAAGGAATACAAGAATCTTCTATAGATACATAAATAAAAATTGTTCACTTACGTAATTCTTTATCAACTTGTAATGATGTTAGAAGAGATTTTGTAGTTTCTACCTGCAAGTACATTTTCTCACATATGAGACACACAGCCATCAGCAGTATGACATAGGAAAGTGGCCATAACACATGACCAATGGCAAATGACAAGTCCAATTTCTGAAATATGGAATGTATGACAAAAAAGATAATGAGAATCTATGTGAGATCAGTTTTATTTCAGACAAAACTGAATTGATCTCTCTTACTTAAGAGCAAGTTTTGTATTTGGATGGATATTTTTCATATCTACCATAGTTTACAATTAATCGTTCATTAATTACTGAAGTCTTTATGCCTCTCTTTGTATATTCATAATATCAATTTCAAACGAGTATTGTAATAGAGTCGGTCATATCACCGTATATCTGAGAACGGATAAACTTATTTATATGTAACATTAACTAATGGAATCTAATATTTCTAGGGATGGTTATAGGCGACATATCTCCACGATTTTCTTTTATTTGCCCGTTATTTTCACCAACCGCTATGAACAGGAACGTAGCAGTTGGTGAAAATATGGGCGAGTAGAAGAAAAATAAAACCACCTAAAATTGTTTGTCCTAATATAGCTGACATAGAAGTATGTAAATAATGCTTATAGGTGTTGTTATATTTAATTTTTTTCATAAAAAACTTTACATTGAGACAGTTATTATAATGGTGTAAAAAGTACATTTTATTGGGTTAGAAATATGAAGACAGAATTAAATTAAACTTAAAAATTAGGAATAAAGAAACATATCCAAAGATTGGGTACCGCAATGACAGGAACAAAAACAAATGGAATGTTATAGATTAATCTAATTAATACTAAAAATAATAATTTTAATACAAGAAAAATTACAAGATATTACTTAATAAAGTAAAAGGAAACGAATGTCACCTTCTCCATTCTCAATCATTGCTGGGTCATTGTTTAATTCTTATAAAATTAGTTAACATATTATTTAATAACTAAATTAACAACACTTACATAATATTTAAATTCATCAAGACAGTTATACATGTTAAGGAGTATGCTAGAAAATGTTACAGCGAGTGACATAAATAGCTGAAAAAAAAGTCGAAGCTTATTTCATAATAATTATTGTGTCGAAATTTTTGAAAGGATTATTTAAAGTTAAATGATATTTCAGTATTTTTATTCAAAATGTTCAATACCAACCTGGAATTGAAATGACTTGTGTAACGACACAAATCTAACAAATTAATGTAGAATTGAGATAAATAATAAATTGAATTTTCGTTAAGAGGCAATGCAAATGTAAAATGGTTGTTGTGATTAATATTATGTTGCGGACTGTCAAATAAGGCATCGACAGGACCAAAAATGTTTTCTTTATTTTTAAGTTTTAAGAAAACATTCAACATTTCCACACGTTTCGTTATACTAAATAATATTAAACAAAACAATATTATTTCTAAGTGAAAAATAACAACAGTAACAGTATCGAACAGACCGTAATAGGATATGTTTAGAGCATGTTTTGTTGCTACATACACACGGCAACTAGCATAAAGTATATGATAGGGCACAAGTAGGCCAATGACTGTGATGTTTTGATATTTGTCACGTCTCAACAAATTTCTTCTGTGCTCTGGTTTGAAAAGATCGTCCATTTTCTTAATTTTCGAAATCAATTCTTCAAACCTATTTCTGTCACATATTTCAATGAAATATAAATGTAGGGCAAGAATAATGTAAAGTGTCTTGAACAATATGAAGAGGTCCAGATCAGATGTGAAAAAAAATATCATATGTAACACTGTCAATGCTACAATAATTAACAAACTGTATAATTTTCGACACCACAATTTAAATCTGTTGGGAATACGGTTTGCAGTATTTCTGCACAAGCCAAACATGTGCTGGTATACTAGAATTGTCCAAAGTGTACTTTCAATTGATTCATTGCCCATATTGAATTTTGTAAAATGTTTTTATTCTGAACGAATTTCAGCACGAGTATTTTGTTGAATATTCCAGAAACAAGTGAAAGTTACTTTATTGAATAAATGTCTTCTGAGTAATATTCATTAGTTTATCACCTTGTGGAATCTCTTGAGAACATTTTGCATGTACCAAAACACATTATTGACCATTTTTATATGGACATTTTATTGATTGAATACCTTTTGAATCAACAGTCATTAATTTATCATCTTGTACAATCTCCTGTGCACTTAACACTAGTAACCAAACATGATATTGATTTTTTTCATATGGACATTTTATTGAGTTTTGTTTATATTTTTGACTATATGAATCGCCACATATTTGACAATACACTCGGCGATCGTGGCATTCAATCCTTTAAATCGGAATCAGCAAGTTGCAATATACTACTTCCAAGGAGACGATTGTGAAATTGAGAATACCTCAAAGCTCTGTACAGGGTTCTTTCTTGTCTTTTCATTGGTCTAAATACAAGCAACCAAAGGCTTTGTTTTATGAGAGGGATTAGAATGAAGAAATGTAAATATCATGTAGTTTTGTTAAATAACTTTATTATTCACAATAAGTGTTACATGCTGTACTTTCTTGTTTTCCATGACAAAATTCTCATATAGTTTTGAACCAGTTTCTGAATATTAAAGTTACAAATCAATCAGATTGCCTTTAGACCACTGATTATGAAGATGATCAATATTACACAACATATGAAACGATAGAAAATTTCCACCTGCTGTAAATGTAAGTATCACCAAAATTGAAATTTTGGAGCAGATAAGACTCACTAATGATACTTCATGCCATGCGGGAAAAGACATTTTGCATTTTTTGGACTATCAGTAAAATCTGTCTCAAAATTGCATATGCTCTCAATAGTTATTGGTGAAAATGCGTGGCAAATTTTCTAAATATCTTGTGATCTCTTCAATTATTATTTCTACACAGGCTTTTTAATATTTTGCACAAATCTGATGGTCAAAATAGTTTTACGTTGTGTTAGTTAACCCATTTCCTCCCCTGCGATTTTCCATTAAAAATATGAAGATAATTTAATTGAACTTTAAAATATGAAGGCTACTTGTGCAGCATTAATCTCGAATATAAACTATATCAAAGGACCACCAAAATCAGCAGCCACAATCAGTACATGTTCAGGTCAGAAAGCATGCTGGCAGTGCATGAGCTAAGCTTGAGCTTATGAATAGATACAGCGATGTAAACCTATTTCAAATACTTTTGCAAATGTAGATAACATTGCTATATGTTTATAATTTTCTATATCAGACCTGGAACTGATTTAAGAACAGGAGTCACCTGGAAAATTTTCCTTATTATTGGATAAACGTTGATAACAAGAGAAAGTTTTTTGTTGAATTACTTGGTAAGATAAAGATGTTGGAGCAGACTCTGCAAAAGTAAGGGAGTAGGCTACCAAGACGGCAGGCCTACTATGACTGGAAAGAAGTTCAAATGCAAATTCAATTCTCAAATACTCTATCCCCTTTAAATGCAACAGAGATTCGCAATCCATATTGGAGACTTTTGCCTATAGCAAACACTGAAGTCTGTAAATAATTTTAAAAAATTAACTTTCTGAAAATTCCACTTAATACTGGAGTCGATTGGAGGGTGATACAAACTTTGACTCCAAGTAATGTGAATTCATATATACGAACATGTCTAGCATGAGGAAAATGCTTAAACAAGTCTCAGTTTCATTAAATGAGCATCATACTAAATTCAATTTCTTTCCATTACAATTAAAGATTACCCAAATCGAGTAAAATGACATTTTCCGTCCTGCGACTGATTTAAATAATACCTCACATGACGACATAAGTACGGTAATCTTGAAGGTTTTATGAGTGCCTAAATAAGTGCGTAGCTCTCTGATGAGTTTTAATCACACTTAAAAAGCCTTGTTATTTTTGGTTATGATGAATGCGATGAGAATCTCCGCTCTGCCATAATATGGCAAATAAATAACAAATAAATTTTTCAATAGAAATTTATATAGCAAAACCTGTTTGTACGGATATATTGCTAAAGTTGACAATAACAATGTAGACTACGTTGAAGCTATTTACACAGTGTAAACATTATTTAAAATAACATGTTTACTTATAGTGCTGTGATGGGTTTCAATAAAAATTTATAATGCTAGAGTAGATTTAAAAGTTCAGTACTGAATATAAAGAAATTCAGATGTTTTTAAAATATTTTCTTTTCTCAACGTAGTCACTTCTGGTGTGGTTTCTAAAGCCATTACACTAATTTAAAAAAAATGTTTTGTCAAGGCCTTCAAAATATGCATTGACTGCAGCTTCGAATTCATCATTTGGTGTTAATTCCTGCCCACCTGAACACTTTTAAATTAGGAAAGAAATGTAGGTCGGATGGTTGCCCGTCTCTCTCATCACTTACATAAGTTTGTCAGTAATTCAAACTCACAATTTTGGATTTCGCTTGTGGTGTCTAAGGAAGTGTGAGGACATGTTTTTTCCTGATAAAGTGAAACACTACTTGTTAATATTCCTTTATTTCACAATTAGACTGATGCTGTAGTAAGTGGAGTTCATATCGGTACCTTTTCGTATATAACCGGTCATAACAACTCCCTTCGAGTCCTAGAAAACCTATGCCATTTCTATATTTGCTAACAAAATTACTTTGGCTTCCTTTGGGGCTGATGAACCCAACTGTCTTGACTTTGGAGTATAGCAGTGGATCCAAGTTACATCAGTAGTCTCAAATCTGTTAAAAAATTATTTTATGTTAGTTTCCAATAACTCTAAGCAATCACACAAAATCATGGGTCAATTGCAATTTTATCCGACTGAAAAGTCACGTAGTAGTTCATATGAACAATATTTTGAGTTCTTGTGAACAAATCTCCAAGTTGATGGCTGTCCAGTACAAGGGCCATTTTCATTGCTCTGTCAAACACGTTTAGATATAGCTTATTGCTGCAAGATGTATACAATTCAGAGTTCTTTCTTTGCGTGTGGGTAGAGTGATTTTATTATATTTTTGTTTGTGCAGTAACAATTTTTCATTTATTCTGACTAAATAAATTGTAACACATTAAACTCTCTCTGTAGGGTTTATTACTCTTGTACGAATCTCATTTATTTCAAAAACGTCAAATTATTTTTTTACCCAGCAATCAACTTTTAGTTTTCAGTTAGTTGAGTATTTTATAAAAACTAAAATTGTTCAATTTCATTCTTACATTACACCACTACCAGTAACAGAGCTACGATACTTACATATTTTGTCAGGTACAATTGAACACTAAACAGTTACATATCAATGTCTATTTACCCTTGATTACATATTACGTGGTACAACTTCTAAGTATTCATAGCATACATTAAAACATTTTACGATACTTAAACAAATAGGAACAGTACCAATATATTGTTAAACCTTAATTATCCAACAAAATTATCCATAAACGGAATATACTAGAAATGTAAAAGTAACTTTTAAGATAAATACAACATACTAATGTAAACATTTTAATATATGCGGTAATGGTGTATGTACACCTGGATTTCATTATTGATGTTGGCATTAGTAATATGGTTTTCACCTTGCCTAAGCAAATATTCAATAAAATGCCTCAACACTCAATAAAATGCTTGTATAAAAAAGGTCAATACAATATTTTGTTACTACTGTTAAGCTCCCAACAGATTCTACGTGGTGATAAAATAATGACTGAAATCAAAAAGCATTCAATCAATAAAATGTCACTTGTCTCTTAAACATTGAATAAAATAGTCGTGCAGAACAAAATAGTCTTTAGTTAGAACGCAAATATTATACAAGATTTAATATGATCGACGAGTCTGAAAATATGCTTTGGCCAATTTTAGTGTACCAGCATGTGTTTGGTGTGTGCAGAAAAACTGCAAGCAAAATTCCCACCAAATTTGCACATTTCTGGTCATAAATGATCATTACATCTTCTGGACATTTAAGACACTGTACATGATTCACGCTCTACGCGTATTGTTGGTTGATATAATGTGTGATAGAAATATGTTTGAAGAATTAATTTTCAGAATTGATAAAATAGATTATCCTTTCAAAGTAGCGCACAGGAGACATTTCTTGAGACGTGACAAATGTCGAAACCTTATAATTATTGGCCTTCTCATACCTATTCATATATTTTATATCGCTTTGGATATATCTGTAGCAATAAAACATTCTATATACTTTCCCTATTACATTTTGTTCAACACTATCACTGCATTTAATAATATTGTTTTGTTCAATATTATTTAGTGCAACAAAACGTGTAAGAAAGATGAATGTTTTCTTAAAGTTAAAAAAATAACAAAATGTAGTCGCAGATGTCAATGCCATATTTGGCAGTCCACAATATATACCCAACTCCAACAACCACTTTACATTTGTATTACCTCTTAATGAAAATTCCATTTATCATTTATCTCAGTTCTACATTCATTTGTTAGACCTGTGCCATTATTTAAACAAGGTGTTTGAATTTCAGGTTTGTATTTAACATTATTAATAAAAATACTGAAATAATATTTTAATTTCAAATAACACTATCAAAAAAGTTAAACAAACTGACATTTTCTGCCATACTTCTTAATTTATATAATTTTCTTGAGAAATTTAAGTATGGTGTAAGTATTACTAAAACATATATTAACTAATTTAACTTGCAGCCCTAAACTAAATCCCAATTAATAAACAACAAACTAGTAAATGGTAAAGGATAATGAGATCATGATGTATACTGCATTATGGGCAAATAATTCATTACCAAAGCTATATATAACTCAAAATACAATAAATATGCTCACAAAGTAACTTGACATGCGGTCAATGGAGCATATGAAGATACCTGTATAGATATTTTCATTTATAATTTAAATATATATACGTGTATGACACATTTAGATATATATTTCATTTTATTTAGATTTATAAAAAAAAAAGGGAGTCCAGGAAAGAGGTCCAAAACTAACAAACATAGCCATATTGTGAAGATCTAAACCCACATCCAACAGTGTCTTAATTGATATTCAGGAAGAAGATGATGTTCGTTTTCTTTTTAGTTGAATCAATTTATTATATTTTGTTATTAGAGTTATTATAATTAGATTTGTTAATGACGTTTATATATATTTTACTCATTTTTTGTTCATATTTTGATCACTTTTTGTATCACTTTTGATTCCTTAATTTTCTTCATTTTTACATTTAATTCTATTTCAGTATCATCATAAAGTATGACTGACTAGTCTTGATCTGAATTTAACTCGGGAAATTTTAATTCTATTTTTTATTTAATTCTATTTCATTATCATTATAAAGTATGACTGACTAGTCTTGATCTGAATTTAACTCGGGAAAAATTAATTAGCTTTATTTAAATACTTCTCTGTATACACAGTATTGCTATAAAATTATTTACAAATATTAATTTTTCACCACATAAATATATTGTCTACTACATCCTTTACAGGGGTAAAAACATGGTGCACATTTAAATAATTTTATTCCTGCCTAGTTAACAATACAAATATATTGTCTATAGTATTTTTCTATATAAAAATAATCAGTTTTTCTCACCCCGGTAGTCTAACTCGCCCAATATTTTCACTAACTGCTATCATAGAGATGTAGCAGTTAGTTCATAATGTTGAACTGGAAATATTGGATTTCATCAATTAAAGTTCGATATGAATAAGTTCATTCTTGAATGTATGGCGAAGTGACTGCTTTTGAATTACATAACATATTCTTTTGGAATTTCCCAATTAAAAATTGTGTCGCAAAGATACTGAAAGTCATAAATACTCAAGTGAATTAATTAATAATATAAGATTATCTGTATGCTGCAGTAGATGTAGGAAAATGCCCATTTAAACATAAAACTTTTCAATTTTGTTTGAAATTATACCTGTCTGTCGCAGATTCCAATTACTTTTCAAATTATGACAATATTTCAGACTTTGGATGTACCATATTTCATCGGTCACATGTTATGGCCACTTCCTTATGCTGTGCTATTGATGACCGTGTGTCTCCTATTTGAGAAAATATACTTACAGGTAGAAACTGCAAAATCTCTTTTGACATCAATTCAAGTCGATGGAGAATTATGTAAGTGAACAATTTTTCTTTATAAATTTATAGATGTTTATATTTATTTTATATTTCTCTAATATAAGTGCTCAAGAATTTGAATGGGATTTTTAATTCTCACATTTAGCATCTGTTGACATGATATGTCAATAGAAAACTAATTTACTTACATTTTATTTTTTTTTATACTTTTAATTTTATTGAAAAACGGTCATAGACTATAAATGGACAAACCTAAAAATTATTTAGCTAATACAATTTCAGAATACTTGCAAATGCAGGCATTGAGGATGCACTTGCTGTTTATATATATAGTTGATTCCATAATTTTATAACATTTGCGATTAGCAATACTAAATAAAATGCAATTCTTTGTCAAAGCATTAGGAAGGTCTTCTTATCTTTATAAAGTAGTTCAAAGCGATGAGCTTGAAGGTTAAATTCTGATTAGAGATATGTAGATTTTGTCTGTTATTTGCCATCTTTTGGTCACTATTCTAATTGGGTCAATGTTCAGAATTATGGCTGTATTTTCTAAGGTTGAGTATGAATTCAGTATGTGACACAAATTTTGAAGTTGTTCTAATTTACTTGACAGTTCCTCAGTTATATTTAGATAACTTTTATCTCCCTAAACCAAGATATGCAAAAGTAGACATTGAAACATTTCAGCCTAGTTGAATTGAAGTGGGAAACATATATAACGTTGAAGAGATTGTACTTTGAAGAAAATCGATCAAGTAACATTATATGTTTGAGAATGTTATGTGAGATGCTAATTAATGATCTGGGTTGAGATTTTTAATATCGGAATAAAATGGTACTAAATAGCCACTAATGACATGTTATTGTAGAGCAGTCATGCATTACATCAACTCTAGGAAAACTCTCACCTTATTCCATAGAGGGCAGAGTTATACAAAAGTGTTTAAAAGTTTTGCTCGACATTTCAAAATATTTCCATCTACTACATAAACCAAAATGTGTTTTGCAGTAAAGAAATCATCTATTTTTAATCAAATTACTGTTCATAAAAATTGTGTAAAACATGTTTTAACTTTCATTTAAAGAAATATGAAAAGATACATCAATCATTGTCATTTAATGTAATTATTTTCAACATCACACAATGGGCATTGACATTGAAGTGTTTCAACCCCCCCAGCACTCCTAGTAATTGAATCAAGTAAACCACCCCTTTAATCCAATATAAACTTTGTGTTCTATTTGTTGTATTGATCTTCTTTGTTGGTTAGAAAAAAGTTAATCTATCATTCAATGAATTATTGATCTGTTCTCTTTATGATTATATCATGTATGTATACAAGGTTAATCGAGTCTGTGTGGAATCTGTAACCATCCTTCATAAGCAAAGTCAAAATATAATAAAGCTTTTTTGTCCATTTGTCACTAAGAGTATATTCCATATAACCTTAATTATTAAAAATGTACATACAAATATACATGTTTGTATTTATGTACATATATGCAAGGACATCCAAGAAATAATGTCAAGATAGTAGAGGACTCAAGATCTATCCAAATAAACGCCATGCAATGCCAGTGACTCGTTATGGTTTCAGAGTTATTTTTTTTATTTAATCCAAATTCGAGTAGTTCTTTTTTATAGTGACTTGAACAACTATTAAAAATTGCTTCATTTTTTTGTTCAGATTAGATGGCTGACTGACCAGTTCAGTGTTATGACATTTATTTTCATAGGCCTTATTGTGGCACTGTATAAACATAATAAAGAGGGTAATGCCCACGCGACTGAAACACAGCATCGAATTGAAAGCAGTTATACTTCAATGAAATTTACTTCATATTTTGTATTCAGTTGGTAGATTCAAATTAAAAGAAACTCCCAGTGTAAACATCAGAAATATCTAAATATTCTTAATTAAAGTTGAGCCGTGTCGTTGCTGGTCAATTATTACTTATTCAATATTGTCCGGAATAAATTATTTTCCATGCGGTCATTAAAATCTCTAACTATCGATATTATGAAGCACGCCAACTTCATATATTACGAAATAAGTCAACATCACTGAATATTGACTTTCAAAACATCTAACAAATCTTACAATTCTGGTAACAACAAATTGTTTATTTACAAGCCAAACAAAATATTGCTATACAAATATGGTTACAAAATATATGTTATTAGACACACTATATTCAACACTAGCGTTATATTTACAAGGATTTCTTTTCGATGATATCTTTTATTTCCAAGTAAGTTTTATTGAGTTTGTATAATAATGACTAAAATTTTAATTAAATATGTAGAAAACAATGTATTAAAAGAATTAAAATATAAGTCTGAGTCAACAAGACAATTATAAAAAAATATTTACAATGCGAACTACCAAACCGTAAATTTCCACTACAGACATCTTGCAATACGTTACTAACTTATCATGCAACTTTATTTATCTCTTCAGCAATTTATAATCCTGTTATTGAATTTGCTTGTGGAAATTAATTTACACAAAATGGAAAAGTTATATTTAATAAAAGATGATTCTTGAAATTTATTAGAGGAAGGTAGACATAAGTCATCGATAGTAAATTTGATGGAAAGTAGCTTGAAAGTAATTCAACGTAATTATCATGAAATGCATACAACACTATTTGTCTCTTATTAAATTCTGCCAAAAATTTTAATCTGCATAATTTGGGGAAAGTCATTAACATCAATTTAAAAATGACACCACCGCTGGGCATTCCGTTTTGCTTTTCCTGTGACTCATTGACATTTCAAAAAGTCAATATATTTTTTATACTTAATTTCAACTTTTTTAGCTATATCTGTTATTAACTTTTTAAATGTTGCTAGTCTATTTTTAGGGATAGGTTACAAAAAAAATCACTCCAAACAAAGTTAGCGCAGAATCCCAATTTTGAAATATAAGTTGAAAAGTGATTTTAATTGTTGAACTGTTCTACCTGACCCTTGTCGAAAGATATCTTTCAAATTCCTCAACAACTCTATGTACCAAATACAAGACCGTCATTGTAAATATGGTCGGGTCTAATCTCGGGTATGTGACTGTCAAAGCATAAGGAATTCTTAAAATTATGCATTGGTCAGTGAACCACTCGGATTGAGAACCCTTCCACATTCTACATGTTCCCTGTATAATAGCATAGTATTTCCACATGTTCTCTTTAGAAAAACTTGAATGATAATGTGATAATTTTTGGTTCCAAGTAACAACAACAAATTAAAACATTAAGCAGTTTGACAGTGGTTTATCTCCAGCTCATCTCGTACAAAGATAGTTTGTCTGTGTTGAGTGTTATTGAAAAAACAATTTCATTTTAAATTGATAATTATTTCCGCACTAAGAAATTTTCAGGTTAAGTCCCGACGTGCAGTCCAACAAAAAAATGTGGTTAGCAAGTAATTATTTACATGAATTTTTTTTTAAATGTCAACAAAAATTATGGGGAAGCCAAGCCGTTCCATTTTTGTTTTTGACTTTTTTCTTCATGTCATGAAATACACCTACGAAAATAAATGGCTTTGTGCCCAACTGGTAAGTCAGTCACCACGTCTAAAAATATTTCAAGTATCTATCACGTTCGTTCTTGTACCTTATAAAGAACTCTTCAAACTTAAAACAGAACTCAGATAGGCATTAAGATCTTTCACCTTCCTGCTTTTGCTTGACACTAGTTCTTGAACATAAATATATACATCCAATATTTGCCATAAACCCAATTGCCATATACATAAATTATATTTTTGCCATTAACAATAATGGAACAGCAGAGCGCATATATAAGTAATTATTATGATCGATTTACACAGATCTTTTACCATTACAAACATTGTTAAATTCATTTAATTTTTTGAAACTTAGTTTTATTATTATATGTAGACAAACACATACTGGACGTTTGTGCAAAGTAACATAAAGTTTATGGTGATGTGACCTATGAGAATGTTAGCACCAACGATGTTCATAAAATTTCAGGCTGATGATTCTTATCTCAACGACACTCTAATCCACCAACAACATTTATGACGACAACATCAAGACATTAATGAAGTCAAGTCCACATTTGATTACATAAGAAAATGCAGAAAGGTTGACTATTCACCATTTAACCTCATTAACTCGAAAAAGCTCATTTAGCATACACTTAAACATTTGCAATATGCTCATTAAATATCGGGAAATATCCTTTTTTGTAATGGCAAGTTACACTTGAGGAAACACAAATAAATGAATGTGTCTTGCAAAAATTTTAAAAGCGACACGTACTTGGAGTATTTATACTTCTGCAGATTTTCCATTGATCCCCACATATATATTTGATTTTGAGACAATATTACCGTAACCCTGAACAATCTAACAATCTAACCCAAACTTAATATTCATTCAACTTTTGATGATTTTTTAGAATGATCTTTAATATATAAATTGCAATTGTTTCTAGAATTTCCATGCTGGAGAAGATTAACAGAAAAAAGTTTCTTAAACCTCCACAACCTATAATTTAATACAAACCAGTTGGTATTAAAAATGATTATCAATTATATTACTTCCAATAAATTTCCATTTTTTGTAAAGTCAAATAGCGTATGGGATTTGAAAAATTACCATTATGATTTCAATAACCTTTATAAAGTAGAACAAAACTACTAGAGTGGATGATATACTTGCCATTTGTAAATGAGCTTACCACTTTTATTGACAACTACTTGTATCTGAAGAAGATATGAGGAAAAGATTTATTTATGGTTGTCATCAGCGGTGACGATTGTGATTGTGACGATGAATTGATTGAAAATAATGGAACTTTCATTAGGTTTTTATCAACGGTTAAGATTAACTTAATTGAAAACAATGGAACTATCTTTCGCCCTGTCTTTCTACTGAAAACAAAATTTCCTCCTTGTGTCGATGTTTCATTATAATACTTGATAACTTCACATGAAATAATTCGTGACGTAGGTCAAATCGCATCATCACTGAATTATACGCAGGCATGTTACAGAACTGGTGGCACTACAGAACTTTTGATTTCACAGAAGTTTTAATTTTCTTTTAGTTCACAATACCATTTAAATTTTCGTCCTTCTGCTTCTGTATAATAATTTTCTTTACTGATTTCATTTCGCTCTATATCTTTGTGATTCTATGTTAGATTATTCTCTTTCAACCACATATCTTGACATAGATCTTGCTAGCGATGTGTGTAATATTGTTAAATGTATCTTCGGTCTATGATTTTTTAGTTTTAATTTTAAAAAAACATTTAGACTAGTTTCTTTTATTGAAAAAATATTATGTTTATGAAATAGTCTGAAGGTAGATTTTAAAAAAATATAACATTTCAGTAAAGACACACTACAAGTTATTATACTAGAAGCAGGTAGTTGACACACATATATATATTGATATGTGCCACACTGCATAAAAACCCAAATATACACCATTACAAACTACAAATTCAATCCAATATTTCTCTGTGCATGGTACACAGTACTATTAAAACATTGAATTTAGGGATTCCCTCAATATATTTTTGGTATTATTGGCTGTATTTTGTTCTCATTTTTAGTTATTCAAAATATCAAATTAACTTAAAAAAGAGTAGGCCAATCTAAATCAGAGGCTCTTATTGTCAGAGAAAGTAAGGCCCGATCACCCTGTAAAACCCTCCTAATCTTAGTTTACCACAGTATTGTATTATTAACTTATTCAAACTCCTTTAAATGTTAACTTATTTAAATGAAATATCTATTTATATTTTGTGAACAAAGGTGGTTTGACGTTACAGTATGCACAGCATTAAACAACATTTACTGCTGAAGCTGTAAAAGATAACAACCAACATCAACTATATCCTATATCCCACCTACAAATAGGTAAAGACGTATATTTTTGTAAACTGTTCTGTAGGACTATTGAAGATGAACGATCTCACATATATCTGATGATTTAAGCACCGCACATTGAGAAACCTCCCTTAAGGCTGATATTTTTGCCACTTCGTCATTACAGATCGGCTAATTTACACAAAAGACTAAATCTACCGCATAACTTTATCTATTGATGAAAACCAAAGCAAAAAGCTCTCAGTAGTTTCTGAAATTAGCCAACATAGACAGACAGATGCAATGGAGGACTTTTTTTATATGATATAGTGATGAGTATTTTTTTCACCTAATCGAACACACTCTCATATTTTTGTTCTATTGGTTCAAATGAATTAGTATCAAGAACAATATTTATGTTGTTTAAATACCAGAATTGGCACAAATATCTAAATGGATAAAGATTCATGTTTAATTGTTCAAAGACACACTGGAAATACAATTGTTTTGATAACCTGTATATTTTATTACGATGCCCAACCTATTAGAGATAGAAATATGCTGTCGTAGACTTTTTTATAGAACTATGTGAGGTAAACAATATTACCATACACATATCTCTAATTGATTGTTCAATGTACTCCTTGAAAATGCCACAATAATTTATTTAATGCGACTTGCTTTGAAATATTCATCTAAAATCATCCAATTTATACAACACACTAAATTATATATTTGTGTATCCTGTCTCGGCAACAATGTCCGTTGGTGATAATTGAAATTTAAATCCCTTCAGTAGCTTCTGAGATTAGTGCGCACAGACAGGTAGACTGAAACATGTGGCAGGGACTTTGTTTTTTACTATGTATTGATTATGTTTTGTAGCTGTAAACAAACACTGGAGGTTGGGAAACAAGTGTTATATAAAATAATATTAGTATATAAGCATATCATTTAATACTGTGTTTATTACATTTATGCATATAATACACGCCTCAGTAATGAAGTCTACATATCTTCTAATACAATTATAATGAATACTCTTATTAGTCACAGGAAAACCTGGTTGCCATCGCTACTTCCCACCTTGCAAATGTACTTTCCCAATTGAGACCCTGTTATCTGTTTTTTAGATTCCTTAACAATAATTTTGGTGTAAGTTTATATTATTTTATTTTTTCAGCATCAGAGGTTCGATGTCATGTGAAGTTAATTAAAAATATGATAGACACAAGCAAACTGGGTCATTTCACAATTTTCCACTCGTTCAACCTGCTTCATTACTGCTCCATTTTCTAGGTTTGCTTACAAATTACGCTGTTGTTATAATCCAATTTCTTAATGTTGATAATCTATTTAAGTCACAGCAACACTTTTTAAGATTTTACCAATTATTATGTAAGACTAACTGTGCACCACCACTTTTCTGTTTGTAAAGTATTTGTACATAAAAATGATAATGCATTAGTTATGTGGAAAGACATATTTAAAAAAAATTTTTTTTCTTATTTGAACCAGTTGCCTAATGTCAAATGAAAATATTGCTAAAACTAAAATACTGCTAAACAAATTCTTTATCAGAAAATGTCGCAAAAACTTGACACTAATGCTTTTAAAAACAGTTTTTTATTATTTCGATTTCTAAATACTATTAAGGGACTAAATTAATGTTTCGATTTTGCGTATTACTGGCTTTTAATTTGATATTTGACTAAATTTTTTTTATTTCATTAACCATAATTTCAAGGTACAAGCTGATGAAGAGTGACCGAGTTATAAAAGTTTAAATTTAACCTTTAGAGAAGGACGGCAATACTGTGTTGTGAGGTTATTTTTAATATAGCACATTATATTCTATGAGAGGAAAAGAGACAGGGATATACCCAAATCTATTAGTATCTTCAAATTTAAAAGCTTACAACTGGCTTATTTTTCAATGAATTTTTGAATTTTTTTCAAGACTGGTTTTTAACGAACTTATATTTCACAATATTGTACGAAAAATATCAAAATTTAAAATGTGTCAACTACCGGATTATTTCTAAGTTATTATTTAATAAATAAAAAATTTATCTTTTAACACAACTGATTTTAATAAAAAGAAATATACAAATAGTGTAGCAGGGAGCGACATGTTTTGGTGTTGAACAATGAGTCGAAAATGTCTGCTATTTGACGTAAAATTTGTTCTAATATATAATGTAATCTAGTTAACATTTGGTTTTAGAACTCTAATGTTTTATCTAGTACCATCAAATGTGACCAGACTTGCCTGAATAAAGGTTAACTGAGAAAAATATGTGTCATCCAAATATTCAGTGTGAAATATATAGTAATTTAACAGAGGATTAAACCACATAAGGCAGAGTTTTATCGTGATTTGTTTGCCAAAAAACATTGTTTCTTTTAAATGACATGAAAATAATTGAAATGTAGGGTCATAGAGAAAATAACAAAAAAAAAATCCTTCGAGATGTGTCAAAATTAGTAACAAAATATCACAAATTAAGAACAATCTATATTTAATGTAAGCAAACAATAAGCTGTCAGTAATAACTGTGTGGAGAGTATTTACCAAAGAGATAACCAACATGATTGAATCTACAAAGAGAGACATGTAAACATTGTCAAAGTAATTTGTCTCTAATTTGGATTTCTACTATATACAATTGACAAAGAGTCCTTTTCCATGTTTTGCTATACTTTCCAGCTTACGGAAGATTTAAAAAATGTAAAAGAGTCTGTTTCGTTAACCCATTATTTGCTGCTATACTTTCGTTATGTCCATCAGGAATATACATGTAGTAATGGCCAAATAGGGGTAAATGATTTCCAATATACTGAAACCGCTTAATGAAATTACCTTCAGAATCAAAACGATCCATAAATACCTTGTTATTCAATCCGTATAGAGTACAAAGCAGCAGTACGTCTTGGCTCAAGCAAAAATCGATGAGTAAAATATTTCAACATAAAAATGCGATATTAATTTGGAGAAATATATATTCTCAATGCAAATTCAGAACATTAATATTTTGATCATGTTGTTTAGAAATAACCATATGTGTTAAGACTTCGCCATCCATCAAGTGGTATACAATTTCCACTACAGTGAAAAATAAAACTAACTACCTTTGTTGACGATAGTTGCAATTGAAGCCAATGTATATTTGACTGTCTGACTTATATGTTGAACTGACACACACAAACAACAAAATATTCTTAAATACACATTTTTCAGAACATGTAGAAATAAACCTCAACCACTAAAACAAAAACAGTGTGTCGTTTTTATAATTTTTGTAGTGTTAAATTATGTGTACTAAATTGAAAATCGTACATCCACAATTAATGTTATAAAAATTATTTTCCCCATTATTAACTTGATAATATTAAAAATAATTCATTCAAATGAGTGTGGTAATCATGCATAGTAAAAACTCATATCATAAATAATTTTATTGAATAGGCTAAAAAGTAAAACACCTAAAGTTTCACTTGTATTGAAAAATTGCAAATACAGTGTGCAATATGTACATTTTATATACATTTACAGAGTTGTCTACTTTATATCAACATTTTTTACCATGGGAAGTTGTAAAAGAAGATAGACGATAAAAATTAGCAGTGTAAATGACGTAACCATACATTTAAAAAAAAATGTCTTTTCTAGAAAACATTGAAATTTTATAGGGACCATTGTCAATGGTTATGCCTTAGGAGATTCTCAATAAAATTAATTTAGTACTAATCAGGAGAATGGCAAGAGAGAAAAATTAAAATCTTAAGGTCTCAATTAAAAAAACCAAAACACAAATATTTGTAAAAATTATTCGAACTTTGAAGATAGATAGATTTAGATTTGTGGAATATCTATTAGCAGATTTCCTTTATTAAACAATTCCAGTGACACGCACTTTTCAATAGAGATTGACAATTAATTGGTTTATATAAGGACTCTACTTAGAAAAAATGAAAATTTGAGACCGTGGATGCAATCGAAATAACAATTAATAATTCTTAAACTGAGTACTGCAAAATGACAATGACCTAAAATATAAGAATAGTCTTTGTACAATAAAATCCTGTGTAACAAAACATGAAAATAAGGAAATAAAAAAAGAGGAGCGGAAAAAAAATCGGGACAAAAGCAGGGGAATAACTGGGTAGTTACGAATAGGGGTTACCAAAACTATTTTATTAAATAACTTTGAATGTGTGGATTGTGGGCTTATTCCACATTGGTGGTTATTGGTGTTGGGTGGGTTTTTGTAGGTTTTAAAACTTATTCCTTAGTTTGACAGCATGAACAGTGAAGGAATATTAACAGAAGGAGATCTACCTTATGGTTGAAAATAAGTAAAGTAAGGAGATTTCCGATATGAAGTCCAAAGCCATGCACATCTAAGGCTGAGAATCTAGACTTAAGGCAAGCAGGGCCGTGAGAATACTTCAATTTGAAAAAAATGCAGTGAATGAGCAGAATACGTCAGCAGTAAATATCTAATGAGTTGACTTGCTCCCTGTATTTAAGACACATAGTCAATTTATCTGACGTCAAAAATATAGCATAGGAACCAATTTTCAAGTCACTCTCATAGTTTATTTATTAAACAATTCTTAGTAAGATCCAAATAGCCAAGTAAAACCCTCAAAAGTATTTGACATTCATTGGTATCTGACTTTTTATAGAGACAAAGAGTGGAAAAAATGTTGTAAATATCAGAAGCATTCTGTAAAAAAATTTACAACTAATGTCATTATTTGCATAGTAGTTGAATCACGAAGTTTTATAATAGGTAGAAAAACTACATAGGATTAAAAACACAGTTTGCTAAAAAATCTGTGATTAAAATCTTTGTATTACACCAAACTTCAAACCAAGGTTCCAAATATGCAGTAGTGGTGGGACCCAGATTTTATTTTTGATAATTGTCATTAATAATATGGTGTATACCTGACCTAAGGAGACATTATTAATAGGTGTGATACAAACAGAAATCAATAAAATGTCCATATACAACAGATCAATATTGTGTTTTGTTACTAGTTGTAAGGACTTAAGAGATTCCACAAGGTGATAAACCAATGACTGTTGTTTTAAAAGCATTCAATGAATAAAATGTCACTTGTTTCTTGAACACTGAATAAAATAGTTGTGTTGGAATTCAGTTGGAACACAAAGATTCCGCAATAGGATATGGATCAATCAATTGAAAATACACTTCCGCCAATTTTAGTCTACCAGCATGTGTTTGGCGTTTGCAGAAAAACTGCGAACCGAAGTCCCACTAAATTTACACTGTGGTGTAAAAAGTCATACACTTTGTTAATTTTTGTAACGTTGATGGCGTTGCATGTGGCATTGTTGGTAATTCAAGATCAATACATATTTCTGACGTTTAAGACACTCAGGCTCATTTTTGCTCTGCCCTTGTTATTGATTGACATAACATGTGACGGAAATATGTTCGCAGAATTAATTTTGAGAATTCAAAAAATAGATGATCTCTTCAAATCAGAACATAGAAAAAATTTGTTGCGATGTGACAAATATCGTAATCTCATAGTTATTGGCCTTCTGGTACCTTATCATATTTTTAGTTCCATTTTTGCTGTATATGTAGCAATAAAATATGATCCAAACACTTCCTTTTCTGCTCTGTTCACTGTTATTACTGCCATTATTTTTGATTTAGAAATAATATTATTTAGTATAACAAAACGTGTAGGAATGTTGAATGTTTTCTTAAATTTAAAAAATAAACAAAACACGGTCAGAACTATCGACGCCATATTCGGCAGTGCATAACATAATCCTAACTCCAACAACCATTTTATATTTGTATTGCCTCTAAATGAAAATTCCGTTTATTATTTATCTCAATTCTATATTAATTTGTTAGATCTGTACAAGTATTTAAACAAAGTGTTTGAATTTCAGGTTTGTATTATACATTTTGAATAAAACTATTGAAATAACATTTTAACTTCTAATAACAATTTCAAAATATTAAAACGAAAATCATTATGAAATAATCTTCAATTTTATTTTGCAGCTACTCATGTCATTCATTCTGACATTTTCTAATACACTTCTTAACATATATAGTTTTCTTGAGAAATTAAAATACAATGTAAGTATTATTAATACATATATTAACTAATTTAACTTGCAGCCTTAAGTTAAATCACATTTAATAAAGAACAAACTTGTAAATAGGAAACAATAATACGACCATAAATTCATTTAAGGGCAAATAATTTATTAAATTTGTCAAAGCTCACAAATCCCTCAACAAATAACAAATATGCTAACAAGGAAACTTGTCATACAGTTGATGAAGGACATGAGGAAATTTTTTTTTCATTTATAATTTAAATACATTTAGGTGTGTGGTATGTTTAGATTTTAATATGAATGAGGGTCCCAGAAAGAGATCCAAAACTAACTACCGATAATAATATTGTGAAAATCTAAACCTGCACCTGTTTTTGAATTGAGATTGAGAAATAAAATAACATTCATTTTCTTTTTTATTTAAACCTATTTATTATGTTTTGTTATTAGAATTATTAATGTTATACTTGTCGATGACACGTCTGATTAATATATAATATTTTACTTGTTTTTTTTTTATTCACCCATTCTTTAACAAATTTCTTTTCATTCCTTCGTTTTCTTTTTCTTTACGTTTAATTTTATTTACTTTCTGTACTTCTAACTAGACTAGGTGCACCTTATATACCAGCAAGTATAAAGTATGACTGTGATTAATCTTGATCTAAAGTTGTTTGTGGAAAAATCAATTACTAGAACACTTTCAAGCATTATTGAAACACTTTTATAACAACTAAACAGGTTATCAATTTTAGGTGGAGTTCTTTTCTTGAACTTGCCTGGTATTTTCAATATCTGCTATCTTCCTGCTCATAAATATTGAAGTGGAAATATTAAATTCCACCAATTAAAATTATGTGAATAAATTTAATTTGGGTTCTCAAATATATGGTGAAGCGAAAGATTCTGAATTATGTATCATATTCAAGGAAGGATGGTGAGAGAATCACAAACACTTGAGAAAATTAATGAATGCTTAAAAGTAGGCTGCAGTAAATATGAAAAATGCCCTTCCGAGCATAGATTCTGGTTATTTTTAATAAAAAGACAACATTTCAGACCTTGGATATATCACTTTCCATCGGTCACATGCTATGGTCACTTCCTTATGCTGTGCTGTTGATGGCCGTATGTCTCTTATGTGAGAAAATGTACTTACAGATAGAAACTGCAAAATCTCTTTTGACATCACTTCAAGTCGATGGAGATGTTTATATTCGCATCATATTTCTCCAATGTGGTGAAGAATTTGAATGGGGTTTTTAATTCTCACTTTTAGTGACTTTGTTGAGATACTATTTAACAAGAGTAAAGAGAGTCAATAGAAAATCATTTTGTTTATTTATTTATATTTTTATATATCTAACTTTATTGTAAACAGTCCTAGAGTATAAATGAACAAATCTACAGATTATTTAGGTAATAAAGTTTCAGAAGACTGGAGGGTGTACTTTCTGTTTATATATTTACTTGATTCCATAATTTTATAATGTATGCGATAAATGATTATACCTAAAATGCAGTTCTGTGTTGAGGGATTAAGAAGGTTTTCTAACTTTTATAAATTAGTTCAAAGTGGTAAGATCATAGGTGGAAGTTGGATTAAAGATATGAAGATTTTGTCCGTTGTCTGTCGATGGTTTCAATATATTAATTGGGATCGAAGCCCAGTTCTCTATATCTGTTTAGATAATTTTGGATCAGCAGAAGAAGAATATAAAAAATTTGTGCATATTTTGAATTGAAGTAGGAAACATTTTTAACGTTTAAGAGAGTACATTCCGAAGGAAATCATAGGAGTATCATAATATGCTTGAGGATATTATGGTAGATACTAAATAAAGATTGGGGGAGGAGATTTTTAAAATATCGGAAGGAAGAGGCATTGAATAGCTACTACGTAACACTTGTTTTAAATTGCATTGTAACAAATGTGTGAAAATAGATCGATCAATGTTATTCTATATTGATGTTGGGACAGTAGTGGAAATTTTTACAAAAAGAAACACAATTTTCACTCTTCAGAAGAAAGTATTCACAATTCCTAACTGACTCTCATTAATGGAAACTTCTAATCGCAACCTGTTTTACGACAATGTAGGTTAACTTTAATAGATGTATGTTGTCACAAACTTTTCTGTAGGACTATTTAAGATGAACTGACATGCCATGCATTGTTTTCATATACACCTAAACATTTAAATAGAGTAAACCAAAAAACCTCACGTACGGTTGATTTTTTTTGTCTTCACTGTCATAGTTTATCTAATTCACACAAAACATTTATAAAATACAACTAAAGCTTCCTCAGAAGTAAACTGATATTACCACAGAAACAGACTGTCAAATGCAATGGGAGCATTTCTGTGATAACATGTGGTGATAGGTATTCCTTCCACATGTAATCAAAGACAGTCTCATAACTTCTCAACAGTAGGTTGAAAGGAATTGGCATGAAGAACAATATTCATCTTCTTTAAATTACCAGAAGTAATACAGATAATTAAAAGGATAATGACTCATATTTAATTGCTCAAAAATGCACTGGAAGTACTATAATGATTTTTATTGTTTTGATAAACTATAAATTTTGTTATTATGACTTACATATAAATGCTGTCATGAACTATTTTATAAAACTTGAGGTAACCAATAATACCGTGTATTGTTTTCATGTATCTTTAATGGTTTGCCAATGTAGACCAAGAAAACGTGCCAATGATTGATTGTATTACAATTTTAATTTTATAAAGAAAAATTACCAAAAGTCAGCTTATTTATACAACATATTCACAAATTATATATCTAAATGATCCTCGGAATCAGTCTAACAATCAGTGAAATTTGAATGAAATTTGTTCAGTAGTTTCTGAGATTAGTGGGAACAAAAGCAATACAGATGGAGCATGTGATATTTATGATATGTATTGATTATGTTTATTAAACTTTGGGCGGCTTGTCACAACAGTTGCCAATCACAAAAGGTTAGGAAGTAAGTGGTACATAGTAGCAAATACAATATTACCATATAAGCACACTTTGTTTATTACTACATTCATCTACATGTACATACATGCAAATAATATACGTATACATGCATGTATATATATATATATATATATATATATATATATATATCACAGATATTCTTACTGACCCTGGATAAAGCCAGTTACCATCCCCAGTGCATAATGAATATTTACCATTTTTTCTCTTACAAATGTAATTTCTTAAATGTGAAATCTGTTACCTGTTTTTTAAATTTATTACAATACCTTGCTATAAGTATATATAATGTCCTTCTTCCAGCATCTATTGTTCAACATCATATGAAGCTTATTAAAAATATGATAGAAGCAGGAGAATTGGGCCAGTTCAAAGTTCCCCATTCATTCAACCTGCGAGCTGCATTGCTGCTTCATTTACTAGGCTTAGTCACAAGTTATGCTGTTGTTTTTATTCAATTTCTTAATGTGGATATTTTAACTTGATTCCTTGTCAAACGGTTTTGCTTATTATTATTATTGCACAAGTTGTTTTTCTTTATAGAATGTACTGTCAGATGGACACCGGTCTATACCAAGTGAAAACCTTGTTGAAACTAAAACACACCTATTAAAAAATTACGTATCAAAAAAGTTTGAAAACTTGAAGCTTATTTTTCTAAAAACTGCTTTTTTACTATTCCATTGAAATGGGAAATACAAATATATTATACATGCATCAGGTATGCAGATTGAAGTACAGTATAATGCAACTTATTTTCTCCAAGACATTTTTTTAGGCGACATGAACAGCCTTTACATTATTGGAATTACCAATGTGAGAAAACGTGGCAAACAAATTCTTTGGTATGTACCAAAATTAGAATCAAAATATCACATCTCAAGAACAACTTAATGTCATATACGTATTTAATGTACGCATATAATAAGGTACATGTAATAACTATTGGAGAGTATTTATAAAATATATGTCCAATGTGGTTGAGATGTGCAAGGAGAAATATGTAAATATTGTCAAAATTGCTTATCTTTCTGATTTGTGCTACAAACAATTAGTGATGTTGCCAAAATATTAGATTGTCCAGTGCCGTCCACCACTCACGCTGTCTAAAATAACTGAAAATGTTTTGGCTTAAGGATATTTGCAGAAGTAATACGTGTCTAGTTATTGCTTTTTAAATTTAATCACGATAGAAATTGAAACACCAAATTATTTTTTTTCTCAATCTTAACAAGTCGTCAAATAAAAATTAATTCAAAGGACAGTCTAAATTTATTCTGTCAGAAATTATCTGCACATAACTTCACATATTTTATGATAAAAAATATTACAAGAACACTATTACAAATCAAACATATTTCGGAAGACAAACCATATTAATTCTAATTCCAACATAATGGAGGCAGTAAAATTGTAAACAAAATAAACTTTAATCGCTATGTAATGAAATACCGCATACAAAATATGAGCGGGTACGAGAAAGCAAATGATTGAAGTTTCATTGTTTATAACATTTTAAAGTTCTATTTCTGTAATTCAGTTTGAAAAGTTCATCCACTTTTCAATTCTCATTAAAAATTCATTAAGAATATTTCTTCCCAAGGTTATCTCATTTAACAACTGACACAGAGTTTGAATAATGTGAAGCTTTTAAATGTTTCTTTAGACATTTTTGTCCTCATAAAAATCTCATTTTTGATCTAAACTTGTATGAAAATATTAATCCCATCAAAAACACAAATGCTGAAATATCTGGGACAAGTTATCTTTGAGGAATATTAAATTGTTGGGCAACAAAATTGTTGAAATCCTAAGCTACGCCTAGTTCAAAAACACTTCTTCGTGCACTAAACTTAAAATGTGGTAAATCATGAAATAAAATACTGTCAACTTTGAACGTTCCAGGTTCTCATGGTGATATCATATTTTTAATGTATCATTACCAAGTCTAATCGTTTCACAAGATATTCTTCGCAAAGTTAATTCATAAAGCGACTTAATCTAGCACTTTCTTCAATTTCGATCTGGCTAGGATGTAAGTTTATTAAGTGTAAACCACTGAAATTTTTCACTCAAAAAATTAAATAATATCTCTTTCACAAACTTTACCTATACTGTAAGATTGTCGCAATACGTAATGTTAAACAACAACATGATAACTCATTATATTACTAATAAATTTTGCTTCAATAAATTTGTATGATATTAGTTTAACTTGATTTCGATCGAAAAGTGACATTATAACAAATTTTGTTTTGTATTTACCATTATCAACTTAACATTTGTAAAAATTATATTAGTTGAATTTGAATATTGTGATGAATACATGTTTATGGAAAACACTTTTTACAAAAATAGGCCAAAACTGAAAATTCTAAAGTTTAATTCGCACTATAAAATTGCGAGTACAATGTGCGATATACAAGTTTTATGTATATTTACAAAGTTACCTACTTTTGTTAAAGTTAATAACATTTTCTACTATAGAAATGTGCAAAAAGTGATAGAGGAAAAGCATGCCTCAAAGAGAGAGAGAAAGCATGCCTCAAAGATGTCAGGCGATTGTTAAATTGGAGGTGACTGTACAAGTTATTAATAATTAAAAGTTACGGTTTATATAATAAAAAAATGTTTTTTTTTTCAATATTTTATCCCAAATAGTTTTCTAGTTATGCACCTTCATATCAAAAAGACTGTAGTATTTGATTGGATATAAAGGTCTTTTTTTAATGGTCTAATAGACATGAACTTGTCTTTTAATAATATTTCAATTAAATACTTCAGATTTTCTATTAAATACACATTTTATCCGCTGATAATAGTACCGACAAAAGTGTATTAAGAAAAAGTTAGGAAAAGAGCCTAATGTTCCCTTTAAAAATTTTTATAATTCTTATTCAAGCAGTTTTTAAATAAACAATTAATTTTCAATATTGTTTACGTTATATAAATTTTAATCTGAATGGTATTTATTTTTTATTGACTTTAATATACACACACATAAAACAAACTTAATGGCCGCAAAATCTGTCTCTTTTAGCCAATCAAAACATTGAGTAATCAAATGTGCTGTGTTGTGAAAAATGCAATATATTGTGAATACAACTGCAAAACAAAATAAAAAATAGTTAAAACAATAGCAAAAAACTAGCATGCCAAAAGTTATTGATAAAACATGTATAAAGGATGAAAGAAAATATACTCATATTAACATATAAATGCGTTTTTTATATATTGACAAGAATAAAGATGAAGGACGGGGATAGGAAAAAAATTAAAGGGGAAATGGGGAGTTCAAAAGCAATATTTTTTTCAAATGACCTTTGAATGTGCCAATTGTGGGCGCATTCCAAACATCAGTTTCTTACTTATACCACAGTTTGGCAGCGTGAACAGTGGAGGATAATTCACAGAAGAGTGCCGCATGTTTGAAAATAAATAAAGTAAGGAAATGTTCAAAGTGAAGTTCAATAACCCGCACACCTAAGGCTGAAAATCTACACCTAAGGTAAGCGGGGCCACCAGAATAACTAAATTTAAAAGGAAGGCAGAGAATAAGCAGAATGCGCCAGCAGTGAATATTTATTTGTATCACCTGCATCTGCATTCATGACACAGTTAAATTACCTGAAAATGTAGCATACGCACAAATTTTTAAGTCATTCTCATCGTTTATTTGTTAAGGGATCCCCAGAAAGATCCAAATAGCCAAGCAAAGATAGCAAGGTAGCAAAAGCATTACATTTATATTAATTGGACATATCAATTAGAATTTTGGTTTTCTTTGGGTTAAAATGTGGATAAATGTAAATATTGAAAACATTATTTAGAAAAATTAATAACTAGTATCATTTATTTACCAACTGAGGTATAATAAGTGAATCACGGGGTTCTACGTTATGTAAAACAACTACATAGAATTAAAAAACATATCATACTCTACTAAAAAGTCTGTAATAAACAGTATTTAAAATGATTGTATTAAACTTAATTCAAAATACAAAGTTTCAAACTAAAGTACTAAATATATGGTAATGGTGGCCATCATGTATATCTGATCTAAGCAGACATTATTAATAGGAAGGTTATAAACAGAACTCAATAAAATGTCCACACAAAAAAGATCAATATTGTGTTTTGTTACTTGTGCCACCCACCCAAAAGATTCCACAAGGTGATAAACTAATGACTTAATTCAAAAGGCATTCAATCAATAAAGCGTCACTTGTTTCTTAAACAGTGAATGAAGTAGTCGTGCTGGAATACAGTTAGAATACAAATATTTTACAAGAGCTAATATGGCTGATGAATCAATTGAAAATGCACTTTGGCCAATTTTATTTTACCAGCACGCATTTGGCATTTGCAGAAAAACTGCAAACCGAATTTCGACCAGATTTAAATTATGGTGTCGAAAAATATATACTCTGCTAATAATTGGAATGTTGGTGGGGTTGTACTCTTGGCTAATAATTGAAATGTTGATGTTGCTATATGTGACAATTTTAGGTGTATACGTTCAGTGTATCAAACTGGCTTTTAAGACACTATTGACGATTCTTGCTCTGCGTTTATTGTTGATTGATATACTCTGCGACAGAAATATGTTTGGAGAATTGATTTTGAGAATTCAAAAACTAGACAATCTTTTAAAATTAGAACATAGAAGAAATTTGTTGAGACGTGACAAACGCCGAAACCTCGCAGTTGTTGGTCTTCTTGTTCCGTATCATATTTTTTATATCGCTTTGCATTTACCTGTAGTTGTAAAATATGCTCTCAATATTTCCCATCATCTTCTATACAATATTATTACTGCCATCATTTTTGATTTGGAAATAATGTTGTTTTGTTTAACATTATGCGGTATAATAAAACAAATAGAAATGTTGAATATTTTCTTAAATTTGAAAAATAAAGAAAACATGGTCACATCCATTGATGACGTATTTGACAGTCCACAACATAATCCTAATTCCAACGACCATTTTACATTTATATTGCCATTAGAAGAAAATTCCATTTATAATTTATCTCAATTCTACATTAATTTGTTAGACCTGTGCCACTATTTAAACAAGGTGTTTGAATTTCAGGTTTGTATTGAACATTTTGCATAAATTTATTGAACTTTAAATAATAGATATGTTATTATGAACTAACTAACACCTTCAACTTTATTTTCAGCTATTTATGTCACTCATTCTGACATTCTCCAACATACTCTTTAATATGTATGGATTTCTTGAGGATTTAAAGTACAATGTAAGTATTAGTAAAATATATATTGACTAACTTAACTTGCACACTTAAGCTAATGATAATAAAAGCCTGGTGCATATAAGACTAAAAGCAAATAATTTATTATCTAAACTTAAAAGTCCTTTAAAAAATAATAAATATGCTTGTGGGAAAACTTGTCATAAAATCAATGTCGTATAAAGAAAACTTAGTAATTTTATTATTTACAATTTAAATATGTATGTAAACAAATTTTGACTATTTTATGAGTGGGAGTCAAAAAATTCAGGGCCAACAAACTTAACACTATCATGAAGATCTAAATCTACGCCCAGCAGTAATTGAGAAAACGTTCACATTTATTAGAATGTATTGATTGTTATTATTGGACTTGTTGATGATGCGTCCGATTAATTTATAGTATTTCACAAGTTTTATGTTCATATCATGGCAGTATCCATACTTTAATACACTTTTGTATTCCGTTTCGGTTTTTCCAACATGAATAGGCGTGCTGTGTACGCCAGGGTCATTGTAAAGTGTGACTGTAACTAGTCTCGATGTGGAGTTTTCTATAGAAAAAATTAATTACTATAACAATTTCAAGCATTGTTTAAATTTTTCTCTAACATTTAGAGTAGGATCACGAGTTTCAAGTAATTTTTTATTTTTCTTTGACTTGCTAACTGCTGCATCCCCATTTGTAGCGTTATAGAATTATGCAGCCTATAACTATCATGAGAAAAATTAGATTCAATTAATGAGTCACATATAAATAAAGTCATCCTCAATTATAAGTTGTGACAGGCATGGAATTACATAACAAACTTATTTGGAATCTATGGAATAAAAATTGAATGTGAGATAAATTCAGTTTTGTCTAAGGTTAAACGTGTCCGCTGTAGATTTTCAATATTTTTTGTCACATATTCTTTCATAAAGACCATATTTCAGAGATTGGATCTGTGGTTAGCCATGCGTTACGTCTTATGGCCATTTCCCTGTGTTGTGTAGTTGACGGCTGTGTGCCTCTTTTGTGAGAAAATGTACTTGCAGACAGAAAATACGAAATCTCTTTTAACATCATTCAAGTTGTCAAAGAATTACGTAAGTGAACAATTGTTCTTTTCATATTTATAGCCAATTTTTATGTCCCTTTCATATTTCTCCGAGGTACATGCTAAAGAATTAGAATAGTCTTTTAAATGCTCACGTTTATTGTTTTGGTTGATATGCTATTTAACGAGCATTTTGGAAGCAGGCACTAATTATGCACTATCTTTACTATCCATTACAAATTTTAATTGAAGTCGCATTAATTCCATAATTTTGTAATAAGTACAGTTAATAATTCTTTATTAAATGCAGTTCTACGTGGAGGGATTTAGATGCAACTCTTAAATATGTTCAGAAAATATGAAAGAATTATTATGGACATTATATAAAAATGATGAAAGATGTAGATTTTGTCTGCCGTCTATTTTCACATTACTTAGCAAAATAATTCTGTCTGTCACAAAATTTATTTTTATGCTAATAAGGAAATGTGCTTTGTAATATTGAAGTCATCAAAGTTCAACAAATTGTTTGGAGGTTAGAATGCTAATCCGTATTCTTAATTAATTATCTTTGCCACCTGACAACATGCATTGACATTGAAGTACTACAAACTCCCAGCACCCATAGCAATTGTACTAAGTGCACCTCTCCTTTAACCCAACCTAAACTTTGTTTTTATTGTATTATACATCTTTGTTGATTAGACACAAGTTAATCTATTAAGTAATACAATTGGATTATGTAATTAATAAAAGTTATTGATCTGTCAATTTTATGAACATGTCATGTAATCAAGCGAGTTATAGAATCTATTTTCTACATTGGGAAACAAACTTCGAAGCATTATGTTCTATGTCGCAGCGCAGTAAATATATCAAAAATGAATAGTGCATAATGATATGTTCGCCACCAAGAGAGCTTTCCACAAAACCTTAATTATCTAAACTATGTGGGTCTATATGTATATATGTAAGGTTTCTTGAGAAAAAATGCCAAGCAAGAGTAGGGAGTGACGAACCTCAAGGCCTACCCAAAGCACCCCCATGTATTTCTAGTCATTTTTTATGTATTTATGCGATAGACATTTGAATTTTTTCCAGAGTAAGTGACTGATTGTCCAATTCATTGTCATGACATTTTTTTTCGTAACTCTTATTGTGGCGCCGAAAATAATTGTAGACATGGAATGCCTACACCACTACGCCACACAGCATCTTATTGAAAGTAGTTGTACTTCAAGGTACTTACTTTACTTTGTTGCAATCAGTCAAGGAATTGAATTAAAAAAACCTGTTGTAGTATAAAGCGGATCGCCTTCTAAAATCACTAACTTTACCATTGTATCTATGTATTATTTAGTGAACTTGAACAAACGTTTTAAAATATTTACTTATTTAAATCATATATGTATTTTTATCTTGTGAACAAAGATGGTGTGATGTAGGTTGTGTCTGCTCAGCACACATAAAGCACTATTTACAGCTAAAGCTATAAAAAACATATTAATTTAATTTATCAGATATTTCAAGCATTCAGCGAACTCTTTCTAATAATTCATTGCTTTATAACAACATTTTCTCTGAGTAATGAACAGTTGTACTTTACAAATTTTGATAAGTTGAATTCAGTTCCTTCAACAAAATCTCACCTTGACATTTAACAATTTACACATTTTAAAGACCATGAAAAAATGAACGATTTATCTTTTGTTTACCTCATTAGCATCTATGTATTATCACGTTTGCTACAACAAAAAGAGCCTTATTTGGCAACTTTAGTTTACTGTGTGGTGTGAAATTCAATCAGTTCACAAAAGTTTTCTTTTTATTTTGTAAAATTTTATTGATAAACTCATTATCAGTAGTTAGTAGTTGTAATACAAATAAAAATGAATTGATTGGTATTTGTGTTAATTTTTGAGATTTTCTTGTAAGTCAAAATTTTGTAAGAATTCCGACGAAAACTTTTGTTAAATTTGTCACTATTCCATTTTCGCTTAACAGTGAAAGAAGTTAGCTTTGTATTTAGAAGAAGCATATTTGTAGTGTTAAGGTTTCTAAGTTGACTCTTATTACATACCGTATTAAATATTCATAACCAAATTGCTAAATTCATACTGCGTTGGCTTCTTGGTTCTAAGGATCTATGAAAGTACACCCTTCAGTGTTTTGATGATTTGGAGTCAACTACAAAATCAATCAATCAACTGCTCCTTTTACTTAATGCAAAACATGTGAATACACATGGAAATATCCAAAAAAAATTTATTGCCTGTAAATTCAAACTACACGAAGACCAATTCCAAAACTTAAAAAAAACCTATGCAAATTAGAACAAATACATTCTAAATCACATTTAAAAACCAGGCTGAATTGATTTTGAAAGTGTTTGTATTTTCAAAGACAAAAACTCAGCTTTTGGAATTTCGGTCCAATGGTGGAAATTATTACAAAAAGGAACACAAATTCCTTATTCCGAAGGAGGTATTCACAATTACTAAGTTAACATTGTTAGTGAACATTTTTTATTTCACTTTGTTTTTCAATTATATGGATTAACATATGTCTTTATATTGTCATGAACAAGTCTGTAGAACTATTGGAGATGAACAACGATAGGTTAGCTTATTTTCACAAAACACCCATAAATTATACAACAAAACTGTCCTCGGGAATAATATTATCTATTGCTGAAAACCAGAGTAAAAACCATTTAGTAGATACTGAGATTAGCCTACATAGACAGACGCAATGGCGTTTTTGTTTTATAGCTCTTAGTGATACGTACTTCTTCTCTACATCATTGAAGACATTTGCGTAATTTCTAAATTCTTGGTTCGAATGAATTCATATGAAGAACAATATTTATCTCCTTTAGATACCAAAAGTGATACAAATATGTATATGAATAAAAATTTATATCTAATTGCTCAAAAATACACTTGCCAAACTATAAATTTCATTATTGTGGCCTAGACCATAAGGTAGGCTGCTGTTAGTAGATTTTATTTATATAATTATTTGAAGCAACAATATAAATTGCTCTCATGTATCTCTCATGATAATAAGCTAAAACATGCTAGCTTCCTTTGGCTATGTTCAGAGTGAAATAATCTGTGTTTTGTTATACTTGAAGTAAAAGAACACACCCGCACACACTGAATCACTTTGTAAAGAGCATCCAACTGTCAAATGCATTTGCATTTGTGTTTATAGTATTTAGTGTAACTAAGAACGACAATTATCGATGAATTTTAACAACTCGCAAATTTTGTGTGTTAAATATTTTTTAACATATATTTTTGGTTATGAAATGATTGTGACCACAAATTGTTAAATATATTTTTTTAATGTATGTTCTTTCATTTAATAACTAATAAACAATGAAATGTTCACAGATATTAAACTGCATTTGTTCCAAATCTAAACAATTTGACAAATTCTAATAAAAAACATTATAGTAGGATATGTAAAGAAATTCATAAAGTATTAATGCAAAGCATGGATGTAGTGACCCTTGATATGAGTGAATTAAGATTCTGTTTACTCTTTTCCTAAATTCATTGTTATCTTTATGTAAGTTTATGTTTCTGCTCCATTTTCTAGACTTATTCACAAGTTATGCTGTGGTATTTATCCAGTTCCTTAATGTTGATAATCTATTTTAAACAACTTTTACAAAATTTTTAAGGTTTGGCTAATTATTAAGTAACACTAACTGTACATCACCACTTTTCAGTTTGTAACATACGACTATAAAAAATATATAATGCATAGTTATGTAAAATAATATATATAATAAATAAAAATACACAAAATATATTATTTTACGTAAGTTATGTAAAATTATATATTATTAAAAAATCATATTATGTATAATATGATTTTTGAATAAAATATATAGTGGTTGGCTATATGCCTAGTAAAAAAGTTACAAAAAACTTAAAACTAATTTTCCTAAAAACAATTTTTTAACATCTCAATTTCAATACATTTTTAAAAATTCTAAGTGAATCTACCCAAGATTTCATATTTTTAGTATTTCTGAAAGTACCATTGAATAAATATTATTATATTATTATTGAATTATTATTTTAAAGTATCTGATTTCAATAAAAAGACAAGCATTATACATATAAATAGTGTAATAGGTGGAAAAATTTATTGGTGTTGAACAATGAATAAACATTTTTTTAACCTTAATATTTTTTTACCAAAATTAAATAAGATCTTATCTAAGAGTAAAAACTGGTCAACTTATAAGAAGATATACCACTCAAATGTTCAATGCAAGATATACAATAATAAAACCACATAATACACAGAGTTATTTTCAGATCAGTGAGAGTCGGCCAAAATTATACATAAATTATAATATATAATAATACAAAATTATACATAGGACTGATTTTAATAAAATGTGTGTGTTAAAATAATAATTATCATATGTTCAAGTTTATCTGGTTATTGTCGGCCATTTTCAGTGGACATTAGATATTTAGTAATTAATAATTAACAGTAGAAAGTCTGCTAAAAAATAAAATCAACATCAATAACATATGTTATGATAACTGTTCTGGGTGCAACAAATTTAGCAACAGTCATAAAGCATATGATGCACCTTGAAGTATAAATTTTGTACACTTGCAAAAATTTATTTGAAAAACTATGAACACTTACTTATATGGACTCTAGTTGTCTGTTAAACAATTACCATAGCAGAGATATTTTTTCTGGAGATCTAATTGATTTTCTGAAGAATTCTTCCACTTATTTCAAGAATTTGTGAGACAATGAATGTAATTATTCATGATCATAAATGTCTATACAGTTCTTTTCGCATATACAAAGTGACACTCTCGGATTGAGTCACAGTGCATATGCATTTAACCTGTCTGTAAATAATTTATAAGTGAGTGTACTAATGGTCTTGCGTAAACTATTGTTGATTGTAACAAACATGACTACTCGTTACAGACAGGTAGCTCATATTATTTATAAGTCGTGAAATAAATTATCGAATGAAACATAGGATTAATGTCTTAAATTTATTGATACGAGTTGTACATAATAATGTGTAAAAATTATTTATTGAATTACTTTACAAGAATAACATTCAAAACGTTCACAAGCATTGATTTCTAAATGTCTGATTCAAGTGGTAAATTACATTCGAATAGAGCACAAGATTATGCAATTGATATTTCACAATTAGGGATGATTCACGTGATCCGTTAAATAATTCATTAAATTTGGAGACAACTTTTTTGTAATTAATCCTGATGTCAATAAATTATGAAATCCAACCTTTTTGAACATGTACAATTTTCACTTCATTTGCGGAGGCACGTGTAGTTCCTGATGAATGAGTAATATTTAACAAAAGTTGAAGCCAAAAACATAATTCCTGTCTACAGTCTGCAACTGGGAGTCAAATTTGTTCACCATCGATTAATTACATCCATCTTTAATTAAGAATGCCCACACAAAGTGCAAAAATATATCTGACGTAGAATTTAAAAACAGATAAATTGCTGTCTAGTGATTGGCCTGAGTTGTTAGAATAAGGTATCAAACAATATCACATAGCTCAACACATGCATATATTATAACTACATGAGGGAGGAACTGTGAATGACAGAATCCATCTAAATGGTCAGGTACAAGACCTGACCATCAAAACTTTTGCAAAGATACACTTGGAAAGAAAACAATAACAAACGCAAAAACAGCATTATGTATTTAATGTAAGGCAGCACACAACATTCTTTACTTCGATAATTAGCCACTTGTATCAAGAACGAAACCCTTTTGCTCACAGCCGGGGAAGCCAAGCTGACTGCGCTGGTTATTATTATTTTTTTATTAAATTCATGAGGGGCATTTTTTATTAAGTATTTTATTTTCTATTAATATTCTTTCATTTGTTTAAAGAGAAAAGTTAAATTGTCAAAGATTTGTTAAGAGAAAAGTGAATTGAAAAATGAAGGGTGACCTAAAATTTTATTCAAAACACAACTCCCGGTTAATTGCAAATATTGACCGCATGTAAAAATGGCATACAATACATTTATTAAAAACATGTAATTTATAATTGGGTTTGGTCTACAATTCAGAATTATATTATTTCTTCGATAAAAGTTAATTCGAAAATCTTATCTGCATAACAATGTACATTATATCGTTTTTAAGCTGTCATAATGAAAGTATGCAATATTAAACTAATCAAATAAATACAAAACTGGAAACCAACATCATAATAACTAATTCAATGAATTAAATACATTGTTAAAACATAATAGATGTATTTATATAAAATGAAAAACTGGATGTTTTTACAAAAAGTTATTTCATAAAATTTGTTTACTTCGGCTGGCATTTGACTATGCTTGTGTGTGTGTGTATTGTTTCACAAGAAATGTAACACAACATGGATCTCTCTAATTGTAAACAAAAAAGCTAGTAGGTTACAGATTACTTTTTCCCCTATAGGTCGGCGCTTAAAATGACGTGAATAAATTTTAGTGACTTATAGACAAATTTAGCAATGCGATGTTCTGTGTGACTTAATAGGCATGAAGTTTGTACGTTTCATTTGTTACATACATTGGTAGCTTTCAACTTCCAGACAATATATTCAATCGTGGACTTTGCATAAATACCATAAAATAAACGTTTTCAAATATTCATAATTTTATGATGTATATAGATCAGATGACCAGGGCAAGCTACATGTAATTCCTTATAAGACACCGGGCACCACTACAGCTTGGCAGCATGAACAGTGCAGGAATATTTATAGAAGGAGGTCTATCTCATGTTTGGGAATAAGTTTAGTGAGGGGATTTTCAGAGTGAAGTTTAAGAACTTGAATTTAAAAAAGGCAGAGAATAAGCAGAATGCAACGGCAATGAATAACTAAACTGTTGGCTTGCTCCCTGTATTCACAACATCCAGTTAAATTACTCGAGGCCGGAAATGTAGCATATGCACAAAATTTCAAGGTGTTCTCATCATTCGGTTGTTTAGCAAGCCTTGGTGAATTATGAGTGTTATGCTACTTAAAAAAACTACCTAAGATTAAAAACACATTTTAGTTTATTAAAAAATCTATGATAAACAACGTTCCAAATTGTTGCATTACACCGGACTTCAAAATACAAAGCTTCAAACCAAAGTTCAAAATATATGATAATGGCGGACACCCAGATTTGGTTTTTGGCATGTATCATTAGTAATATTGTGTATACCTGATCTAAGCAGGTGTTACTAATGGGTAGGATATAAATAGGACTCAGTTAAATGCCCACAAAAAAGATCAATATTATGTTTTGTTACTTGTGTTACACGCTCAAAAGATTCCACAAGGTGATAAACTAATGACTAAATTCAGAAGGCATCCAATCAATAAAATGTGACTTGTTTCGTAAACACTGAGTAAAGTAGTCGTGTGGACTTCAGTTGGAACCTAAGTATTTTATAAAAGCCAATATGAGAAATGATTCAATTGAAAGTACACTTTGGCCAATCTTATTATATCAGCGTGTGTTTGGCATTTGCAGAAAAACTGCCTATCGCATTCCCACCAAATGTGCATTATGGTGTGGAAAGTTATACAGTTTATTAATTATTGGAATATTGATTGCACAGCATGTGACATTTTTGGTCATTCAGGATCGATATATCTTACTGGCATTTAACACACTTCACATGATACTTACTGTACGCTTGTTGTTGATTGATATAACATGTGACAGAAATATGTTTGAGGAATTGATTTGGAGAATTCAAAAATTAGATGATCTTTTCACATCAGAGCATAGAAGAAATTTGTTGCGACGTGACAAACGTCGAAACCTCATAATTACTGGCCTTCTTGTAATTTTTCACATTTTTTATACCACTTTTGGTGCATCTGTAGCGATAAAATATTCCCTAAGCATTTTCTTTTCTAACCTGTTTGTTAATATTTCTGCCATTATTTTTGATTCAGAAATAATATTATTTTGTTTCATATTATTAATTGTCACAAAGCGTATGGAAAAGTTGAATGATTTCTTAAAATTTGAAAATAGACAAAATATGGTTGCACCAGTTGATGCTATATTTGGCAGTCCACAACATAATCCCAATTCCAATAACCATTTTACATTTGTATTACCCCTAAATGAAAATTCCATTTATCATTTATCTCAATTCTACATTAATTTGTTAGACTTGTGCCACTACTTAAACAAGGTATTTGAATTTCAGGTTTGTACTGAACATTTTCAATAAAAGTATTGAAATAACATTTTAATTACAAATACCACTCTCAAAATAGTTAACACAAATATTATCATGAACTAATTCCTTCAACTTCATTTTTCAGCTACTCATGTTACTCACTCTGACGTTTTCCAGCATACTCCTTGACATATATAGTTTTCTTGATATATTAAAAGGTAATGTAAGTATTACTATAATATATATTAATTAAGTTAACTTAAAACCTCAAGCTCATATCAATAAATTACATACTCATTAATGAGAAACGAAAATACAATCACGAAGCACACAGGATTGAAGGCAATCAATTTATTATCTAATCTTACAAATCCCTCAAATAATAATGAAAATGATTACAGAGTTGCTGGCCTTTTCTTTTATTATTTGAATTAGTTAGATATGTTTTTCGATAAATTTAGATCTTTTTACTATGAAAACTCAGGAAAGAGGTTCAAAACTAATCAACATAATACTGTCGTGAAAAGCTAATCCTATTCCATTTTCTTTTTATTTAATTGAACAAAATTATTATTTTTATTCTTAGGATTATTATTATTATTATACCTGTTAATTATGTGTCTGATTAATACATAATATTTTATATACTTTTATATTACCTATTATTTTTCTTACTTTATTTTAACACCATTAAGTGTATTTTATATACCAGTACAATTACAAAATATGACTGCAACTAGATGTGAAGCTTATATGGAAAAATTTATTCCGCCAATATTATCAAGAATTAATTAAATATTAAATTTTAGGTTGTTTTTTTACTTTTTTCTGTTGCGTCCTGGTTGAAAACATTGTAGAGTTAAATAGCTTGTAACTATCCCAATAAATATCAGATTATGCCAGTAAAAGCAATATTTATACAAATAACTTTTATAATATTATAAACTATATATACAAATAACTTTTACCACTCTCGACTATATGGTAAAGTGAAGGACATTGAAATATATAACACATTTGTTTAGTATTTCAAAATTAAAAATTGTGTCATAAAGATACACACAGAGAGGCATAAAGACTTGTGGGAATTGATGAATTATTATCCATAATGTGCAGTATTGTCATATTGACAATGTTTCAGTATTGTTAGTGTGCAGTATTGACACACAGATTGTCATATTGTTTTTTTATCATATATTCATTCCTATAGACAATATTTCAGGAATTGGACTTATCACTTTCCATCAGTCATGTGTTATGGCCAATGCCCTATTTTGCACGGTTGATGGCCGTGTGTCTTGTATGTGAGAAAATGTACTTGCAAATAGAAACTACAAAATCCCTTCTGACATCAATGCAAGTCAATGAAGAATTATGTAAGTGGAAATTTTTCTATTAATTTATTATGGAAGGTTTTTATGTTCGTTTAATATTTCTCCAATGTCGTTGCTAAATAATTCGAATGGTGTTTAGGGTCTAGTAGCGTCGATAGATAATTATTTTCTTGAATGTGTGATACATTAAACTTTACTAAAAGCAACGTAACACTAGAAAGGGATTAGTATAAACGGAACACTATAAGGGAAGGGACTTCAAGATGCTATTTGAATTTGAATATGAAGGGGTGAATAAATTATTCTAGATGTTATATAAAAGTGATACAAGATGTACATTTTACCTGTCTACTATTTCTAACCATTCAGTTGTGATCAATGCTCGGCAATACAATCAATTTTGTAGGCTTGTAAGTAAGTCTTTCTAATTTACTTACAAGCCACACGCTTAACATTCGGTTATATATACCACTATGAGCTAGGTTATATATACACTGCTCTATAATATAGGATACACAGAGGTCAAGTTTGAAAAATATGTTAGGTACATATTTTTGAATTGACGCAGGAAAAATGTTTATACTAAAAAAGACTTATGAGTAATGTCACTTATCAGAAGATGTTCTGTGAGGTGCTGACCTAGGTGCTGTCAAGTCAAAAATTTTAACATAGAAAAAAGACACTAATGACAACTTCTAGAAGAGCAGTTGTGCGTATTTTCGATGGAAGGAAATTTATTATACCTACAGTACTCAACGGAATGATTCCATGTTAAGACCAGTGTCCCACATAAGAATTAGAACATTTTGCTTGAATCTTCATAACATTTGTTTCTACTATAAAAAACAAAATATGTTTTTGGAATGAAAGTGCAACAATTTTTTTTGTTTGTAGTTAGTTCAGTAATTGGCGATCTTACTTAATTATCTCTGACACCTAACGTAACGTAACCTAACCTTAAAGTGTTCTAACCTCCCAGCGCACCTAGTAATTGAACTAAGTTCACCGTCCCTTTAATTCACCCCAAACTTTGTGTTGTTTTATTGCATTAAACCTCTCTGTTGATTAGGTGATAGTTAAGCTAGTAAAGGAACTTTCAACCATCCTTTTATATGCAAAGTTAGGAGTAAATAAGTCAAAATATGATAAAGCATTATAGTTCATTCCTCACAAAGAGGCCATTACATATAGCATTCACTAATCGAATCATTTACTTAAAAGTACATATGTTTGTATTTATGTATATACATGCAAAGTCTGCCAATAAAATAATATCAAGTGGTGGCAGGGTGTAGATGACCCCAATTAAGACTTATAAAAATCAACCTCATTTATTTCCAGCAATTTTATTTTTGGAGTTACTGTTTTTTGTATTTATATTTGAGTCCAAATTCAAGTTCTTTTTTATGGTGACACTAACAAGATTACAAATTAGGCGACTGATTGACCAATAACATTTATTTCCATTTTTTGGCGCTGAAATAAAATGATAAAAATGGAAATGTCTACACTACTGTTGTCTTAACCTTTAATATATTGATTGATTAAGTCAACATATTGAAGTAAAAAATTATTTCTGTTGTGAATCTCATAAGGAACTGAATATTAACGATTGAAGTTGGGCAATGTCATTGATGCTCGATCACTACTTTTCGTAATATTGTTTAAAATATTATGTAGTGTAAATAGTAAAACCTCTAGCTGTTTTCTATCTAGCTTTTCCATATATTATTGAACACGCTAACTTCGCTGAATATTAACTATAGGTCTTTCAAAATATCGAACAACTCATACGGCTGTTCGACTGTGGTATATTTATTCCATTCGTAATAAATAATTGTCAAGATTTTATGACAAATACGAGAAACAGAAATAAAAATAAATATATACTGAATAAGCAATAATACACATTATTAACTACACTATACACAACACTAACGTTATTTGTGCCTATTTTAAAGTAAGTAAGTTTTATCGGATTCATGCAATAACAACTATATATTTTAATAATTAGATAGAAAAAAATGAAGACAAAATTCTAATAATTGATATTAGAATATTAGATATTAGAATGTTTTTTGTGATAGATGCTTGAAACTTAAAAAGAACTTACCTTGCAAAAATACTCTTCAAACTTTGAATAAAGCAAAAAAGCAGAGAAAAACCTACAACTGCAAAACCATAAACAAATCGTGGAACTTATTAAATTGTTGTGGAAAGGCCTTAAGATCTTTATCCTCTTATTTTGCAAGATGCATATGCATTCTTGGAATATATGTACAATTACAGAAAAGTTGCCAGAAACCATTTGCCATATATAATATTTATATTATTATCATTAACAGTAATTTAGCGGCCGAGTCCACAAATAAGCAAATATTGTTTTCCATTTACATCAATTATGTTAGGAAGATTAATATTTAAATTCAGTTGCCTTTTTGAAACTTTATTTTATTATTATGAGCAGATTAACATTCGCTTGCTCTAAACGTCATAACCTCTCTAAAGTAACCAAAAATATCAACACCACCATTTTTAAAGTTAGACGAGGTTTCATCTTTCCCCAGTAACATGTAAAATAATTTTTGTTATTTTCTTCTCAAATATGCAAGTTTTGTTTTATTACTTTCCAAAGTAGTCAGAGTATATTGGTTCGCATTTAATTCACTTATCTTAATCACTTATAAATTAAATTATTGGATTTAATATATGTTCTTGCATTTTGAAAAACAAGGATGTCGGCATATTACAACTTACATTGAAACATTTTACTAGCTATCTCCTGATTTATCAGTTAAATAATTCAACTCGTTAAAAAACAAACCATAATACTCCAAAATTAGACAAGATGGAGCAAAACTGATGACATTTGGCTAATTTCATAAAATCATAAAATTTATTCTTATACGTAGAAAATTTGTCTGTAACGGGATTCTTAAAGTTTGCAAACCTGTATTTGTTATTTTATTTATAAACAAGTGATTGATAGTGAAGTGATATTCATAATTGTGAAGTTGATGGGTGAGTGACAGTGAAACGAGAAATTCTTATAATTCCATAATTTCTGTCCATCTATCTCTTTATAACAGCCGAACCTTTTCACAGAATAATGTTTTAGAAGTATATGATAGTGCTAGTGGCTCCACTAGAATAAATATTTTTACTTGCTTAATTAATATGTACAATATTTAAAAAAATCGGCATCTCATGTTCGTGTCATCAAAAAACCAATATTTAATAACCTGCCCAATTTTTCATGTAATTTGAACGTCACTTTTTTTTAATTACGAAAACATGCGACAGCAGAACTATCAACCGAATGTCCCTTTTTTTAATTGAGTTGTCATACAAAACTACCATTCAAATTTTCGACTTTATGGTGGATTTTCTAAAAATTTTCTTTCATGAAAATCTTGTCCTGACAATTACGAAAACAACAAAAAAAAAGCCGAGGTGAGTCGTTTTTAATGAATTATCTGGGGAACAAATGCATGTACTCAGTTCACATGCATTTGTTCCCCAGATAATACAATAGCAGTAAGAGTAACCAATTACACAGCATCAATTTACAAATGCAATCGTTCTTATAAACACACTAGACAGTGGTCTGAGTTTATTACGCTTACTCAAGTACCTATTGCAAATTCTTATCTATTGATTCAAACGATTCAATATAAATGACAATTTTCATCAGAGTTGAGTTCATTAAAAGAAGAACAAAATGAATTAAAAAACAATTCGCTTTGCCCAACTTAAACGACTCATTAGCTTTGGTAGATAAACATATACTATTACAAACTTTTATTTATTTGAGATGGACGGCCTTTCCATACAATTATAAGCAGAATGTGCCAGGAAACCTCTCGATATATTGATTTTTTCGCAGTTTCATTGTCATAGATCAGCTAATTTACACAAAACATTAATAAATTATACACCTTGTTTGGGCATAAATATATCATATTCCATATAAAATTAGAAAATACTGAATATACTGTTAGATTAGAATTGAATAATATTTAGCATAAATATATTCCATATTATATTTTTATGAAAAAGATTCATATTGGTAAAAATCAAAACCCGTTCACTAGTTACTGCTATCAGCCCGCACAAAAAACAAATGCAACAGGGAAATTTATTTTATATTATGTGCTAATAGATAAATAATATTGTCGAAGTATTTTCCAACTTATGAATTATTGGTTCAAATGAATTGTTATTAAAAACAAAATTTATCTCCTTTTGATGTTAAAAACGACACAAATATCTTAATGTATTTCATATTTAATTGCTCAAAAATGCATCGGTATGGCTAGAGGGATTTTTTTTGTTTTGGTAAACCATATATTTCGTTATTATAGCTTCCACACAGTTAAAGAAAGATATATGCTGTGATAGACTTCTTTAGAAAACTATTTGGTGTGGATAATATTATCACATGTTGTTTTCATATATCTCCAACAGTTTGCCCAAAGTGCACCGAGAAAACACAACCTGTAGTCAGCACGAAAACATTAAACATATTTTTAAATATCCGTTTAGTAATTTCCGAGATTAGTGCACACAGATAAACAGACAGGTATGGTGGTGTGAATATGTTTTATACTGTGTATTGGTTATGTTTATAAAACTTCAGCTCGCCCCTCAAAGCAGATATCAATCACTAGAGGTTAGAAAGCAAGTAATATGTATAGGGAAATATAATAATAGCATATAAGCATGATTTATTGCTATGACAGTTACATGTACATGCACGTAACTTATACCTCTATGATGAATACACCTACTGATGCTGGGACGTTTCCAGTATATTATGATTAAATGCCATTTTTTCCCTTGTAAACATATCCCACTTTCAGCTATTGCAAACATTCTATCCTGTGTTATCTGTATTTAAGATTCATTAACAGAACCATACTATAAGCTTATGTTAATTACTTCTTTCAGCATCCGTTGTCCGACGTCATGTGAAGCTCATTAAAAATATGATAGAAGCAGGCGTACTGGGTCAATTCACAACTTTCCAGTTATTCAATGTACGAGCTTCGTTGCTGCTCCACTTCCTAGGGCTGCTCACAAGTTATGCTGTTGTACTGATCCAGTTCCTTAATGTCAATGATTTATTTTAACCAAAATATTTTAATTTTATTCTTTGTAAAATTTTTACACTTTTTAAGGTTTTTTTAATTATTATTTAAAACGACTTGTGTACTGCTACTTTTCAGCTTGTAAAGGCACTGTTATAAAAATCATTATGAGTAAGTTATGTAAAAAGAGATATTTAAAAAAAAACTTGTTTACTTTATAGAATGTATTATCAAATGAACACCAACCCATATGAAATCAAAGTACTGTTATAAAATTCCTTTTCTAACTTTTATAAAAATTTGAAGCAAATTTTTCTCAAAGCCATTTTTTACTTAATTAAATGAGAAATACAAACGTATTACACATGCAGCAGGTATGCAGGTGTAATACGTTTGTATTTCATTAATAAATGAAATACAAACGTATTACACCTGCACACCTGCTGCATGTGTAATACACATAAAATTTATATTTTTATTGTTGCAAAAAACATGTCTTTTGAGCGACATGAAAATCAAATTTAAAGAGAAACAATTCTTTGTGATATTTAAAAATTAGGATTAAAACATCACATCTCAAGAACAACCTTTTATATACGTATACGATAATCTGCTAGTAACAACTATCAGGAAGTGTTTATGTAAAATAGATGACCAACGTGGTTGAGACGTGCAAGGAGAAATATGTAAACCTTACAGAAATACCTTCTCTCTCAGAAAATATTAAAAATATTCACAAGAGGATTGTGAATATTCTGATGTAAGACAATGTTCTGATGTAACATGTTCTGATGTAAGAAATCAAAGTATATCAATACTCCATAAATAAATTTATTACAGAGATGCAGGTGTGATACAGACTTTTGTTGGGAAAGGTCGATGACTAATTTTCAATCCATCTACTGCACAAGCCAAGATACAAACATCGCTAACTAAATATCTGTAGTCTCCATTAGCATGTGTTCACTCATATGTTCTATTATTTACCTCATTACTACACGTGAACATGTGGGTTTCATTTCTTACTTGGATTGGTGAGTCAACCAGAGTTGTTCTAATCATTTTGTAGGGCCAATTTATGTAGAGCGAGTGCGTAGAGTATTCAATGTCATATGTGGTAGCTTTTTTGTTTACTTATGGCCGCCTGCGTTGTACTTTAGGTCTATAATAATTAATATATAATTATATAAGTCAGTAGTTTTAATTAACATCTATAATTTATACTGTAACACTTGCTGCTGTGTGCGATGATTTTAGCTACAGACGTTATATATATATTGCACCATCTTGAAGCATAAATTTGTGTAGATGCTAAAATGTTTTTAAATCATTGAACAGTTACTGACAATGACAAGGATACTAGTTGTCCGATTTTCCATCGATAAACGATACCACAGGTATTTTTTTCTAGAGATCAGATTGATTTTTCGAAATTTCAGAATGTATCTGAACATTCGCTTCTCATATATAATGTGCAAACTCTCGGAATGAGTCACAATTTAAGTGTTGCTATCTCAGATGACACCTTTGCATTTAATCTGTAATTTAACTTGTTTATGAGTGTTTTAATGTGTAAGTTAACTAGTGGTTTTGATAAATTATTATGTATTTGTAACAAGTGTGACTATTTAATGTAATCATCCAATTATTATATTCATGATGGCTTGTGTTAATTATACGTTGTGAAATAAATATTGAAGTAAGAAAATATAAGGTCACATGCTTTTGATTTACCGTTACCTGTCACACATATTAATGTTTAAAAATTATTCACAGCGTTCACAAACATTAATCTCTAAATGTCTGATTTAAGTTGTAAATAATAACTGAACTGTATTTTTGTTATATTATAAATAGGAATGATACAAGTGTCAAATGAAATATTATGTTCCTTAAATAATTTCATAAATTTGCAGAACTCCACTTCTTTGAAATTGGTTGGGAACCATTGTGGAGTATTTGTTTGTAATTAATCTCGTTGACAATTAATTATGTGATATTTATTTGCAGAAATATATATTCTCATTGCAACTCCAGGATACTAATATTTCGTTCAATGTTTGCGATCATCTGTTTTGTGTCCTGTAATTTATGCAATTGTGCAATGTATTAATGTCACACATCGTGTACAGCTGCCATCGTGTTGTATAGAAATTATTATATGTGGTATAGCTTCACAATCTATCAAGTGGTACATACACAATTTCCATTGTAGTGAAAAATAAAACTAATTTTGTTACATTTTTGTTTAGTATAGTTGTAATTGAGGTTAATTTATATTTTATAGAGAACATACAAAAATAGCACATACAAAAATAGCACACACAAACAGAACAGGTAGAAATAAACCTCCACTCTTAAAACAAAAAGATTGTGTTGTTTTTATAATTATGCAGTTTTTTGCCGTGTCAAATTATGTATACTAAATTGAAAATCATATATACGTAATTAATGTTATAAAAATGATTTTCCTGATTATTAACTCTAACTAGTATTAAAAATTACCCAATTAAATGAGTATGGTAACAATACTCACATTAACTTGTCACTATTCACTATTTGCATAGGCCTTCCCCACCCAACGCCACTCCACACTTTCTCCCCCTTTCTGCATTTAACCACTTCCCGTCGACTTCTTCAGGTCATCAGTCCATTTAGCTAGGAAGTGTTCCACATTACATTTCAAAGTTTTTAGTCTCTACTTGAGAACTCATCTACTGCATCTGTCGTCGGTTCTTTGGCAAATATGGTCTGCCTATTGCCACTTCAATTTGCTGATTTTAAGGGTTCTGTGTCTACTACTGAATATTTCAACTGAAGGATATTTTTACACTAATAACACTACGCATTCATTTTGTTGCTATGTCTACATTTTTATATCTATATCGTCCACAACATATTCATGCAGCGAATAGCTTTTTACTGTTACTCACTTTTTTGGTAACAACTGAAGAACTGGTGAAGGTAAGTTTATTTTTTATCTTAATATATTTTATTGTGTAATCATTTACTTCATCGCAAATTCTTGCTTGAAAATTATTGTGACCTACGAAGTTATTTAACTAGAAAATGTTCGATTCTGTTTCGTATTATTTATGTTTCTTATTACTTATGATTATCACTGTCACAAATTTACTTATATCTGTAGGGTCATACCAATATGCAATGTCACAAAATAATATGATAAGAATTTTATTATCAGTAAATCGGCAGATATAAATCTGCCGATTTACTGATATAAAGCCGACACGGGTAGTTGATAATGACAAAATGTATGTTAAAATCTATATAGATGATGTTTTACTGTTTGGTATAAATTAGAAACACATATCTGAACTGAAGAGAGTGCTAAGTAAGAAATTTGAAATTAAAGATTTGGGCTTGATCACTGATTTTATGGGAATAAATGTAAAACAAGACTTAAAGAATCATGTCACAGAAATAAGTCAAAAAAAATATCTGGAAAATGTATTAAACAATTTTAATATTATATATATATATATATATATATATATATATATATATATATATATATATATACTACAAATCTATTAGAACTCCCATGGATCAGAATTTCTATACCAATGTACTAGAAAATAATAAAAGTAAAGCTAATTAAGGTAATACAGAATATCTCTGTTCACTGATCATTGGATGTTTGATGTATTCGGCTTCTGGATTGTGACGGACCACAGTGATATTTGTATCTCGGTATGAATATTAAGTAGATATCAAGATAGTTCCAATAATACATTATTAGCAGCTTTAAAAAAAGTTCTGCGATACATCAAACAAACTTTAGAGTATAAATTTATTTATAAATGTAATAAAGATAAGTTAGTTGATTTTTGTGATGCTGGCTGGGGCGGTGACCTTCGAGAAAGGAAATCCGCCACTGTGTATTGTTTCAAGCACTCAAATTGTCTTATCTCATGGTGTTCAAAGACACAAAGTACAGTAAGTATCTCATCAACAGTATGTATAACTTGCTATGTGATTTTAATGGAGAAATGTATCTCCAATAACTATGTTTTGTGATAATAATAAAATATGTATAAAACATTTTAGTACTTGTGACCGGGCAGCAGACATGTTTACAAAAAATGACGTATTGTTAAAATTTGTAAACATGTGTGAAATTAAAGTTAAATAATACTCTCTAACTTTCACTTTTAATGAATGAGCAGTCTGTTAAGTTGTTTACCAACTAAGTCTAATAATAATAATGAAGGTATGTTTTGTTTTTTAATTGTCTATCGTTAAACTTTATATATTGACAGGGGGTGTTGAGGAATAGACAATATAATAAGTGCAGGGTATAAGTGGGATAAGTAATATACGTCTTAACTCGTCTAACTTATATACCACTCTCTCTCTTGGGTGTAATGATGAAAAGCTTTGTAAGTATTGTACGTGCTCTTCAATAACTAGTGTTCATTGATTTAAGCTTGTATTTCATTTATAACTTTGTCTTACAGCTAATTACTCGCATTTGAATATAAATATATGAATTTAAAAAACATTCTTATATGCTTTTGTGAAGCTGTAAAAGAAAAGATCTTGTGTTGTGAAATGTCTAAATGGATAAGAATGCAAAGTTCCCATTACAAAAAGATATTTCAATAAAAATCATTGTCTAATTAACTCATTAAACTTATAAACTTGAATATTTTTACCTATGTGCCATATTAAATATTAAAACTCGATAATATCCAAGCTTTGATATTTCTTAGATTTTCTGAATATCAGTCATATTAATAATAGGTACATCTTCTATCACCAGCCAAGTAAACTTCTCTTTTTCATTATTTCGTAGGAAATTCTCATTATCAAAACTTTTCTCGGCAATGTCTTTTACTTTGCCAATATGCAACATAATGCTTTTCTGGATAACAAATTTAACAAAGATAAATGTGTTAATTGTTATTTCAATTGCATCCACCGTCTCCAATTTTTATTTGCTCTTAGCTCTGCTAAGTAGTTCTCTGTTTGTATCATCTAATTGATTGTCGGCTTCTGTTGAAAAATTTATGTCACTGGAATTGTTTAGAAAAATAATTCAGCTAATAGATTGGAAGGATTCTCAAGAATCAGAATAATGTTACAAATTTGTGTAACCACCAATTTTGGTTTTTAAATGAAGACCGTATCAGAAGCAGAGAATGTAAGAGGTTATTTTAATTTTGCTCTCTTACCATTCTTCTTATTTGTATTTGAATACATTTTGTCGGGCTTCTCCTAAGACATAGGCTTCGATAATGGTCTCCACAAAGATTCATTATTTTCATGAAAAGATAATTATTTATTTATTAAATTTATGGTTCCATTTACAGTACTTACTTTTGTCGTGTATCATTTTTTACAATGTTTTCATTCCAAAATATTTTGATTATCTGTAACAAAAAGTGGGTAACTGTAAATATACATAAAATATATATATCACACACTGGAATCGCAATTTTTTATTATGAAACAAACTTTAAAAATATCCCCTTGTTATCTATTTAAGAAATTTTTTTTTTAATAACCGTGTATTCATAACAATATTCAAATTCAGTGGATGCTCATTATCTTAAGTATAGAGTTCAAAACATTACTAAGAATTTGAATTAATAATAATAGTTAATTTAAAACAAAATTTAGTACAATGTCACTTTTCAATGTCAGTCAAGTTAAATGAAGATCATACTTACAAATTTATTGAAGCAAAAGTGGTCTTAAAGAACAAATTTAATTTTCCCTTACATCAAATTAATAAACAAATTCTTCAAAAGTGTGTTTCAGATGAAATAGTGTTTTGTTTCAGATAAATAGTGGCACCAGTGTTTTTATTAAACGTGAAGTTCCGTTTTGGATGATCGATGGAGGTTAAAACAAAAAATATTGTAAATGAAAACCATCACTGTGTAAATTAATAAAAAGAAACAAATGAACAATTATAAACTAAATTATAATGCAGTGGCATAATCAATGAGGAGATGCAATGACCTAAATACAGTTTCCCAAACCAACAAAGTGCAGTTATTTCGAAACATTTGACTCATAGGTCTTTATACGAGCTAAGGTCTGCAGTGGCTTTGTACTCTCCTTGAATTAGATATAACGTTACTGAAAAATTTAGAAAAATCTGTCAGAATTATAATATATACAATTAACACAACATTTTTATAAATTATCATTAAAAACGATGAAATATTTCTGAATAAAGCAAAATTTATAAATAGTATCAAGGGTTCCTAAAAATAGAACTGCTCTGAGACAGCTTTACTAAATGGCAATGGTTATAATAAAACTATGGAAATAGATAAGACTTGAAAAAATAAGATTGTGGAAATCCCTCAAAAGCCAGTTGTGTGACATCGGGTGAGTTATCATTAGCATGGTCAACAATCATTGTCATCTTATTGCGATTAATTTCCTATCTGAATTAAAGGCTGATGTTTATTGTATGTGTTCTGATAATTTACATAGTATTTATACTTCCCAGCTTATGGAAGATTTATAAAATTATAAATTGATAGATAATCTTAATTTAGATCAAGAAAGAGTACTTACAAAGATGACAAAATAACTTAGCAGCGATAATTCTGAAATGAGGCTCCTTGTAAGTGGTGCAAATGGTACTGAAAAAATTTAGATAATACACATAAAAAAAAGTTTGGTTAACGGGACATTTAACAAAAATACTGTCAGATGCACATGAATTTCTGTCCAAATACAAACAGCTCTCTGCTTAGTTTCACGGGTATTAGGATTGAAACTTTCTGACGTTGTACTATTAATAATCGATGTAGTATCCATAAAATTTAACATAGTATTAAAGTATATTTATTTTCATTTTTGGGACAATTATGACTGGTCAAAATACGACAATGGTTAGATTGGAAGAAAGAAAAGAAAAATAATTGCTCTAAGCTCAATGGAGCAATGCTCAACAGCTTAGAACAATCTGACATAGAAATAGACACAATTGAAGAAATATATTGCAAAAGATATAATGAGAAAAAAACACAGCCTACCAACAAATGCTGACTTAAAAAATAAGTAAAGATTAAAGTAGACGTTTGAATAACACTTAAGGTAAATATCGATATTATCATTGGTTTTGTCAATCAGTCAATCGGTACAGCTATATTAGAGTACAATGACTTGAATAACTTTATAGACCAGATTTACAGAAGATATGTTGGCAAGGAATAGACACAAGGTTACATTAAAAACATGATTATCACTATGAAAACCAAGCAATTTTAAATGTGACAGTATTTACCTGTAAATTTCAGAGATTTCCACATTTCAATTTTTTACGTGGAGAAGTGCTTTCGAACTCGGCATTGCTTCGGATTTTGCTGATCCAAAAATATATTGTTCCTGGAAGAGAATTTGTCTTCGGTTTCTTAACTTTTATTACATATTTTTGTGAGATTAAAAATTTTGTATAAGTTTACACCAAAAATTAAATTTTTGTGAGGAAAAAAGGAACATTCTTGAAGAATTGTTAGTGAGAATTCAACAGCCCTCTCAAGCTGAATTAAAGAAATATAATTTTAAAGTGTTATGAAAAATGAAACCCTGTAATCGTTCGCTTTCTTATACCCGCTCATATTGTGTATTCAGTATTTCAATATTTAGCTATTAAAATTCATTTCATTTACAATTTTTCTGTCTCCACTACATTGAGATTAGAATTAATATTGTTCTTGTAATATTTTATTGTCAGAAAATATTTGAATTTATTTGCATATAATTTCTTATAGAATATATTTAAACTGAACTTTTACTATTTGTAATTTGACGACATTATTACGATTCAAAAAAAAATTATTTTGGTGCTCTAAATTTAAACGTGTTCAAAGTTCAAAATCAATAAGAGAAGTACTACTTCTGCAGGTATCATAAACTAAAAACTTCTTCAATTATTTTTGACAGTGGGTGTAGTGGACGGCATTGGCCCATAATTGTATCATTTTATCATTTAGGTTATAGAATATTATAAATGAACCCCCATACACTATAAGTTAATCTATTTGTGAGGGTTATAAAATACCGCAAGATGAAAAGTTTCAATCATCTTCAAAATGACCATAATTTATGGTTTAATATTTTTTCACATTAATGGTGTTACAGAATCTTCATTTTCCATAGATTTAATATTTTGGCAACTTCCCCCATTATGTCTTTCTTGTGTGTATCTAAAAATTTTCAGTTTAAACAATCTGTAAAATATTAGTACTGGTGAGGAATAAAAATAAACATGTGCGCATTTCTAAATTTTCCTTGCTTTTTTTGTAATGTTCTCTTTGTATTTGGACTTCTTTTTGTATTTGGGCTGTTAACTTTAATACTCTATACTTTAATACTTACGTACAATTCATTACCAAAAATAGTCTAATCTTTTTGGAAGCTTTGCTAGATTAACTAACCAATGTTATCAGCTTAGCTTCCCGTGCTGAGAACAAAAAGAATTTTATTCTTGGTGTGGATTGCTAATTATCAAAATAAGGATTGTTTTATGCTGTCATTAAATCCATAAACTTTTTTTTGTTACTGGTACTGCCTCCTTTCCAGGAATTCCTTTAAGAAGTTTTCACATTTGTCAACATTTAGATGGGTTTTGTCATTTTTATTTTCTTCCTGTTTTGTGCTTGCTGGTATTGTGTGCCTTATTCTGCTTGATCTCTGGACATTGAGTTATCTATTTTCTTTGATGTCAAACCTGTTTTTTAAACTTTGAGTCAGACTTTTTAAGTCGGCATTTTATGGAATTTTTATGGCGGACCGAACTTAAACCCACTTGTAGGTCATAGACAGAGATATTTTTTGTCTGTAACTTTTGTTGAAGAGTTCCTCAGGAACTTTATAATGAAAATAGTACATGTTCAGAAAAGTAAGTTGACATAAATCACTACTTTACTCGGTTTTTATACCCCAGCCAAATTTGTTAATTTATTGTGTATTTAGGTACTATTTATTCAGGAAAAATAATATAAATAGTCTGTTACATCTGGTTTTCGAAATATTTATTTACTTGAAAATTGAGAAAATAGGCATACTAGTACAAAATTAAAATTAAAAATAGCTGATTTTTGCCTTTTTTTTATATTTGCTCACATCAGTTTCTCTTATAATGGACCAACAGTAATCCCCTAACATGTTTTCATCCGAAAATCCCTGATGTCGTTATTCGAAAATCTTTAAGTCTTGGTGAAAACGTTCCCCTTGTTCGTCTCTCATGCTTCCTAAGTTTTCTGGAAAAAAACTCAGATGTGAGTGGAGAAAATTAATCTTCAAGGACATGTTGACACCCATCTGTTGAAAATTGTTCAATAAATCAGCAACAATTTGTTCATAATGTTCACTTTTTTTATTTCCTAAAAATTCCTCCGCGACTGTCTTAAATGATTTCCAAGCTGTTTTTTCATTAATAGATAAAAGGTTTTCAAACTCAGGATCTTTCATAACTTTACATATCTGTGGGCCAACAAATATTCCCTCTTTCAGTTTTGCATCAGTTATGCTTGGAAAGATTGTTTGTAAATATCGGAAAGCCTCACTGTCTTTGTCAAGCGCCTTGTCAAAGTTTTTCATAAGTCCCAATTTGATGTGTAAAGGGAGTAGGGTTAATATCTTTTGGATCTACTAACGACTCGTGTTTGACGCTCATTTTCCCTGGAATATACTCATTTCGAATAAGGCTATTCTTTTCTTACATAATGGTGTTGTCTTGCTCTACTGTCCCACAAACAAAGGAAACAACAGTATTTTGTGTAGCCACCTTGCAATCCCAATAATAAACCGATGACTTTGAGATCACCGCATACTTGCCATTGGTGTTCTTTATACTTTATTAAATTTAATAAAGTGCACATCATTTCATAGGCCTCTTTACAATTCACTGCATGGCCAATTGGTATAGACGGTTTCTTATTTCCGTTGTGTAATAATATCGCTTTTAGGCTGTATTTCGAAGAATCGACGAAAAAGCGCCTCTCTGTTTTGTCATACTTTTGGTTCATTACTTTAAAAAGTCCCGGGATGTCAGTGCAATAACAATAGTCACCTTCTCATTTAAAAAATTCTGCGTAAACTTTGCTTCTGTTTCTGTATAACGTAACTTTTGTGTTTAACTTTAATAAATTCCATTGTTGCAAGCGAGAACCAAGAAGTTCTGCTTTAGATCTTGACAATTTTAAATCTCTTATAAGATCACTTAATTCAGCTTGATTAATTAGATGTGGAGAGTTTTCTTGAACAGACGGCTCGACAGAATCACTAGAAATCGATTTGATTTCAACATCACTTTCATCGTCATTCGCTTGTAAATTTGAACTCAAACTATGGGGCAAACTGAATGTGGCAGATCCTTCGAATGTAAAATAGGCTTAGTAACAGACGCAACTTCGGCATACATAATATTCTGTTTATTTTTTGTATTATATCCCGCTGTCTTCGTAACACAAAAGTAATAGTCATTTTCATGGTTACTGGGTTCTCTCCATTGCATTGGTGAACCAAATGGAATATGTATGTTTTCTCCTGATGATCACTGGAGTAAAACGATTCTACAGCTTTCGCAAAACACATGCGGCACCCACTTTTTATCTTGGTTTGCCACAGAAAATCCTAAATAATGAAGATATGCACTTTTTAACGCATCTACAATGGGTCTTCGCTTTTTTGAAAATATAAACTGTCCACAAACGTAGCAAAAACTATCAGAACTGTGTCAACACTGTCTACTCAACATTTTTATTTAGTTTAAAACAAAATAGTTGCCGTTTGAAGCGAATGAATGAACATTAAACTGACGTCAACATTGTAGGGTACTTAAAAAAAATAAATTTTTGTAGAAAGAAATTGTGACGTGATAGAATATTTTTGCTGATACTTTTAGGTTTAAGGAAGGTAGTTTAACACATTTACATACATTTCTTTCGGGGTATATAAAATAAGTTGAAATTTGTAAAGTAGATAATTTTCATTGAGATTAGTTACAAACAAGTAGGTACTCCACCATGGTTCTCAATAAGCCCCAGCAGAGTTTGCATTTTAAAATATCATTTAAGGGATATAATATTTTATTTAGCACTTGTATCAATTTTAATTGTAAAATTATCTTTTAATTTAATTAAAAGTAGTTGGAATATAATGTACAACTTGATTCAAATATTTAAAAACTGTTAATTGTGAATAGAAGTAATTCAGAATAGAATCATTTGTATACTTTAATTTATTAAAAAGGTATCGATCTATCAATAACATGAGGTCTTACAATTTATTACTTTAATGATTTATTACGCTAGTTATATTTGCTACAAGCTAGATCATGAACATAACCACTGAATGTCTATAATAAATAGTTTCATTTATTACAAATCCTCAATTATTTATGCGACACGATTAGTTAATGCACACAAATACACACTTATAAATTAGTTACAGTACAGGTTAAAAGCAAATGTGTCATCTGGGATTACAACACTAAAACTGAATGAAAAAATGTCTATGGTATCAAATGTTGATGGATAATCGGGCAACTAGTTTTATTGTGACAGTCAGCTGTTTATAGTTTTTAAGGTGGGACATTACATACTTTACAGCTACAGTGAAATTATTGCACGCTACTAGTGGCGGCGCTAGGCGTCGGCGACGTCGGCCACCGCCGACGGCCTCGCGCCTTAGGGGGCCTCGCAGAAAAACTAGTTACCTATTTATTTTCGTTTTGCCAATCATCTTGGCTTAGGTTGCCGACCCCGAACAATTCGGGAAAAAAGCTAAGCAGATGATAATGAATTTTATTATTTAACACGTGCCCGATGGAAGTGAGTACCTAGTAGGTACTTTACGGCTATTCAGAATCGTTTGTCTGGCAACACTATGAAATTAAAGTTTCGCCCTAATCAGCGTTCTCACACACACTACCCGACACGATATCTGTATTGGGTGAAAATGTTTGTAAGTAATGTGTATGGCATTTATCATTTATTTATTTATTGAATTCATGGGTGTAAGTAAACCCATGAATGCAATAAATAAATCAGTTATACGTGCAAAAGATCTTAATTTAGCACACATACAAACATAATGTGTGTGTGCTCTTCATTATGAGCGTCCGATACCGATATCGCATTATTGGGTAGTGTGAAAACGCTCAATTTCGCGCACGGCGCACGAGACTCTGGACGGGGAATCCCCGTGTTGTTTCGTTTATTTATCTATATTTCATTTTTCTGTGAGAGTAATTTTCTTCATACGTCAACCCGCAGACTCGCAAGTGCGAAGTTTCTTTTTATTGTATTGTAAAGTCAACACCCCGACGTTCTAGTGCACAGTTCTAGTGGATGAAAGTTTTACGTTATTTGTTATTAATTTCATACCTAATGGTAAGGTAAGTCAACATCAACTTTTTAACGACTTTAACGAAATTATTTCGTCAAAATCAATAGTTACCTATATCTTTTATAAGTCGTAAATAGTCGTAATATTAACCAAGAAATAGGTTTGATTTTATATTTACCTAGGTAAGTAAAGTACCTACCTACTTACTTATTGAAATATAGGTCATCTATTTCTCCATAGAAACGGAAATAGAAAAGTGAATAGGTACCTACCTACTTATCTTTAAACCTGCGCTAGTGTTTTTTCTCGAGATAATAAAAATATTTCGCCTCTCGATCAATGCCTTCGAGTATGTTTTGTATGCGTCAAAATTCCACATGGCATGGCAGGCCACATCGCTCGTAGAGCAGTTAACCGATGGGGAATAAATAAAGGTTCTCGAGTCGCGGCCGCGTACCGGTAAACGAAGCGTCGGTAGGCCGCCACTTGGTGTAGTCAAACACGGTAAAATAATAGATAAGGATAACGAGAGATCGATTAGGGAATCCCAAAAGTATTGGTATAATTTGTTTGAAAGATTGATAGATATAATAAACTACTTGGCCTCACACAATTTGGCATTTAGAGCTCATCGAAAATCCTTGAAATTGAACGATAGTAAAAACTCTGGCAATTTTCTAGACTTAGTTAAGTTGTTATCTAAATATCATCCGACACTACGGGAGCATATGCAACGTATTAATGAAAAGCAACTTAATCAACATTATCTGAGCCACGACATCCAAAACGAATTAATTACATTAATGTCTAAATTAGTTATTAACGAAATTATACACAGGGTTAAACAAGCAAAATACTACGCCATCTTGCTCGATTGTACCAGGGACGTAAGTCGTGTTGAACAAATATCAATAATATTAAGATTTTGCAATTTGTCAACTGGCTATAGAGGAACATTTTATTGGGTTTACTGACGTCGCAGAAACAACAGGAGAGTATTTAACAAAATCAATATTACAAGAACTGGAAAGAAATGATCTAGATATCCAAAACTGTCGAGGACAGGGATATGATAACGGCGCCAATACGGTCGGAATTAACAAAGGTGTCAGAACAAGAATACTCAATATAAATCCAAGAGCATTCTTCACACCATGCGGATGCCACAGTTGGAATTTACTTTCGATAGATGCAGCTAACTCTTCAACGACAGCCAGAACATTTTTCGGCTTTATCAATAAAATCTATGTGCTGTTTTTAAAGTCAAGCAAGCGTTGGGAGACAGTAAAAATTAAATTAAAATTGACATTACAACCTCTGTCTGAAACGAGATGCGAGAGTAGAATCGGACCAGTAAAAGCAATATGTTTACAATTTGATGATGTCATCGAAAGCGTGAATGAACTGAAAAATAAAACTGATGATTCCGAAACTCTAAGCGACAGTGAAGCAGTCCTGAACGAAATGTTAACTTTTGAGTTTATTGTTGCAATACACGTGTGGTATGAGGTTTAGCTACGTGTAAACGATATAAGTAAACTATGGCAATCGGTTCAAGTCAACTCGAAAGTCGCTATTGATACTTTACGTTCATTTTGTAGCTGGATTCAAGAATTCCGTAATACAGGATTTGAAAAAAGCGTAACAGAAGCTAGATTGTTTGTGGAGAAAAGTACTTATAAAATTCAGTCTCAATTTAAGGAAAAAAGAATAGCCAGGAAAAAACGAATGTTTAGTTACGAACATACTGATGAACCAGTTGAATCTCCTGAAATGCAGTTAAGAGTTAATTATTTTAACACAATGGTAGATGCTATAATGGTCGACACCGAATGTCGATTTACAGCGCTCAATGAATATTTTGAGCAATTTGGTTTTATTTATGATGTCAATTATTTGAAATCTATGCCAAAAGAGGATCTTCTCAAACATTGTAATGATTTAGGTACAATACCTCGGGAAGGCGAAAACAGTGACACATAGCCTTTCGAAATATATGAAGAACTTCAGATTTTAAAAATTAATTCACTAGACTCTATCGACGACGCGAAACAACTCATCCAATACATTTTAGAAAATAATTTAGAAGAAATATATCCACATGTTTATATTACAATTAGAATCATGCTCACAGTTCCGGTCAGCACAGCTTCCGCTGAGAGAAGCTTCTCAAAGTTGAAATTGATAAAAACCTATTTGAGAAGCACGATGAGCCAAGACAGACTATCCGCGTTATCAGTTCTGTCAATCGAAGCTGAAATAGCGGCTAGGCTTAACTACGACACAATCCTGAAAAAATTCAGTGAGGCTAAAAGCCGAAAAGTTCGACTATTTTAATTTCTATGTGTGTTATTATTTTTTGTCATCATTTTATGAACAATAAAACTCGTTGTACTCATAAATTATTTTATAATCTGGCTCACTTAATTTAACGGTTTTTTTCACTGCGAAGTAAAGAGGCCTCGCGACCTTGATGTCGCCGACGTACACATTTGGTCTAGCGCCGCCACTGTTCGTAATGTAACTTCCTTAACTATCTACCTACCTACTAATGTGTTTTTTGCTGCATGCATTTGTATATATGTGTATTACCTACCTACCTATCTAGTAATACCTCAGTTGCTTTATGCGTATGTTTTACGTACGTCCAAAATGAACTAATTCTGTGTTTAAAAGAAGACACATCATTTGATAAAAATCAATTTTCTTCTGAAACATTGTTTGTTCACCTCGTCAATAAATATAGAATTTCTCCTCAATGTGTATTTAGTCGTCATTCATCTAAAAAAATTAATTGTTTTAATTCATTTATCTACACTAAAATAAATAGTAACAATGATTAAATTTTCTTCGATAAAAATCGATTGAATCAATATATAATTTATGTGAAGTAAGTTTGTGAAAACCCAGTAGGGGTTAACTTTTTTGTGACTGAAGTTGTTTGATGGGTTTTCTCAAATATATACAAATTTGGACTTCGATATTTTGACTGAAAACTGAAAAATTTTGTTTTTATATACTGAAATGTTAAATAAATAAAATATCGATTTCAAATTGCCATCATCACAACTGACATTCGTCTGCCGCTAGACATTCGCCGCTCAGAATGGAGGCAATAACATTTTTATAAGAACCATTCAAATATTCACATTATTTCTTGTTTATACATTTTCCAACTAAGATGCGAATCAGAAGAAAGATGCGAATAAAGATGCGAAAAAGATGCGAATCAAAACAAACAAATAAAAGTTTCCAAGTAGATGGAGTCTAAATTGATACGCAGAAAATATTTTCAAAAAAATATAACGTATCCTACATGCATACAAACATTTTAATAATTTTATTTCGTGAATCGAGTAGATCTCCTAAATTGCAATTAAGTATCTTTTTATATTTTTAAGCCTTGTTTGTGAAGTATTAAATTCAATGGTGGCGTGCAAAGTTTTGTTTCCAAACCTTCAAATTTTCATCTGTGATTTTGAAGAAGGTAAAAACAATACTAAATACAAACATTTAATAACTTTTATTTAAAACTACTTTGGCTGGAATATGTTTACAACTTTACGATTTACTGAATTTCTGTTTGACGCATGTTTGAATTAAGATGTATTCCTTGATTTTTTCTTTCCATAATAACTTAAATTTTTACTAAAATATCGTCATTTCAAGTTATTTGATCAGAGCTAACTAGAAAAGATTCAATGTAGGCCAGATTCTGTATAATTAGTTTACCACAACAACTAAATAATATATATAGACATATTCTTAGAATTTTGAAGTATTAATTTCACACATATGACATGTGTACTATTGTGTACCTTCTTTAAACATAAACCAATTTTTATAATTTATCTCATCAGTACCTATAAAATTCTGACTACAATTTACTATTAATCGAAGTCAGAAATTAATAAATCGTATAACAACAATTATGTACAAAATAAATTGAAATTGATAACTTGGTACATGCCCGTATTTATAAACGTCGTACATGATTGTTTCCCATCTTCATGTTTTCATTGCAACGAGTAATGAAATATTTTTTCATCCATGATGTGTGGACAAAAAAAATAAAACTTTTTTGTTTTGTCTATTTTCTTCCATAATGCCTTACATTATATTAAATATTGTTTATTTTAATTAATTCATTTAACTTGATTAACTTGATTCTATATAATTAGTACAGCCCAGATTAAAATAATAAAATAATAGATACACAAATTCTTTGATTTCTAAAAATCAATTTATTTATACAAACATATAAATATAAAGAAATTTTAAACGTAAGTATGTGATATTTTATGTACTATAAAACAATATTATAAAACACGAAAACTCCGTTTTTTTTCCAAATGACTTTGTGATGTGCATTTATGATGCACAAAATCAATTTAAACAACTTTGCACTTGGTAAAATTCTATTATTTAAGGAAAAAAATAGTTTCATAGATATTTCGCCCTTTTGTTCAAAAAAGAGACCTGAGCATGCATGAACTTCATAAAAAATGGACATAACATTCTAACATACCATTTCCTCATGTCGGACACAACGTCGTTTAAAATGTTAAACGAGGGCAAATAATAACGAGGCTTAAATTTCCATATATGCAAGCCAAGTCGAAGACAGTTACACAAAACACGAGGAGTGAAGGTGCAAAAGCAGAAAAGTCAATTGTGTCGTCACAAAATTGATATGGCGTTTAGAACTCATAAGTTATATTTTTAAAAATGACTGTGGTTTATTCAAACACTACCGATATATCATTTAGTATTAGAAAAATTTTGAATATATTTGGCGTTAATTTTGTAGAAATTCATTATTCACAATTAAATGAAAATAGTGTTTAGCCCACCTGAAGATGTTGTAATACAACGAAACCTAGGGAAAAGAACTTAAAGCAAGTAGAAATAATACTACATCACGTAGTTTCATTTAATTGTGGATTAGAAAAATTATTAACTTTATATATAAAATTCAATCACGAGAAAATATTGTTAAGCCTCCAGGTATTTAATTTTTTTTTTCAAATGTACTGTCGGAAGGTTTGCTTTTTATATTCACAGAATATTGAAAATCGAAATCTCTCTGCTTATCTGGCATTGTTACCGTAACTAATTTACAGAGTTTTGTTTTAAGGTGAAATTTAAGTCAAAAAATATTTATTCAACGTGACTTAAAAATTGATTTATAATTAATACAAAAATCGACCAGTCGTGTGTTGACGTGAGTTAATAAAAATAATTTGATCTGAAAGTTCTAATCAAATGCCCAGTGTTTAGTATTGTTTCGATTGCAAAATTAGACGAACGTATACACTGTTTATTTTATTTTGAATCCTAATATTTTGCAAATGCAGTTGTAACATGGCTCACAGAACCTTAGTTTCATTTTGAGAGACCTATCTAGGGGTACTTCACTTTATTTCATTAGGACCTATTTATCGAATCAATATGGTATAAGAAAACATAAATGCTTAAAAACAACTCTGTTTGTCGCGGACTACTGGAGAAACCAAGTACACAACACGCTTTGTCTTCTACCATCGAAGAAGGATGTGAATGAGGCCATGTGTCCAGTTAGCCTGCAACGGTCGGTTCTATAAAATGAATGTGTAGAATCTTTAATTTAGATAATTTTGGGATCTATAATATCTCCAAGCAACATAAAAAAAATTTAAAAACCAATTTTAATGATCTTTCTTCATATGCATTTCCAACACGCGCGCTTTCACATATACTTTAAAATACAAAAAATAATCGTATTCAAAAACACAAAAAATAAAAATTCCGCTAAACGGATTTTTTCGAAGTTTTGATTTTTCTACACTCAAAATTTCAGAACTTAAATTGTAAAGGACACAAACGTCCTCTTGTAAACCAGAACACAGCATAGAAGTTACAGCGGTGCAATCCCTCTTTTGCTCATATGATTATCATACTGAACAATGTATATATATATATATATATATATATATATATATATATATATATATATATATATATATATATATATAATTGAAAATAATATTCATTGTTATTTGTCATCTTTTTCGTACACACGATAGACATTCAATATATTTGGAAAATTTTGTGTCAGGAATCTGGAATAGAGTGGACATTCAAAGAACTTTTCTTAAGCTTGCGTTTTTCAGTATGTCTGCGGATTTATATGTGTACCCGTTTACTTAAATATCAGCAACAACTATTCAATTAACGTGAATATAATTTTCCCTATTACAACGCTTAAGGTTCAGATAAGAATCTGGGGTAACTTTATCCTGTTAATGTTCTAATACAGTATTAATAAAAGCAATTTGAAATAAATTATGTAGTTTACGGTGTAAGAATCGAAGGGATTAAAAATTAATGATTACATTTTATCAAAACCAGACATTGTTATTTTTAACTCGGTCAATGATCAGTTTTTAGATACAAACATAACTAACGACCCGCGGAGAGCTACACACGTATAATACCTGTAATAATATATTTGATATTAATATTGACCTCGAGAATAAAGCTGCGTACACGGTGTAGACTAGTAATATATCATTGCTGAGTTTTTGTATCATAATTTAACTTGTTGGTAATTCTTACCATAAATAACATATATATACATATATTCATAATTATATGTATATATATATATGTATATATATATATATATATATATATATATATATATATATATATATATATATATATATATATATATTTTGAATTCCATGAACATTTAATTAGGGAAATTATTTTAAAAGCCGATATCCCCTTAATTAGTGTATCTTTGAAAAATTCACTTAAAAGTTGAGGGGTGAGCGCAAATTTCAATGTCGGCTCATATCATCCGGACAAGGTGTCGTAACTATGATGTCATCAATCATAACGAAGTAAATTTCATTATATTTCATTACTTATTTGAAGAACCATTTTAATAATCGCTCATTTTTTACGATTTTATGCCACATTTTGTATTAAAAAAAGTTCAATGTTTCCAGTTACCACCTTGTCATTTTATTCAACTACTATAAGATTCAGAGGCTTAAAAATACTGCGCACGTTTAGAAAAAATGGAGATCTAGGATAATCGCTTCAGCTTTTCTATAATCTTCCAGGTATTATTTTTGGCTCAGTGATTCGGGAAATAAGTGGGAAATGCACTATTTTTCCCAATATTTTGGAATATATTTTTAAATAAGCAATTTGAATTTATTTACTATCTCTTTAATTTTCAAGACTTTGAACCACAAATCATTATAATAATGCAGTAAGCATTATTTACTGGTATTGCGACGTCGAACGTGTGCTTTTTAATACCTCGCTTAACGATATTTTGAAAAGAATCGAACATTGCAAGTCAATCAAATTAAGACTTTCGTTTAGAGTGTTCGTTTAACATGGATATGAACCATAATTTTGATATACTTATATTTCAGCTATTAGTAGAATTTAGGGATTATGAATTAAAAATTGAAAATTTAATAAGCTCTTTGGGTAATATTTATCCTAGAATATAAATGGAATATTGCAGTGCAGGAAGTCCGCACAGCAATTGCTAAAGCTATTGTCGAACCGGAGAGTTCATAGTACTCTCACAAACTGCAGTGTATTGTTGACATTGATTTGACTGATAAATTGACATTCCATTCCTTTATCAGAATTATAAACTCACTAGTTTATAATTCTGATTATCATTGCAGAGTTCAAGATCGCTCGCCTCTTCGTTCTCAATGCATCGCTCTTTCTCAGCTTCCTGACTATGGTTACGAACAATCTTATTTTAATATTTCAATTTTATTTCATGAAAAGTAAAACTTTGTAAAGAAAAAACAATTTTCACTATCTCTAATAAGATTATTAAGATCAATATAGCATTTTGTGGAGTTAAATGAATAGTTTGACTTTATATGGGACCCTTACATATGCAGTTGTCGATTTTCGTATTCATTAGTTCATGTGTATTATTGTTCGGTTTGGCGATGAAATACAACTTTAAATACAAGGTACCTTCAGCAAATAAGTTCCGACCTTATAATAAGGTCCAGAAGACAGAAATCACATATAAAATTATTAAGTTTGTCTAATACTTTCCACTCAAATAGAAAGGGACAACACAAACCACTTCATCTTCGTTGCCTGTTGCGGCAACTGTGTTTTATATTATTATTTTGATAAACGATCGTTATTTTACTTAATGTATTATATTTTTTGTGCTTCTTATTTATTTTTAATATTATTCAAAACTTCTTGAAGAAACCAGATATATTTTATTGCAATATAAAAATTCGTTTCGTAAAATAAATATTGTACATGATAGGATCTTAGTACTTATAAGGCCCAGTAAATTTAAGTTTTACGTTGCAAAATTTAAATAAAAATTTAAATTCTTAATTTAAATTTTCATTGGATTCAAATTTCGTCAATCAGCAAATTCCGTCGACCAATAACAATAAAGAAATGCAACATAACGAAAATCCTGTCGAGCATGAGTGAACTCGAATTATGAGGATTTCTTATTCTTATAGGTCCTTACATATATTTAAGAGTACATAGTATTTCTATTGAACTATATGTAAATATTAATTTTATTACAACGTAAATATATTGCCTGCTGTACCTGTCACAGGCGTAAAGCAAGGAGCATGTTGATATCTAGAATCAACGCTGTAATTTTCCGTAACCCTCTTGCCTCTCTAAAATTTCCATGTGAATATTTTTGAGCTATAGTTATTGAGGTATACGTGAGTTCATAAGATTGATTACAATGCCAAATTTTAAGTTTCAACATCAAGTGGATTTCCGAGCAAATAGGCTGCGATAGACAGATAAATGAGTGACCTTAAAGGGTTCCCGTTTTTCCTTTTGAAATCTGTTTGGGACCCTAGAAAACCTTTGGGACCCTAGAAACATTATTACATTACTGTATTTTGTTTCTCAAATGAAGGAATTTTAATTAATTGAAGTGTTGATATTTATTTCATTTCTACTATAGATGTAAGTATTGCATTGTCTTTTTTTCTAAAAATGTTGAATCGAGTTGACGAGTCCAAGTAAGCTACGATAGTTAAATAAGGTTTAAGAAAAGGTTTTTTAAACACATTTGAATGATGGAGTTATTTAAAAAAAATGTACTTTTGTTCAAGTTTAATATAGGTTTTATGAATTAAAAATGTTAATTTTGAAAATACATGTGGGCTTTATTTAATATTAACATAATATTTTAATTCACTTTCAAGCAAATTTTATTTTGTGTCCCTGAATAAACAATTTGGTTCCATATTTTTATGTAACTGCTACTCTTGTTTTTATGTGTCGCATCCACTGTTCTTATGCAGTTGAATTGAAAATAGGAATACGTACATACTAATGCAGAGTTAATAACAATTGAACAAACACCTTTTTCCTCTTCTTTCAGAGTAGTCGAGGGAAGGTGTTCCTGAAGTTTTATTTTTTCTAACCAAATCAAACGAACACTAAGTGTCTTATGGAAAATAATTGTTGGCACATATTTAGTTCATTTTTATTTTCATTTTAAATTGCATAATTTTTAAACATTAGCAAAACGATGCGCAAAAATTACGTCACCGGCCCTCGCTCTTCTGTTCATCTGAGAAATAAGAGTGGATCAAGTGCAATAATGGCTTTTGGGTCGCAAAATCAAGTTCTTAATTATTAATTCTTAATATAAAATCTTAATAATCTAATGACGAAAAAAGCAGCTAATATATATTTACACACACACACACACACACATATATATATATATTTTTTTTTTTATGTCGATTCATGTTTATGGGCTGAAAAGCAGGATGTTGGAAAAAGGGCTATTTTAAAAAACTTTCACTAAAATTTCAGTAAAAAGAAACTTTCACTAGTAATTTTTTTCGGAAATTTACACAAACTCTGTAAAATAACCTCCAAAATATTATGTGAAATAAGTTAAAGGGAATATGGGAATTTGTTTATAATTACGAAATGATAAAATGGTACACTAAACTACTAGTACTGTAAACTTAACAGCGAATTTAAACACCTTCTTTGGACAAATTTAGCGAAAAAAATCTGGCTGAGAAAGGTAATAAAAGCTATCAGTTGTTTATGGATCAAAATAAAGTTGGATGATAGTGATTATTTCAACCAATTTTATAAATTTTACAAAATTTATGGCAAATAGTCTAAATAATATAGATACTTTAAACTATTAATAGAGGCAGAATGTAATTTTGTGATTCCAGCCCATTAAAAGCATGCATACTGCACAAACCTTCAACAAGTACATCTTCAATTAATAAAAGAATGAGCAAGCGCCATAGGAACTCTTTGGGTTCACTGATTTAATTTTCATATCCATAAATCACATGCAGGTTTACTTTTTTAATGGTAGCAAATAATGAAATAATAATTTACTAAGAAAATTACGTGTTTTTGAAAACGGTGACGTATTTAAAAATATGAGTACATAGGCTCTGACATTCCATTCAACAAAATTTTATAAATAAATTTCAGTCAATTTATTAAAAATCATATAAATTCTAGACAAAATGAGTACTACACAGCTGAAAACCTAAAGCTATGAGATGTTTAGACAGTAAAGTACAGCATTAGATAGATAACCCGTACATTGATTCACCTCTCAATCATGCTGGATTACAGATAAGTGTGAAGCCGTCAAGTTCTTATATTCCAATTGGCAAGCGGTTGCGAGAGGTCGGTGTTAGATTCCCTAGGATGATGACAAACATGGAAGATTCTTGTATTTTGCCTAGCGAGCGTTTGTTGCTAGATTCTCTGCCGCGAGCCTTAGAAAGTACGAAGTTCTTATACAGTATATATCGTCACCAAATAGCACCACTTTAACCTGTTATGCAATTAATCATGTGTAATCTGGCAAAATGTAATATTTTTTAAAATCAGTCACCTCCTTTATAAAATAATTAACATTTAAATTTTGTATTAAATCATATTATATATAAATTAGCACAGGTGCACAGGTGCATAAAACGCCAATTGTCACTTTGGTAATGTGTAACGTATTATCAATTATCAAATGTCAGACGAATTGTATTGTTCTAACACGGAGACTGTCCGGCACCGAGAGAAATCCCGAATTCCTGAAGGTCCAGCTTAAATATAATATGATATCCTCAAGTTTCATAATTCTTCAGTGAGTTATTTTTATCTAAATCTTAGAAGTGCATAGACATTTTATTTTTTTATAATTTTTATTAAAACAAGTTACACAATTAACGATTAACTTGTTTCTAAATTAATACATTAAGAACTGTCTGAAATAAGATTTTTCCACTGAATCTCAATGGTTTTCTTTTTTTGAGTCATCTAATAATGTTTTGCACATTTAAGAGTTTGGACATGTCTAGAATAATGTGATTTTGATGTCTGTTTTGGTGAGAACTATTGCTAGTCTATCTACTAATAATATCATCTACCATCTCAATCTCAAGATCATGATTAAGGTCACAGTTACAGATGTACCAAGGTGTATTAACTACTCACTTAAGCACTTTCATTATGGAATCTTTGTATCACTTAGACTTATTAAGGCAGACCCATAGCTATATTCCATAACTCCAAACTGGGTGTAGAACTTGCTTATAATAAATAAACTTGTTGTATGTTGAAAGCTCATAGAAACCAATACATTTTTCTGAACTTGATGTTGAGTTTGTCACGTTTCTTCTTAATATGTTCTTTCCGGAGCTTAACTTCAACAGTTATACGAAGATATTTAGCAGTGTTGGCATATAGTAATTAAGTGCCATTAAAAAAGATGGGTTATTATGCTATCTTTTTTTAATTTAATGCACCATTTTTTAATCCAGATGGCTACTTTGTTGAAAGCAGTTTGCAATTCTAGTTCAATCTCCCACAGTTTCTCCCACTACTATTATTGCCATATCATCTGCAAAAGTGGCTGTTGTACTATATAATGTTATTGGAACATCATTAATGTACAGCAAATACAAAACCGGGCCTAGAACACTGCCCTCAGAGATCCTGGGAGTTAATTTAACCAAAACTTTTCTTTGAAATCTTTTAAGTTGCATAGACAATGTATATTTTTTTAGTTCCTAATCTACACATACAAATCTATACATTGCTTATTGTTTATACTTTCATTTTATTTGGTAATTCAATTACACTTGTTAAATATTAGTCCTCTATAATCATGCTCGCTCAGAGAATAAAGGGTAACAGTCTTATTAATACTTATTGTATCGTAATATTGTGAGCAACACGCTGCTTGTTGCGACGTAATTCCTTATATTTGTTATTACTCAAGTATGCGAGAACTTCATACGAGAGCTCGATTCTGAGTAAGCACTTCAAATGTCTAAACCTGGATTTACAATGAACCCAAAAGAAAACTATTTAAACATATTAACAAAATTTATCAGTAAATACAATGAAAACCGCAATAAGTTAAATGCATTTCTAAAGAATTATCAAAACGCAGCAAATCTCATGTCACCAGTGTAAGATAATGTATTACTAAAATATATTTTATATTTAGCCAACCAGATGGTCGAGCAGATAGAGCTTGCGCAATAAAGAAATTAAAATGAAGTTTTAATGTAAGCCAAGCCAAGCAAGTATCCACAAATTTGCCGATATTCTAAACCAGCTGATCATAATAATGATGACAGCTCTAAAAGAGAATATTACAATAGATGCTTCGGAGATCTAAGTAATTCGAATCACTTCGAATCACTATATGATAATCCCAATAATAAAACAATAATTTCCGAACAGCACAATATTCATAATCTCAAGTATATTGAATCTAAGCAGGATAGGTGTTGACAAAATTAAAAATAATAAACCTTATTTAAACTTGTAAAATGGGAAACATATATTATCAAGCTGCTGCTAAACCTATCTATTTAAATAATTTTGCCTCAATGTCACAAACAAACAAACAGGGTAACCAGCCCCAAATTCATAGTAATAATAATCACTTTGAAAATGGAACTTTTGTTAGAAAAAGATTCAAATAGCGATTCGATACTATACAATGTAAATAGAAATCTTAAGCAAGATACCTCTCTCATATTGTCATACCAACTTCCATCTCTTCCAAACCCCTGTCCTTTTTAGTGGATACAGGAGCCTTAATAAGCTTAATAAAAAAATACCGCCAGTTATGTCAATCCAATAAAACCTTGCAGAAAAAGAACCAAGCACCAATGCAAATCATAACAACTTCAACCTGTCCACTTGACCACCTTATTCTGAACATAGTAGGCCTATTAACCGAATCTGGAATACACAAACTAACATTTATTTTGACAAAGATGGCTTGACTAAATACTCCATCGCTTACCTGATTTCCAATGCCACAGCTGAAGCAAGCCGTGAATGCCTAATCCATTTCATTTTCATTTTTGATATTCTGAAAACTATTCGGACTGATAAAAGTACAAATTTCACCATAGTCCATTTCGAATTGACTCGTAAATTTCTAAAAATCAAACCACATATGCCCGTCGCTTACCATCCCCAAATACAAACCACTCAATTCAGTCAAGTCCTATGTAAACGATAACTAAATTGATTGGTACAAATATGTGTACATCACTACGCTAGCATACATTAGCAACACACACAGTACAACTCAATTTACTTCACACGAACTTCTTTTCGGTCATAAGCCTTTCATCCTAAACTCTATTTACGAATTACTTTCTAACACTACTTACCCTGAATATGCAAAAATGTTACATCACCGTCTCAAGGTATCTTGCAAAAAAGCACGAAAAAGTATACAACTTTTTCGTATTAAAAAAATTCAAAGAATAATACAACCAACACTCTTCGACACATAAAAACAAAGTTGGTGACTTTGTTTATTTAAAAATCAATTTAGACTAAGAAAGGTACTGTCTGCTATTTTATAGGCCCCATAATATAGTAAAAGTCCACGGTAACAACACCCTAACCCTATTAATCAATCGTTGCCATATAATATATGTGGCAGGTTTACCACATATCATTTTTATTAGGTAAATGGTGGCACCATTAACAATTGGGACTAATTTAGAAATTAATAAATAGATAAAAATATGTTAAAATGTTCAGTCATTTTAGATTGTCTTTTCATTTCAGAACAATGTTAATATATAACATACTTTCCTGAGCTTCTAATAATCAAGGGTTTGTCAAACATTTAACCAAGAACCAAGCCAATCGGTACTAATAAATTAATTCATGATCACTTCCATATTTTTACCTCCGTAAATATCCAATTCACTTATTCCCATATAGCAAGCATAAAAAGTATTTTTGGTACAATATGATTTCTGTCACAACAAAATTGACAATGTAGAATGTCATAATATGATTGAGCCACTTGATTCAATTTTCGAAATGTAATTAAAGGTTATGATTCCATTTCGCATTTAATTTCCACAACCTCTAAGGAATCAACTTGGTTCTCCGATATAGGTACATTGTAAACTCTACTATTTTTCTAAAGTTAAACCTTCTGCGCTCCTCACTAATTAACATGTAACATTTTCAAATTTGATACATTAATCAAATTTGAAAATATTACCTGTTAATTTAGATAATCCCGCAAAATTTAAATCATTAACTGCTAAAGAACTTAAAAATCTTGATGAATTTTATGTCCAAAATAATTTTAGCAATCTAGTAAGATTTCCTCTAATAAGTATTTTGGGGATATTACATATAACTTTCATTCTGTACTATTTTGCAAGATTGATGACTGTCTCAGCCGTTTCTGACTTTCAAAGAATACCCCTATTAAGGATACTGAACATGATTTCACTCCCAATGAGGAGCCTGTATTACATCCACGACTTGGAGTATATTTCTATGAAAACTTAACAATTATGCGTAAATTTCCTCTTAGTTTTAAGGCTGTTATACTCCATGCCAGTATAGAGATATGCTTAACAAAGTGCTCTATCATCTCAGTACCCCACGCACATCTTGCACTAAAAACAACATATTCGTTAATTCCACTCACTCGAGAACATATTACAAAAATTTAATAAAAACCACTGTTACACATTATGCATACTGCCATTTTAAAACCATAACTGACAATGATTATCTCTTCAAAAACATTTAAACCACAGAACATAGAGTACAGAACGGACACCACGCATACTAACCCATACCAAATAAGTGGTTGAAATTTAGTATCGACAACAGGAGGCCAACTCACCATCTCACCCTTCGATTATTACCAATACCAAGGTAGATGGCGCTATCTACTAACAAAAGTAAGACCGTCTGTCTCATATTCGGATCTATCATATTGTTTCTATCTCTTAATGTTGACATAATTTTGTTAACCTTAAAAACATGAAATTGTTTCTAAAGAGTTTTCAATTTATTTAGTACATTGGACTTGCAGGTGGAATGTCATAACTATAATCTTATTTATATTTCAACTGAGTTTTCACACTGCTTGAGTAAGCATAAACTATGTCAACCACCATGAACTATTTTTTCTCAACAAAATTTTGTATTATCACAGGACTTCTACCAAACTCTCGCTGTAAGGAACTAATGCTTATATGTGTGCTTGCACACAATCTGTTGTGGATATTTCTTAGCACTGAATATATGGGCAGGGTCCATCTAGTATTATTTATATCTTTGGTTAAATCTAAGTTTATTACCTGCTAAGAATGAGGAAGAGGAGGGGAATTAAATTTTCAAAATTAAATTTGCACATTGTATATATTCGGAAACAGAGGTGTGAAAGGAAATCAGAGCAATTATTTTTAGAAGAGTACCCTCTATATTTGTATTACAGTCTCGTTGTTTTTTGCTTGCCTGTTTGCTTGAGCAACAAACAAAATGATCAAACTAATATGAGTGGATGTTTCACTGAAACAATGATGTTTCACTGAAAGAATCGAGCAGGAGGTGCTTTGAAATAACTATGGCTAGTATCATAATTTAATTTCAGTTACGAGTAAAATGAAATATCAAATGAAGATCAACATTTATTAATTACAGTGAGGTTTGTAAGGTGCATTACAGAAACATATATAGTACAAGTGTAATCAGTGTGTTGAGTATAATCAGCCAAATAAAAATTATTTAGAACTTAAAAAACAAACACCTTTAATCAAGCAGATTTCACATAAAATGTTTTAACACTAACTTCATCTAAAATATTACCCAGCCTAGATGTCCAAAAATCCTTACTACTAGCTACTTGCCAGATTTTGAGTTTCTAACTTGACTGGAAGTAGCCCACAGATTTTTCGTTTTCGAGGACCTTAGGCTCTGAAGAGTTAAAAAGTTAAGTTAAGAAGTTATATTTCTGAAATTTTATTTTATTGAATAAAATTTCTCACCTACCCATTAAGTTGGTGTTTCTCACCTACCCACATAAACAGAAACTCTTTTTTAATTTAATATGGTGTTTTTCACCTACCCACATAAACAGAAATGTTTAATCAAATAAGACTTGAATTAAAGAGGTGTTAAAAGTGGCTCTAAACATTTCATGTAAATGTCACACGGTGCGCACGTAGCCATCGAGAAATTGCCTGTGCACAACAACTCCTTTTAATTTAATTCAAAACTAAACGGTATCATATTTTGTAAATGAGAAAAAAATTCACAAAGAACTCTAAAGAAAAGCTGTAGACATTCCTTTAATAAGCTATGTCTACTGCAAAATAGCACATCATGTCATTATTTAGTAGCAATATTGTATGATAATTTGATGGGCATTAAAATATAATTATTTTTAATACAAGGAAATGTAAATCTGCATCTGTGCAAAGTGAAAAAAATGTATCATTTAAAGAAATTGTGAACTGCAAAATATTTAGCTATTTATAGTTCAATATAATTTGTTAATTTTTACAGGTCGGTACATCAAAATACAATAAATATTCTTATCCAACTGTTTAGTTTGACAGATGCAATTTTATTAAATTATCATAAATTTAAAATTATTTTTATTACTATTTTTTAAGTGATAGAAATTTCTCATCGAAAACATGATTAGACATTAATTTTTTTAAGGATTCCATTCCTAAAGAGTTAAGTCTGTCTGTCTGTGTGTTGGTCTGTACACACCTGGTTCACACCTGGTTTTCACAGATTTGAAATTTGGCATGTCGTTTGTTTGAAGTCGTTTGCCTGCGTCTATTGTGAAAGTATTTAAGAATTATTTATATTTTTATTAAAAATGGGACTGAAATAAGGAGGTTTGAAATTCAAGTGGCATAACAGGATCATGTCTTTCTTTATAAATTTCAAAAGAATATTTTTTAAATTTTTAGCCACTGTCGTATAATAAAAATTTAGAAAATGTACATCGGGTGATGGTACATTTTCTAAATTTTTCCCTGCCTATTTTCAAAATTTGTGAGCTGAGAAGACCTCAAATAATTCTAATTAATAGAAAGGTTCTTAGGGGTCATCCATAAAATATGTCATTTTCGGCCCCTTCCCTCACCCATGTCACACGTTTTTGTAGACATCCTAACTGTAATTATCTTGCAATACAACAAACCCTACCCTGAATTTTTTAAGTTATAAAATGCACAAATATTTTAGCTAAATAAATATTTATAACATTTAAAAGTGAAAATTTTAGTTGTCAGTTACTGATATAAATATTGTAACTGTGTATTATTTAAAAGAAAATAAGTCTACAAAATTAAAACATATTTTTTTATTCTTTGATGATTACTGCACTATTTATTATAAAGTCATCATCGTTAATTAAATCATCATTTTATAAGTTAATTTTTGTATTTGACTAAAAGTATTACATTCTTAAGCACATGATTAAACCTGATAAGGCTAAAACTTTGTTCAATCCTTGTTCTGAGCATTTGGAAATATTCATAACACTTAGAAATAAATGATCACAAACGTCTAAAAACTCTAAAAACATTTAATTTCCACTTCCCTTAAAAAGTGTTCTGCCATTATTTGGAAATTTTCTGAAAATCTGCACGTGGCCAAGTTGCGTGAGAACTTGTATTGCCAGTTGGATAGATACTTACTCAAAACTTTTTTTGTCACTCCCCCCATAATACTTGATCCAACCAGAAAGTTAGACACTTGAATAGGGTTTTCTCTTATCCTCAAGAGACCACAAGTCACCGATCCTCACTGTCTAAAACTTGTGATAGTGAAGTCAAAATGAATGATCTACTCATTAATTCTAAATCTTCTGACAGGGATGGCATTAACAATGATGCTCTTAATAAATTAATAAAATAAATTAACCAAAGTTATGAAATTTAATTACAAAAAATAAGTATATCCTGAAAATTAAAAGTTTAGATGGAATTGTAGTATATATAAACTAATAAAAAAACTCAAAAAACATTGGAGCATAATTAAGTTTTTTTTATGATAATAATGAATCTATGGAGAACAATGTTTATTATACATTACGTGTCTTTAATTATATATTAATGAAAATACAAACATAATGTTGTTGACTTGGTGGTCACATTGTTTACAGCTCGGGAGTGATTGTAGCTGGCATAAAAATGATTGTTGATCTGGCAAGCATTATTTCCAACAAAAGCGGGTAACTGTGAATACCAACATACATAAATATGAAATTATTTATGTGGTTTACCTACTTTAAATAGATTGCTATAACAGATATATGTAGGTAGATAATCGTTGTGTGGCAAAATGTTTTTGTTTTCTATTTTTTATATACAATTCCATAATATGTGTATTGATACTAGACTCTTGACAGAAAAACTTCATTAGTTAAAGTCATGTTTATTGAATAATATTTATTACTCATAAATAAAAAGTCTGTACAAACAAATAAAAAATTAGCTACTTATTGTTCAATGTAAATTTGATCAATATATCTTTTAAATTCATTAAAAGTTGACAGGAAGAAAAATGAAAAACATTTGCTCTCCGTGTTGGATATGCTTTCAGATAATATCTATTGGACAAGTGCAATGGAGTGCCCTCTAGTACACACATACACATTTCGGGGACCTAGTGGAAATTATTATCATTTTGTTTTACCAATGGTCAATATTAAAATTATTTTACCAAAAAAGTAATTAAAAGAAAAAATTTATAGGTAGTAAATACACATTAATAGATTGAAATATTTTGTTTTTTATTTTTCCAAATTCCAATTTACAAAAGAAAAGCTTACATATAATTACTTAGATATTAATTTATTTTTCATGTGTATGATATTCTTCCTTGTATATGATATTTCTCAAAGCACAGGAGAAGGCAGAGGGGTTTATTTTCCAAAGCATAAAAAACCATTTTAACCTAAAGATGGCGCAGGCAAAGTGAGCCTAGTGATGTGTACAGACCCGCCTTATTTTATAAAAACATACACAAGTACCTATACATGTCTGTCTGCAGCTATTTAAAAATTTATTTTTAAACAGCTGCAGGTCATTATTGGGAGATTTAATCACAAATTTTATAGCTTTTATTAATAAATAACAGTGAAAGCGAACACATGTGGACTTTACGCTTGGTACTCTATGCACATTCATATTATAACCAGTATTCGTTCAATCATATCCTCGACAAGTTGATTTAATTTCGACATCCCATTCCTAAAATAAATGGCAACTTTCTGGACGTACATCTGAAGCAGCAGAACTGCAGCTTGCCATTATTATGAACATCTAGCATCTAATGCTCTCAACAACTTGCTAGCCAAAATATTAAAACCTCACAGGTTAATGCTAGGGAAATAAAGACACCGAACACACACAGCAGCTTACAAACCAAAATATAAGAACCTAAAACCTTCGCATTAGCGAATATAGCACCGAAGGGTTGCAGCGGATCACTAGCCAAAATCCTTCTCCTCACATATTTTGTGCTAGGGAATCTAGCATTGAACATATCGCAGCAGCTCTCCAGCAGAGATATAAGAGCCTCACAGCTTTACATTAAAAATTGTGGCACAGAAAGCTTACAAAGCCTTACGGTTCAGAATCGCTCACAAATAATAGAAATCTATCGACTGGCAGTGATCCCTTATCAGTGTTTTTCAAATTATAAAAGTAGGTATAATACTCTTTTCAAATAAAAGAAATACACAAATGCAACTTTATGCCTATTTTAAAGTTGAAGGACAGATATACCATTTGGTAGATGTTTCTAGCATACTCCATTGGTCAGGCCAAATTTTAATTTATATTATATAATGTACTATATACTATTTCATTGGTGGCCAGTTCAAATACAAATTAATTTTACATTTTATTCACTAATACAACATCAATTTATTCCTAGTCTTTCATAAATTGGTTTAGTGTAATAAAATATAATCAAACCATATTTATAACTATTATAAATATGTTCAAGTAGCGTCTAAAAACTGTGTGACAGAAATAAAACACAAATTCAGACATATGTATAGTTGGAACAAAATGTATGTAACTGTGATATGTCCACAGAGAAACTGGAAATTTTCTCGCTACGATTGCTGGTAATATATATAAATATATATTATATATATATATATATATATATATATATATATATATATATATATAGTATTCTTTTACTTTTATTACTTCAAATACTTCGGTAAAATTATTTGATAGCATTAATTTGATAGAAATCAGCCACGTATAATTTATTTATTAAATAATAGAACACAAAGTTATTACAGCCATTGGACCAACATATTCATTCATAGGTTTAAACATAATTTCCTTTCGTAATAGCAGTGCCCCAATTCTTTGAGAAAAACCCCATAACTTTTTTCTTGCTTTATTTTCACCTTTTAACACAAAACTGTTCTTCACATGACTGCTTTGAGTAACAGCTTGCTCTCAATTAGGAAATGGAATGGAGTATCTGAGATAAAACAATGTTCACTGCACTCATACAACTCTACCAATTTGTATTTCTTTTACCATATCATAGCTTCCCACAATTTAATATTTATCCAAGAGTGGTCCGAGTTAATGTTAGACACCCAGCTGTGTCAATTGTTTTTGTTAATCATTCAGAATTATTGTAAGAATTTTCATTGTATTTCTTCGAGTCATTTAGGTACTATAAATATCTCTAGGGCAAAGGAAACTAGCACCTTCTAAGGAATGAACAATGACGAAATGGATTCCTTTTTAAAAAAGTGATCTAAACTATTCACTTACCGCACTTATTTCCAATTTCAAATGATTTGTTATAACGTATAATTTTCATGAAATGATATAGTACAACGGAAATAAATTGATTGATTTTGCTGCATTCCTCAGTATGATCTATAAACTACTTTGTTGTCATAAAAACATTCTAAGGCAATTTATAGATCACAAAGCAAAGTAGAAAGACTATATCTTTCAGTTCTTATGTGAATATTCTATACTTTCTTGATAAACACTTATAACTAAATTTGTACTTTGGGTTTTAAAGTTTAAAAATTTCAGTTTGAAGTTAATTTTATACAATACTTGTTATGATAGTATTTTTTATTTACATCACAATACCGCTTCATTTCATATATAATGTCTAAATGACATAAGCCAAGTATGACTACATTATATACAAAAATATACATGCAGGCAATATGCATCATAAATGAAGGCTTATTATTTTAATTTCACACTACAAACAACTTACATTTGAACAGTTGGGAAACATTGAAAACATCATATGCACTTGTTATAACACTTTTATGATGCTTACAATACTTTGTAGCTATTGCATTGATAAATAGAACTGCGTGATCATTTTACATTACTTTTGTTAAAACAACTCCGTCTATAAGGACTGCTAGTCCATTTGCTAATTCTCAGGCAAGATGATGAAAACAACTAGCCTTCTGATCGGTTCATATCTAATTTACAGATACATGGGACGAGTATAAAGCCAGGAAGTGAGAATTATTATAGGACACTTCATTTAAATATAAGTTTATTAACATTCAATTGTGATAGCATGAAGTATGTAATGGTGTTGAATTAATTGAATACTACATTCTATAAATTTATCAGTGTCCATGTACAAACACTTGCAATAAATTTATTTTTAAAATTATATTTCTATTCTCATAAATTTGAACCTGTATTCTGTCATTTTATATAAGTGTCATTCATTAAAATAAAATTAATATGGAGGTTTAATTGGGTTTTTATTGAGTTTATCTTCATTAAAAATTATCTGATTCTATAAAAAAAATTTGGTGAACCAATTATGATTGGTATAGTTACTACAAAGTAATATGCAGTAAGAATTTCGGAGAAAACTTGAGCTATCACTTGCGTACATTAATTTTTAGATGTTACTTTTATACAATTTATGTGCCAATTGTCAAAAAGAAGAATTTTAAACCACATATTTTCAAAATGCTCTTTCTTTGTACCAGCAATTTGTTATGTCGAAACAGCCATAAATTTTTACAACATTAATATACAGATCTGAATTAAAACTTTTCTAATTTTGTATTACAACTGTTTTAACACCTAATCATAGACAAGAGCATAACTATCGTATGAAGAACAGAATAAATTTATTGAAATGTGTTATAATTATCTGTAAATATTTTCTTAATTATTGTCACTAAAAACAAACATCTATAGAATATGTCAAAACACATAAATCAATTATTAATCTCTTCCATGTCTTCATACCCCAGGTCCAGTATGCAAAGTAAATGAACAGTTCTCTGATTGCTCTGGGCATTGCCAGGCAACATGCAGCGTAAGGCTCCCAAGATGTACAAGAGATTGTAGACCAGTGTGTTTGTCAGCCAGGTTACATAAGAGAGGTTGAGGGTGGGGAATGTATTGAAGAAGTTTTTTTAACTTTTTGAAATTTCTTTAATAGTTTAATATTCATGTAAAAAGCTTACAGTTGTGTAAAGAGTACATTCTGCGAGTGTATATGTCAAAAATGAAATGATGGTTATCAATTATCAAATTGTTGTTACAGACAAATTTCCATGTATTAAAATCTATTTTGAAATTCTTACAATGGGTAATATGAATTTTTTTTGTGGGAGTGCAGAACTAGAGAGCAGTATTAAGAAGAATCAGGAGTTCCAAATATGTTTATTGTATTAAATATAATAACACTTCCAATGACTGACAACTGCTAGTTCTATAGATGAGTTATTTTAACATGCTCTTCACTTCATTGAAACAAACAAACATTTGGGTTGAGTTGAGAACAGTTCTTTGTTTGTACTCTGATTAATATGCCAAGAGATAAGAGCGTGGAACAAAAAATTTTGTGCCCACTGTGTGACTCATTTTTCAATTAAAATAAAACTATAAGTAAATAACAAAATATTCACTAACACTATTAAGTTAAGAATATGTCCAAACAATCAGCCCTTCAGTTTTTTTTCAACAAATTCTCTAGTCGTTCAAAATATTTTCCTTTTCACAACTAATTGTGTAATATTATTAGATATCATATTAAACAGAGCCAGATTAGAAATGTCCACTTTCTATTTTAATAATAGTCGTAAATCAACTCTTCACAATTGTAATAGAAAAAAAAACAATAATTCCCTTTTCATCCAGATTCATTAGGATTAGAAATTGAATCCAAAAACAGATTGATTTATAGATTTTGTTACAGTAATAAATTTATAATGAAAGTAATTTTTTGGTTTAAGTTCAAAGTCAAAATATTATGCAAATTCCAGTCTCAATTGATATTTATGTACCTTTTAGTCAATTGGTAGATGATTTTGCTTGAAAAGTTTTATTTCATTTTGATAAGATTTAATTACAATAACTGTTTTGTAGTGGGTTGTAATGGTGATCGCAATCCCAAAATTGGTTCTGACACGTGTAACATGACATGTGACCACTATGATAAACAGACAAAATCATGTTCAAAAAGAGCGTACAGAAAAGTAGAATGTAAATTTCATTGATTGGTTTTGTCAAAATTGATGAAAGATTGCGTACATTGCATGAGAAATGTCATAAGTTGCAATCAATTAGCATTTGATCAGGTTTATGATTAAATACTAGAAGATGATAATGATAGATTAATGTATAATACAATTAGTAAAGAGGTATTTTGGGCTAGTAGACTATTTAAATAAAACGTATTGTAGCCTCACCATGCGAAGCAAATGAAGAATACTCTCCCTTTGGTGGAAAGTGTCAAAGGACATGTGAAAATAAAAACCCAATATGTCCTCTAGTGTGGCTACCAGGATGTGTTTGTAAGGCTAACTACATAAGGGATGACGAAACTGATAAGTGCATTAAGGAGGACCAATGTTGTAAGTTTATATCATCTAATAATTTCTTCAAAAGAATATATATATTTATGAATGTTTGCATTTACGGATGTATGTCTAATTACATGTGTATTTCTTTATAACATTGAAGAATTTGTTTTGATTACTCTGCTTTCATTTTAGCCTCAGCGTGTGGAGAAAATCAAGTTTACTCTGAATGTAATGGACATTGTCAGAAAACATGTAAAAATAGAAATCCTATATGTATAGCAGTTTGTCAACCAGGGTGTGTCTGTCAGCCTAATTATGTGTGGGATCCAGAAACTGAGGAATGCATTAAGGAGGATCAATGCCGTAAATTTATAATATAACAATTAAATAATAATAGTATATTTATAACATAATAATTAAATTATAATAGTAAACTTATAATATAATAATTAAATTATAATAGTAAATTTATAATATAATAATTAAATTATAATAGTAAATTTATAATGTAGTATTAAATTTATCATTAATTATTTTCAACATTTTTTATGGGTTGCCTTGATAAAACTACAATATGATATTTGTGTAACAATTCAATTTATAAAGTTGGCAGCAATTTTTGCAATTTCTAGTAAAAAGGAAGATGTCATAAAATACACATTATTATCTTCTACATGGAAAATATAAAAGAAATTCTTTTCTGCCCAAATTCAGCAGCTTAGAAATATTTTATATTCATATGTCTCATATTACCTACTCTAAATTTTACTTTTTCGTTGATCTTAGCCTTAGAATGTGGTAAAAATGAAGTTTTCTCGTGCTGTAATGGTCGCTGCCAGAAGACATGCTCTATAACGAAACCAATATGCCCAAAAATTTGTGCGCCTGGATGTGTTTGCCGGTTTGGTTATATAAGAGACGATAAAACTGGCAAATGTATTACGGAGAAAACTTGTCGTGAGTTTTACTACACTTTATCTTTACTAATTTTAATAATTTTGAGTGTGGTTGTATCTGTGAATACATATATATGTATATATACATATACATATACATATACATATACATATACATATACGTATACGTATACGTATACATATACATATACATATACATATACATATACATATACATATACATATACATATACATATACATATACATATACATATACATATACATATACATATACATATACATATACATATACATATACATATACATATACATATACATATACATATACATATACATATACATATACATATACATATACATATACATATACATATACATATACATATACATATACATATACATATACATATACATATACATATACATATACATATACATATACATATACATATACATATACATATACATATACATATACATATACATATACATATACATATACATATACATATACATATACATATACATATACATATACATATACATATACATATACATATACATATATATATATAGATATATATATATACATATGAATATGAATATATACACATATTTATGTACATATTATTTTCAAATAAGATATTACAATTTTTAGTATATATTATTCACATTTTTCACAAAATTTCTTTATAAGGCAACTTTTATAATATATCAACCAAGTGACATAAGTTACAATATATTAATTTCCGAAAGAACAATAAACAAATCGTTATTTCAAGCTTAGTTACTAAAACATAGTAATGAAAACTTGGCACAAGTTCGATAATCTACTATTAATAATAATCTACTGTTATCTACTATTATTAATAATGAATATTTTTAAAAGCTATCATCAAATGTGGACTAAATGAAGTAAAAACAAAATGTCTCCCGGCTTGTGGACAAGACACTTGTGAAAGGGCCGGCAAAAAGAAATCCGTTTGTAACACTTTGGTTGCAGTACCTTGCAAAATAGGCTGTGTGTGTCGAAAGAATTTCTTCAGGAATGCGGATGGTATTTGCACCAGTGCCGCAGATTGCTGTGAGTATTTTGTGTTAATAATTATAATAAAATACCTCTTTGTTATCGTGGACAAAGTTGAATTTTTAGTTTAGTGATTAAATAAATAATTAAAGACACTAGTGATACAATATCCCTAGTAAAATATGTTCACAGTAAAATGTCAAGAGTCCAATGAAGTTTATGGGTGCAGAAATCCTTGTGGTGACAAGAAATGTGCAACTCTCAATCGGCCTTGTAAGATCCTGAGTAAAAGGTGTATTAAAAAGTGCTACTGCCAAAAAGGTTATGCTCGTAATAAATCAGGTCAATGTATCCCGATAAATGAATATCCAAGTAAGTATAATAAAACTATTAATTTAGAAAATTTTCAAATTAAACCTGAAGCATTATAATGCTTAACATGTACAAAATTAGGCAATTTTAATGAAATGTAAATGAATAGAAATAGCTGTGAATCAAGTGATAGGTTTCTGGAGTCCATAGATGGTAGAAATGATACACGATCAACTAGTAGTTGATCTCCAACTGTTACTTAGGATACGCATATTTGGCATTTCATTTGAAGCTTTTATGAAATGCACTACTATTGTTCGATAACATAAAATCACTTTCTAAATTACTTTAAATTTAATTCAACAAAAAATTTATTCAACAACTTAAAATGATATTTGATTTTTCATTGACAATTCAGATCACAAGAATGAAACAGGTGCATTGTAATATATACAATGTTACCTATTTTATCTCTCATGACACAAATAATACATAAAAATGATTGTGAAAACTCAATTATCCATTTGTTGTATTTTTGGAAATTATTTCAGAAAAATCAGTAAAATGTCCAGTCAATGAAGACTACAAGTGTGTTAAGCCATGTCCACCAAAAACTTGTCAAGCAAGATTCGCTAAATACAAGTGTGTTGCTAATCAGAAATGTGTTAATAAATGTGAATGCAAGGATAAATATCTCAGAAACAAAAAAGGAAAATGTGTATTTCCTAGCCAATGTGACAATGGTCGTAAGTATGATATATAATAATCATCAACACTATTTATAGCTCGACTATAGATAAGTAGACATTGAATTTTCCGATGCTGTCTTTGAAGCTATTATTAAATGATAGTTCATTACAGCGGTTGTAGAGAAGCGATTACACATTAAGCCTTGAATTCAAGTTTGGCTGAATGGTTGATTTTACTATCGAAAACTTAAATTAATTAAAGAGATTCTAAATTTTAAATGTAGGTTTTGGCTATTTAATTTAAATGCTCACAGTATGTCACGGTACAGTAGAGAAATTTTTACACGAGCTACACATAATCTACGAATACAAGGTTAGTCGATGATAATACCCAAGAGTTGAGTTGAGTCAGAATAAATTCAGTTGGAGTGTAAGCATATGTACAAATTTTAATTTTACACTACATGTTCTGTTGGTTTATTCAATACCTTATAACTGGGGATGAGTACTGGGTTATGTAAGTGAATCAAATCCGTAAGTGCTAACGTTTTGGTCAAAAGGCATTAGCAAATTGATGCGAAAAACAGAATATACAAATGCCGTTAAAGTATTTTATAATTCATTTGAAAATAAAATTAATCTTGTAATAAATTTAATGGTTATTTACGGAACAAAAATATCAATAACCTTCGATCATTCTAGGTTTGTCGTAACGACCAAAACTATTAATATAAATTTTATAACTTTCAAAACACGTTTACTGAAAACAAATATAAACATCTTAATTTTTTATTTATCATAAATAATTGAATTTCACAAAATTTCATGGTAAGCTATATTTGAAGTTAAGAGTCTTGATCATTTGATCATTAGATTGCTCTGGAGATGTGTATACACTTTTAAGTGGATTTTGCCACTGCCTATGTTAGTGAGTTTATTGTAGGGGAGCGGTGTAGGAATTATAATAAAACCTAAACCAACTAAGCAGCTTATAGTTTATAAAAAAATTGAGGTCAACATTTTCATATCTTTCATTTCATATATATTAATTTCATAAATTTTGTAATAGACATTCCAATTAATGCAATCAAAGCGGACAATGGTGCTCCACCAGCTGAACTTGGTAATGCATCACAACCAGATGATGACAATGATCTACCACCCTCTGATGATGGAAATGATGAAAATGAAGATGATGAAAATGAAGATGATGAAAATGATGATGATGAAAATAATTCCAAATAAAAAAAAACAACCCCATATCAAATATTTTAACCAATTGCAGAAAAATCGAAATTAAATTTTCCAATTTGTGAAGTAAATAGTGTAAATGAAGCATTGATATGAATTGTGTTTTATTTGCTTTCAACTTTTTAAATGTGACTCATAAGGTTGAAGCCCAACAGGAACAGAATTAATGTTAAAGATTATTTATAAAATTAAAAGTAAATTAGCCTCCTAATGGCAGTTATATTCTATAATGTATTTTCTATTAAACATGTAATTTTGTTAAAATGCTATTAGACTGTAGTATTTTTGATTTCCACAGAATATTAGATTTGTTACCATTTTCAAATAAAGAAAAATATTTTCAAACTAATTGAAAGGATCACTCTCTTCAATATAAGAGAGACGGAGGATCTAGTGAGGGGGTGTGAGTTTTTTTGCATTCTCAGTACTTATTTGACGGAAAGTATAGCCCCAAAAATAAATTGTATTCACACATGTTTCATCTTAATACCTTCTCTGAACTTATAGTATGGAAACAAAGACTCGGCTAGGCCCGTCATCGATTCTATTTAATACCTAGCAGCATTTCTGGCAATAGAGTGAATAATAATGGTAACACATTACCGAAGGTTGTAGTATACTATCTAAGAAAGAATATGTATAGAGAATCGATAACGTTACTAAACAACTACACATACAACTCACTTTGAAATACAAACTAGTAAATATAAACTGTACAATCAATATTACTCCAAAAAAGGATAAGAGAACAACAACGATTAATTGTAGAGGAATCGGACATAATGATTAACAGAACCATAACAATATCAATAAAAATCAATAATAACAGCTCCATAACTACAAATTTTTTCATCACCTTAATAAGTAATAATATGGTCACCAAAAGACTTGCCTTAATATATATATTTTGAGCCAAAATGTCAGCCTAGGTTGTAAATAACAACAATAAGGTTTAATTAAGTGCTAGAAATAAAGTTACCACAAAATACATTTACAGTTTTTATTTGTACGTTTTTGGTTTATGTTTTCAAATGGTCTGGCACAAATTTATATGCTCTAAAGACACTAATCAAAACAACATTTGTGACACATGAGTGAACATTTTGTTTACTGGCAGAGCAAACAAAATGTTCACTCTGTCTCAGAATACTTTATATTTTAACACTAACTAGGTTAAAGTATAAAGTATTCTGAGACAGAATTTCATAAAATATCACAAACTTAAATTAGTCACAAATAGAAAGCCTAGGTACAGGTAACCTAAAAGTTCCAACAACAACTCTAGATTAAGTGCATCAGAAATATTATTAAACATAAACTATAAAGATAGTAAGAAAGGAATGAAAACTCGAAAGAAGAAATAAAGAAGCACTGAATCGAAAATATCTGTAACAATTTCAATAGGAACACATTGATGATGAAACATCGTCACGATTAACAAAAAATATCATTTGTGCCTAAACCAGAGCTTTATGACTTATCACCTAAGACTAAATAAAAAATATTAGAAACTACAGCAAATATACAGTAAGAATGTAAATACAGAAGATACACACAATCCTATTTCGAATACATACCTTAACTACTCAAGAACTCCCGTCGCATATTTTTAACGGCTACCACTCTCGGTGACCTGCGCCATTCGAACATAATCAGATTAAAAAGAAATAAACTTAGACAATTATACATCATAGAAAAGAGAATGAAATAAAGAATCGAATGGTAATACAGTCCTATGTGGTGCATAGTTATTTCATTATCTCCATTATGGTTTTTTGGAAATTGTGTGTATGATATTAGTAATATTATTGGAAGTTTTTTGTTTGTGGTTATGGAATGAATGTAGGTATATATCTATTATTTGATACATAGTTAATATTGATACAATGTCTATTTTGTATTTATTGATATATTTATGTAACTAACACTGTTTATTTTTCCTTGATAAAATAAGTTTCAAGTACACGAAAACTAAACTTTTGTTTACGGAAGATATTAGTAATATTATTGAACTATGCACTTTGATTTTGTTATTGAATTCTGCATGCAAAATTTAATTATGAAGATAGGAGCGCAATTTATATATTGTTTGAGACAGTACTTTTCTATATTTTTGAATATTAATTTGATATGTGTCAAATTTTGCTACCATTGCCAAAGGAATTTTATCTGTTTTAGATTTGTCATGTTTATTTTTTCTATGCAACACGTTTTTAATCAGGGAAATTGACGTTTCACATGTATCAAAGGCATAGCAAATGAGGTTTGCTCTATGATGTTATTTTATCAGAACATATTTAGCTACTCAACTGTAAATGTTGAATATAATCCAGACGATAATAATGGAAAATATAGTTATGTACCTTCAATATAGTAAAATGTAAACTTGCGATAAGTCGATAAGATCATTTTTAAATGTAATTTTCAATAATATTGATTAAAAATATGATTAACATGATTGTTTTGTTCATCTTAGATACCACTAATCCTGTTTCTTGTTAAAACGACATTAGTCAATAACAGATTTTCTATTTTTTTATAATTATTATTAAAAAATCATATAGATTATTTGATATTTCCAACTTTAAAATTCAAACGCTATATTCAGCCTAAAACAGTCCTTTAAAACTTTTTAATGACATAGTGTTTATTGATTGTCAAAAGTTTCTAATTGTGTTTTTGAAATAACTGAATCAATTACACTTGAATAATTCAATATAGATGCAGTTCCGGAATCCACAATATTGAACATATCCTTCAAAGTAAGTTGCTTCCCCATAAACTCCCCTGAACATATGCAATAGTAGGAACCGAAGGCTCGGCAATGCTCATCATCAGTTTGGTATGATGAGGAATGATTCAATACTACTGAGTACTCATAAGGTATTGATACTTTATTTGATGCTGGTACTTTTTCGTTTCAATGTTTTTCATTCTAAGAAGCAAAATATCAAGATTGAATCTTCTAGTACCAAATGAAACATGCTTCATTCGAACTGTGATGACAGGATTATATGGAAAACTCACGTCATTGACAGAGCAAAGCCACTCAACTCTTATTAGCCAGTTAGCAGATGGTCTAGAAACTGATAAAGATCATTATGTTACAAATTCCATACATGTTGTTTAGGTGTGTTATTACAAACTATTTTGATTAGCAAATCAAACAGATGTCTGAATGTGTACTGAGTGAGGTGTACTGAGAAGGAGGCTATTCTTTCATCTCACTCAAGCTGCTTAGTTGCAAGTTTGGTTTGTAATATTTTAATGATATAGATAGTGAAAAATTGTTTTAAAAATAGAAAGTATTGGGAAGACAACTCCAATTTATATGAAAATTGTACAATCATTAGAAACAGGAAATCTCTTGCATGTTTACGCGTCACCTGTCACAACATGTTCATGCGTTACGTGCATGTTGAGGACACCGTGCATTCTGCATTGTGTGTGTATTAAAATTCGTATTATCAAAACCTCAAGTGTGAAAACCAATTAGTGTTTGAAAATAATGGTCCAACCGCTGCGAGCGCAACCTGTCACAACATATTTACGCGTTACGTAACAATTGGGGGTAATCAAAGAGCTGTGCCGAGCGCGCGGCAGTTAGTTGATATTCGTCAGTTTGTGAAGACGGACGTGTTATTCCGGAAGAAAAATATACCACGTGCATGGTGAGGACACCGTGCGTTCTGTTTTGTGTGTGTTTTAAAATTTAATTATTTTCCAAACGTTAAGTGTGAAAACTAATTAGTGTTTAAATATATTGTTCCATCCGTTGCGAGCCTTACCTATCACAAACATGTTTACGCGTCACGTGGCAATTGGAAGTAACCAACGAGCAGTGCGAAGCGCGCGGTAGTTTGTTGATATTGGTTAGTTTGTGAAGACGGACGTGTTATATCGGAAGAAAAGTATAATACGTGCATATTGAAGACACAGTGCAATCTGTACTATGTGTTTTTAAATTCGTATTTTAAAAACCTCAAGTGTAAAAACTAATTAGTGTTTAAATATATTTTTCCAACCGTTGCGAGCCTTACATATCACAAACATGTTTACGCGTCACATGGTAGTTGGAAGTGACATACAAGCAGTGCGAAGCGCGCGTCAGTTGCTGATTTTTGTCAGTTTGTGAATATGGACGTGTTATTCCGTAAGAAAAGTATAACAAGTGCATGTTGAGGACACCGTGCATTCTGAATTGTGTGCGTTTTAAATTTCGGATTATCAAAATCTCAAGTGTGAAAACCAATTAGTGTTTGAAAATAATGGTCCAACCGCTGCGAGCGCAACCTGTCACAACATGTTCATGCGTTACGTAACAATTGGGGGTAATCAACGAGCTGTACCGAGCGCGCGGCAGTTAGTTGATATTCGTCAGTTTGTGAAGACGGACGTGTTATTCCGTAAGAAAAGTATACCAAGTGCATGTTGAGGACAGCGTGCGTACTGTATTGTGTGTGTTTTAAAATTCGTATTTTCCAAACGTTAAGTGTGAAAACTAATTAGTGTTTAAATATATTGTTCCATCCGTTTGCGAGCTTTACCAACCACAAACATGTTACCGCGTCACGTGGCAATTGGAAGTCACCAACAAGCAGTGCGAAGCGCGTGGCAGTTGTGGATATTAATCAGTTTGTGTATATGGACGTTTTATTCCGGAAGAAAAGTATACCAAGTGCATGTTGAGGACACCGTGCACTCTGAATTGTGTGTGTTTTTAAATTCGTATTTTAAAAACCTCAAGTGTAAAAACTAATTAGTGTCTAAATATATTTTTCCAACCGTTGCGAGCCTTACATATCACAAACATGTTTACGCGTCACATGGCAGTTGGAAGTGACAATAAAGCAGTGCGAAGCGCGCGGTAGTTGCTGATTTTCGTCAGTTTGTGAAGACCAACGTGTTATTCCGGAAGAAGAGTGTACCACGTGCATGTTGAGGACAAGTGCATGTTGAGGTTTTTGTGTGTTTTCAAATTCGTATTTTCAAAACGTCAAGTGCAAAAACTAACAAGCGTTTAAAAATAATGGTCTAGCCGCTGCTAGCGCAACCTGTCACAAACATGTTTACGCGTTACCTAAAAATTGGAAGTAACAAACAAGCAGAGCGAAGCGCGCGGCAGTTGCTGATTTTTGTCAGTTTATGAATATGGACGTGTTATTCCGTAAGAAAAGTATAACAAGTGCATGTTGAGGACACCGTGCATTCTGAATTGTGTGTGTATTAAAATTCGTATTATCAAAACCTCAAGTGTGAAAACCAATTAGTGTTTGAAAATAATGGTCCAACCGTTGCGTGCGCAACCTGTCACAACATATTTACGCGTTACGTAACAATTGGGTGTAATAAACGAGCTGTGTCGAGCGCGCGGCAGTTAGTTGATATTCGTCAGTTTGTGAAGACGGACGTGTTATTCCGGAAGAAAACTATACCACGTGCATGGTGAGGACACCGCGCGTTCTGCTTTGGTGTGTTTTAAAATTCGTATTTTCCAAACGTTAAGTGTGAAAACTAATAAGTGTTTAAATATATTGTTCCATCCGTTGCGAGCCTTACCTATCACAAACACGTTTATGCGTCACGTGGCAATTGGAAGTAATCAACGAGCAGTCCGAAGCGCGCGGGAGTTGTAAATATTAGTCAGTTTGTGTATATGGACGTGTTATTCCGGAAGAAAAGTATGCCACTTGCATTTTGAGGACACCGTGCATTCTAAATTGTGTGTGCTTTAAATTTTATATTATCAAAACCTCAAGTGTGAAAACCAATTAGTGTTTGAAAATAATGGTCCAACCGCTGCGAGCGCAACCTGTCACAAAATGTTTACGCGTTACGTAACAATTGAAGGTAATCAACGAGCTGTGACGAGCGCGCGGCAGTTAGTTGATATTCGTCAGTTTGTGAAGACGGACGTGTTATTCCGTAAGAAAAGTATACCAAGTGCATGTTGAGGACACCGTGCGTACTGTATTGTGTGTGTTTTAAAAATTCGTATTTTCCAAACGTTAAGTGTGAAAACTAATTAGTGTTTAAATATATTGTTCAATAGTCAGTTTGTGTATATGGACGTGTTATTCCGGAAGAAAAGTATACCAAGTGCATGTTGAGGACACCGTGCACTCTGAATTGAGTGTGTTTTTAAATTCTTATTTCAAAAACCTCAAGTGTACAAACTAATTAGTGTTTAAATATATTTTTTCAACCGTTGCGAGCCTTACATATCACAAACATGTTTACGCGTCACATGAGAGTTGGAAGTGACGATAAAGCAGTGCGAAGCGCGCGGTAGTTGCTGATTTTCGTCAGTTTGTGAAGACCAACGTGTTATTCCGGAAGAAGAGTGTACCACGTGCATGTTGAGGACACGTGAATGTTGAGGATTTAGTGTGTTTTGAAATTCGTATTTTCAAAACGTCATGTGCGAAAACTAACAAGTGTTTAAAAATAATGGTCTAGCCGCTGCTTGCGCAACCTGTCACAAACATGTTTACGCGTTACCTAACAATTGGAAGTAACAAAACCAAGCAGTACAAGGCGCGCGCCAAAATGCACTGTGTGCTGAACATATCCGTGCTGTTATTTTATTCCGGAGTAACAGTTTCGTTTGTCACAAACTGACGAATATCAACAAACTGCCGCGCACTCCGCAATGATCGTTGATTACCCCCAATTGACACGTGACGCGTAAACATGTTTGTAGCGGGTAGTGCTCGCAGCGGCTGGAACATTATTTTTAAACACTTATTAATTTTCACACTTGCCGTATTTAAAATTAGAATTAAAAAACACTCACAATCCAGATTGCACGGTGTGCTCGACATGTCCGTGGTATTTTCTGGCGGAGTAACACATCCGTCTTCACAAACTGACGACTATCAACTAACTGCCGCGCGCTTTGCACTGCTCGTTGAAAACCCCCACTCCCACGTGACGCGTATATATGATTGTGACGGTTGGCGCTTGCAGCGGCTGGAACATAATTTTTTAACACTAATTAGTTTTTACACTTGTCGATTTTAAAATACTTCTTTCAAAACACTCACAATCCAGAATGCACTGTGTGCTAAACATATCCGTGGTGTTATTTTTATTCCGGAGTAACAGTTTCTTTTGTCACAAACTGACGAATATCAACCAACTGCCGCGCACTCCGCAATGTTCGTTGTATACCCCCAATTGACACGTGACGCGTAAACATGTTTGTAGCGGGTAGTGCTCGCAGCGGCTGGAACATTATTTTTAAACACTTATTAATTTTCACACATGCCGTATTTAAAATTCGAATTTAAAAACACTCACAATCCAGATTGCACGGTGTGCTCGACATGTCCGTGGTATTTTCTGGCGGAGTAACACATCCGTCTTCACAAACTGACGACTATCAACTAACTGCCGCGCGCTCCGCACTTCTCGTTGAAAACCCCCACTCCCACGTGACGCGTAAATATGATTGTGACGGTTGGCGCTTGCAGCGGCTGGAACATAATTTTTTAACACTAATTAGTTTTTACACTTGTCGATTTTAAAATACTTGTTTAAAAACACTCACAATCCAGAATGCACTGTGTGCTAAACATATCCGTGGTGTCATTTTTATTCCGGAGTAACAGTTTCTTTTGTCACAAACTGACGAATATCAACCAACTGCCGCGCACTCCGCAATGTTCGTTGTATACCCCCAATTGACATGTCACGCGTAAACATGTTTGTAGCGGGTAGAGCTCGCAGCGGCTGGAACATTATTTTTAAACACTTATTAATTTCACACATGCCGTATTTTAAATTCGAATTTAAAAACACTCACAATCCAGATTGCACGGTCTGCTCGACATGTCCGTGGTATTTTCGTTCGGAATAACACATCCGTCTTCACAAACTGACGACTGTCAACTAACTGCCGCGCGCTCCGCACTGCTCGTTAAACACCCCCACTCCCACGTGACGCGTAAATATGTTTATGACGTTTGGCGCTTGCAGCGGCTGGAACATAATTTTTTAACACTAATTAGTTTTTACACTTGTCGATTTTAAAATACTTGTTTAAAAACACTCACAATGCCGAATGAACTGTGTGCTAAACATATCCGTGGTGTTATTTTTATTCCGGAGTAACAGTTTCGTTTGTCACAAACTGACGAATATCAACCAACTGCCGCGCACTCCGTAATGATCGTTGAATACCCCCAATTGACACGCAAACAGGTTTGTAGCGGGTAGTGCTCACAGCGGCTGGAATATTGTTTTTAAACACTTATTAATTTTCACACATGTCGTATTTAAAATTCGAATTTAAAAACACTCACCATCCAGATTGCACGGTGTGCTCGACATGTCCGTGGTATTTTCTGCCGGAGTAACACATCCGTCTTCACAAACTGACGACTATCAACTAACTGCCGCGCGCTCCGCACTGCTCGTTGAAAACCCCCACTCCGGCGTGACTCGTAAATATTTTTGTGACGATTGGCGCTTGCAGCGGCTGGAACATAATTATTTAACACTTATTAGTTTTACACTTGTCGATTTTAAAATACTTGTTTAAAAACACTCACAATCCAGAATGCACTGTGTGCTAAACATATCAGTGGTGTTATTTTTATTCCGGAGTAACAGTTTCGTTTGTCACAAACTGACGAATATCAACCAACTGCCGCGCACCCCGTAATGATCGTTGAATACCCCCCATTGACACGTGATGCGTAAACATGTTTGTAGCGGGTAGTACTCACAGCGGCTGGAACATTATTTTTAAACATTTATTAATTTTCACACATGCCGTATTTAAAATTCGAAGTTAAAAACACTCACAATTCAGATTGCACGGTGTGCTCGACATGTCCGTGGTATTTCCTTCCGGCGTAACACATCCGTCTTCACAAACTGACGACTATCAACTAACTGCCGCGCGCTCCGCACTGCTCGTTGAAAACCCCCACTCCCACGTGACGCGTAAATATGTTTGTGACGGTTGGCGCTTGCAGCGGCTGGAACATAATTTTTTAACACTAATTAGTTTTTAAACTTGTCGATTTTAAAATACTTGTTTAAAAACACTCACAATCCAGAATGCACTGTATGCTAAACATATCCCTGGTGTTCATTTATTCCGGAGTAACAGTTTGGTTTGTCACAAACTGACGAATATCAACCAACTGCCGCGCACTCCGCAATGATCGTTGATTATCCCCAATTGACACATGACGCATAAACATGTTTGTAGCGGGTAGTGCTAACAGCGGCTGGAACGTTATTTTTAAACACTTATTAATTTTCACACTTGCCGTATTTAAAATTCGAATTTAAAAACACTCACAATCCAGATTGCACGGTGTGCTCGACATGTCCGTGGTATTTTCTGCCTTAGTAACACATCCGTCTTCACAAACTGACGACTATCAACTAACTGCCGCGCGCTCCGCACTGCTCGTTGAAAACCCCCACTCCGACGTGACGCGTAAATATGATTGTGACGGTTGGCGCTTGCAGCGGCTTTAACATAACTATTTAACACTTATTAGTTTTTACACTTGTCGATTTTAAAATACTTGTTTAAAAACACTCACAATCCAGAATGCACTGTGTGTTAAACATATCCGTGGTGTTATTTTTATTCCGCAGTAACAGTTTCGTTTGTCACAAACTGACGAATATCAACCAACTGCCGCGCACTCCGCAATGATCGTTGATTATCCCCAATTGACACGTGACGCGTAAACATGTTTGTAGCGGGTAGTGCTCGCAGCGGCTGGAACGTTATTTTTAAACACTTATTAATTTTCACACTTGCCGTATTTAAAATTCGAATTTAAAAACAATCACAATCCAGATTGCACGGTCTGCTCGACATGTACATGATATTTCCTTCCGGCGTAACACATCCGTCTTCACAAACTGACGACTGTCAACTAACTGCCGCGCGCTCCGCACTGCTCGTTGAAAACCCCCACTCCCACGTGACGCGTAAATATATTTGTGACGGTTGGCGCTTGCAGCGGCTTTAACATAACTATTTAACACTTATTAGTTTTTACACTTGTCGATTTTAAAATACTTGTTTAAAAACACTCACAATCCAGAATGCACTGTGTGTTAAACATATCCGTGGTGTTATTTTTATTCCGGAGTAACAGTTTCGTTTGTCATAAACTGACGAATATCAACCAACTGCCGCGCACTCCGTAATGATCGTTGAATACCCCCAATTGACACGCAAACAGGTTTGTAGCGGGTAGTGCTCACAGCGGCTGGAATATTGTTTTTAAACACTTATTAATTTTCACACATGTCGTATTTAAAATTCGAATTTAAAAACACTCACCATCCAGATTGCACGGTGTGCTCGACATGTCCGTGGTATTTTCTGCCGGAGTAACACATCCGTCTTCACAAACTGACGACTATCAACTAACTGCCGCGCGCTCCGCACTGCTCGTTGAAAACCTCCACTCCGACGTGACTCGTAAATATTTTTGTGACGATTGGCGCTTGCAGCGGCTGGAACATAATTATTTAACACTTATTAGTTTTACACTTGTCGATTTTAAAATACTTGTTTAAAAACACTCACAATCCAGAATGCACTGTGTGCTAAACATATCAGTGGTGTTATTTTTATTCCGGAGTAACAGTTTCGTTTGTCACAAACTGACGAATATCAACCAACTGCCGCGCACTCCGTAATAATCGTTGAATACCCCCAATTGACACGCAAACATGTTTGTAGCGGGTAGTGCTCACAGCGGCTGGAACATTATTTTTAAACACTTATTAATTTTCACACTTGCCGTATTTAAAATTCGAATTTAAAAACACTCACAATCCAGATTGCACGGTGTGCTCGACATGTCCGTGGTATTTTCTGCCGGAGTAACACATCCGTCTTCACAAACTGACGACTATCAACTAACTGCCGCGCGCTCCGCACTGCTCGTTGAAAACCCCCACTCCCACGTGACGCGTAAATATGTTTGTGACGGTTGGCGCTTGCAGCGGCTGGAACATAATTTTTTAACACTAATTAGTTTTTACACTTGTCGATTTTAAAATACTTGTTTAAAAACACTCACAATCCAGAATGCACTGTATGCTAAACATATCCCTGGTGTTCATTTATTCCGGAGTAACAGTTTGGTTTGTCACAAACTGACGAATATCAACCAACTGCCGCGCACTCCGCAATGATCGTTGATTATCCCCAATTGACACATGACGCATAAACATGTTTGTAGCGGGTAGTGCTAACAGCGGCTGGAACGTTATTTTTAAACACTTATTAATTTTCACACTTGCCGTATTTAAAATTCGAATTTAAAAACACTCACAATCCAGATTGCACGGTGTGCTCGACATGTCCGTGGTATTTTCTGCCTTAGTAACACATCCGTCTTCACAAACTGACGACTATCAACTAACTGCCGCGCGCTCCGCACTGCTCGTTGAAAACCCCCACTCCGACGTGACGCGTAAATATGATTGTGACGGTTGGCGCTTGCAGCGGCTTTAACATAACTATTTAACACTTATTAGTTTTTACACTTGTCGATTTTAAAATACTTGTTTAAAAACACTCACAATCCAGAATGCACTGTGTGTTAAACATATCCGTGGTGTTATTTTTATTCCGGATAACAGTTTCGTTTGTCACAAACTGACGAATATCAACCAACTGCCGCGCACTCCGCAATGATCGTTGATTATCCCCAATTGACACGTGACGCGTAAACATGTTTGTAGCGGGTAGTGCTCGCAGCGGCTGGAACATTATTTTTAACCACTTATTAATTTTCACACTTGCCGTATTTAAAATTCGAATTTAAAAACAATCACAATCCAGATTGCACGGTCTGCTCGACATGTACATGATATTTCCTTCCGGCGTAACACATCCGTCTTCACAAACTGACGACTGTCAACTAACTGCCGCGCGCTCCGCACTGCTCGTTGAAAACCCCCACTCCCACGTGACGCGTAAATATATTTGTGACGGTTGGCGCTTGCAGCGGCTTTAACATAACTATTTAACACTTATTAGTTTTTACACTTGTCGATTTTAAAATACTTGTTTAAAAACACTCACAATCCAGAATGCACTGTGTGTTAAACATATCCGTGGTGTTATTTTTATTCCGGAGTAACAGTTTCGTTTGTCACAAACTGACGAATATCAACCAACTGCCGCGCACTCCGTAATGATCGTTGAATACCCCCAATTGACACGCAAACAGGTTTGTAGCGGGTAGTGCTCACAGCGGCTGGAATATTGTTTTTAAACACTTATTAATTTTCACACATGTCGTATTTAAAATTCGAATTTAAAAACACTCACCATCCAGATTGCACGGTGTGCTCGACATGTCCGTGGTATTTTCTGCCGGAGTAACACATCCGTCTTCACAAACTGACGACTATCAACTAACTGCCGCGCGCTCCGCACTGCTCGTTGAAAACCTCCACTCCGACGTGACTCGTAAGTATTTTTGTGACGATTGGCGCTTGCAGCGGCTGGAACATAATTATTTAACACTTATTAGTTTTACACTTGTCGATTTTAAAATACTTGTTTAAAAACACTCACAATCCAGAATGCACTGTGTGCTAAACATATCAGTGGTGTTATTTTTATTCCGGAGTAACAGTTTCGTTTGTCACAAACTGACGAATATCAACCAACTGCCGCGCACTCCGTAATGATCGTTGAATACCCCCAATTGACACGCAAACAGGTTTGTAGCGGGTAGTGCTCACAGCGGCTGGAATATTGTTTTTAAACACTTATTAATTTTCACACATGTCGTATTTAAAATTCGAATTTAAAAACACTCACCATCCAGATTGCACGGTGTGCTCGACATGTCCGTGGTATTTTCTGCCGGAGTAACACATCCGTCTTCACAAACTGACGACTATCAACTAACTGCCGCGCGCTCCGCACTGCTCGTTGAAAACCTCCACTCCGACGTGACTCGTAAATATTTTTGTGACGATTGGCGCTTGCAGCGGCTGGAACATAATTATTTAACACTTATTAGTTTTACACTTGTCGATTTTAAAATACTTGTTTAAAAACACTCACAATCCAGAATGCACTGTGTGCTAAACATATCAGTGGTGTTATTTTTATTCCGGAGTAACAGTTTCGTTTGTCACAAACTGACGAATATCAACCAACTGCCGCGCACTCCGTAATGATCGTTGAATACCTCCAATTGACACGCAAACAGGTTTGTAGCGGGTAGTGCTCACAGCGGCTGGAATATTGTTTTTAAACACTTATTAATTTTCACACATGTCGTATTTAAAATTCGAATTTAAAAACACTCACCATCCAGATTGCACGGTGTGCTCGACATGTCCGTGGTATTTTCTGCCGGAGTAACACATCCGTCTTCACAAACTGACGACTATCAACTAACTGCCGCGCGCTCCGCACTGCTCGTTGAAAACCTCCACTCCGACGTGACTCGTAAATATTTTTGTGACGATTGGCGCTTGCAGCGGCTGGAACATAATTATTTAACACTTATTAGTTTTACACTTGTCGATTTTAAAATACTTGTTTAAAAACACTCACAATCCAGAATGCACTGTGTGCTAAACATATCAGTGGTGTTATTTTTATTCCGGAGTAACAGTTTCGTTTGTCACAAACTGACGAATATCAACCAACTGCCGCGCACTCCGTAATGATCGTTGAATACCCCCAATTGACACGCAAACATGTTTGTAGCGGGTAGTGCTCACAGCGGCTGGAACGTTATTTTTAAACACTTATTAATTTTCACACATGCCGTATTTAAAATTCGAATTTAAAAACACTCACAATCCAGATTGCACGGTGTGCTCGACATGTTCGTAATATTTCCTTCCGGCGTAACACATCCGTCTTCACAAACTGACGACTGTCAACTAACTGCCGCGCGCTCCGCACTGCTCGTTGAAAACCCCCACTCCCACGTGACGCGTAAATATGTTTGTGACGGTTGGCGCTTGCAGCGGCTGGAACATAATTTTTTAACACTAATTAGTTTTACACTTGTCGATTTTAAAATACTTGTTTAAAAACACTCACAATCCAGAATGCACTGTGTGCTAAACATATCAGTGGTATTATTTTTATTCCGGAGTAACAGTTTCGTTTGTCACAAACTGACGAATATCAACCAACTGCCGCGCACTCCGTAATGATCGTTGAATACCCCCCATTGACACGTGATGCGTAAACATGTTTGTAGCGGGTAGTGCTAACAGCGGCTGGAACGTTATTTTTAAACACTTATTAATTTTCACACTTGCCGTATTTAAAATTCGAATTTAAAAACACTCACAATCCAGATTGCACGGTGTGCTCGACATGTCCGTGGTATTTTCTGCCTTAGTAATACATCCGTCTTCACAAACTGACGACTATCAACTAACTGCCGCGCGCTCCGCACTGCTCGTTGAAAACCCCCACTCCGACGTGACGCGTAAATATGATCGTGACGGTTGGCGCTTGCAGCGGCTTTAACATAACTATTTAACACTTATTAGTTTTTACACTTGTCGATTTTAAAATACTTGTTTAAAAACACTCACAATCCAGAATGCACTGTGTGTTAAACATATCCGTGGTGTTATTTTTATTCCGGAGTAACAGTTTCGTTTGTCACAAACTGACGAATATCAACCAACTGCCGCGCACTCCGCAATGATCGTTGATTATCCCTAATTGACACGTGACGCGTAAACATGTTTGTAGCGGGTAGTGCTCGCAGCGGCTGGAACATTATTTTTAACCACTTATTAATTTTCACACTTGCCGTATTTAAAATTCGAATTTAAAAACACTCACAATCCAGATTGCACGGTCTGCTCGACATGTACATGATATTTCCTTCCGGCGTAACACATCCGTCTTCACAAACTGACGACTGTCAACTAACTGCCGCGCGCTCCGCACTGCTCGTTGAAAACCCCCACTCCCACGTGACGCGTAAATATATTTGTGACGGTTTGCGCTTGCAGCGGCTGGAACATAATTTTTTAACACTAATTAGTTTTTACACTTGTCGATTTTAAAATACTTGTTTAAAAACACTCACAATCCAGAATGCACTTTGTGCTAAATATATCCGTGGTGTTATTTTTATTCAGGAGTAACAGTTTCGTTTGTCACAAACTGACGAATATCAACCAACTGCCGCGCACTCCGCAATGATCGTTGATTATCCCCGATTGACACGTGACGCGTAAACATGTTTGTAGCGGGTAGTGCTCACAGCGGCTGGAACGTTATTTTTAAACACTTATTAATTTTCACACATGCCGTATTTAAAATTCGAATTTAAAAACACTCACAATTCAGATTGCACGGTGTGCTCGACATGTCCGTGGTACTTCCTTCCGGCGTAACACATCCGTCTTCACAAACTGACGACTATCAACTAACTGCCGCGCTCCGCACTGCTCGTTGAAAACCCTACTCCCACGTGACGCGTAAATATGTTTGTGACGGTTGGCGCTTGCAGCGGCTGGCACATAATTTTTTAACACTAATTAGTTTTTACACTTGTCGATTTTAAAATACTTGTTTAAAAACACTCACAATCCAGAATGCACTGTATGCTAAACATATCCCTGGTGTTCATTTATTCCGGAGTAACAGTTTGGTTTGTCACAAACTGACGAATATCAACCAACTGCCGCGCACTCCGCAATGATCGTTGATTATCCCCAATTGACACATGACGCATAAACATGTTTGTAGCGGGTAGTGCTAACAGCGGCTGGAACGTTATTTTTAAACACTTATTAATTTTCACACTTGCCGTATTTAAAATTCGAATTTAAAAACACTCACAATCCAGATTGCACGGTGTGCTCGACATGTCCGTGGTATTTTCTGCCGGAGTAACACATCCGTCTTCACAAACTGACGACTATCAACTAACTGCCGCGCGCTCCGCACTGCTCGTTGAAAACCCCCACTCCGACGTGACGCGTAAATATGATTGTGACGGTTGGCGCTTGCAGCGGCTTTAACATAACTATTTAACACTTATTAGTTTTTACACTTGTCGATTTTAAAATACTTGTTTAAAAACACTCACAATCCAGAATGCACTGTGTGTTAAACATATCCGTGGTGTTATTTTTATTCCGGAGTAACAGTTTCGTTTGTCACAAACTGACGAATATCAACCAACTGCCGCGCACTCCGCAATGATCGTTGATTATCCCCAATTGACACGTGACGCGTAAACATGTTTGTAGCGGGTAGTGCTCGCAGCGGCTGGAACATTATTTTTAACCACTTATTAATTTTCACACTTGCCGTATTTAAAATTCGAATTTAAAAACACTCACAATCCAGATTGCACGGTCTGCTCGACATGTACATGATATTTCCTTCCGGCGTAACACATCCGTCTTCACAAACTGACGACTGTCAACTAACTGCCGCGCGCTCCGCACTGCTCGTTGAAAACCCCCACTCCCACGTGACGCGTAAATATATTTGTGACGGTTTGCGCTTGCAGCGGCTGGAACATAATTTTTTAACACTAATTAGTTTTTACACTTGTCGATTTTAAAATACTTGTTTAAAAACACTCACAATCCAGAATGCACTGTGTGCTAAATATATCCGTGGTGTTATTTTTATTCAGGAGTAACAGTTTCGTTTGTCACAAACTGACGAATATCAACCAACTGCCGCGCACTCCGCAATGATCGTTGATTATCCCCGATTGACACGTGACGCGTAAACATGTTTGTAGCGGGTAGTGCTCACAGCGGCTGGAACGTTATTTTTAAACACTTATTAATTTTCACACATGCCGTATTTAAAATTCGAATTTAAAAACACTCACAATTCAGATTGCACGGTGTGCTCGACATGTCCGTGGTACTTCCTTCCGGCGTAACACATCCGTCTTCACAAACTGACGACTATCAACTAACTGCCGCGCTCCGCACTGCTCGTTGAAAACCCCCACTCCCACGTGACGCGTAAATATGTTTGTGACGGTTGGCGCTTGCAGCGGCTGGAACATAATTATTTAACACTTATTAGTTTTACACTTGTCGATTTTAAAATACTTGTTTAAAAACACTCACAATCCAGAATGCACTGTATGCTAAACATATCCCTGGTGTTCATTTATTCCGGAGTAACAGTTTGGTTTGTCACAAACTGACGAATATCAACCAACTGCCGCGCACTCCGCAATGATCGTTGATTATCCCCAATTGACACATGACGCATAAACATGTTTGTAGCGGGTAGTGCTAACAGCGGCTGGAACGTTATTTTTAAACACTTAATAATTTTCACACTTGCCGTATTTAAAATTCGAATTTAAAAACACTCACAATCCAGATTGCACGGTGTGCTCGACATGTCCGTGGTATTTTCTGCCGGAGTAACACATCCGTCTTCACAAACTGACGACTATAAACTAACTGCCGCGCGCTCCGCACTGCTCGTTGAAAACCCCCACTCCGACGTGACGCGTAAATATGATTGTGACGGTTGGCGCTTGCAGCGGCTTTAACATAACTATTTAACACTTATTAGTTTTTACACTTGTCGATTTTAAAATACTTGTTTAAAAACACTCACAATCCAGAATGCACTGTGTGTTAAACATATCCGTGGTGTTATTTTTATTCCGGAGTAACAGTTTCGTTTGTCACAAATTGACGAATATCAACCAACTGCCGCGCACTCCGCAATGATCGTTGATTATCCCCAATTGACACGTGACGCGTAAACATGTTTGTAGCGGGTAGTGCTCACAGCGGCTGGAACGTTATTTTTAAACACTTATTAATTTTCACACATGCCGTATTTAAAATTCGAATTTAAAAACACTCACAATCCAGATTGCACGGTGTGCTCGACATGTCCGTGGTATTTCCTTCCGGCGTAACACATCCGTCTTCACAAACTGAGGACTGTCAACTAACTGCCGCGCGCTCCGCACTGCTCGTTGAAAACCCCCACTCCGACGTGACTCGTAAATATTTTTGTGACGACTGGCGCTTGCAGCGGCTGGAACATAATTATTTAACACCTATTAGTTTTTACACTTGTCGATTTTAAAATACTTATTTAAAAACACTCACAATCCAGAATGCACTGTGTGCTAAATATATCCGTGGTGTTATTTTTATTCAGGAGTAACAGTTTCGTTTGTCACAAACTGACGAATATCAACCAACTGCCGCGCACTCCGCAATGATCGTTGATTACCCCTATTTGACATGTGACGCGTAAACATGTTTCTAGCGGGTAGTGCTCGCAGCGGCTGGAACATTATTTTTAACCACTTATTAATTTTCACACTTGCCGTATTTAAAATTCGAATTTAAAAACACTCACAATCCAGATTGCACGGTCTGCTCGACATGTACATGATATTTCCTTCCGGCGTAACACATCCGTCTTCACAAACTGACGACTGTCAACTAACTGCCGCGCGCTCCGCACTGCTCGTTGAAAACCCCCACTCCCACGTGACGCGTAAATATGTTTGTGACGGTTGGCGCTTGCAGCGGCTGGAACATGATTTTTTAACACTAATTAGTTTTTACACTTGTCGATTTTAAAATACTTGTTTAAAAACACTCACAATCCAGAATGCACTGTGTGCTAAACATATCAGTGGTGTTATTTTTATTCCGGAGTAACAGTTTCGTTTGTCACAAACTGACGAATATCAACCAACTGCCGCGCACTCCGTAATGATCGTTGAATACCCCCCATTGACACGTGACGCGTAAACATGTTTGTAGCGGGTAGTACTCACAGCGGCTGGAACATTATTTTTAAACATTTATTAATTTTCACACATGCCGTATTTAAAATTCGAATTTAAAAACACTCACAATTCAGATTGCACGGTGTGCTCGACATGTCCGTGGTATTTCCTTCCGGCGTTACACATCCGTCTTCACAAACTGACGACTATCAACTAACTGCCGCGCGCTCCGCACTGCTCGTTGAAAACCCCCACTCCGACGTGACGCGTAAATATGATCGTGACGGTTGGCGCTTGCAGCGGCTTTAACATAACTATTTAACACTTATTAGTTTTTACACTTGTCGATTTTAAAATACTTGTTTAAAAACACTCACAATCCAGAATGCACTGTGTGTTAAACATATCCGTGGTGTTATTTTTATTCCGGAGTAACAGTTTCGTTTGTCACAAACTGACGAATATCAACCAACTGCCGCGCACTCCGCAATGATCGTTGATTATCCCCAATTGACACATGACGCATAAACATGTTTGTAGCGGGTAGTGCTAACAGCGGCTGGAACGTTATTTTTAAACACTTATTAATTTTCACACTTGCCGTATTTAAAATTCGAATTTAAAAACACTCACAATCCAGATTGCACGGTGTGCTCGACATGTCCGTGGTATTTTCTGCCGGAGTAACACATCCGTCTTCACAAACTGACGACTATCAACTAACTGCCGCGCGCTCCGCACTGCTCGTTGAAAACCCCCACTCCGACGTGACGCGTAAATATGATTGTGACGGTTGGCGCTTGCAGCGGCTTTAACATAACTATTTAACACTTATTAGTTTTTACACTTGTCGATTTTAAAATACTTGTTTAAAAACACTCACAATCCAGAATGCACTGTGTGTTAAACATATCCGTGGTGTTATTTTTATTCCGGAGTAACAGTTTCGTTTGTCACAAATTGACGAATATCAACCAACTGCCGCGCACTCCGCAATGATCGTTGATTATCCCCAATTGACACGTGACGCGTAAACATGTTTGTAGCGGGTAGTGCTCACAGCGGCTGGAACGTTATTTTTAAACACTTATTAATTTTCACACATGCCGTATTTAAAATTCGAATTTAAAAACACTCACAATCCAGATTGCACGGTGTGCTCGACATGTCCGTGGTATTTCCTTCCGGCGTAACACATCCGTCTTCACAAACTGAGGACTGTCAACTAACTGCCGCGCGCTCCGCACTGCTCGTTGAAAACCCCCACTCCGACGTGACTCGTAAATATTTTTGTGACGACTGGCGCTTGCAGCGGCTGGAACATAATTATTTAACACCTATTAGTTTTTACACTTGTCGATTTTAAAATACTTATTTAAAAACACTCACAATCCAGAATGCACTGTGTGCTAAATATATCCGTGGTGTTATTTTTATTCAGGAGTAACAGTTTCGTTTGTCACAAACTGACGAATATCAACCAACTGCCGCGCACTCCGCAATGATCGTTGATTACCCCTATTTGACATGTGACGCGTAAACATGTTTCTAGCGGGTAGTGCTCGCAGCGGCTGGAACATTATTTTTAACCACTTATTAATTTTCACACTTGCCGTATTTAAAATTCGAATTTAAAAACACTCACAATCCAGATTGCACGGTCTGCTCGACATGTACATGATATTTCCTTCCGGCGTAACACATCCGTCTTCACAAACTGACGACTGTCAACTAACTGCCGCGCGCTCCGCACTGCTCGTTGAAAACCCCCACTCCCACGTGACGCGTAAATATGTTTGTGACGGTTGGCGCTTGCAGCGGCTGGAACATAATTTTTTAACACTAATTAGTTTTTACACTTGTCGATTTTAAAATACTTGTTTAAAAACACTCACAATCCAGAATGCACTGTGTGCTAAACATATCAGTGGTGTTATTTTTATTCCGGAGTAACAGTTTCGTTTGTCACAAACTGACGAATATCAACCAACTGCCGCGCACTCCGTAATGATCGTTGAATACCCCCCATTGACACGTGACGCGTAAACATGTTTGTAGCGGGTAGTACTCACAGCGGCTGGAACATTATTTTTAAACATTTATTAATTTTCACACATGCCGTATTTAAAATTCGAATTTAAAAACACTCACAATTCAGATTGCACGGTGTGCTCGACATGTCCGTGGTATTTCCTTCCGGCGTTACACATCCGTCTTCACAAACTGACGACTATCAACTAACTGCCGCGCGCTCCGCACTGCTCGTTGAAAACCCCCACTCCGACGTGACGCGTAAATATGATCGTGACGGTTGGCGCTTGCAGCGGCTTTAACATAACTATTTAACACTTATTAGTTTTTACACTTGTCGATTTTAAAATACTTGTTTAAAAACACTCACAATCCAGAATGCACTGTGTGTTAAACATATCCGTGGTGTTATTTTTATTCCGGAGTAACAGTTTCGTTTGTCACAAACTGACGAATATCAACCAACTGCCGCGCACTCCGCAATGATCGTTGATTATCCCCAATTGACACATGACGCATAAACATGTTTGTAGCGGGTAGTGCTAACAGCGGCTGGAACGTTATTTTTAAACACTTATTAATTTTCACACTTGCCGTATTTAAAATTCGAATTTAAAAACACTCACAATCCAGATTGCACGGTGTGCTCGACATGTCCGTGGTATTTTCTGCCGGAGTAACACATCCGTCTTCACAAACTGACGACTATCAACTAACTGCCGCGCGCTCCGCACTGCTCGTTGAAAACCCCCACTCCGACGTGACGCGTAAATATGATTGTGACGGTTGGCGCTTGCAGCGGCTTTAACATAACTATTTAACACTTATTAGTTTTTACACTTGTCGATTTTAAAATACTTGTTTAAAAACACTCACAATCCAGAATGCACTGTGTGTTAAACATATCCGTGGTGTTATTTTTATTCCGGAGTAACAGTTTCGTTTGTCACAAATTGACGAATATCAACCAACTGCCGCGCACTCCGCAATGATCGTTGATTATCCCCAATTGACACGTGACGCGTAAACATGTTTGTAGCGGGTAGTGCTCACAGCGGCTGGAACGTTATTTTTAAACACTTATTAATTTTCACACATGCCGTATTTAAAATTCGAATTTAAAAACACTCACAATCCAGATTGCACGGTGTGCTCGACATGTCCGTGGTATTTCCTTCCGGCGTAACACATCCGTCTTCACAAACTGAGGACTGTCAACTAACTGCCGCGCGCTCCGCACTGCTCGTTGAAAACCCCCACTCCGACGTGACTCGTAAATATTTTTGTGACGACTGGCGCTTGCAGCGGCTGGAACATAATTATTTAACACCTATTAGTTTTTACACTTGTCGATTTTAAAATACTTGTTTAAAAACACTCACAATCCAGAATGCACTGTGTGCTAAATATATTTGTGGTGTTATTTTTATTCAGGAGTAACAGTTTCGTTTGTCACAAACTGACGAATATCAACCAACTGCCGCGCACTCCGCAATGATCGTTGATTACCCCTATTTGACATGTGACGCGTAAACATGTTTCTAGCGGGTAGTGCTCGCAGCGGCCAGAACATTATTTTTAACCACTTATTAATTTTCACACTTGCCGTATTTAAAATTCGAATTTAAAAACACTCACAATCCAGATTGCACGGTCTGCTCGACATGTACATGATATTTCCTTCCGGCGTAACACATCCGTCTTCACAAACTGACGACTGTCAACTAACTGCCGCGCGCTCCGCACTGCTCGTTGAAAACCCCCACTCCCACGTGACGCGTAAATATGTTTGTGACGGTTGGCGCTTGCAGCGGCTGGAACATAATTTTTTAACACTAATTAGTTTTTACACTTGTCGATTTTAAAATACTTGTTTAAAAACACTCACAATCCAGAATGCACTGTGTGCTAAACATATCAGTGGTGTTATTTTTATTCCGGAGTAACAGTTTCGTTTGTCACAAACTGACGAATATCAACCAACTGCCGCGCACTCCGTAATGATCGTTGAATACCCCCCATTGACACGTGACGCGTAAACATGTTTGTAGCGGGTAGTACTCACAGCGGCTGGAACATTATTTTTAAACATTTATTAATTTTCACACATGCCGTATTTAAAATTCGAATTTAAAAACACTCACAATTCAGATTGCACGGTGTGCTCGACATGTCCGTGGTATTTCCTTCCGGCGTTACACATCCGTCTTCACAAACTGACGACTATCAACTAACTGCCGCGCGCTCCGCACTGCTCGTTGAAAACCCCCACTCCCACGTGACGCGTAAATATGTTTGTGACGGTTGGCGCTTGCAGCGGCTGGAACATAATTTTTTAACACTAATTAGTTTTTACACTTGTCGATTTTAAAATACTTGTTTAAAAACACTCACAATCCAGAATGCACTGTATGGTAAACATATCCCTGGTGTTCATTGATTCCGGAGTAACAGTTTGGTTTGTCACAAACTGACGAATATCAACCAACTGCCGCGCACTCCGCAATGATCGTTGATTATCCCCAATTGACACATGACGCATAAACATGTTTGTAGCGGGTAGTGCTAACAGCGGCTGGAACGTTATTTTTAAACACTCCGACATGTCCGTGGTATTTCCTTCCGGCGTAACACATCCGTCTTCACAAACTGACGACTATCAACTAACTGCCGCACGCTCCGCACTGCTAGTTGAAAACCTCCACTCCGACGTGACTCGTAAATATTTTTGTGACGATTGGCGCTTGCAGCGGCTGGAACATAATTATTTAACACCTATTAGTTTTTACACTTGTCGATTTTAAAATACTTGTTTAAAAACACTCACAATCCAGAATGCACTGTGTGCTAAATATATTTGTGGTGTTATTTTTATTCAGGAGTAACAGTTTCGTTTGTCACAAACTGACGAATATCAACCAACTGCCGCGCACTCCGCAATGATCGTTGATTACCCCTATTTGACATGTGACGCGTAAACATGTTTCTAGCGGGTAGTGCTCGCAGCGGCCAGAACATTATTTTTAACCACTTATTAATTTTCACACTTGCCGTATTTAAAATTCGAATTTAAAAACACTCACAATCCAGATTGCACGGTCTGCTCGACATGTACATGATATTTCCTTCCGGCGTAACACATCCGTCTTCACAAACTGACGACTGTCAACTAACTGCCGCGCGCTCCGCACTGCTCGTTGAAAACCCCCACTCCCACGTGACGCGTAAATATGTTTGTGACGGTTGGCGCTTGCAGCGGCTGGAACATAATTTTTTAACACTAATTAGTTTTTACACTTGTCGATTTTAAAATACTTGTTTAAAAACACTCACAATCCAGAATGCACTGTGTGCTAAACATATCAGTGGTGTTATTTTTATTCCGGAGTAACAGTTTCGTTTGTCACAAACTGACGAATATCAACCAACTGCCGCGCACTCCGTAATGATCGTTGAATACCCCCCATTGACACGTGACGCGTAAACATGTTTGTAGCGGGTAGTACTCACAGCGGCTGGAACATTATTTTTAAACATTTATTAATTTTCACACATGCCGTATTTAAAATTCGAATTTAAAAACACTCACAATTCAGATTGCACGGTGTGCTCGACATGTCCGTGGTATTTCCTTCCGGCGTTACACATCCGTCTTCACAAACTGACGACTATCAACTAACTGCCGCGCGCTCCGCACTGCTCGTTGAAAACCCCCACTCCGACGTGACGCGTAAATATGATCGTGACGGTTGGCGCTTGCAGCGGCTTTAACATAACTATTTAACACTTATTAGTTTTTACACTTGTCGATTTTAAAATACTTGTTTAAAAACACTCACAATCCAGAATGCACTGTGTGTTAAACATATCCGTGGTGTTATTTTTATTCCGGAGTAACAGTTTCGTTTGTCACAAACTGACGAATATCAACCAACTGCCGCGCACTCCGCAATGATCGTTGATTATCCCCAATTGACACATGACGCATAAACATGTTTGTAGCGGGTAGTGCTAACAGCGGCTGGAACGTTATTTTTAAACACTTATTAATTTTCACACTTGCCGTATTTAAAATTCGAATTTAAAAACACTCACAATCCAGATTGCACGGTGTGCTCGACATGTCCGTGGTATTTTCTGCCGGAGTAACACATCCGTCTTCACAAACTGACGACTATCAACTAACTGCCGCGCGCTCCGCACTGCTCGTTGAAAACCCCCACTCCGACGTGACGCGTAAATATGATTGTGACGGTTGGCGCTTGCAGCGGCTTTAACATAACTATTTAACACTTATTAGTTTTTACACTTGTCGATTTTAAAATACTTGTTTAAAAACACTCACAATCCAGAATGCACTGTGTGTTAAACATATCCGTGGTGTTATTTTTATTCCGGAGTAACAGTTTCGTTTGTCACAAATTGACGAATATCAACCAACTGCCGCGCACTCCGCAATGATCGTTGATTATCCCCAATTGACACGTGACGCGTAAACATGTTTGTAGCGGGTAGTGCTCACAGCGGCTGGAACGTTATTTTTAAACACTTATTAATTTTCACACATGCCGTATTTAAAATTCGAATTTAAAAACACTCACAATCCAGATTGCACGGTGTGCTCGACATGTCCGTGGTATTTCCTTCCGGCGTAACACATCCGTCTTCACAAACTGAGGACTGTCAACTAACTGCCGCGCGCTCCGCACTGCTCGTTGAAAACCCCCACTCCGACGTGACTCGTAAATATTTTTGTGACGACTGGCGCTTGCAGCGGCTGGAACATAATTATTTAACACCTATTAGTTTTTACACTTGTCGATTTTAAAATACTTGTTTAAAAACACTCACAATCCAGAATGCACTGTGTGCTAAATATATTTGTGGTGTTATTTTTATTCAGGAGTAACAGTTTCGTTTGTCACAAACTGACGAATATCAACCAACTGCCGCGCACTCCGCAATGATCGTTGATTACCCCTATTTGACATGTGACGCGTAAACATGTTTCTAGCGGGTAGTGCTCGCAGCGGCCAGAACATTATTTTTAACCACTTATTAATTTTCACACTTGCCGTATTTAAAATTCGAATTTAAAAACACTCACAATCCAGATTGCACGGTCTGCTCGACATGTACATGATATTTCCTTCCGGCGTAACACATCCGTCTTCACAAACTGACGACTGTCAACTAACTGCCGCGCGCTCCGCACTGCTCGTTGAAAACCCCCACTCCCACGTGACGCGTAAATATGTTTGTGACGGTTGGCGCTTGCAGCGGCTGGAACATAATTTTTTAACACTAATTAGTTTTTACACTTGTCGATTTTAAAATACTTGTTTAAAAACACTCACAATCCAGAATGCACTGTGTGCTAAACATATCAGTGGTGTTATTTTTATTCCGGAGTAACAGTTTCGTTTGTCACAAACTGACGAATATCAACCAACTGCCGCGCACTCCGTAATGATCGTTGAATACCCCCCATTGACACGTGACGCGTAAACATGTTTGTAGCGGGTAGTACTCACAGCGGCTGGAACATTATTTTTAAACATTTATTAATTTTCACACATGCCGTATTTAAAATTCGAATTTAAAAACACTCACAATTCAGATTGCACGGTGTGCTCGACATGTCCGTGGTATTTCCTTCCGGCGTTACACATCCGTCTTCACAAACTGACGACTATCAACTAACTGCCGCGCGCTCCGCACTGCTCGTTGAAAACCCCCACTCCCACGTGACGCGTAAATATGTTTGTGACGGTTGGCGCTTGCAGCGGCTGGAACATAATTTTTTAACACTAATTAGTTTTTACACTTGTCGATTTTAAAATACTTGTTTAAAAACACTCACAATCCAGAATGCACTGTATGGTAAACATATCCCTGGTGTTCATTGATTCCGGAGTAACAGTTTGGTTTGTCACAAACTGACGAATATCAACCAACTGCCGCGCACTCCGCAATGATCGTTGATTATCCCCAATTGACACATGACGCATAAACATGTTTGTAGCGGGTAGTGCTAACAGCGGCTGGAACGTTATTTTTAAACACTCCGACATGTCCGTGGTATTTCCTTCCGGCGTAACACATCCGTCTTCACAAACTGACGACTATCAACTAACTGCCGCACGCTCCGCACTGCTAGTTGAAAACCTCCACTCCGACGTGACTCGTAAATATTTTTGTGACGATTGGCGCTTGCAGCGGCTGGAACATAATTATTTAACACTTATTAGTTTTACACTTGTCGATTTTAAAATACTTGTTTAAAAACACTCACAATCCAGAATGCACTGTGTGCTAAACATATCAGTGGTGTTATTTTTATTCCGGAGTAACAGTTTCGTTTGTCACAAACTGACGAATATCAACCAACTGCCGCGCACTCCGCAATGATCGTTGATTATCCCCAATTGACACATGACGCATAAACATGTTTGTAGCGGGTAGTGCTAACAGCGGCTGGAACGTTATTTTTAAACACTTATTAATTTTCACACTTGCCGTATTTAAAATTCGAATTTAAAAACACTCACAATCCAGATTGCACGGTGTGCTCGACATGTCCGTGGTATTTTCTGCCGGAGTAACACATCCGTCTTCACAAACTGACGACTATCAACTAACTGCCGCACGCTCCGCACTGCTAGTTGAAAACCTCCACTCCGACGTGACTCGTAAATATTTTTGTGACGATTGGCGCTTGCAGCGGCTGGAACATAATTATTTAACACTTATTAGTTTTACACTTGTCGATTTTAAAATACTTGTTTAAAAACACTCACAATCCAGAATGCACTGTGTGCTAAACATATCAGTGGTGTTATTTTTATTCCGGAGTAACAGTTTCGTTTGTCACAAACTGACGAATATCAACCAACTGCCGCGCACTCCGCAATGATCGTTGATTATCCCCAATTGACACATGACGCATAAACATGTTTGTAGCGGGTAGTGCTAACAGCGGCTGGAACGTTATTTTTAAACACTTATTAATTTTCACACTTGCCGTATTTAAAATTCGAATTTAAAAACACTCACAATCCAGATTGCACGGTGTGCTCGACATGTCCGTGGTATTTTCTGCCGGAGTAACACATCCGTCTTCACAAACTGACGACTATCAACTAACTGCCGCGCGCTCCGCACTGCTCGTTGAAAACCCCCACTCCAACGTAACTCGTAAATATTTTTGTGACGACTGGCGCTTGCAGCGGCTGGAACATAATTATTTAACACCTATTAGTTTTTACACTTGTCGATTTTAAAATACTTGTTTAAAAACACTCACAATCCAGAATGCACTGTGTGCTAAATATATCCGTGGTGTTATTTTTATTCAGGAGTAACAGTTTCGTTTGTCACAAACTGACGAATATCAACCAACTGCCGCGCACTCCGCAATGATCGTTGATTACCCCTATTTGACATGTGACGCGTAAACATGTTTCTAGCGGGTAGTGCTCGCAGCGGCTGGAACATTATTTTTAACCACTTATTAATTTTCACACTTGCCGTATTTAAAATTCGAATTTAAAAACACTCACAATCCAGATTGCACGGTCTGCTCGACATGTACATGATATTTCCTTCCGGCGTAACACATCCGTCTTCACAAACTGACGACTGTCAACTAACTGCCGCGCGCTCCGCACTGCTCGTTGAAAACCCCCACTCCCACGTGACGCGTAAATATGTTTGTGACGGTTGGCGCTTGCAGCGGCTGGAACATAATTTTTTAACACTAATTAGTTTTTACACTTGTCGATTTTAAAATACTTGTTTAAAATCACTCACAATCCAGAATGCACTGTGTGCTAAACATATCAGTGGTGTTATTTTTATTCCGGAGTAACAGTTTCGTTTGTCACAAACTGACGAATATCAACCAACTGCCGCGCACTCCGTAATGATCGTTGAATACCCCCCATTGACACGTGACGCGTAAACATGTTTGTAGCGGGTAGTACTCACAGCGGCTGGAACATTATTTTTAAACATTTATTAATTTTCACACATGCCGTATTTAAAATTCGAATTTAAAAACACTCACAATTCAGATTGCACGGTGTGCTCGACATGTCCGTGGTATTTCCTTCCGGCGTTACACATCCGTCTTCACAAACTGACGACTATCAACTAACTGCCGCGCGCTCCGCACTGCTCGTTGAAAACCCCCACTCCCACGTGACGCGTAAATATGTTTGTGACGGTTGGCGCTTGCAGCGGCTGGAACATAATTTTTTAACACTAATTAGTTTTTACACTTGTCGATTTTAAAATACTTGTTTAAAAACACTCACAATCCAGAATGCACTGTATGGTAAACATATCCCTGGTGTTCATTGATTCCGGAGTAACAGTTTGGTTTGTCACAAACTGACGAATATCAACCAACTGCCGCGCACTCCGCAATGATCGTTGATTATCCCCAATTGACACATGACGCATAAACATGTTTGTAGCGGGTAGTGCTAACAGCGGCTGGAACGTTATTTTTAAACACTTATTAATTTTCACACTTGCCGTATTTAAAATTCGAATTTAAAAACACTCACAATCCAGATTGCACGGTGTGCTCGACATGTCCGTGGTATTTCCTTCCGGCGTAACACATCCGTCTTCACAAACTGACGACTATCAACTAACTGCCGCACGCTCCGCACTGCTAGTTGAAAACCTCCACTCCGACGTGACTCGTAAATATTTTTGTGACGATTGGCGCTTGCAGCGGCTGGAACATAATTATTTAACACTTATTAGTTTTACACTTGTCGATTTTAAAATACTTGTTTAAAAACACTCACAATCCAGAATGCACTGTGTGCTAAACATATCAGTGGTGTTATTTTTATTCCGGAGTAACAGTTTCGTTTGTCACAAACTGACGAATATCAACCAACAGCCGCGCACTCCGTAATGATCGTTGAATACCTCCAATTGACACGCAAACAGGTTTGTAGCGGGTAGTGCTCACAGCGGCTGGAATATTGTTTTTAAACACTTATTAATTTTCACACATGTCGTATTTAAAATTCGAATTTAAAAACACTCACAATCCAGATTGCACGGTGTGCTCGACATGTCCGTGGTATTTTCTGCCGGCGTAACACATCCGTCTTCACAAACTGACGACTATCAACTAACTGCCGCGCGCTCCGCACTGCTCGTTGAAAACCCCCACTCCCACGTGACGCGTAAATATGTTTGTGACGGTTGGCGCTTGCAGCGGCTGGAACATAATTTTTTAACACTAATTAGTTTTTACACTTGTCGATTTTAAAATACTTGTTTAAAAACACTCACAATCCAGAATGCACTGTATGCTATACATTTTCCTGGTGTTCATTTATTCCGGAGTAACAGTTTGGTTTGTCACAAACTGACGAATATCAACCAACTGCCGCGCACTCCGCAATGATCGTTGATTATCCCCAATTGACACGTGACGCGTAAACATGTTTTTTAGCGGGTAGTGCTCACAGCGGCTGGAACGTTATTTTTAAACACTTATTAATTTTCACACATGTCGTATTTAAAATTCGAATTTAAAAACACTCACAATCCAGATTGCACGGTGTGCTCGACATGTCCGTGGTATTTCCTTCCGGCGTAACACATCCGTCTTCACAAACTGACGACTGTCAACTAACTGCCGCGCGCTCCGCACTGCTTGTTGAAAACCCCCACTCCGACGTGACTCGTAAATATGTTTGTGACGGTTGGCGCTTGCAGCGGCTGGAACATAATTTTTTAACACTTATTAGTTTTAGACTTGTCGATTTTAAAATACTTGTTTAAAAACACTCACAATCCAGAATGCACTGTGTGCTAAACATATCAGTGGTGTTATTTTTATTCCGGAGTAACAGTTTCGTTTGTCAAAAACTGACGAATATCAACCAACTGCCGCGCACTCCGTAATGATCGTTGAATACCCCCAATTGACACGCAAACAGGTTTGTAGCGGGTAGTGCTCACAGCGGCTGGAATATTGTTTTTAAACACTTATTAATTTTCACACATGCCGCATTTAAAATTCGAATTTAAAAACACTCACAATCCAGATTGCACGGTGTGCTCGACATGTCCGTGGTATTTCCTTCCGGCGTAACACATCCGTCTTCACAAACTGACGACTGTCAACTAACTGCCGCGCGCTCCGCACTGCTCGTTGAAAACCCCCACTCCGACGTGACTCGTAAATATTTTTGTGACGACTGGCGCTTGCAGCGGCTGGAACATAATTATTTGACACTTATTAGTTTTTACACTTGTCGATTTTAAAATACTTGTTTAAAAATACTCACAATCCAAAATGCACTGTGTGTTAAACATATCAGTGGTGTTATTTTTATTCCGGAGTAACAGTTTCGTTTGTCAAAAACTGACGAATATCAACCAACTGCCGCGCACTCCGTAATGATCGTTGAATACCCCCAATTGACACGCAAACAGGTTTGTAGCGGGTAGTGCTCACAGCGGCTGGAATATTGTTTTTAAACACTTATTAATTTTCACACATGCCGCATTTAAAATTCGAATTTAAAAACACTCACAATCCAGATTGCACGGTGTGCTCGACATGTCCGTGGTATTTCCTTCCGGCGTAACACATCCGTCTTCACAAACTGACGACTGTCAACTAACTGCCGCGCGCTCTGCACTGCTCGTTGAAAACCCCCACTCCGACGTGACTCGTAAATATTTTTGTGACGACTGGCGCTTGCAGCGGCTGGAACATAATTATTTGACACTTATTAGTTTTTACACTTGTCGATTTTAAAATACTTGTTTAAAAATACTCACAATCCAGAATGCACTGTGTGTTAAACATATCAGTGGTGTTATTTTTATTCCGGAGTAACAGTTTCGTTTGTCACAAACTGACGAATATCAACCAACTGCCGCGCACTCTGTAATGATCGTTGAATACCCCCAATTGACACGCAAACAGGTTTGTAGCGGGTAGTGCTCACAGCGGCTGGAATATTGTTTTTAAACACTTATTAATTTTCACACATGTCGTATTTAAAATTCGAATTTAAAAACATTCACAATCCAGATTGCACGGTGTGCTCGACATGTCCGTGGTATTTTCTGCCGGAGTAACACATCCGTCTTCACAAACTGACGACTATCAACTAACTGCCGCGCGCTCCGCACTGCTCGTTGAAAACCCCCACTCCGACGTGACGCGTAAATATGATTGTGACGGTTGGCGCTTGCAGCGGCTTTAACATAACTATTTAACACTTATTAGTTTTTACACTTGTCGATTTTAAAATACTTGTTTAAAAACACTCACAATCCAGAATGCACTGTATGGTAAACATATCCCTGGTGTTCATTGATTCCGGAGTAACAGTTTGGTTTGTCACAAACTGACGAATATCAACCAACTGCCGCGCACTACGCAATGATCGTTGATTATCCCCAATTGACACATGACGCATAAACATGTTTGTAGCGGGTAGTGCTAACAGCGGCTGGAACCTTATTTTTAAACACTTATTAATTTTCACACTTGCCGTATTTAAAATTCGAATTTAAAAACACTCACAATCCAGATTGCACGGTGTGCTCGACATGTCAGTGGTATTTCCTTCCGGCGTAACACATCCGTCTTCACAAACTGACGACTCTCAACTAACTGCCGCGCGCTCCGCACTGCTCGTTGAAAACCCCCACTCCCACGTGACGCGTAAATATGTTTGTGACGGTTGGCGCTTGCAGCGGCTGGAACATAATTTTTTAACACTAATTAGTTTTTACACTTGTCGATTTTAAAATACTTGTTTAAAAACACTCACAATCCACAATGCACTGTGTGCTAAACATATCAGTGGTGTTATTTTTATTCCGGAGTAACAGTTTCGTTTGTCACAAACTGACGAATATCAACCAACTGCTGCGCACTCCGTAATGATCGTTGAATACCCCCCATTGACACGTGACGCGTAAACATGTTTGTAGCGGGTAGTACTCACAGCGGCTGGAACATTATTTTTAAACATTTATTAATTTTCACACATGCCGTATTTAAAATTCGAATTTAAAAACACTCACAATCCAGATTGCACGGTGTGCTCGACATGTCCGTGGTATTTTCTTCCGGCGTAACACATCCGTCTTCACAAACTGACGACTATCAACTAACTGCCGCGCGCTCCGCACTGCTCGTTGAAAACCCCTACTCCCACGTGACGCGTAAATATGTTTGTGACGGTTGGCGCTTGCAGCGGCTGGAACATAATTTTTTAACACTTATTAGTTTTACACTTGTCGATTTTAAAATACTTGTTTAAAAACACTCACAATCCAGAATGCACTGTGTGCTTAACATATTAGTGGTGTTATTTTTATTCCGGAGTAACAGTTTCGTTTGTCACAAACTGACGAATATCAACCAACTGCCGCGCACTCCGTAATGATCGTTGAATACCCCCCATTGACACGTGACGCGTAAACATGTTTGTAGCGGGTAGTGCTCACAGCGGCTGGAATATTGTTTTTAAACACTTATTAATTTTCACACATGTCGTATTTAAAATTCGAATTTAAAAACACTCACCATCCAGATTGCACGGTGTGCTCGACATGTCCGTGGTATTTTCTGCCGGAGTAACACATCCGTCTTCACAAACTGACGACTATCAACTAACTGCCGCGCGCTCCGCACTGCTCGTTGAAAACTTCCACTCCGACGTGACTCGTAAATATTTTTGTGACGATTGGCGCTTGCAGCGGCTGGAACATAATTATTTAACACTTATTAGTTTTACACTTGTCGATTTTAAAATACTTGTTTAAAAACACTCACAATCCAGAATGCACTGTGTGCTAAACATATCAGTGGTGTTATTTTTATTCCGGAGTAACAGTTTCGTTTGTCACAAACTGACGAATATCAACCAACTGCCGCGCACTCTGTAATGATCGTTGAATACCCCCAATTGACACGCAAACAGGTTTGTAGCGGGTAGTGCTCACAGCGGCTGGAATATTGTTTTTAAACACTTATTAATTTTCACACATGTCGTATTTAAAATTCGAATTTAAAAACACTCACAATCCAGATTGCACGGTGTGCTCGAGATGTCCGTGGTATTTTCTGCCGGAGTAACACATCCGTCTTCACAAACTGACGACTATCAACTAACTGCCGCGCGCTCCGCACTGCTCGTTGAAAACCCCCACTCCGACGTGACGCGTAAATATGATTGTGACGGTTGGCGCTTGCAGCGGCTTTAACATAACTATTTAACACTTATTAGTTTTTACACTTGTCGATTTTAAAATACTTGTTTAAAAACACTCACAATCCAGAATGCACTGTATGGTAAACATATCCCTGGTGTTCATTGATTCCGGAGTAACAGTTTGGTTTGTCACAAACTGACGAATATCAACCAACTGCCGCGCACTACGCAATGATCGTTGATTATCCCCAATTGACACATGACGCATAAACATGTTTGTAGCGGGTAGTGCTAACAGCGGCTGGAACGTTATTTTTAAACACTTATTAATTTTCACACTTGCCGTATTTAAAATTCGAATTTAAAAACACTCACAATCCAGATTGCACGGTGTGCTCGACATGTCAGTGGTATTTCCTTCCGGCGTAACACATCCGTCTTCACAAACTGACGACTCTCAACTAACTGCCGCGCGCTCCGCACTGCTCGTTGAAAACCCCCACTCCCACGTGACGCGTAAATATGTTTGTGACGGTTGGCGCTTGCAGCGGCTGGAACATAATTTTTTAACACTAATTAGTTTTTACACTTGTCGATTTTAAAATACTTGTTTAAAAACACTTACAATCCACAATGCACTGTGTGCTAAACATATCAGTGGTGTTATTTTTATTCCGGAGTAACAGTTTCGTTTGTCACAAACTGACGAATATCAACCAACTGCTGCGCACTCCGTAATGATCGTTGAATACCCCCCATTGACACGTGACGCGTAAACATGTTTGTAGCGGGTAGTACTCACAGCGGCTGGAACATTATTTTTAAACATTTATTAATTTTCACACATGCCGTATTTAAAATTCGAATTTAAAAACACTCACAATTCAGATTGCACGGTGTGCTCGACATGTACGTGGTATTTTCTTCCGGCGTAACACATCCGTCTTCACAAACTGACGACTATCAACTAACTGCCGCGCGCTCCGCACTGCTCGTTGAAAACCCCCACTCCCACGTGACGCGTAAATATGTTTGTGACGGTTGGCGCTTGCAGCGGCTGGAACATAATTTTTTAACACTAATTAGTTTTTACACTTGTCGATTTTAAAATACTTGTTTAAAAACACTCACAATCCACAATGCACTGTATGCTAAACATATTCCTGGTGTTCATTTATTCCGGAGTAACAGTTTGGTTTGTCACAAACTGACGAATATCAACCAACTGCCGCGCACTCCGCAATGATCGTTGATTATCCCCAATTGACACGTGACGCGTAAACATGTTTGTAGCGGGTAGTGCTCACAGCGGCTGGAACGTTATTTTTAAACACTTATTAATTTTCACACATGCCGTATTTAAAATTCGAATTTAAAAACACTCACAATCCAGATTGCACGGTGTGCTCGACATGTTCGTAATATTTCCTTCCGGCGTAACACATCCGTCTTCACAAACTGACGACTGTCAACTAACTGCCGCGCGCTCCGCACTGCTCGTTGAAAACCCCCATTCCCACGTGACGCGTAAATATGTTTGTGACGGTTGGCGCTTGCAGCGGCTGGAACATAATTTTTTAACACTTATTAGTTTTACACTTGTCGATTTTAAAATACTTGTTTAAAAACACTCACAATCCAGAATGCACTGTGTGCTTAACATATTAGTGGTGTTATTTTTATTCCGGAGTAACAGTTTCGTTTGTCACAAACTGACGAATATCAACCAACTGCCGCGCACTCCGTAATGATCGTTGAATACCCCCCATTGACACGTGACGCGTAAACATGTTTGTAGCGGGTAGTGCTCACAGCGGCTGGAATATTGTTTTTAAACACTTATTAATTTTCACACATGTCGTATTTAAAATTCGAATTTAAAAACACTCACCATCCAGATTGCACGGTGTGCTCGACATGTCCGTGGTATTTTCTGCCGGAGTAACATATCCGTCTTCACAAACTGACGACTATCAACTAACTGCCGCGCGCTCCGCACTGCTCGTTGAAAACTTCCACTCCGACGTGACTCGTAAATATTTTTGTGACGATTGGCGCTTGCAGCGGCTGGAACATAATTATTTAACACTTATTAGTTTTACACTTGTCGATTTTAAAATACTTGTTTAAAAACACTCACAATCCAGAATGCACTGTGTGCTAAACATATCAGTGGTGTTATTTTTATTCCGGAGTAACAGTTTCGTTTGTCACAAACTGACGAATATCAACCAACTGCCGCGCACTCCGTAATGATCGTTGAATACCCCCCATTGACACGTGACGCGTAAACATTTTTGTAGCGGGTAGTACTCACAGCGGCTGGAACATTAATTTTAAACATTTATTAATTTTCACACATGCCGTATTTAAAATTCGAATTTAAAAACACTCACAATCCAGATTGCACGGTGTGCTCGACATGTCCGTGGTATTTTCTGCCGGAGTAACACATCCGTCTTCACAAACTGACGACTATCAACTAACTGCCGCGCGCTCCGCACTGCTCGTTGAAAACCCCCACTCCAACGTGACGCGTAAATATGATTGTGACGGTTGGCGCTTGCAGCGGCTTTAACATAACTATTTAACACTTATTAGTTTTTACACTTGTCGATTTTAAAATACTTGTTTAAAAACACTCACAATCCACAATGCACTGTATGCTAAACATATTCCTGGTGTTCATTTATTCCGGAGTAACAGTTTGGTTTGTCACAAACTGACGAATATCAACCAACTGCCGCGCACTCCGCAATGATCGTTGATTATCCCCAATTGACACGTGACGCGTAAACATGTTTGTAGCGGGTAGTGCTCACAGCGGCTGGAACGTTATTTTTAAACACTTATTAATTTTCACACATGCCGTATTTAAAATTCGAATTTAAAAACACTCACAATCCAGATTGCACGGTGTGCTCGACATGTTCGTAATATTTCCTTCCGGCGTAACACATCCGTCTTCACAAACTGACGACTGTCAACTAACTGCCGCGCGCTCCGCACTGCTCGTTGAAAACCCCCACTCCCACGTGACGCGTAAATATGTTTGTGACGGTTGGCGCTTGCAGCGGCTGGAACATAATTTTTTAACACTTATTAGTTTTACACTTGTCGATTTTAAAATACTTGTTTAAAAACACTCACAATCCAGAATGCACTGTGTGCTTAACATATTAGTGCTGTTATTTTTATTCCGGAGTAACAGTTTCGTTTGTCACAAACTGACGAATATCAACCAACTGCCGCGCACTCCGTAATGATCGTTGAATACCCCCCATTGACACGTGACGCGTAAACATGTTTGTAGCGGGTAGTGCTCACAGCGGCTGGAACGTTATTTTTAAACACTTATTAATTTTCACACATGCCGTATTTAAAATTCGAATTTAAAAACACTCACAATCCAGATTGCACGGTGTGCTCGACATGTCCGTGGTATTTCCTTCCGGCGTAACACATCCGTCTTCACAAACTGACGACTGTCAACTAACTGCCGCGCGCTCCGCACTGCTCGTTGAAAACCCCCACTCCGACGTGACTCGTAAATATTTTTGTGACGACTGGCGCTTGCAGCGGCTGGAACATAATTATTTGACACTTATTAGTTTTACACTTGTCGATTTTAAAATACTTGTTTAAAAACACTCACAATCCAGAATGCACTGTGTGCTAAACATATCAGTGGTGTTATTTTTATTCCGGAGTAACAGTTTCGTTTGTCACAAACTGACGAATATCAACCAGCTGCCGCGCACTCCGTAATGATCGTTGAATACCCCCCATTGACACGTGACGCGTAAACATTTTTGTAGCGGGTAGTGCTCACAGCGGCTGGAACGTTATTTTTAAACACTTGTTAATTTTCACACATGCCGTATTTAAAATTCGAATTTAAAAACACTCACAATCCAGATTGCACGGTGTGCTCGACATGTCCGTGGTATTTCCTTCCGGCGTAACACATCCGTCTTCACAAACTGACGACTGTCAACTAACTGCCGCGCGCTCCGCACTGCTCGTTGAAAACCCCCACTCCGACGTGACTCGTAAATATTTTTGTGACGACTGGCGCTTGCAGCGGCTGGAACATAATTATTTGACACTTATTAGTTTTTACACTTGTCGATTTTAAAATACTTGTTTAAAAATACTCACAATCCAGAATGCACTGTGTGTTAAACATATCAGTGGTGTTATTTTTATTCCGGAGTAACAGTTTCGTTTGTCACAAACTGACGAATATCAACCAACTGCCGCGCACTCTGTAATGATCGTTGAATACCCCCAATTGACACGCAAACAGGTTTGTAGCGGGTAGTGCTCACAGCGGCTGGAATATTGTTTTTAAACACTTATTAATTTTCACACATGTCGTATTTAAAATTCGAATTTAAAAACACTCACAATCCAGATTGCACGGTGTGCTCGACATGTCCGTGGTATTTTCTGCCGGAGTAACACATCCGTCTTCACAAACTGACGACTATCAACTAACTGCCGCGCGCTCCGCACTGCTCGTTGAAAACCCCCACTCCGACGTGACGCGTAAATATGTTTGTGACGGTTGGCGCTTGCAGCGGCTGGAACATAATTTTTTAACACTAATTAGTTTTTACACTTGTCGATTTTAAAATACTTGTTTAAAAACACTCACAATCCAGAATGCACTGTGTGTTAAACATATCCGTGGTGTTATTTTTATTCCGGAGTGACAGTTTCGTTTGTCACAAACTGACGAATATCAACCAACTGCCGCGCACTCTGTAATGATCGTTGAATACCCCCCATTGACACGTGACGCGTAAACATGTTTGTAGCGGGTAGTGCTCACAGCGGCTGGAACGTTATTTTTAAACACTTATTAATTTTCACACATGCCGTATTTAAAATTCGAATTTAAAAACACTCACAATCCAGATTGCACGGTGTGCTCGACATGTCCGTGGTATTTCCTTCCGGCGTAACACATCCGTCTTCACAAACTGACGACTGTCAACTAACTGCCGCGCGCTCCGCACTGCTCGTTGAAAACCCCCACTCCGACGTGACTCGTAAATATTTTTGTGACGACTGGCGCTTGCAGCGGCTGGAACATAATTATTTGACACTTATTAGTTTTACACTTGTCGATTTTAAAATACTTGTTTAAAAACACTCACAATCCAGAATGCACTGTGTGCTAAACATATCAGTGGTGTTATTTTTATTCCGGAGTAACAGTTTCGTTTGTCACAAACTGACGAATATCAACCAACTGCCGCGCACTCTGTAATGATCGTTGAATACCCCCAATTGACACGCAAACAGGTTTGTAGCGGGTAGTGCTCACAGCGGCTGGAATATTGTTTTTAAACACTTATTAATTTTCACACATGTCGTATTTAAAATTCGAATTTAAAAACACTCACAATCCAGATTGCACGGTGTGCTCGACATGTCCGTGGTATTTTCTGCCGGAGTAACACATCCGTCTTCACAAACTGACGACTATCAACTAACTGCCGCGCGCTCCGCACTGCTCGTTGAAAACCCCCACTCCGACGTGACGCGTAAATATGTTTGTGACGGTTGGCGCTTGCAGCGGCTGGAACATAATTTTTTAACACTAATTAGTTTTTACACTTGTCGATTTTAAAATACTTGTTTAAAAACACTCACAATCCAGAATGCACTGTGTGTTAAACATATCCGTGGTGTTATTTTTATTCCGGAGTGACAGTTTCGTTTGTCACAAACTGACGAATATCAACCAACTGCCGCGCACTCTGTAATGATCGTTGAATACCCCCCATTGACACGTGACGCGTAAACATGTTTGTAGCGGGTAGTGCTCACAGCGGCTGGAACGTTATTTTTAAACACTTATTAATTTTCACACATGCCGTATTTAAAATTCGAATTTAAAAACACTCACAATCCAGATTGCACGGTGTGCTCGACATGTCCGTGGTATTTCCTTCCGGCGTAACACATCCGTCTTCACAAACTGACGACTGTCAACTAACTGCCGCGCGCTCCGCACTGCTCGTTGAAAACCCCCACTCCGACGTGACTCGTAAATATTTTTGTGACGACTGGCGCTTGCAGCGGCTGGAACATAATTATTTGACACTTATTAGTTTTAACACTTGTCGATTTTAAAATACTTGTTTAAAAATACTCACAATCCAGAATGCACTGTGTGCTAAACATATCAGTGGTGTTATTTTTATTCCGGAGTAACAGTTTCGTTTGTCACAAACTGACGAATATCAACCAACTGCCGCGCACTCCGTAATGATCGTTGAATACCCCCAATTGACACGCAAACAGGTTTGTAGCGGGTAGTGCTCACAGCGGCTGGAATATTGTTTTCAAACACTTATTAATTTTCACACATGTCGTATTTAAAATTCGAATTTAAAAACACTCACCATCCAGATTGCACGGTGTGCTCGACATGTCCGTGGTATTTTCTGCCGGAGTAACACATCCGTCTTCACAAACTGACGACTATCAACTAACTGCCGCGCGCTCCGCACTGCTCGTTGAAAACTTCCACTCCGAAGTGACTCGTAAATATTTTTGTGACGATTGGCGCTTGCAGCGGCTGGAACATAATTATTTAACACTTATTAGTTTTACACTTGTCGATTTTAAAATACTTGTTTAAAAACACTCACAATCCAGAATGCACTGTGTGCTAAACATATCAGTGGTGTTATTTTTATTCCGGAGTAACAGTTTCGTTTGTCACAAACTGACGAATATCAACCAGCTGCCGCGCACTCCGTAATGATCGTTGAATACCCCCCATTGACACGTGACGCGTAAACATTTTTGTAGCGGGTAGTATTCACAGCGGCTGGAACATTAATTTTAAACATTTATTAATTTTCACACATGCCGTATTTAAAATTCGAATTTAAAAACACTCACAATTCAGATTGCACGTTGTGCTCGACATGTCCGTGGTATTTCCTTCCGGCGTAACACATCCGTCTTCACAAACTGACGACTATCAACTAACTGCCGCGCGCTCCGCACTGCTCGTTGAAAACCCCCACTCCGACGTGACGCGTAAATATGTTTGTGACGGTTGGCGCTTGCAGCGGCTGGAACATAATTTTTTAACACTAATTAGTTTTTACACTTGTCGATTTTAAAATACTTGTTTAAAAACACTCACAATCCAGAATGCACTGTATGGTAAACATATCCCTGGTGTTCATTGATTCCGGAGTAACAGTTTGGTTTGTCACAAACTGACGAATATCAACCAACTGCCGCGCACTCCGTAATGATCGTTGAATACCCCCCATTGACAAGTGACGCGTAAATATGTTTGTAGCGGGTAGTGCTCACAGCGGCTGGAACGTTATTTTTAAACACTTGTTAATTTTCACACATGCCGTATTTAAAATTCGAATTTAAAAACACTCACAATTCAGATTGCACGGTGTGCTCGACATGTCCGTGGTATTTTCTGCCGGAGTAACACATCCGTCTTCACAAACTGACGACTATCAACTAACTGCCGCGCGCTCCGCACTGCTCGTTGAAAACCCCCACTCCGACGTGACGCGTAAATATGATTGTGACGGTTGGCGCTTGCAGCGGCTTTAACATAACTATTTAACACTTATTAGTTTTTACACTTGTCGATTTTAAAATACTTGTTTAAAAACACTCACAATCCAGAATGCACTGTGTGTTAAACATATCCGTGGTGTTATTTTTATTCCGGAGTAACAATTTCGTTTGTCACAAACTGACGAATATCAACCAACTGCCGCGCACTCCGCAATGATCGTTGATTATCCCCAATTGACACATGACGCATAAACATGTTTGTAGCGGGTAGTGCTCACAGCGGCTGGAACGTTATTTTTAAACACTTATTAATTTTCACACTTGCCGTATTTAAAATTCGAATTTAAAAACACTCACAATCCAGATTGCACGGTGTGCTCGACATGTCCGTGGTATTTTCTGCCGGAGTAACACATCCGTCTTCACAAACTGACGACTATCAACTAACTGCCGCGCGCTCCGCACTGCTCGTTGAAAACCCCCACTCCGACGTGACGCGTAAATATGTTTGTGACGGTAGGCGCTTGCAGCGGCTGGAACATAATTTTTTAACACTAATTAGTTTTTACACTTGTCGATTTTAAAATACTTGTTTAAAAACACTCACAATCCAGAATGCACTGTATGCTAAACATATCCCTGGTGTTCATTGATTCCGGAGTAACAGTTTGGTTTGTCACAAACTGACGAATATCAACCAACTGCCGCGCACTCCGCAATGATCGTTGATTATCCCCAATTGACACATGACGCATAAACATGTTTGTAGCGGGTAGTGCTCACAGCGGCTGGAACGTTATTTTTAAACACTTATTAATTTTCACACTTGCCGTATTTAAAATTCGAATTTAAAAACACTCACAATCCAGATTGCACGGTGTGCTCGACATGTCCGTGGTATTTTCTGCCGGAGTAACACATCCGTCTTCACAAACTGACGACTATCAACTAACTGCCGCGCGCTCCGCACTGCTCGTTGAAAACCCCCACTCCGACGTGACGCGTAAATATGATTGTGACGGTTGGCGCTTGCAGCGGCTTTAACATAACTATTTAACACTTATTAGTTTTTACACTTGTCGATTTTAAAATACTTGTTTAAAAACACTCACAATCCAGAATGCACTGTGTGTTAAACATATCCGTGGTGTTATTTTTATTCCGGAGTAACAGTTTCGTTAGTCACAAACTGACGAATATCAACCAACTGCCGCGCACTCTGTAATGATCGTTGAATACCCCCCATTGACACGTGACGCGTAAACATGTTTGTAGCGGGTAGTGCTCACAGCGGCTGGAACGTTATTTTTAAACACTTATTAATTTTCACACATGCCGTATTTAAAATTCGAATTTAAAAACACTCACAATCCAGATTGCACGGTGTGCTCGACATGTCCGTGGTATTTCCTTCCGGCGTAACACATCCGTCTTCACAAACTGACGACTATCAACTAACTGCCGCGCGCTCCGCACTGCTCGTTGAAAACCCCCACTCCGACGTGACGCGTAAATATGTTTGTGACGGTAGGCGCTTGCAGCGGCTGGAACATAATTTTTTAACACTAATTAGTTTTTACACTTGTCGATTTTAAAATACTTGTTTAAAAACACTCACAATCCAGAATGCACTGTATGCTAAACATATCCCTGGTGTTCATTGATTCCGGAGTAACAGTTTGGTTTGTCACAAACTGACGAATATCAACCAACTGCCGCGCACTCCGCAATGATCGTTGATTATCCCCAATTGACACATGACGCATAAACATGTTTGTAGCGGGTAGTGTTCACAGCGGCTGGAACGTTATTTTTAAACACTTATTAATTTTCACACTTGCCGTATTTAAAATTCGAATTTAAAAACACTCACAATCCAGATTGCACGGTGTGCTCGACATGTCCGTGGTATTTTCTGCCGGAGTAACACATCCGTCTTCACAAACTGACGACTATCAACTAACTGCCGCGCGCTCCGCACTGCTCGTTGAAAACCCCCACTCCCACGTGACGCGTAAATATGTTTGTGACGGTTGGCGCTTGCAGCGGCTGGAACATACTTTTTTAACACTAATTAGTTTTTACACTTGTCGATTTTAAAATACTTGTTTAAAAACACTCACAATCCAGAATGCACTGTATGCTAAACATATTCCTGGTGTTCATTTATTCCGGAGTAACAGTTTAATTTGTCACAAACTGACGAATATCAACCAACTGCCGCGCACTCCGCAATGATCGTTGATTATCCCCAATTGACACGTGACGCGTAAACATGTTTGTATCGGGTAGTGCTCACAGCGGCTGGAACGTTATTTTTAAACACTTATTAATTTTCACACATGCCGTATTTAAAATTCGAATTTAAAAACACTCACAATCCAGATTGCACAGTGTGCTCGACATGTTCGTGGTATTTCCTTCCGGCGTAACACATCCGTCTTCACAAACTGACGACTGTCAACTAACTGCCGCGCGCTCCGCACTGCTCGTTGAAAACCCCCACTCCCACGTGACGCGTAAATATGTTTGTGACGGTTGGCGCTTGCAGCGGCTGGAACATAATTTTTTAACACTAATTAGTTTTACACTTGTCGATTTTAAAATACTTGTTTAAAAACACTCACAATCCAGAATGCACTGTGTGCTAAACATATCAGTGGTGTTATTTTTATTCCGGAGTAACAGTTTCGTTTGTCACAAACTGACGAATATCAACCAACTGCCGCGCACTCCGTAATGATCGTTGAATACCCCCCATTGACACGTGACGCGTAAACATGTTTGTAGCGGGTAGAACTCACAGCGGCTGGAGCGTTATTTTTAAACACTTATTAATTTTCACACTTGCCGTATTTAAAATTCGAATTTAAAAACACTCACAATCCAGATTGCACGGTGTGCTCGACATGTCCGTGGTATTTTCTGCCGGAGTAACACATCCGTCTTCACAAACTGACGACTATCAACTAACTGCCGCGCGCTCCGCACTGCTCGTTGAAAACCCCCACTCCGACGTGACGCGTAAATATGATTGTGACGGTTGGCGCTTGCAGCGGCTTTAACATAACTATTTAACACTTATTAGTTTTTACACTTGTCGATTTTAAAATACTTGTTTGAAAACACTCACAATCCAGAATGCACTGTGTGTTAAACATATCCGTGGTGTTATTTTTATTCCGGAGTAACAGTTTCGTTTGTCACAAACTGACGAATATCAACCTACTGCCGCGCACTCCGCAATGATCGTTGATTATCCCCAATTGACACATGACGCATAAACATGTTTGTAGCGGGTAGTGCTCACAGCGGCTGGAACGTTATTTTTCAACACTTATTAATTTTCACACTTGCCGTATTTAAAATTCGAATTTAAAAACACTCACAATTCAGATTGCACGGTGTGCTCGACATGTCCGTGGTATTTTCTGCCGGAGTAACACATCCGTCTTCACAAACTGACAACTATCAACTAACTGCCGCGCGCTCCGCACTGTTCGTTGAAAACCCCCACTCCGACGTGACGCGTAAATATGTTTGTGACGGTAGGCGCTTGCAGCGGCTGGAACATAATTTTTTAACACTAATTAGTTTTTACACTTGTCGATTTTAAAATACTTGTTTAAAAACACTCACAATCCAGAATGCACTGTATGCTAAACATATCCCTGGTGTTCATTGATTCCGGAGTAACAGTTTGGTTTGTTACAAACTGACGAATATCAACCAACTGCCGCGCACTCCGCAATGATCGTTGATTGTCCCCAATTGACACATGACGCATAAACATGTTTGTAGCGGGTAGTGCTCACAGCGGCTGGAACGTTATTTTTAAACACTTATTAATTTTCACACTTGCCGTATTTAAAATTCGAATTTAAAAACACTCACAATCCAGATTGCACGGTGTGCTCGACATGTCCGTGGTATTTTCTGCCGGAGTAACACATCCGTCTTCACAAACTGACGACTATCAACTAACTGCCGCGCGCTCCGCACTGCTCGTTGAAAACCCCCACTCCGACGTGACGCGTAAATATGATTGTGACGGTTGGCGCTTGCAGCGGCTTTAACATAACTATTTAACACTTATTAGTTTTTACACTTGTCGATTTTAAAATACTTGTTTAAAAACACTCACAATCCAGAATGCACTGTGTGTTAAACATATCCGTGGTGTTATTTTTATTCCGGAGTAACAGTTTCGTTTGTCACAAACTGACGAATATCAACCAATTGCCGCGCACTCCGCAATGATCGTTGAATACCCCCCATTGACACGTGACGCGTAAACATGTTTGTAGCGGGTAGTACTCACAGCGGCTGGAACATTATTTTTAAACATTTATTAATTTTCACACATGCCGTATTTAAAATTCGAATTTAAAAACACTCACAATTCAGATTGCACGGTGTGCTCGACATGTCCGTGGTATTTCCTTCCGGCGTAACACATCCGTCTTCACAAACTGACGACTATCAACTAACTGCCGCGCGCTCCGCACTGCTCGTTGAAAACCCCCACTCCCTCGTGACGCGTAAATATGTTTGTGACGGTTGGCGCTTGCAGCGGCTGGAACATAATTTTTTAACACTAATTAGTTTTTACACTTGTCGATTTTAAAATACTTGTTTAAAAACTCTCACAATCCAGAATGCACTGTATGCTAAACATATCCCTGGTGTTCATTTATTCCGGAGTAACAGTTTGGTTTGTCACAAACTGACGAATATCAACCAACTGCCGCGCACTCCGCAATGATCGTTGATTATCCCCAATTGACACATGACGCATAAACATGTTTGTTGCGGCTAGTGCTAACAGCGGCTGGAACGTTATTTTTAAACACTTATTAATTTTCATACTTGCCGTATTTAAAATTCGAATTTAAAAACACTCACAATCCAGATTGCACGGTGTGCTCGACATGTCCGTGGTATTTTCTGCCGGAGTAACACATCCGTCTTCACAAACTGACGACTATCAACTAACTGCCGCGCGCTCCGCACTGCTCGTCGAAAACCCCCACTCCGACGTGACGCGTAAATATGATTGTGACGGTTGGCCCTTGCAGCGGCTTTAACATAACTATTTAACACTTATTAGTTTTTACACTTGTCGATTTTAAAATACTTGTTTAAAAACACTCACAATCCAGAATGCACTGTGTGTTAAACATATCCGTGGTGTTATTTTTATTCCGGAGTAACAGTTTCGTTTGTCACAAACTGACGAATATCAACCAACTGCCGCGCACTCCGCAATGATCGTTGATTATCCCCAATTGACACATGACGCATAAACATGTTTGTAGCGGGTAGTGCTCACAGCGGCTGGAACGTTATTTTTAAACACTTATTAATTTTCACACTTGCCGTATTTAAAATTCGAATTTAAAAACACTCACAATCCAGATTGCACGGTGTGCTCGACATGTCCGTGGTATTTTCTGCCGGAGTAACACATCCGTCTTCACAAACTGACGACTATCAACTAACTGCCGCGCGCTCCGCACTGCTCGTTGAAAACCCCCACTCCGACGTGACGCGTAAATATGATTGTGACGGTTGGCGCTTGCAGCGGCTTTAACATAACTATTTAACACTTATTAGTTTTTACACTTGTCGATTTTAAAATACTTGTTTAAAAACACTCACAATCCAGAATGCACTGTGTGTTAAACATATCCGTGGTGTTATTTTTATTCCGGAGTAACAGTTTCGTTTGTCACAAACTGACGAATATCAACCTACTGCCGCGCACTCCGCAATGATCGTTGATTATCCCCAATTGACACATGACGCATAAACATGTTTGTAGCGGGTAGTGCTCACAGCGGCTGGAACGTTATTTTTCAACACTTATTAATTTTCACACTTGCCGTATTTAAAATTCGAATTTAAAAACACTCACAATCCAGATTGCACGGTGTGCTCGACATGTCCGTGGTATTTTCTGCCGGAGTAACACATCCGTCTTCACAAACTGACGACTATCAACTAACTGCCGCGCGCTCCGCACTGCTCGTTGAAAACCCCCACTCCGATGTGACGCGTAAATATGATTGTGACGGTTGGCGCTTGCAGCGGCTTTAACATAACTATTTAACACTTATTAGTTTTTACACTTGTCGATTTTAAAATACTTGTTTAAAAACACTCACAATCCAGAATGCACTGTGTGTTAAACATATCCGTGGTGTTATTTTTATTCCGGAGTAACAGTTTCGTTTGTCACAAACTGACGAATATCAACCTACTGCCGCGCACTCCGCAATGATCGTTGATTATCCCCAATTGACACATGACGCATAAACATGTTTTAGCGGGTAGTGCTCACAGCGGCTGGAACGTTATTTTTCAACACTTATTAATTTTCACACTTGCCGTATTTAAAATTCGAATTTAAAAACACTCACAATCCAGATTGCACGGTGTGCTCGACATGTCCGTGGTATTTTCTGCCGGAGTAACACATCCGTCTTCACAAACTGACAACTATCAACTAACTGCCGCGCGCTCCGCACTGTTCGTTGAAAACCTCCACTCCGACGTGACGCGTAAATATGTTTGTGACGGTAGGCGCTTGCAGCGGCTGGAACATAATTTTTTAACACTAATTAGTTTTTACACTTGTCGATTTTAAAATACTTGTTTAAAAACACTCACAATCCAGAATGCACTGTATGCTAAACATATCCCTGGTGTTCATTGATTCCGGAGTAACAGTTTGGTTTGTTACAAACTGACGAATATCAACCAACTGCCGCGCACTCCGCAATGATCGTTGATTGTCCCCAATTGACACATGACGCATAAACATGTTTGTAGCGGGTAGTGCTCACAGCGGCTGGAACGTTATTTTTAAACACTTATTAATTTTCACACTTGCCGTATTTAAAATTCGAATTTAAAAACACTCACAATCCAGATTGCACGGTGTGCTCGACATGTCCGTGGTATTTTCTGCCGGAGTAACACATCCGTCTTCACAAACTGACGACTATCAACTAACTGCCGCGCGCTCCGCACTGCTCGTTGAAAACCCCCACTCCGACGTGACGCGTAAATATGATTGTGACGGTTGGCGCTTGCAGCGGCTTTAACATAACTATTTAACACTTATTAGTTTTTACACTTGTCGATTTTAAAATACTTGTTTAAAAACACTCACAATCCAGAATGCACTGTGTGTTAAACATATCCGTGGTGTTATTTTTATTCCGGAGTAACAGTTTGGTTTGTCACAAACTGACGAATATCAACCAATTGCCGCGCACTCCGCAATGATCGTTGAATACCCCCCATTGTCACGTGACGCGTAAACATGTTTGTAGCGGGTAGTACTCACAGCGGCTGGAACATTATTTTTAAACATTTATTAATTTTCACACATGCCGTATTTAAAATTCGAATTTAATAACACTCACAATTCAGATTGCACGGTGTGCTCGACATGTCCGTGGTATTTCCTTCCGGCGTAACACATCCGTCTTCACAAACTGACGACTATCAACTAACTGCCGCGCGCTCCGCACTGCTCGTTGAAAACCCCCACTCCCTCGTGACGCGTAAATATGTTTGTGACGGTTGGCGCTTGCAGCGGCTGGAACATAATTTTTTAACACTAATTAGTTTTTGCACTTGTCGATTTTAAAATACTTGTTTAAAAACTCTCACAATCCAGAATGCACTGTATGCTAAACATATCCCTGGTGTTCATTTATTCCGGAGTAACAGTTTGGTTTGTCACAAACTGACGAATATCAACCAACTGCCGCGCACTCCGCAATGATCGTTGATTATCCCCAATTGACACATGACGCATAAACATGTTTGTTGCGGCTAGTGCTAACAGCGGCTGGAACGTTATTTTTAAACACTTATTAATTTTCATACTTGCCGTATTTAAAATTCGAATTTAAAAACACTCACAATCCAGATTGCACGGTGTGCTCGACATGTCCGTGGTATTTTCTGCCGGAGTAACACATCCGTCTTCACAAACTGACGACTATCAACTAACTGCCGCGCGCTCCGCACTGCTCGTTGAAAACCCCCACTCCGACGTGACGCGTAAATATGATTGTGACGGTTGGCCCTTGCAGCGGCTTTAACATAACTATTTAACACTTATTAGTTTTTACACTTGTCGATTTTAAAATACTTGTTTAAAAACACTCACAATCCAGAATGCACTGTGTGTTAAACATATCCGTGGTGTTATTTTTATTCCGGAGTAACAGTTTCGTTTGTCACAAACTGACGAATATCAACCAACTGCCGCGCACTCCGCAATGATCGTTGATTATCCCCAATTGACACATGACGCATAAACATGTTTGTAGCGGGTAGTGCTCACAGCGGCTGGAACGTTATTTTTAAACACTTATTAATTTTCACACTTGCCGTATTTAAAATTCGAATTTAAAAACACTCACAATCCAGATTGCACGGTGTGCTCGACATGTCCGTGGTATTTTCTGCCGGAGTAACACATCCGTCTTCACAAACTGACGACTATCAACTAACTGCCGCGCGCTCCGCACTGCTCGTTGAAAACCCCCACTCCGACGTGACGCGTAAATATGTTTGTGACGGTAGGCGCTTGCAGCGGCTGGAACATAATTTTTTAACACTAATTAGTTTTTACACTTGTCGATTTTAAAATACTTGTTTAAAAACACTCACAATCCAGAATGCACTGTATGCTAAACATATCCCTGTTGTTCATTGATTCCGGAGTAACAGTTTGGTTTGTCACAAACTGACGAATATCAACCAACTGCCGCGCACTCCGCAATGATCGTTGATTATCCCCAATTGACACATGACGAATAAACATGTTTGTAGCGGGTAGTGTTCACAGCGGCTGGAACGTTATTTTTAAACACTTATTAATTTTCACACTTGCCGTATTTAAAATTCGAATTTAAAAACACTCACAATCCAGATTGCACGGTGTGCTCGACATGTCCGTGGTATTTTCTGCCGGAGTAACACATCCGTCTTCACAAACTGACGACTATCAACTAACTGCCGCGCGCTCCGCACTGCTCGTTGAAAACCCCCACTCCCACGTGACGCGTAAATATGTTTGTGACGGTAGGCGCTTGCAGCGGCTTTAACATAACTATTTAACACTTATTAGTTTTTACACTTGTCGATTTTAAAATACTTGTTTAAAAACACTCACAATCCACAATGCACTGTGTGTTAAACATATCCGTGGTGTTATTTTTATTCCGGAGTAACAGTTTCGTTTGTCACAAACTGACGAATATCAACCAACTGCCGCGCACTCCGCAATGATCGTTGATTATCCCCAATTGACACATGACGCATAAACATGTTTGTAGCGGGTAGTGCTCACAGCGGCTGGAACGTTATTTTTAAACACTTATTAATTTTCACACTTGCCGTATTTAAAATTCGAATTTAAAAACACTCACAATCCAGATTGCACGGTGTGCTCGACATGTCCGTGGTATTTTCTGCCGGAGTAACACATCCGTCTTCACAAACTGACGACTATCAACTAACTGCCGCGCGCTCCGCACTGCTCGTTGAAAACCCCCACTCCGACGTGACGCGTAAATATGTTTGTGACGGTAGGCGCTTGCAGCGGCTGGAACATAATTTTTTAACACTAATTAGTTTTTACACTTGTCGATTTTAAAATACTTGTTTAAAAACACTCACAATCCAGAATGCACTGTATGCTAAACATATCCCTGGTGTTCATTGATTCCGGAGTAACAGTTTGGTTTGTCACAAACTGACGAATATCAACCTACTGCCGCGCACTCCGCAATGATCGTTGATTATCCCCAATTGACACATGACGCATAAACATGTTTGTAGCGGGTAGTGCTCACAGCGGCTGGAACGTTATTTGTAAACACTTATTAATTTTCACACTTGCCGTATTTAAAATTCGAATTTAAAAACACTCACAATCCAGATTGCACGGTGTGCTCGACATGTCCGTGGTATTTTCTGCCGGAGTAACACATCCGTCTTCACAAACTGACGACTATCAACTAACTGCCGCGCGCTCCGCACTGCTCGTTGAAAACCCCCACTCCGACGTGACGCGTAAATATGATTGTGACGGTTGGCGCTTGCAGCGGCTTTAACATAACTATTTAACACTTATTAGTTTTTACACTTGTCGATTTTAAAATACTTGTTTAAAAACACTCACAATCCAGAATGCACTGTGTGTTAAACATATCCGTGGTGTTATTTTTATTCCGGAGTAACAGTTTCGTTTGTCACAAACTGACGAATATCAACCTACTGCCGCGCACTCCGCAATGATCGTTGATTATCCCCAATTGACACATGACGCATAAACATGTTTTAGCGGGTAGTGCTCACAGCGGCTGGAACGTTATTTTTCAACACTTATTAATTTTCACACTTGCCGTATTTAAAATTCGAATTTAAAAACACTCACAATCCAGATTGCACGGTGTGCTCGACATGTCCGTGGTATTTTCTGCCGGAGTAACACATCCGTCTTCACAAACTGACAACTATCAACTAACTGCCGCGCGCTCCGCACTGTTCGTTGAAAACCTCCACTCCGACGTGTCGCGTAAATATGTTTGTGACGGTAGGCGCTTGCAGCGGCTGGAACATAATTTTTTAACACTAATTAGTTTTTACACTTGTCGATTTTAAAATACTTGTTTAAAAACACTCACAATCCAGAATGCACTGTATGCTAAACATATCCCTGGTGTTCATTGATTCCGGAGTAACAGTTTGGTTTGTTACAAACTGACGAATATCAACCAACTGCCGCGCACTCCGCAATGATCGTTGATTGTCCCCAATTGACACATGACGCATAAACATGTTTGTAGCGGGTAGTGCTCACAGCGGCTGGAACGTTATTTTTAAACACTTATTAATTTTCACACTTGCCGTATTTAAAATTCGAATTTAAAAACACTCACAATCCAGATTGCACGGTGTGCTCGACATGTCCGTGGTATTTTCTGCCGGAGTAACACATCCGTCTTCACAAACTGACGACTATCAACTAACTGCCGCGCGCTCCGCACTGCTCGTTGAAAACCCCCACTCCGACGTGACGCGTAAATATGATTGTGACGGTTGGCGCTTGCAGCGGCTTTAACATAACTATTTAACACTTATTAGTTTTTACACTTGTCGATTTTAAAATACTTGTTTAAAAACACTCACAATCCAGAATGCACTGTGTGGTAAACATATCCGTGGTGTTATTTTTATTCCGGAGTAACAGTTTCGTTTGTCACAAACTGACGAATATCAACCAATTGCCGCGCACTCCGCAATGATCGTTGAATACCCCCCATTGTCACGTGACGCGTAAACATGTTTGTAGCGGGTAGTACTCACAGCGGCTGGAACATTATTTTTAAACATTTATTAATTTTCACACATGCCGTATTTAAAATTCGAATTTAAAAACACTCACAATTCAGATTGCACGGTGTGCTCGACATGTCCGTGGTATTTCCTTCCGGCGTAACACATCCGTCTTCACAAACTGACGACTATCAACTAACTGCCGCGCGCTCCGCACTGCTCGTTGAAAACCCCCACTCCCTCGTGACGCGTAAATATGTTTGTGACGGTTGGCGCTTGCAGCGGCTGGAACATAATTTTTTAACACTAATTAGTTTTTGCACTTGTCGATTTTAAAATACTTGTTTAAAAACTCTCACAATCCAGAATGCACTGTATGCTAAACATATCCCTGGTGTTCATTGATTCCGGAGTAACAGTTTGGTTTGTCACAAACTGACGAATATCAACCAACTGCCGCGCACTCCGCAATGATCGTTGATTATCCCCAATTGACACATGACGCATAAACATGTTTGTAGCGGGTAGTGCTCACAGCGGCTGGAACGTTATTTGTAAACACTTATTAATTTTCACACTTGCCGTATTTAAAATTCGAATTTAAAAACACTCACAATCCAGATTGCACGGTGTGCTCGACATGTCCGTGGTATTTTCTGCCGGAGTAACACATCCGTCTTCACAAACTGACGACTATCAACTAACTGCCGCGCGCTCCGCACTGCTCGTTGAAAACCCCCACTCCGACGTGACGCGTAAATATGATTGTGACGGTTGGCCCTTGCAGCGGCTTTAACATAACTATTTAACACTTATTAGTTTTTACACTTGTCGATTTTAAAATACTTGTTTAAAAACACTCACAATCCAGAATGCACTGTGTGTTAAACATATCCGTGGTGTTATTTTTATTCCGGAGTAACAGTTTCGTTTGTCACAAACTGACGAATATCAACCAACTGCCGCGCACTCCGCAATGATCGTTGATTATCCCCAATTGACACATGACGCATAAACATGTTTGTAGCGGGTAGTGCTCACAGCGGCTGGAACGTTATTTTTAAACACTTATTAATTTTCACACTTGCCGTATTTAAAATTCGAATTTAAAAACACTCACAATCCAGATTGCACGGTGTGCTCGACATGTCCGTGGTATTTTCTGCCGGAGTAACACATCCGTCTTCACAAACTGACGACTATCAACTAACTGCCGCGCGCTCCGCACTGCTCGTTGAAAACCCCCACTCCGACGTGACGCGTAAATATGATTGTGACGGTTGGCCCTTGCAGCGGCTTTAACATAACTATTTAACACTTATTAGTTTTTACACTTGTCGATTTTAAAATACTTGTTTAAAAACACTCACAATCCAGAATGCACTATGTGTTAAACATATCCGTGGTGTTATTTTTATTCCGGAGTAACAGTTTCGTTTGTCACAAACTGACGAATATCAACCAACTGCCGCGCACTCTGTAATGATCGTTGAATACCCCCCATTGACACGTGACGCGTAAACATGTTTGTAGCGGGTAGTGCTCACAGCGGCTGGAACGTTATTTTTAAACACTTATTAATTTTCACACATGCCGTATTTAAAATTCGAATTTAAAAACACTCACAATCCAGATTGCACGGTGTGCTCGACATGTCCGTGGTATTTCCTTCCGGCGTAACACATCCGTCTTCACAAACTGACGACTGTCAACTAACTGCCGCGCGCTCCGCACTGCTCGTTGAAAACCCCCACTCCGACGTGACTCGTAAATATTTTTGTGACGACTGGCGCTTGCAGCGGCAGGAACATAATTATTTGACACTTATTAGTTTTTACACTTGTCGATTTTAAAATACTTGTTTAAAAATACTCACAATCCAGAATGTACTGTGTGCTAAACATATCAGTGGTGTTATTTTTATTCCGGAGTAACAGTTTCGTTTGTCACAAACTGACGAATATCAACCAACTGCCGCGCACTCCGTAATGATCGTTGAATACCCCCGATTGACACGTGACGCGTAAACATGTTTGTAGCGGATAGTACTCACAGCGGCTGGAACATTATTTTTAAACATTTATTAATTTTCACACATGCCGTATTTAAAATTCGAATTTAAAAACACTCACAATTCAGATTGCACGGTGTGCTCGATATGTCCGTGGTATTTCCTTCCGGCGTAACACATCCGTCTTCACAAACTGACGACTATCAACTAACTGCCGCGCGCTCCGCACTGCTCGTTGAAAACCCCCACTCCCACGTGACGCGTAAATATGTTTGTGACGGTTGGCGCTTGCAGCGGCTGGAACATACTTTTTTAACACTAATTAGTTTTTACACTTGTCGATTTTAAAATACTTGTTCAAAAACACTCACAATCCAGAATGCACTGTATGCTAAACATATTCCTGGTGTTCATTTATTCCGGAGTAACAGTTTAATTTGTCACAAACTGACGAATATCAACCAACTGCCGCGCACTCCGCAATGATCGTTGATTATCCCCAATTGACACGTGACGCGTAAACATGTTTGTAGCGGGTAGTGCTCACAGCGGCTGGAACGTTATTTTTAAACACTTATTAATTTTCACACATGCCGTATTTAAAATTCGAATTTAAAAACACTCACAATCCAGATTGCACGGTGTGCTCGACTTGTCCGTGGTATTTCCTTCCGGCGTAACACATCCGTCTTCACAAACTGACGACTGTCAACTAACTGCCGCGCGCTCCGCACTGCTCGTTGAAAACCCCCACTCCGACGTGACTCGTAAATATTTTTGTGACGACTGGCGCTTGCAGCGGCAGGAACATAATTATTTGACACTTATTAGTTTTTACACTTGTCGATTTTAAAATACTTGTTTAAAAATACTCACAATCCAGAATGCACTGTGTGCTAAACATATCAGTGGTGTTATTTTTATTCCGGAGTAACAGTTTCGTTTGTCACAAACTGACGAATATCAACCAACTGCCGCGCACTCCGTAATGATCGTTGAATACTCCCGATTGACACGTGACGCGTAAACATGTTTGTAGCGGGTAGTACTCACAGCGGCTGGAACATTATTTTTAAACATTTATTAATTTTCACACATGCCGTATTTAAAATTCGAATTTAAAAACACTCACAATTCAGATTGCACGGTGTGCTCGACATGTCCGTGGTATTTCCTTCCGGCGTAACACATCCGTCTTCACAAACTGACGACTATCAACTAACTGCCGCGCGCTCCGCACTGCTCGTTGAAAACCCCCACTCCGACGTGACGCGTAAATATGTTTGTGACGGTAGGCGCTTGCAGCGGCTGGAACATAATTTTTTAACACTATTTAGTTTTTACACTTGTCGATTTTAAAATACTTGTTTAAAAACACTCACAATCCAGAATGCACTGTATGCTAAACATATCCCTGGTGTTCATTGATTCCGGAATAACAGTTTGGTTTGTCACAAACTGACGAATATCAACCAACTGCCGCGCACTCCGCAATGATCGTTGATTATCCCCAATTGACACATGACGCATAAACATGTTTGTAGCAGGTAGTGCTCACAGCGGCTGGAACGTTATTTTTAAACACTTATTAATTTTCACACTTGCCGTATTTAAAATTCGAATTTAAAAACACTCACAATCCAGATTGCACGGTGTGCTCGACATGTCCGTGGTATTTTCTGCCGGAGTAACACATCCGTCTTCACAAACTGACGACTATCAACTAACTGCCGCGCGCTCCGCACTGCTCGTTGAAAACCCCCACTCCGACGTGACGCGTAAATATGATTGTGACGGTTGGCGCTTGCAGCGGCTTTAACATAACTATTTAACACTTATTAGTTTTTACACTTGTCAATTTTAAAATACTTGTTTAAAAACACTCACAATCCAGAATGCACTGTGTGCTAAACATATCAGTGGTGTTATTTTTATTCCGGAGTAACAGTTTCGTTTGTCACAAACTGACGAATATCAACCAACTGCCGCGCACTCCGTAATGATCGTTGAATACCCCCATTGACACGTGACGCGTAAACATGTTTGTAGCGGGTAGTGCTCACAGCGGCTGGAACGTTATTTTTAAACACTTATTAATTTTCACACATGCCGTATTTAAAATTCGAATTTAAAAACACTCACAATCCAGATTGCACGGTGTGCTCGACATGTCCGTGGTATTTTCTGCCGGAGTAACACATCCGTCTTCACAAACTGACGACTGTCAACTAACTGCCGCGCGCTCCGCACTGCTCGTTGAAAACCCCCACTCCGACGTGACTCGTAAATATTTTTGTGACGACTGGCGCTTGCAGCGGCTGGAACATAATTATTTGACACTTATTAGTTTTTACACTTGTCGATTTTAAAATACTTGTTTAAAAATACTCACAATCCAGAATGCACTGTGTGCTAAACATATCAGTGGTGTTATTTTTATTCCGGAGTAACAGTCTCGTTTGTCACAAACTGACGAATATCAACCAACTGCCGCGCACTCCGTAATGATCGTTGAATACCCCCAATTGACACGTAAACAGGTTTGTAGCGGGTAGTGCTCACAGCGGCTGGAATATTGTTTTTAAACACTTATTAATTTTCACACATGCCGTATTTAAAATTCGAATCACTCACAATTCAGATTGCACGATGTGCTAGACATGTCCGTGGTATTTCCTTCCGGCGTAACACATCCGTCTTCACAAACTGACGACTATCAACTTACTGCCGCGCGCTCCGCACTGCTCGTTGAAAACCCCACTCCCACGTGACGCGTAAATATGATTGTGACGGTTGGCGCTTGCAGCGGCTTTAACATAACAATTTAACACTTATTAGTTTTTACACTTGTCGATTTTAAAATACTTGTTTAAAAACACTCACAAACCAGAATGCACTGTGTGCTAAACATATCAGTGGTGTTATTTTTATTCCGGAGTAACAGTTTCGTTTGTCACAAACTGACGAATATCAACCAACTGCAACGCACTCCGTAATGATCGTTGAATACCCCCCATTGACACGTGACGCGTATACATGTTTGTAGCGGGTAGTGCTAACTGCGGCTGGAACGTTATTTTTAAACACCTATTAATTTTCACACATGCCGTATTTAAAATTCGAATTTAAAAACACTCACAATCCAGATTGCACGGTGTGCTCGACATGTCCGTGGTATTTTCTGCCGGAGTAACACATCCGTCTTCACAAACTGACGACTATCAACTAACTGCCGCGCGCTCCGCACTGCTCGTTGAAAACCCCCACTCCGACGTGACTCGTAAATATTTTTGTGACGACTGGCGCTTGCAGCGGCTGGAACATAATTATTTGACACTTATTAGTTTTTACACTTGTCGATTTTAAAATACTTGTTTAAAAACACTCACAATCCAGAATGCACTGTATGCTAAACATATTCCTGGTGTTCATTTATTCCGGAGTAACAGTTTAATTTGTCACAAACTGACGAATATCAACCAACTACCGCGCACTCCGCAATGATCGTTGATTATCCCCAATTGACACGTGACGCGTAAACATGTTTGTAGCGGGTAGTGCTCACAGCGGCTGGAACGTTATTTTTAAACACTTATTAATTTTCACACTTGCCGTATTTAAAATTCGAATTTAAAAACACTCGCCATCCGGATTGCACGGTCTGCTCGACATGTCCGTGGTATTTTCTTTCAGAATAACACATCCGTCTTCACAAACTGACGACTGTCAACTAACTGCCGCGCGCTTTGCACTGCTCGTTGAAAACCCCCACTCCCACGTGACTCGTAAATATGATTTTGACGGTTTACGCTTGCAGCGGCTGGAACATAATTTTTTAACACTGATTAGTTTTTACACTTGTCGATTTTAAAATACTTGTTTAAAAACACTCACAATTCAGAATGCACTGTGTACTAAACATATCCGTGGTGTTATTTTTATTCCGGAGTAACAGTTTCGTTTGTCACAAACTGACGAATATCAACTAACTGCCGCGCGCTTTGCACTGCTCGTTGAAAACCCTCCACTCCCACGTGACGCGTAAACATGTTTGTAGCGGGTAGTGCTCGCAGCGGCTGGAACGTTATTTTTAAACACTTATTAATTTTCACACTTGCCGTATTTAAAATTCGAATTTAAAAACACTCACAATCCAGATTGCACGGTGTGCTCGACATGTCCCTGGTATTTTCTGCCGGAGTAACACATCCGTCTTCACAAACTGACGACTATCAACTAACTGCCGCGCGCTCCGCACTGCTCGTTAAAAACCCCCACTCCGACGTGACGCGTAAATATTTTTGTGACGATTGGCGTTTGCAGCGGCTGGAACAAAATTATTTAACACTTATTAGTTTTTACACTTGTCGATTTTAAAATACTTGTTTAAAAACAATCACAATCCAGAATGCACTGTGTGCTAAACATATCAGTGGTGTTATTTTTATGCCGGAGTAACAGTTTCGTTTGTCACAAACTGACGAATATCAACCAACTGCCGCGCACTCCGTAATGATCGTTGAATACCCAAAATTGACACGTAAACATGTTTGTAGCGGGTAGTGCTCACAGCGGCTGGAACATTATTTTTAAACACTTATTAATTTTCACACACGCCGTATTTAAAATTCGAATTTAAAAACACTCACAATCCAGATTGCACGGTCAGCTCGACATGTCCGTGGTATTTTCTTTCGGAATAACACATCCGTCTTCACTAACTGACGACTGTCAACTAACTGCCGCGCGCTCCGCACTGCTCGTTGAAAACTCCCACTACCACGTGACGCGTAAATATGATTGTAAAGGTTGGCGCTTGCAGCGGCTGGGACATAATTTTTTAACACTAATAAGTTTTTACACTTGTCGATTTTAAACTACTTGTTTGAAAATACTCACAATCCAGAATGCACTGTGTGCTAAACATATCCGTGGTGTTATTTTTATTCCGGAGTAACAGTTTCGTTTGTCCCAAATTGACGAATATCAACCAACTGCCGCGCACTCCGCAATGATCATTGATTACCCCTATTTGACATGTGACGCGTAAACATGTTTGTAGCGGGTAGTGCTCGCAGCGGCTGGCACGTTATTTTTAAACACTTATTAATTTTCCCACTTGCCGTATTTAAAATTCAAATTTAAAATATTCACAATCCAGATTGCACAATGTACTCGACATGTCTGAGGTATTTCCTTCCGGCGTAACACATCCGTCTTCGCAAACTGACAACTGTGAACTAACTTGCGCGCGCTCCGCACTGCTCGTTGAAAACCCCCACTCCCACGTGACGCGTAATAATGTTTGTGACGGTTGGCGCTTGCAGCGGCTGAAACATAATTTTTTAACACTTATTAGTTTTTTCACTTGTCGATTTTAAAATACTTGTTTCAAAACACTCACAATCCAGAATGCACTGTATGCTAAACATATCCCTGGTGTTCATTTATTCCGGAGTAACAGTTTGGTTTGTCACACACTGACGAATATCAACCAACTGCAGCGCACTCCGCAATGATCGTTGATTATCCCCAATTGACACGTGACGCGTAAACATGTTTGTAGCGGGTAGTGCTCGCAGTGGCTGGAATATTGTTTTTAAACACTTATTAATTTTCACATTTGCCGTATTTAAAATTCGATATGAAAAACACTCACAAACCAGTTTGCACAGTGTGCTCTAAATGTCCGTGTTATTTTCTTCCGGAGTAACACATCTTTTTTCAAAAACTGACGACTATTAACCAACTGCCATTCGCTCGGCAATGCTCGCTAATAACCATGAATTGCCATGTGACGCTTTGTAGCGAGTAGTGCTCGTAGCGGCTGGAACATTATTTATAAACACTTATTAATTTTCACACTTGCCGTATTTAAAATTCAAATTTACAAACACTCACAATCCAGATTGCACGGTGTGCGCGACATGTCCGTAGTATTTCCTTTCGGAATAACACAACCGTCTTCACAAACTGACGACTGTCAACTAACTGCCGCCCGCTTTGCACTGCTCGTTGAAAACCCCCACTCCCACGTGACGCGTAAACATGTTTGTAGCCGGTAGTGCTCGCAGCGGCTGGAACGTTATTTTTAAACACTTATTAATTTTCACACTTGCCGTATTTAAAATTCGAATTTAAAAACACTCACAATCCAAATTGTATTTTCTTTCGTAATAACACATCCGTCTTCACAAACTGGCGACTGTCAACTAACTGCCGCGCGCTTTGCACTGCTCGTTGAAAACCCCCACTCCCACGTGACGCGTAAATATGATTGTGACGGTTTGCGCTTGCAGCGGCTATAACATAATTTTTTAACACTAATTAGTTTTTACACTTGTCGATTTTAAAATACTTGTTTAAAACACTCACAATCCAGAATGCACTGTGTGCTTAACATATCCGTGGTGTTATTTTTATTCCGGAGTAACAGTTTCGTTTGTCACAAACTGACGAATATCAACCAACTGCCGCGCACTCCGTAATGATCGTAGAATACCCCCAATTGACACATGACGCGTAAACATGTTTGTAGCGGGTAGTGCTCGCAGCGGCTGGAACAATATTTTTAAACACTTATTAATTTTCACACTTGCCGTATTTAAAATTCAAACTTAAAATACTCACAATCCAGATTTACGCGTCACGTGGGAATGGGGGTTTTCAACGAGCAGTGCAAAGCGAGCGGCAGTTAGTTGATTTTCGTCAGTTTGTGACAAACGAAACTGTTATTCCGGAATAAAAATAACACCACGGATATGTTTAGCACACAGTGCATTCTGGATTGTGAATGTTTTTAAACAAGTATTTTAAAATCGACAAGTGTAAAAACTAATTAGCATTAAAAAATTATGTTCCAGCCGCTGCAAGCGTAAACCGTCACAATCATATTTACGCGTCACGTGGGAGTGGGAGTTTTCAACGAGCAGTGCAAAGCGCGCGGCAGTTAGTTGACAGTTGTCAGTTTGTGAAGACGGATGTGTTATTCCGAGAGAAAATTCTACGGGCATGTCGCGCACACCGTGCAATCTGGATTGTGAGTGTTTTTAAATTTGAATTTTAAATACGGCAAGTGTGGAAATTAATGAGTGTATAAAAATAATGTTCCATCCGCTGCGAGCACTACCCTCTACAAAGCGTCACGTGGCAATTCATGGTTATTAGCGAGCATTGCGGAGCGCGCGGCAGTTAGTTGATAGTCGTCAGTTTGTGAAGACGGATGTGTTATTCCGAAAGAAAATACTACGGACATGTCGAGCACACCGTGCAATCTGGATTGTGAGTGTTTTTAAATTCGAATTTCAAATACGGCAAGTGTGAAAATTAATAAGTGTTTAAAAATAACGTTCCAGCCGCTGCGAGCACTACCCGCTACAAATATGTTTACTCGTTACGTGTCAATTGGGGGTATTCAACGATCATTACGGAGTGCGGGACAGTTGGTTGATATTTGTCTGTTTGTGACAAACGAAACTGTTACTCCGGAATAAAAATAACACCACGAATATATTTAGCACACAGTGCATTCTGGATTGTGACTGTTTTTTAACAAGTATTTTAAAATCGACAAGTGTAAAAACTAATTAGTGTTAAAAAATTATGTTCCAGCCGCTGTAAGCGCCAACCGTCACAAACAAATTTACGCGTCACGTGGGAGTAGGGGTTTTCAACAAGCAGTGCGGAGCGCGCCGCAGTTAGTTGACAGTTGTCAGTTTGTGACGACGGATGTGTTATTCCGAAAGAAAATACCACGGACATGTTGAGCAGACCGTGCAATCTGGATTGTGAGTGTTTTTCAATTAGAATTTTAAATACGGCAAGTGTGGAAATTAATAAGTGTTTAAAAATAATGTTCCATCCGCTGCGAGCACTACCCGCTACACAGCGTCACGTGGCAATTCACGGATATTAGCGAGCATTGCGGAGCGTGCGGCAGTTAGTTGATAGTCGTCAGTTTGTGAAGACTGATGTGTTATTCCGAAAGAAAATACTACGGACATGTCGAGCACACCGTGCAATCTGGATTGTGAATGTTTTTAAATTCGAATTTCAAACACGGCAAGTGTGAAAATTAATAAGTGTTTAAAAATAACGTTCCAGTCGCTGCGAGCATTAGCCGCTACAAATATGTTTACTCGTCACGTGTCAATTGGGGGTATTCAACGATCATTACGGAGTGCGGGGCAGTTGGTTGATATTCGTCAGTTTGTGACAAACGAAACTGTTACTCCGGAATAAAAATAACACCACGGATATATTTAGCACACAGTGCATTCTGGATTGTGACTGTTTTTAAACAAGTATTTTAAAATCGACAAGTGTAAAAATTAATTAGTGTTAAAAAATTATGTTCCAGCCGCTGCAAGCGCCAACCGTCACAAACATATTTACGCGTCACGTGGGAGTGGGGGTTTTCAACGAGCAGTGCGGAGCGCGCCGCAGTTAGTTGACAGTTGTCAGTTTGTGACGACGGATGTGTTATTCCGAAAGAAAATACCACGGACATGTTGAGCAGACCGTGCAATCTGGATTGTGAGTGTTTTTAAATTCGAATTTTAAATACGGCAAGTGTGGAAATTATTAAGTGTTTAAAAATAATGTTCCATCCGCTGCGAGCACTACCCGCTACACAGCGTCACGTGGCAATTCATATATATTAGCGAGCATTGCGGAGCGTGCGGCAGTTAGTTGATAGTCGTCAGTTTGTGAAGACTGATGTGTTATTCCGAAAGAAAATACTACGGACATGTCGAGCACACCGTGCAATCTGGATTGTGAATGTTTTTAAATTCGAATTTCAAACACGGCAAGTGTGAAAATTAATAAGTGTTTAAAAATAACGTTCCAGCCGCTGCGAGCATTAGCCGCTACAAATATGTTTACTCGTCACGTGTCAATTGGGGGTATTCAACGATCATTACGGAGTGCGGGGCAGTTGGTTGATATTCGTCAGTTTGTGACAAACGAAACTGTTACTCCGGAATAAAAATAACACCACGGATATATTTAGCACACAGTGCATTCTAGATTGTGACTGTTTTTAAACAAGTATTTTAAAATCGACAAGTGTAAAAATTAATTAATGTTAAAAAATTATGTTCCAGCCGCTGCAAGCGCCAACCGTCACAAACATATTTACGCGTCAATTGGGAGTGGGGGTTTTCAAAGAGCAGTGCGGAGCGCGCGGCAGTTAGTTGACAGTCGTCAGTTTGTTAAGACGGATATGTTATTCCGAAAGAAAATACCACGGACATGTGCAGCAGACCGTGCAATCTGGATTGTGAGTGTTTTTAAATTCGAATTTTAAATGCAGCAAGTGTGAAAATTAATAAGTGTTTAAAAATAATGTTCCGTGCAATCTGGATTGTAGCGAGTAGTGCTCGCAGCGGATGGAACATTATTTTTAAACACTTCTTAATTTGCACACTGGCTGTATTTAAAATTCGAATTGAAAAACACGCACAAGCCAGATTGCACAGTGTGCTCTAAATGTCCGTGCTAATTTCTTCCGGAGTAACACATCTTTTTTCACAAACTGACGACTGTCAACTAACTGCCGCGCGCTCCGCACTCCTCGTTGAAAACCCCCACTCCCACGTGACGCGTAAATATATTTGTGACGGTTGGCGCTTGCAGAGTCTGGAACATAATTTTTTAACACTAATTAGTTTTTACACATGTCGGTTTTAAAATACTTGTTTAAAAACACTCACAATCCAGAACGCACTGTGTGCTAAACATATCCGTATTGTTATTTTTATTCCGGAGTAACAGTTTCTTTTGTCATAAACTGACGGATATCCACCAACTGCCGCGCACTCCGTAATGATCGTTTATTACCCCCAATTGACACGTGACGCGTAAACATGTTTGTAGCGGGTAGTGCTCGCAGCGGCTGAAACATTAGTTTTAAACACTTATTAATTTTCACACTTGCTGTATTTAAAATTCGAATTGAAAAACACTCACAATCCAGATTGCACAGTGTGCTCTAAATGTCCGTGCTATTTTCTTCCGGAGTAACACATCTTTTTTCACAAACTGACGACTATCAAAGAACTGCCATGCGCTCCGCAATGCTCGCTAATAACCATGAATTGCCACGTGACGCTTTGTAGCGGGTAGTGCTCGCAGCGGCTACAACATTATTTTTAAACACTTATTAATTTTCACACTTGCCGTATTTAAAATTCGAATTTAAAAACACTCACAATCCAGATTGCACGGTGTGCGCGACATGTCCGTAGTATTTTCTTTCGGAATAACGCATCCGTCTTCACAAACTGACGACTGTCAACTAACTGCCGAGCGCTTTGCACTGCTCGTTGAAAACCCCCACTCCCACGTGACGCGTAAATATGATTTTGACGGTTTACGCTTGCAGTGGCTGGAACATAATTTTTTAACAATAATTAGTTTTTACACTTGTCGATTTCAAAATACTTGTTTAAAAACACTCACAATCCAGAATGCACTGTGTGCTAAACATATCCGTGATATTATTTTTTTTCCGGAGTAACAGTTTCGTTTGTCACAAACTGACGAATAGCAACTAACTGCCGCGCGCTTTGCACTGCTCGTTGAAAACCCCCACTCCCACGTGACGCGTAACCATGTTTGTAGCGGGTAGTGCTCGCAGCGGCTGGAACGTTATTTTCAAACACTTATTAATTTTCACACTTGCCGTATTTAAAATTCGAATTTAAAAATACTCACAATCCAGATTGCACGGTGTGCTCGACATGTCTGTGGTATTTTCTGCCGGAGTAACACATCTGTCTTCACAAACTGACGACTATCAAATAACTGCCGCGCGTTCTGCACTGCTCGTTGAAAACCCCCACTCCGACGTGACGCGTAAATATTTTGTGACGGTTGGCGCTTGCAGCGGCTGGAACATAATTTTTTAACACTAATTAGTTTTTACACTTGTTGATTTTAAAATACTTGTTTAAAAACACTCACAATCCAGAATGCACTGTGTGCTTAACATATCCGTGGTGTTATTTTTATTCCGGAGTAACAGTTTCGTTTGTCACAAACTGACGAATATCAACCAACTGCCGCGCACTCCGCAATGATCGTTGTATACCCCCAATTGACACGTGACGCGTAAACATGTTTGTAGCGGGTAGTGCTCGCAGCGGCTGGAACATTATTTTTAAACACTTACTAATTTTCACACTTGCTGTATTTAAAATTCGAATTGAAAAACACTCACAATCCAGATTGCACAGTGTGCTCTAAATGTCCGTGTTATTTTCTTCCGGAGTAACACATTTTTTTTCACAAACTGACGACTATCAACCAGCTGCCATGCGCTCCGCAATGCTCGCTAATAACCATGAATTGCCACGTGACGCTTTGTAGCGGGTAGTGCTCGCAGCGGCTGGAACATTATTTTTAAACACTTACTAATTTTCACACTTGCCGTATTTAAAATTCGAATTTAAAAACACTCACAATCCAGATTGCACGGTTTGCTTGAAATGTCCGTCTTATTTTCTTCCGGAGTAACACATCTTTCTTCACAAACTGACGACTATCAACCAACTGCCATGCGCTCCGCAATGTTTGGCAATAACCATGAATTGCCACGTGACGCTTTGTAGCGGGTAGTGCTCGCAGCGGCTGCAACATTATTTTTAAACACTTAATAATTTTCACACTTAGCGCATTTAAAATTCGAATTTTAAAACACTTACAATCCAGATTGCACGGTGTGCTCGACATGTCCGTGGTATTTTCTTCCGGAGTAACACATCCGTCTTCACAAATTGATGACTATCAACTAACTACCGCGCGCTCCGCACTGCTCGTTGAAAACCCCTACTCCCGCGTGACGCGTAAATAGTTTTGTGACGGTTGGCGCTTGCAGCGGGTGAAACATAATTTTTTATTACTAATTAGTTTTTACACTTGTCGATTTTAAAATACTTCCTGAAAAACACTCGCAATCCAGAATGCACTGTGTGCTAAACATATCCGTGGTGTTCTTTTCTTCCAGAGTAACAGATCCATTCGTCACAAAGTGACGAATATCAACCAATTGCCGCGCACTCCGCAATGATCTTTGATTACCCCCATTTGTCACGTGACGTGTAAATAAGTTTGTAGCGGGTAGTGCTCGCAGCGGCTGGAACATTATTTTTAAACACTTATCAATTTTCATACTTACCGTATTTAAAATTATAATTTAAAAACACTCACAATCCAGATTGCACGGTGTGCTTGAAATGTCCATCTTATTATCTTCCGGAGTAACACATTTTTCTTCACAAACTGACGACTATCAACCAACTGCCATGCGCTCCGCAATGCTCGCTAATAACCATGAATTGCCACGTGACGCTTTGTAGCGGGAAGTGCTCGCAGCGGCTGGAACATTATTTTTAAACACTTATTAATTTTCACACTTGCGGTATTTAAAATTCAAATTTAAAAACACTCACAATCCAGATTGCACGGTTTGCTCGACATGTCCGTAGTATTTTCTTTCGGAATAACACATCCGTCTTCACAAACTGACGCTTGTCAACTAAGTGCCGCGCGCTCCGCACTGCTCGTTGAAAACCCCCACTCCCACGTGACGCGTAAATATGATTTTGACGGTTTACGCTTGCAGCGGCTGGAACATAATTTTTTTACAGTAATTAGTTTTTACACTTGTCGATTTTAAAATACTTGTTTAAAAACACTCACAATCCAGAATGCACTGTGTGCTAAACATATCCGTGATGTTATTTTTTTTCCGGAGTAACAGTTTCGTTTGTCACAAACTGACGAATAGCAACTAACTGCCGCGCGCTTTGCACTGCTCGTTGAAAACCCCCACTCCCACGTGACGCGTAAATATGTTTGTGACGGTTAGCGCTTGCGGCGGCTGGAACGTAATTTTTTAACACAAATTAGTTTTTACACTTGTCGATTTTAAAATAATTCTTTAAATACACTCACAATCCAGAATGCACTGTGTGCTAAACATATCCGTCGTGTTCTTTTCTTCCAGAGTACCAGTTCCATTTGTCATAAAGTGACGAATATCAACCATCTGCCGCGCACTCCGCAATGATCGATGATTACCCCCATTTGTCACGTGACGTGTAAACATGTTTGTAGCGGGTAGTGCTCGCAGCGGCTGCAACATTATTTTTAAACACTTAATAATTTTCACACTTGCCGTATTTAAAATTCGAATTTTAAAACACTTACAATCCAGATTGCACGGTGTGCTCGACATGTCCGTGATATTTTCTTCCGGAGTAACACATCCGTCTTCATAAATTGATGACTATCAACTAACTGCCGCGCGCTCCGCACTGCTCGTTGAAAACCCCTACTCCCGCGTCACGCGTAAATAGTTTTGTGACGGTTGGCGCTTGCAGCGGGTGAAACATAATTTTTTATTACTAATTAGTGTTTACACTTGTCGATTTTAAAATACTTCTTTAAAAACACTCGCAATCCAGAATGCACTGTGTGCTAAACATATCCGTGGTGTTCTTTTCTTCCAGAGTAACAGTTCCATTCGTCACAAAGTGACGAATATCAACCAATTGCCGCGCACTCCGCAATGATCTTTGATTACCCCCATTTGTCACGTGACGTGTAAACATGTTTGTAGCGGGTAGTACTCGCAGCGGCTGGAACATTATTTTTAAACACTTATCAATTTTCATACTTACCGTATTTAAAATTAGAATTTAAAAACACTCACAATCCAGATTGCACGGTGTGCTTGATATGTCCATCTTATTATCTTCCGGAGTAACACATTTTTCTTCACAAACTGACGACTATCAACCAACTGCCATGCGCTCCGCAATGCTCGGCAATAACCATGAATTGCCACGTGACGCTTTGTAGCGGGTAGTGCTCGCAGCGGCTGCAACATTATTTTTAAACACTTATTAATTTTCACACTTGCCGTATTTCAAATTCAAATTTTAAAACATTTACAATCCAGATTGCACGGTGTGCTCGACATGTCCGTGGTTTTTTCTTCCGGAGTAACACATCCGTCTTCACAAATTGATGACTATCAACTAACTGCCGCGCGCTCCGCACTGCTCGTTGAAAACCCCTACTCCCACGTGACGCGTAAATAGTTTTGTGACGGTTGGCGCTTGCAGCGGGTGTAACATAATTTTTTATTACTAATTCGTTTTTACACTTGTCGATTTTAAAATACTTCTTTAAAAACACTCGCAATCCAGAATGCACTGTGTGCTAAACATATCCGTGGTGTTCTTTTCTTCCAGAGTAACAGTTCCATTCGTCACAAAGTGACGAATATCAACCAATTGCCGCGCACTCCGCAATGATCTTTGATTACCCCCATTTGTCACGTGACGTGTAAACATGTTTGTAGCGGATAGTGCTCGCAGCGGCTGGAACATTATTTTTAAACACTTATCAATTTTCATACTTACCGTATTTAAAATTAGAATTTAAAAACACTCACAATCCAGATTTAACGGTGTGCTTGAAATGTCCATCTTATTATCTTCCGGAGTAACACATTTTTCTTCACAAACTGACGACTATCAACCAACTGCCATGCGCTCCGCAATGCTCGCCAATAACCATGAATTGCCACGTGATGCTTTGTAGCGGGTAGTGCTCGCAGCGGCTGCAACATTTTTTTTAAACACTTATTAATTTTCACACTTGCCGTATTTAAAATTTGAATTTTAAAACACTTACAATCCAGATTGCACGGTGTTCTCTACATGTCCGTGGTATTTTTTTCCGGAGTAACACATCTGTCTTCACAAACTGACGACTATCAACTAATTGCCGCGCGCTCCGCACTGCTCGTTGAAAACCCCCACTCCCACGTGACGCGTAAATATGTTTGTAGCGGGTAGTGCTCGCAGCGGCTGGAACATTGTTTCTAAACACTTATTAAGTTTCACACTTGCCGTATTTAAAATTAAACTTTAAAAACACTCACAATCCAGATTGCACAGTGTGCTAGAAACGTCCGTGGTATTTTCTTTCGGAGTAACACATCTGTCCTCACAAACTGACGACTATCAACCAACTGCCATGCGCTCCGCAATGCTCGCCAATAACCATGAATTGCCACGTGACGCTTTGTAGCGGGTAGTGCTCGCAGCGACTGGAAATTTATTTTTAAACAGTTATTAATTTTCACACTAGCCGTATTTAAAATTCTAATTTAAATACACTCACAAGCCAGATTGCACGGTTTTCTCGACATGTCCGTGGTATTTTCTTCCGGAGTAACACATCCGTCTTCACAAACTGACGACTATCAACTAACTGCCGCGCGCTCCGCACTGCTCGTTGAAAACCCCCACTCATACGTGACGCGTAAATATATTTGTGACGGTTGGCGCTTGCAGCTGCTGGAACATAATTTTTTATTACTAATTAGTTTTTACACTTGTCGATTTTAAAACACTTGTTTAAAAACACTCACAATCCAGAATGCACTGTGTGCTAAACATACCCGTGTTGTTCTCTTGTTCCGGAGTAACAGTTCCCTTCGTCACAAACTGACGAATATCAACCAACTGCCGCGCACTCCGCAATGATCATTGATAACCCCCAATTGCCACGTGATGTATAAACATGTTTGTAGCGGGTAGTGCTCGCAGCAGCTGGAACATTATTTCTAAACACTTATTAATTTTCACACTTGCCGTATTTAAAAACACTCACAATCCAGATTGCATGGTGTGCTCGACATGTCCGTGGTATTTTCTTCCAGAGTATCACATCCGTCTTCACAAACTGACGACTATCAACTAACTGCCGCGCGCTCCGCACTGCTTGTTGAAAACCCCCACTCCCACGTGACGCGTAAATATGTTTGTGACGGTTGGCGCTTGCAGCGGCTGGAACATAGTTTTATAAAACTAATTGGTTTTTACACTTGTCGTTTTTAAAATACTAGTTTAAAAACACACACAATCCATAATTCACTGTGCGCTAAATATATCCGTGGTGTTCTTTTCTTCCGGAGTAACAGTTCCGTTCGTCACAAACTGACGAATACCAACCAACTGCCGCGCACTCCGCAATGATCATTGATTACCCCCAACTGCCATGTGACGTGTAAACATGTTTGTAGCGGGTAGTGCTCGCAGCGGCTGCAACATTATTTTTAAACACTTATTAATTTTCACACTTGCCTTATTTAAAATTCGAATTTTAAAACACTCACAATCCAGATTGCACCGTGTGCTCGACATGTCCGTGGTAATATCTTCCGCAGTATCACATCCGTCTTCACAAACTGACGACTATCAACTAACTGCTTCGCGCTCCGCACTGCTCGTTGAAAATCCCCAATACCACGTGACACGTAAATATTTTTGTGAAACATAATTTTTTAACACTAATTAGTTTTTACACTTGTCGATTTTAAAATACTTGTTTAAAAACACTTACAATCCAGAATGCACTGTGTGCTGAACATATATGTGGCGTTATTTTATTCCGGAGTAACAGTTTCGTTTGTCACAAACTGAAGAATATCAACCAACTGATGCGCACTCCGCAATAATCGTTGATTACCCCCAATTGACATGTGACGCGTAAACATGTTTGTAGCGGGTAGTGCTTGCAGCGGCTGGAACATTATTTTTAAACACTTATTAATTTTCACACTTGCTGTATTTCAAATTCAAATTTAAAAACACTCACAATCCAGATTGCACGGTGTGCTCGACATGTCCGTGGTATTTTCTTCCGGAGTAACACATCCGTCTTCACAAACTGACGACTATCAACTAACTGCCGCACGCTCCGCACTGCTCGTTGAAAACCCTTACTCCCACGTGACACGTAAATATGTTTGTGACGGTTGGCGCTTGCAGCGAATGGAACATAGTTTTTTAAAACTAATTGGTTTTTACACTTGTCGTTTTTAAAATACTTGTTTAAAAACACTCACAATCCATAATGCACTGTGTGCTAAACATATAGTGACTGCGTGTGACTGTGTGTCTGTGTCTGTGTGACTGTGTGTGTGTGACTGTGTGAGCGTGCCTGTGTGTCTATGTGACTGTGTGTCCATGTGTCTGTGTGTCTGCGTGACTGTGTGTCTGAGTGACTGTGTCTTTGTAACTGTGACTGTGTGTCTGTGTGACTGTGTGATTGTGTGTCTGTGTGACTGTGTATCTTTGGACTCTGTGTGTGTGACTGTGTGTCTGTGTGACTGTGTGTCTGTGAGACTGTGTGTCTGTGTGCCTATTTGTCTGTATGACTGTGTGACTATGTGTCTGTCTGACTGTATGACTGTTGGTCTGTGTGACTGTGTGTGTGTGTGTCTGTGTGTCTTTGTGACTGTGTGTTTTTGTGACTGTGTGTGTGACTGTATCTGCGTTACTGTGTGTCTGTGTGACTGTGTGACTGTGTGTTTTTGTGACTGTGTGTGTGTGACGGTGTGTGTGTGTGTGACTTTGTTTGTGTGACTGTGTGTATGTGTGACTGTGTGTCTGTGTGACTCTGTGGCTGTGTGACTGCGTGTCTTTGTGACTGTGTGTTTGTGTGACTACGTGTTTGTGTGACTGTGTGTGTGTGACTGTGTGTCTGTGTGTCTGAGTGACTGTGGCTCTGGTTGACTGTGTGTGCGTGATTGTGAGTCTTTGTGACTGTGTGCGCGTAACTGTATGACTGTGTGTATGTGTGACTTTGTGTCTATCTGACTGTGTGTCTGTGTGACTATATGTCTGTGTGATTGTGTGTCTGTGTGACTATGTGTGTGTAACTATGTCTGTATGACTGTGTCTGTGTTACTGTGTCTGTGTGACTGTTTGTCAGTGTGTCTGCGAGATTGTGTGTCCGTGTGACTGTGTGTGTGTGACTGTGTCCGTGTGACTGTGTGTCTGTGTGTATTTATAACTATTTGACTGTGTGTCTGTGTGACTGTGCGTCTGTGTGACTATGTGCGTGTGAGTGTGAGACTGCGAGTGTGTGTGTGAATGTGTGATTGTCTGTTTGTGTGGCTCTGTGTCTGTGTGACTGCGTATGTGTGTGTGTGTGAATGTGTGATTGTCTGTGTGGCTCTGTGTCTGTGTGACTGTGTGTCTGTGCGTCTGTGTGACTGCGTGTTTGTATGACTGTGTGACTATGTGTCTGTCTGACTGTATGACTGTAGGTCTGTGTGACTGTGTGTGTGTGGCTGTGTGTCTTTTTGACTGTGTGTTTGTGGGACTGTATGTGTGTGACTGTGTGTCTGTGTGTCTGCGCGACTGTGTGTCTGAGTGAATGTGGCTCTGGTTCACTGTGTGTGCGTGATTGTGTGTCTTTGTGACTGTGTGCGCGTAACTGTATGGCTGTGTGTCTGTGTGACTTTGTGTCTGTGTAACTGTGTGTCTGTGTGACTACGTGTGTGTGACTGTGTCTATGTGACTGTGTCTGTGTGACTGTGTCTGTGTGACTGTGTGTCTTTATGACTGTGTGTCCGTGTGACTGTGTGTGTATGACTGTGTCTGTTTAACAGTGTATTGATGTGACTGTATGTATGTGTGACTGTGTGCATGTGTGACTGTGTGTTTGTGTGACTGTGTATGTGACTGTATGAGTGTGAGTGTGTGTATATGACTGTGTGGCTCTGTCTGTGTGACTACGTGACTGTGTTTATGTGTGACTGTGTGTATATGACTGTGTGGCTCTGTCTGTTTGACTACGTGACTGTGTTTATGTGTGACTGTGTGTGTGTTTGTGTGACTGTGTGACTGTATGTTTGTGTGACTGTGTGTCTATGTGGCTGTGTGTCTGTATGACTTTGTGTCTTCGTGACTATGTGTGTGTGTATGTGTGACTGTGTGTCTGTTTGACTGTGTGTGTGTGAATGTGTGACTGTGTGTCTGTGTTACTGTGTGTGTATGTTTGTGTGCGTGACTGTGCGTCCGTGTGACTGTGTGTCTATATGACTGTGTGACTGTGTGTCTTTGTGACTGTGTGACTGTGCGTCTTTGTGATTGTGTGTCTGTGTGACTGTGTGTCTGTGTGACTGTGTGTGTGTAACTGTGTGTCCGTGTGACTCTTTGTATGTGTGACTGTGTGTGTCTGTGTGTCTGTGTGACTGTGTATGTGTGACTGTGTCTGTGTGACTGTGTATCTATGTGACTGTGTGTGTGTATGACTGTGTGTGTGTGTGTTTTTTTTCTTTTTTTTTTTGAAAGCGGTGCGTAAAAAAAAAATTTTCGAAAGACACCCCCAATGTTAATACTCTGCCGCCCATCTTACGGCAGATAACAGTGACGGTAGTGTGGGATTTCTACCAGACCTGGCAGACCTGGCAGACCTACCCACTAAAAAAACACTCCTCTTCCCCTCTCCCCGTAGATGGTACGGGGATGACTGAATCGGAACCGTGTTAGCATTACTTCGATCCAGTCCGTGCTGCGTCACGCGACGCCTACTCCTGGCTACTGGTCCCTTTCAGCAATTTTGCTTTCCAAAAGGCGCCGTGCATAAGCTGCAACAGCTGACCAGTTTGCTTCTTGCTCAATCATATGGGCTATCAGGCTTGAGAGGGAGAGCCTGGTGCCTATGATCTCTTCGGTGCTGCCTCTGCAGTCCTTCCACCGAACACACTCGAAGAACGTGTGTTCGGCGTCGTCAATTTTGTCTGGACAATACTTACATGCCGCCGTGCAGTGCAGACCCATCTTGTGGAGATAGGCGTTGAACTGTCCGTGCCCTGTCAGAAGCTGCGTCAGAAAGAAGTCCGTGTCTCCATGTTTCCGGGTGAGCCAGGCATTAATGTTTGGAATCAGGCGCTCCGTCGGCGGGAAAGACAGGCAGATGCCTGTCTTTCCCGTCGTCCATTGTTTCTGCCACTCCTGTAGCGTCTCCTTCTTAATTGTCGTTCTTGCCTCATTAGAGTTGTCACCATTTCCTTTAGCGTCGTAGAGTTTTGCTCTCTCAATCGCCAAAAGGTCGATAGGCGCAGCTCCTGCAATGACCAATACAGCCGCTTCAGAAACCGTGCGGTAGGCACAGGCTACCCTGAGAGCTCCTCGTCGTTGTACCGCTGCTATTTTCCGTCGGTATGTCTTTTGCTTTAAGATATCTGCCCATATTTCTGCTCCGTAAAGCAGTACAGAGTGAACTACCTCTAGCAGGATTCGTCTTTTCCTGGTTCGTGGTCCTATCGAGATGGCCAAGATCCTTGATAGGTTGGATACGGTCTTGCTGGCTTTCTTGCATGCACTATCGAGGTGTTCACGGTAAGATAGATTCTCGTCAATCATTACCCCCAGATAGCGCAGAGCCTTTGTTGACGTCAGAGTTGTCCCTCCCATTTCTATGGTGAATGGTTTAGGGAACCATTTCTGTCTAGTCAGTACGACCATCTCTGTCTTCTGTTTGGCGAGTTTCAGGTGGTGTTTTTCAAGCCATATTTCTATGGCATCCGTGGTCTCCCGAATTAAAACCTCTGCTTCCTCGGCACTATCTACCACTATCGTAGCCGCAACGTCATCCGCAAAGCCTGTGAGCTGTACTTGCTTCGGCAACGGGATTCGTAAGAGCTCATCGTAGTCAGCGTTCCAGAGGTCAGCCCCCATAATTGAGCCTTGAGGCACGCCGGCTGTTACTTCATGTTCTCGCGGGCCCTCCGTCGTTTCCACAATCAGCTTCCTCTTGTCTAGATAGTCGTCGATCATTCCCAGATTTTCTGGCTTCACAAAATCTGTGCTCTAAAGCGTCCAAAATGTCTTCCCAATTCGCGCTGTTAAAAGCATTTTTTACGTCGAATGTGAGGAGAAGACACACCTTGCGAGCTTTGAGGCTACCAGACCATGCTTCTCGAGATGTCTTCGTTACCTTCTGAATCGCGTCTATTGTCGATCTTCCCTTTCGGAAGCCATGTTGGTTTGTCGCAAAACCTCCGGCACAATCGATGTCGTTGCGAAGCCTTCCTTGAATGAGCTTCTCAAGCAGCTTTCCGGCAATGTCCAGCATGCAAAGTGGACGGAACGACGAAGGGGTTATAGGGGTCTCTTTTCCTTTATCTAGCAGGACCAATCTCTGCCGCTTCCAGACTGTGGGAAACGTGCCAGTAGCCAAGCATGCATTGTAAGCACTCAGAAGTATGTGTGGATGCTCCAGGGCTATAATCTTAATCACTGAGGCTGGGATGCCATCAGGGCCTGGCGCTTTCCCAATCTTGATGGTCTTTGCCGCGTCTTGCAGTTCCTTTGTGGTAAAGGGTGTTGTTTCGCCATTTTTCGTGTATAATCTCTTCCCTCGTGGTGGGTGTTCGGGAAATAGCTCCGCCACGATGCTGTTCATCACAGCAGGAGATTTCGGCGCTTCTGGTGCAGCTTTACCAAGTCCTTCCAAGCAATTTGGTACGCTTTTCCCCAGAGATCATTGTTGAGGTCGTTGCAAATCTCTTTCCACAATACTGCTTTGCTTGTCTTGATGGCTTTGTTCAGAGCCTTTTTGGCCTGCTTATACTCCATCGAGTATGTGTCCTGGTCGGGGAAACGTTTTGCCGCTCTCGTTGCTTGTCGACGTAGCTTGTGGCATTTTTCCCGAAGTTCTGCTATGTTCTGAGACCACCAGTACGCTGGCCTATGGGTGCCTGGCTTCATCGACCGTGGCATTGATGCATTGCATGCGGCGATGATCAGGCCCATCACTTTTGACACTGATGTTTCCGCCTCATTACGGGTATTCGGAGTCGTGTTATACTCAAAAGTAGACGAGCTTCGTGTTAGAGAAGTTCGCAGCTTCTCAAGATCGAGCTTCCTGGCATTCCACTTCCGAGGTTGATGAACTCGTCGCGGTGCCGGAGCAGATGTTGGTTGGACTTTGAATGTCACAATTTGGTGGTCGCTGCCGCTGTATTCCTCTGAAACTGTCCAGTCCTCGATCATGTTTGCGATCCTTGGAGTTGCCAACGTGATGTCAAGGATGGATTCCTTGTAACCCGGTCTTCTGAATGTTGTAGCACTACCGATGTTCAGCACTATGAGGTCGACTCTTGCTGCGAATTCTGCTACTTCATTACCTCTGGTATCAGAGATGTCAGAACCCCATTCGGCTGATTTGGCGTTGAAGTCACCAGCTACGATGACTTCCCCGTCGAACCCGCCGATTGTGTCCTCTAAGTTTGCCATTTTCTAGCGAAAGACACTAATCCCTTCATTGGGTGAAAGGTAGACGCTCACAAAGTAGGTCATGGGGGTTTTGATCCAGACAAAGCCTTCTCCACTTCCGCTGTCATTGACGATGACCCGCTTCATGTTTACAATCCAGATAGCTGCCGTACCGGATTCATCGAACCATGATCTATCCTGGATGTTTAGATACTGCTCGCAGATAAGGCAGATGTCGATCTTCTGTTCAAAGATACGTTGGCGTAGTAAATTTTGCGCCAGAGCGCATCTATTCAGGTTACCTTGTACTATGCGTGTCATTTCTGCTCTCTCGTGATTTCGGCAAGTGCATTGCGGAATGCCTTGCATTGTGTGTGTGTGACTGTGTATGTGTGTGTGACTGTGTGACTGTGTGTCTGTGTGACTGTGTGTCTGTGTGACTGTGTGTGTGTGTGTGTGTGAATGTGTGTTTGTGTGACTGTGTGTCTGTGTGGCTGTGTGACTGTGTGTCTGTATGTCTGTTTGACTGTGTGTCTGTGTGTCCGTGTAACTGTGTGTGTGCGACTGCATGTGACTGTGTGTGTGTGACTGTGTGTCTGTGTGAACGTGTGTGTGACTGTGTATCTGTGTGACTGTGTATCTGTGTGACTGTGTCTATGTGTGACTGTGTGTAAATGTGTGACTATGTGCCTGTGTGACTGTGTGTCAGTGTGACTGTGTGTCTGTGTGACTTTGTGTGTGTTTGTCTGTGTGACTGTGTGTCTATGTGACTGTGTGTCCGTAATTTTATGTTTGTGTGACTGTGTGCGCGTAACTGTATGACTAAGTGTCAGTATGACTGTGTGTCTGTGTGACTGTGTAACCGTGTGACTCTGTGTCTGTCTGACTGTATGACTGTATGTCTGTGTCACTGTGCATGTGTGACTGTATGTCTGTATGACTGTGTGGCTGTGTAACCGTGTGACTCTGTGTCTGTCTGACTGTATGACTGTATGTCTGTGTCACTGTGCGTGTGTGACTGTGTGTCTGTGTGACTGTGTATGTGTGTGTGTGTGTTTGTCAGTCTGTGTCTTTGTGACTGTGTGTGTATGCGTGTGTGCGTGTCTGTGTGTATGCGTGTGTGCGTGTCTGTGTGTCTGTGTGACTGTGTGTCTATGTGACTGTGTGACTGTGTGTCTGTGTGACTATGTGACTGTGTGCGTATGTGACTGTGTGTCTGTGTGTCTATGTGTGTGTGTCTGTGTGACGGTGTGTCTGTTTAAATTTATGTCTGTGTGACTGTTTGCTTTGTGACTGTATGTGCGTAATTCTGTGTCTGTGTGACTGTGTGTCTTTGTGACTGTGTATGTGTGACTGTGTGTTTTTGTGACTGTGTGTGTGTCTGTGTGAATGTGTGTGTGTCTGTGTGTGTGACTGTGTGTGTGTGACTGTGTGTATGTGACTGTGTGTGACTGTGTGTCTGTGTGACTGTATGTCTATGTGACTGTGTGACTGTGTCTCTGTGTGACTGTGTCTCTGTGTGTCTGTGTGACTGCGTGTCTGTGTGACTGTGTCTCTGTGTGACTGTGTGTGTGTGTGTGACTGTGTGTCTGTGTCTGTGTATTTGTAGGCTCGCGGCTCATCTTGCGTCTCGTCTCGTATCACTCGAGTCAATAACGGTTTTTTGGCTCAGGTCAAAGGGATTCTCGTACAGACCTTTCACCAAGCCCGTTGTGTCAATATTGTTTGGTCTGGATTGTTTTATTTTTGATTCCTGGAGCCCTGTGTTATTTTGTGGTAAAGGAATTTGATTGGTTTGAAAACAGAGAGTTGATGCCGCTAATACTTCGATGTCCTCCATAGTTGATAGTTCGAAAACAACTGAAGGCGCTGCGAGAATTTGATCATAGATTGATTTCGCGAGCTGCGACAAGAGATGAGATACTATACGAGCCGAGAGTGTAACTTAGGTACAGGAGTATAACTTAAAACATAATTAATCTTAAAATTTCTTAATAGAAAGGCATTAGAGTAGGCAACATTATATTATATTTTTTTCGAATCATTTTTCTTGTTAAAACTAAATATAATCACCTCAAATATGAACCTATTTATCACGATACTTATATTTTCATTTAATAATAACCTCTAACTTTCTTTTTGCTAAAAGAAATCTTATGAGAAATAGGTTTTGTAAATTTAAAAATCTAACGAAATTTTGATTTCAATATTTTTTCAACAAAATACATTTTAAAAAGTTTCTCTAAAGCATATTTTAATATATTTTAAAACTTTTTTATAACACATAAATTTTTGTAATTTTTTTTTAAGGCAAGTAACTATGAACACGGAATAATCCATGATTGTTTCATTCTATGAAATATTTACAAACATTCAATACAAATTTACTCCTTGTAGTTAAGAAAATATTAGATAAGTTAGAAATAATTTTATTTTATCTTTTCTTTCTTTTTCGGTTCTTTTATTTATTTTTGTTACCAAGTCCACTCCAATATTATCAAAATGTTTAATTAAAATATCAGCAAATTTCTATTATCCGATAATTTAATACCATCGCACTTTAAGTACTCAATATTACTTGTTTTTTATAATTTTTAATTTTTTTTATTTAACATAATACCACATTTTATTGGCTTTACAGTTATTTATAATCTCTTTTTTTATTTCACTTAGCTAACTTGATAACTTTATTTAGAATCTTAAAATACTGGTTATATTCGTATTTCAAAACTTATTATTTTTATTCTTAGACCAACTTATACATAGAATTTCTTTAGTATTATAGGAATTTATTAGGCCATTTTTAATCCAATGTTTTCTAGGTTGACTTTCACTTTTCATTTCTTTAGCTAGTATTTTATATGATTTATTTACAAGGAACAGTATATTCCTTCCTAATAAATCCACAGCCTTATCTGAATCACGTAGTCAATAGATTTTTCTAAATTATTTGCTCACTAGTATTGCTCACTTTATTGTAATTAATAATTAGGATTTTGTCAGAACTGATTATTTGCTTATTTAATTTTACTGTTAAAAACTAAAATGTTCTACAAACATTATCAAAAATATAGGACTAAATATCCTACAAATATGATCTAACAAACATATTACTTATATATGAATTACTATCTCCAATTGCATAAAGCTCCGTATCTTTAATTTCGTACTTACATTGCATAAACTGCATAACAAATTATGCATTTGACGAATAGAACATAGCCATCATTTAAAAAAAATACCTAAAAATTCATCAGATACCCCGTTACTAAACAAGTTAATATTAATGTCACCAGAATAATATGACTCTTCCACATTCTATTGCTCTCAAGATACAATTTTACAGAGTTGACAAAATCTTCTTTTCCAACATCATATGTTCTGTAAGTACCTATGACATTGACAGCAGTATTTTTGATTATTGCCGATAAGAACTTGTTACATCCAAACAAGTCAATATTTTCTAAATGCTGATATACTCCTCAACGAACATGACAACGCCATTTGCTTTATTTACATGACTGTTGTTGTAATAAATATTGTAGTTTTTTAGGTTAAGGAATTTAAAGCAAGGTACGTTCCATGATTCAGTACACACAATAGTATCCGATTTCATTAACATTCTTTTAATAAAACACTCCAACTGCTACAAAATTTGTATTTAAAGCTCTGACATTGATGTTATGTACCAGGTTATTCAATAAATTTTGTTGTTTGATAAGAGATGGCACTAATTGATTTATTGTTATATTTTTCTAAAGCAGGTAGTACTGTTTGATGAACATGTGTGAAGTTTCATATAGATCTGTAATGTGATCTGAAATGAGTGCATTTGTATATTTATGGTTGTTCAAAGTTGACATGTCACAATATTTAAAAAAAAAAAAAATTTGGTCATACAAGTCTTGAAGATGATCCACATGTTTCGTACATACATATAGATACAAATAGATTATCAACACCAGAAATTATAGCAAAAATACAGGATATGGTTTAAGAAGATCATTGATTAACTGAGAGAGATTTAGTAGAAGTCATTACTGGGATTTAGTAGAAGTCATTAGGCAATATGAGCTATATTTCGGCTGAAGTTTGGGTTTCAAATAACATTTGGAGCATTTTAGAAAAGGTAATAAGGTTTTCATGCCTCATTTCATCACTATGGATCAGACTTGGGTCTACCTTATTGGTCCTAAATCAGAACAATAGGCTACGAAATGGTGTGAACCCAGTACTTTGGCTTCGAAGTAATTTAAGGCCCCGGAATCAGTCAAGAAAATGTTTTTTGGGATGCAAAAAGGATTTTGTTCATGGATTACCTCTAAACTGAAAAAACAATAAACTCATATTATTATTGTAACTTTTAGACCAACTGGATATAAAAATATGTGAAGAAAGATCCCTTCTACAGAAGAAAAAATTCATTTTCAATCAAGATAATGCACAGTAATACAGCTCAAACACATATTAACGCTAACTTCGCAACATTCACCCTATTCGCCAAATTTAACTCCCTCCGATTTCTGGCTGTTCTTACATCTTAAAAAATTCATGCGCGGGCAAGGATTTTCACCGAACGAAGAGGTAATACGAGCCGTGAAAGTCTATTTCGACAGTCTTACGGATTCTCACTTCAGAGATGGAATCCATAAATTAGAAGATAACTGGAAAAAGTATGTTGAAGTTCAGGGAAAATATATTGAATAATAAAAGTAAATTTAAACCATAAAATTGTGTTTTTCTTATTGAACAACAAAACTTATTGAACAACCTGGTGTAAGTAAGTCGTTTTCTACAAACTGCCTGTTTAATTCGTCAACATTATTGAAATTTACGTTCAATTTTGAATTCGTCATCATTGTTATTTTCCACTGACATAGTAAATTAATTCAAAAACAAACGACATTATATTATAATATTATTTTGTGTTTACCGCAGATACAGAGAATTTATTGGAATTTATCAATCAGAGATAATATTAAAATCCCATCTCATACCATCAAAATCTAAGAAATTTCGATCGTAAATATCCTCACATATATCTACTTTTCTAGAAAAGCATCAATATTAACAACTTTAACTCTAGGTAATTTCAGATTCTCCGTATTTACACAAACATTTTGCCCCAACTTTTTGGCAAAAGCAGTTTTTGTTCTGAGCATATCATAATTTTACAAATAACCGAAACAGTTCCATCCTTGTCAATTGTGACTATATTTATTGGAACGGTAGTGTTACAAGTTAGATTATTTTTGGCACAATTGAAAATCTCTTTATTGTTAGTGTCTTTAGAGTTTATAACAATAGTAGTGACTACCGCATTATTAACTTTAACTACTTCAGCATAGTTTTTAGCACTATTGTTATTAACCTTTTTAGATTCTTGATTTAGTAGTTTATTTTTCATTAATATTGCCTCGCATCACATTTAATTAATTATTTATTTATAAAAAAAGGAATGTTTTATTTAAATCATACAATGATTTATGGAACAATATTTTAATATTTGTGTGTATCTCATAGTGACCATGAATTATTGAACCGGTGAAATTAACCAAGAATATTTCTATTAAGCTGCAATTAACATTATGCTCAATTAAATTTAATAATATTGCCTAATTTGTCAAACCCGCGAATAAAAAGGATGATTACAAAATACACTGTAATGAGAGATGTGTTTTTTATTTGGCATAATTAATAATTTGTCATTAATGAGGGTACGCTGATGAGCTATAATGAGTTCAGTAACTCATTATTAGTATAAATAGCAAGTTTTATCTTAATTGAGCAATTAGTGTTTGAACTATCATCAACCAACCAACTCTATTGGGAAGAAAGTGAGAAATGTGGAGAAAATTTGATACTGCACTGTTATAAAGATCCATACCAAGCAAGTTCAAACTACTAGAAGTCGACCCATGGCCTGGATGACCAATCGAAGTGATTAATCTGGAAATCATTAAAAAAATAAAAAAATGTATACTGGAAGATGCTAGATTTAAGAAGAAATAGCTCGAGAAATAGTTGGAGTGTTGAATACAATCATCTTTAAAATTTTCACAATCACCTTGGGATGTGTAAGGTCAGCGTAAGGTTAGTGCCAAAAATGTATGCTCCGCCTCAAAAACAGCACCGCGTGATATATTCTCGTGCATAACTTCTGTAGTGAAGACAAGGATCAACTATAGAGTCGAATTGTTATTGAAGACAAAACTTGGGTTTGTTCTTATAAACTTGAGTCCAAAGAAGACTACGTGTAGTGCTACAAAAAAGGCACACCACCACCCAAGTTGTTTAAAGTGTCACAATCAGCTGGAAAAATCATGGCGCAGTCTTATGGGACACAGAAAGGATCTTCTTAATAGGTTATAAAGATAAAGACATTTCCATAACCGGAGAGTATGATGTTTCAATCCTATAGCAGTTAAAATAATCTATCAAAGAAAAAAGAAGGGGAAAATTAACTAAAGTGTCCTCCTTCTGCAAGACAACATGCTTATTCATAAGAACCGTGTTGTGTTGGCAGTTCTGCATAAGGTGGGCTTCGATATTTGGGATCACCCAACCTGTAGTCCTGACTTGGCTTCCAGTAATTATGATTTATTCACAAAGTTAAAAAAAGAACTTCCTGTGAAGAAATTTTCAAGGGATGAAGAAGTGAAGGATGCAATTTCAGCTTACATTTTGGTCAAAGATAAACAACTTTATGAAGGTATATGTAAGCTAATTAAAAGATTGGAAAAATATGTTAGGGTAGCAGGTGAATTTATTGGAAAAGAAAAATAAATTTGCTTTTTTTTACTTTTATCCCCCCCCCCCCCCCATTCTGTGAACTTAAAAACACCCCTCGTATATAACTCAAATACTAAGTTAAGTGTTATTCATACCTAACAGGGATATTTTTGTAGTTTTGTTAATTTACTAATTGCATACGCTAATTAATCTGTAAACAATTTTATAACTCTTACATTGCCGGTTTAATGACTCTTTGAATTGTAATATGTATTTCATTGGTCAATTAACTTTTTATTTCACTCCTTCAAATGTTTTGTTTTATAATAATCGATGTTCCTTCTTATCAAATAATATGATATGTGGAAACTAAAGAAAATGTGTTATAGCTTCTATATATTTTACTCTTCGAGTAAATTTTTCTTATTTCATTAGTATTTTAATGGTAAAAGCAAATATGAAATTGTCACACCAAATGGGAAGATACAATTTTGTAATAAATATTTATAAATGTGTGTATATATATATGTATATATATATATATATATATATATATATATATGTATATATATATGTATTTTTTTATAAATATACACACACACATATGTATCGTTATTTATAAAAAATATACGTATGCTTATGTTGATACTTTTACTAAAAATTTGAATCGATTTTACTGAAGTTTTCAGTGCTTATTCTATCCCCTAACAACATTTAATTTCACCCCATAGGGAGGGTACATATTCTTAGAAGAACCATCATGTAAAATACAATCTGCATTTTCTATACTTTTTTGGAATCAGTGACTTCCCATCTCCGTATTCCAAAACGTCACATATTACGAAATATTCCAAAATATATACAGAATTTTTTGAGAGCCCTTCAGAATTAAAAAAAACAACTGCCCAAGATTTAAGAGCATATTAAACTATTTAGATATATGGGCAATTTTTTAATGTTTTCAAATTTTGGGCATGCGTGATTAAACATTTAGAGGGAACAAACTACAAAACGAAAATTCAGAGACTCATATCTCTTGAAGGAGATGCCGTATCAAAAAATGTTACTGAACCTTTTCAATTGCATTATTTCGATTACAACATCTTCAATGATATTTCATTTGATGTGGTCCGCGAGAAAAAGTTTCATCCAAAAAGTTTAAAAACATTTTTTCTTTAAAGATATAAATATTTCTCTTGAAACATTTACAGACGCCAATATTATTTCTCATCAAGTGACTGTTACAACACTAAGTAATTGCCTAGTATATATTTAGCAGGCATTAAATTATTGTGAATATTTTAAGAACTAGAAATTTATAATCATTGTCTATGTCTTAAATAAATTTCTGATAATACTGATTTTTTTATAATTCTACTGTAGCAGCTCTTGAGTTAGAGAGGGTAGGGTGAGAGAGAGATTACATATATATTTCTAGACATTTTTAGCGACATATTCAGACCAATTTTCCTTCAAGTTTTGGTAGCATTGGAATCCGTAAAACTTGACCTTCTATATAGCCATAAAAAAAGCTGACCCGACACCCCAGGCAAAAAGAATAATTAACAGATTTTTATGGCTATTATTTTTCTAGCTATTATCATTGGAAACTGACACCTCTGTGGTGTCAATCGAAACTGATACCACAGAAGTGTCATTTTTGATTGTAACTTAATCTAGTATACAAGTACCAGTTAGGTATAAATTAAACGTAGATCCATGTAAAACTAGCTGAAATGGGTAAAAAATACTAAAATTAAGCTTATTTAAGATGGACTAGATTAAAATACTAAATGGGCAAAACGGATACTCTAACCGTTTTGCCTATATGCGTTTTATAATCATGATAATAATAATCTCAAATTACACTTATTGAAGTTAGCAATAGAATAAACAAATCTTATTTGTACGTAACTAATTTGTAATATAAAAAGTTAGTGTACAAATCTTTCCAAAAATTGTAAGAAAACAACGAAAATTAATTTTTTTGTCTCGTGAGTATGATGCTTATTCTTTTCGATAAACTGTCATGGCATCGCCAGGCCTAGACAAAGCATAGTAACGCCATCTATTATATATTTTTAGAAAAAAAAAAGATTATTCTTTTTACCTTCACTATGCTTCTTGCCCAGGTTGCCCTACGTTATTAACTAATATGTCTGGTTTTAATATTTGAATATAAAAAATGTTACAAGGTAACTCTTATAAGAATATATGGAATTTCATAACTTTTAGCAAAAATGTCTAATATCAAAATAACACCTTCTTATCTAACCATAAAGTTTATGGGAATTAAACAAAAACTAATGTCACACATAAAAGCAAAAGATTCATATAAGTTTAAGATTTGGCTTTGATCGGATAATTTTCAAAATATCCAAGTCTAAAGACCCCATGCACTTTTTTGTTAGATTGCACATGAAATATTCTATTTTTGAATACAATTTAAATATATTTTAAAATCTATCACACAATATAATCGTAAGATTCAAATATCAAATGCATGCGGCTTTCAATTAAAATAATTTTTTCGATAGCTATCAGAGAAAAGCAAATCGTTTATGATTGTTCTCTGGAAACTATCATCTTCGCAATATGGGAATTAAATAAATGTTCTCAATATTATTGATCACATATCAACAATTAAATACACACAATTTCTAATTGCAATGTTAGTTAAGGTTAGTTCGTAAATATTATTAATTAATAGCACGATAAAAGCATTTCAACCATCATTACTAAATTACATGTTGAACTGAGAAAGAATGTAAACAGATTGTGAAGATCATAGTCTTGCTATTTAAAAGAAATTTTAGTAATAAATGGAAATGTGGATTTAAAAACAAATTATTTATTTATATGTATTTCGTATCCCCTCTATTGAATTTGAACCTAAGTTGTTAACCATTCCTTCCAACAGTGAATTCTTCACAATTAGAAGAAACTATGAGTTCCATTGATTGTGAAATTGTACCACAAAATACTTTTCGATAACCTTTATTTAAATAATCTTATGGAAAAGGAGGAACTTGCAACAAATTCTCAGAGTGTTTTATAATTCTTGTAAACCCATATATTTATATTCTTCATCAGTAACAATTTAGTGACAAATATGTTATGGTTTTCATGTTTATTTATTAACTATTTCCATGTACCTTTATTCTCAGTTGATTTACACTATGAGTTAAAGAATTAGATATATAAAACAAGTTAATAAATATTGCGAACCACCTAAAGACCAACGACCATACATTTGAAAGAGTGAATTGATTCTAATAGGGTTTAAGTTGCAATTTTTTATTGAATTCTTTTTTCTTTTTTGGACTCACATCAAGTGAAGTTCTTAATACAATTCATAATTCAATGTCCAGTTCTGAAGTATTTCATTTATGAAACTAATGTACTCCATAAAATGTTCTCACAAATGTTTATTTAATAGAACTATTATTTCTTTAATACAAAACTAACATGCAAAATAATCCATCTTATTTCCAATATTTATCAAGTTTGTGTTTTCGGAACAAGAAACAATTAATTTGATTATAATAAATAAGAACTATAGTAGTAAATTCTAGATAAGCCTTTAAAACCTATTAAAATGGGAAATTAAAAATTTAAATTTTCATAATCATGAATTTATTTTTAACATTTTACGTGCTACAATGTGTGAAAAATATTTTAATTCGAATAGTACTATGCAAAAATGACAAAAAATAATTTTTTGAACTCGTATCTGGTAGTGATGAAATATTAATTAATGTAGAAATATTAATGTTGACATTAAAATTGTGCAGTAAAAAGTGAAGACTTAATACATTATTTCAAACGCAACACTCAACAACATTATTGCTTAAATCCATATTTTTTTTTCTTGCTCGTATGTGCATCTTTATTTTAATAATATAATATTAACAAACAGCATTTGTGCCAAAATATGTTTCCTTTTCTAAAAATTCCAGATTACTTTTTTTTGTTAATAAATGACATTTACAGGGTGAAGGTTGTTAATAAAGAAAAATATGTCTGGAGATATTTTCGAGGATATCGAATCTAAACCATATTGGTCTAGTAGACCAAACACTAAACCAAGCTTAGTTACACATAAGAAAATATTTATTTTTAAAACGTGGACATGTAACCAAACCTGCAACTGAAATACGACCATAAAAAATTCAAAATCCAAATGACATTGTTGAATTTAGAATAATTGCTTTCTCCGAATATCACATGGAAATAAAAAATAACGATGTTAATTCATATCAGAACCAGAGAACATGCGAGACATAAGAGCAGCGCAAATATTGTAATATTAGTTCCACATTTTATTTAAATTGAATTAAAAATAAATTTAAATTAACTACCAAACAACTATATATACTTATTTGTTTCTTGGTTCATTTTAATTTATTTGTGTACGTAATTCAGGTCTGGTTTCTTGTTAATTCCTTTGAATTTTTATGGACACTTTGAGGAAGCAAAAATATTTATAGTTTTTAATAGGTAAGTACACTTTTAGATTTAAGGTAAAATTATATTTGCATTTTAAACTATTGTATGTGCTTGTAAAAACTTACACAAAATTAGTTTTAGTGAAAACATACATACAATGCAATTAGTTTAAAAACACGTAATATTAGGTATAATTTCAACATTCAGCAGAAGTTTCATGGTATTTTTTACAGTTGAAGATTTAAGTCTTTTTTGGTTCCATAAATTGTGCTATAACAACACTGTAAGTGGTCGCAAAGCTGAGGAATGAAATTAACAAGGTAATGACGATTTTAAAAATACCACCCGGTTTGAATTCTTGTGGCTCCTCGGTAATTTGAAACAGATGATTTAGCATGACAGTTTCCTCTGGACCTGCAAATGTGTTTTCTATATTAAATGTAAAGGTATGTCTGATGTATATGTATGTGTATATCCGACGATGTTAAAGAAACAGTTTTAATATGCTTCAGCTGTACAGAATTCACTACTGATAATGATTTATTTCGGTGCATTATTTCCTTCCATCTTCGAAATATTGAATGCTGATAATAATACACGTTAATTAATAACATATGAAAATATATTTGAATCTATGGAAAGTACAAGTGATGAATTTTTCAGCATATTCTAACCTCTGATATGTATCATGCATGCACCATTATACCTCTGATTTAAAACAGGCTTGTGTAAATTAGTGATAAGATAATGAAATCATATCAACTTATTTTGTTTGAAAATAATTCACATATAATTTTAAATTACCAAAAACAAGGCAGTCACGTGTTACTGAGAACTATTGAAAAATTCAAATTGGACTACCAGTGACAAGAAAACTCGACTTTCCGCTTTCTAATTACATTATGTTGCTTCCGTATGACAATACAAGATCTTATGCCGATGTAGTAATTGAAATTTTATTACTTTACAGTAACTTTTACGTAATTGGCTTCGGTCAATTATTTTTACTTTTCAAAGGGGTAATAAAACTGACAAGAAAAATGTTATTTGGCACTAAAGAGTGAGATGACAAAATTTTATGGAAACTGTTACAGTTTTTTCTTAAAAATCATAACACTATGTGAATATGTTATTAACAAATACTGAATAAAGGCATTTAAATTAGTTAAGAAAATCTGTCAATTTCCATTTTCAGTTAAAGAAAACTCTTTAAACTGGATATATGTTTTGTAGTATCTCCATACACAATTCTTTTTGCAAATATTGGATATTAATTTGTGTTTGAAGTACCATTTCTTAAGATGCAATGGGAAACCATTTCTATAAAATTTTAATGTTATTTCATTGAATTATAGAAAAAATTTATAGAAACAAAACTATACCAAGAAGTTTTCACATATTTGGTTTAAACAGGGATTTCATCTCTATATGTGTAATGGCTTACCAATCTTACACGTCGCAATCAATTTATTGATGAGAAGCCGGATTTTAGATATCTGTCGTTGATAATTCTGGCCGGTGTAGCAGCATATTGTTATGGTAATTAAATTGTAAATTAAAATACCAAAAGGTTCTACAGCAAGCACTTTTGCCGCATCCTAAAATTAAAACAAACAAAAAAATGAAATTATGTTCAGCAAGAAATCTGCTAGAAAAGTCAAAAGTTATTACATATTTTGCGCTTTTGAGATTTCTTACTCTTTGTTTCACTTAATTCTTAATAGAAAAAGAAGATGATCACTTTCTACTTTTTGCTATTGGAGATTGAGATTGGTAATATTTTGTGCATTATTTAAACTCACCTCTGCATAAAAATAATCCAGCAAATTTAACAGGTTCATCAATATAGATAAAGCAACCAGAAATATGAAGAACAGAAGCTGGAAAAAATAAACATTTTAAAGTCATAGAAAAAGAGATAATTTAATTTTCTTAAATACTAGAATTATTTAAAAAAATTAAATTACAAGTTAGTTAAACATATTATTTTTAATAAGATAATTACGAAAATACTATTTATATAAGAATAATAACAAAATCCAATGATAGTATTCTAAGTAGACATTTAGTACCTGAGAATTGAACAGCTTATTTACATTTTTACATATATCTACAATTTTGTTGAAAACTTCAAAGATATCTTTTATTTCTAAACAATGAGACTGTTCTGTAATATCACCGTGCATAGCTATGCTCAAGCTAGATATATTAGGATTATGTGTTTGTTGATTTTTATTTAAATTAGACGAATTTGCTTTCTGTATACATTTTAAATGGGTACCCAAAACAGAGAAACGTAAGGATATTGCCTTGACAAGGATTGTAAAAGTAATAATGTCAGAAGTGATTATAAAACGAATAATTATATAATGTAATAAAATTAAGTTGCTAGTTTTAAAATAAGGAGAGAAATAAACATGGATGCCTACTATGTAAGCTAAAGAAACGAATGCATATAAAGCACAGAGTTTGTGAAGTCGCTTGTTAGATATTAATACGTTGATGCAGTTCGCGTGAAATGTGACACATTTTAATTTTAAAAACCCATCGATTTCATTATATGCATTAAATACTTTAGTACTCAACACCTCATTAAAAAATGTAGTTGTCACAACGTTCAGTAGGCATGCTATCATTATGAAGTAAGCAAAAATATGTCTATATTCTTTCACGTTTGCTTCACTATATAAATGTTGTGATAATAAAATGGCATGTAAAAGCAAAGCATATATTTTATAAAGGTAATCATATTTTCCAAATGCGTGTAAGCAATTTCTTTTTAAACCGAAAATTAACTGAATCACTGATATTGGCTTAAGGCAATATTTTATTTTATATTCCTTTCCGTTATCCATAGCAAGTGTTTGCACTACAAAGTTTCGTATCGATGTGATGAAGCAACTTTCTTTCCATATACATTGTAATGTGTTTAGCACACACTACTCAATTATTCTTATATGACTAACGCACATGTAAATTTTAAGGCATTGTGTTTGTTTAATGAAAAGTAATATTGTTGCTTGTTGTCAACCTGATAGTTTTTAAATATAGGTGCTATGTTTAGGTTTTTTGTTTCAAGAATGACATGTCTCCTTGAGAAAATTTATGGTTTTATTCTCCGAATTAAGTACTCATCCAACTTATAGGCGCTATGTGTCTATAAGTTGGAAGACTAGTTAATTAAGAGAGTAAAACCATTCAATTACAATACATGGACTTGTTTTGGTTAAATATCATTTTATTTTGGGCAGTTAGATGTTTACCTCAGATACTTAATCAAAATTATTGAATTTCAAACGCTGATGATTAAAAAATTAAAATCTTGAAAATATAAGTAACAATTAAGAGTCTATTATAGGTTTGGCATAGCTTATTTCAACGGAAGTAGAACCAATATGGTTCGATTTCTGGTGCATAATGGTGTGGAAACATTTGTGGCAATGAAATTTGGTGTGCACCAACCATAGCCACAAATTATTTATTGCTAATATTGAATTTGCCCAGTACGTTCGCTCAAAAAGTGGATCTCATAATATAATAAAATATTTCAATTTCAATCTACAGGTTACTATAACAATGTAGTTCAACATATAATATAATAGAATAAATCGGGAATTTTGTAGAAGTGGTTTTTGTTTATAGTTTTATCTGGTTGGTATTAGAAAAAAAAAAGAACCTTTTTCTGAAATAGGCATAGATTTCAACAAGGCCAGTTAGATAGGTATGAAGCAAGTATTGTTTTCAACATAATTTACCAAATCTAACTTAATATTTACTGTGGTGCAACACTGAGCACTATGTTTTATATGCCTTGGCTATCTGGACTAAAATGCCATGTAATTAATTAATGAATACGGGCAGTTTAAATGGAACATATTCCCAAATTTAAAATTGAATTAGGTAAGCGTTCAGTTTTTCAAATACAGAAATATTTTTATATTCACTGCTGCTTCGGATAAATAATATTGTAATAATATATGGCCCATATTTTATTCAAAGATGTGTAATATGAACCTCCAAAATTTTATTGGAATCCATCAGACTGTTGAAGTGTGAAGAAAAGGCAAACAAAAAAATCACACGCTCACAGTTAACTTTGTAACTTCTCGATTACTGTGTATCAAGTCATTTAACTTATTTTTGTAAAATATATAACGAAAAAAGAAAGCATTTAAGAGAAGAAAAAGGAAAGAATAATTGATCAACAATAATTAGACACGAAGAATAACAGACTTCACAGCAATTTTAAATGTAGAATTATAAACATTGCAAGGAATTCCAGAAATCACACACTAACAAATTTTCAAAAAATAATATGAATAAAAATATTTAAACAGTTATCCTTTAAATTAAATGTTTACATCATTTGACAACATGTCACTCGATTTTGAATATACTATGATATTTTAGTTAAAATTTACAAAAATACAAGATTTCATTATTACCTGTCTCAAAAAATATAAACCAATTATATATATTAGCATTAAAAATGTGTGTGGGATTATATTAAATCAATAAAACAGTTACTATTTTTATGATAAACATACTAAAAATGGATTAATTATAAAATTGCTTCTTTCAAGAAAAACATTATTTGTACTTAAACATCAAATACAGAAATATGAATCAACGTTAGAAAAGTATTTAGGCAATCATTAACATTGTTTAACTAATGCTAAAGGGATAAAATGAAGGTATATATAAACTACTTGAAATGCATACATGGATTCCATTCCTGCATTTGAATGCTACATGGATTCCATTCCTGGCTGCTCGTCAAACAGGGTTCAGCTGTTTTCCAGTTGGGTCTTAGAGATTCCTCTCGTGCCAATAAGTCCATCATAGGTATCGACTGTGTACATAAAAGTATTGAAATAAATAAACAATAAAGGTACTTTGTGTAGAAATATTGTGTAAAGGGACATTTTTACAAGTAGTGTACTTTTACAAGTAGTAAATTTTAGATTTAAGCAGTTTGTACAAAATTTGCTCCTTTCAGGCTGCAATGCCAGAAGATGTGACAGCCAATATTGAGATTACTTTTAACTTTTGCCAAGATCAGAATAATAAAATGCAGTCATTTTCGTCAATCATTTGAAACAATTTATATTACACAACTATTGCAACTCAAACTTAAATTTTCTCAAGAAACAAAGTTATTGAGGTACACGATACAGAAAGGAAAAATGTAATATTCATAAGAATTTGTGCTATTCTGCCCCCGTACTGAAGAATTTCACATCTCATGATTTGAATTATTTTTAGATTTTTATTCTAAATGTTGTTTGGGCCTTATATTAAAACAATAAATATGATGGGAACATGTAAAATCAAAGGCCATCCTCCTCCTAATCAATATGCCAATGTACCGACAAGTAAAAGTTCAAATGCATAATCTCCATATGACCTTATTACAATATAAAAACATGCTCACATGTACAATGTTTTTTGATTGCAAACGCACATATAAGGTTTTTTCATATTGAATTCACAATGAGTTTTGGAGTTTCCCGTTACATGAGGAATTTTACTGAAATATAGTAGAAATATCAAATTATTTGGAATATTATTAGTTTTTGGGAAATCGCTATATTTATAAATTACGTTGCTTTATATATTTATATATTTGCTAAAATTTTACCTTTTAATAAGAGGATTTTGATCCATTTCCACTATTGTGTGAGACAGTCATTATGAAAAGTTTTAATATATCTACAAAATGCAACGTTGCTCAGTTTTCCCGCCCATTTGCTCGTAATCTAACTCCTACTATATTGGTTTTTGATAGATGAAACTATCGTTCTTTACATTGATCCTGAAAGATGTTAGTATAATATAAAATGCATTGTCTGCTTATTTGTTTAATCGCTTATAACTACTATTGGATTCCAGCATAAATTTCTAAAATCCAACATCTTTCTGGTTTCTTTTGATAATTGTTTTCGTTTGCACAAGCCCCATTTTACAGCTAAATTAGTGGAGATAGATGCTAATTAAATTGTATTTACAAATGTATGTACATTGCTGACTTAATAAATCAGAAAGTGTGTATGTATGCTAAATTGACTAATTTACTGTTTCAGTGTCTGATGATTAGTAGCCATCAGACATTTAGTGAAGTATCACTAGAAGTCTGATTAAATGGTGTAATGGAAATTATGTTTATGTGTTCATTGCAGGATTTTCAAAAAAATTGTTTTGTTTAACTTATAATTTGGGTAATAAATTATAAAGCCAAAAAAAAAAAATGTGTTTTTTAACTAGTTCATTCATTTTTTTGGTGCTCTTGAAAAACTTTTAATTAGCCAACTTACACTAACACATGTATTGAGAGGTAATTGAGAGGAAAATCAATGATAAGGGACTTTCCACTGTAGTGATAATTTTAAAATTGAATGCGAAAAGTGCTTCAACAGACACTGAAACAGTCAGTTTTTAAAAATGAAAGACTGCACTCACAAATTTGGTGGTTCATTTTTATATTGGTCAAACAGATTTTCATCTTCTGAACTTCCAAATAGATTTTTTCACACAACAGACAGACGGTCACAATGGATATAATGTAATGCACAGGTCCTAAAAATAGTGGCATCAGAAACTCCGTTTGAGACATCTGAAAAGAAAACATTAATAATCGACTTTTCTATTTTTTTCGATTTTCATTTAAATTTATTTTAATAGTCACTTAACTCCTTTTTTCTCATGCTTTTCAGACTAAACTAATCTTGTATAACGTAATATACTTAAATCATAATTTAAAAAATAAGAACCTACATTAGTAATAAGTGACGGATTATAAATTCTATTTATATATATATATTTTTTTTTTAAATATGTATGTATATATATCTATATACATTTCCATATATATAAATATATATATTTATATAATTTGATGACCTATTGGGAGAAGCATATTGGAGATCACCATTGAGTTATTCATAATATTTACCAACGTACATGCCAACATATTATACTAATAATTTTTCGTCCTTAATTAAAATATCAGACGCTTTAAGTTTTCAACGTTCGAACTATAATCAAGCATTAATCAGATCTTCATAGTATTCGCGCTGCGTTTATGTTGACAATTTATTTACATTTTAGTTGAAAAACTTAATGTTTCTCTACATGTCTGCAATAACAATTTAATATATCTCTTGATTTTACTTAACATAAAAATGAAACGAACATGAAAATTATTACGAAATATCTGACCATTACTCAGCAACATGCGGCTTGTATTTTTTAGCAACATTGAAAACAGACTCATTAAAATGACACGTCCTTACTAAGTTATCTTTTGCTAATATATGCTGATAAATAAATAAATAAGTAAAAATTATTCTTTAATTCTCTGCCAAGATCTAGGATCAGTTTTAATGCAAACATTAATTCAGGTCACCTTATCCTTAATGATGTACAGAAATGAACTGACGTTGGTGACGATGTGTAAACAAAGTATCGGCAAGGTGATCTGAAACATTATTTGTAATTTAGTAAAAATAAAATTAATTTAATATTAGTATCAAACCATCAGAAATCTTATTGAACTGAAACTGAAAAGCCCTGTGAATATGATCACAAATTTCCATAAATCTGGTTAAGAAATTTGTTAAGTGGAGTAAATTTTTCTTCTTCAATGGTAAATAAGAATTGCAATCTACACAAATTATCGTTTCCTTGTTCTGATTCCTGCTGAAGACGTGATGAATTGCCCAAAAAAATTTTCTTGTTTTATAATCTTCAAGATAAGAATTAAGTAAGTGAAGACGCGTTTGAACAAAGCGTAATATGAAGCAAAAGTACCATTTCCAAATTGTACGTAAACTGATGGATAAGATTAGTCAAAAAGTATGATAAAGAAAGTACTATATGTAAAAGATAATAAATTATTACATATGTGAAAATTGCAAAAAGGACAACAACACAAAGTATGGAATTGTGACATATTTTGTCTTTTTTATTTAAATCATGTTTATGGATAGAATCAAAGAATTCATCTATCGCATCGACGCTATCTAAAACTTTGCGCAACATGTTTTCTGATGAAAATATGTCTAGGAACAATTTGTACAGTGCATAAATACTATCAAGAATATCGTACAGCACAAGAAATATTAGCTGGGTAAAAATAGAACGATTTGTTGTCGCTCGAATGATCACCAATGCGCATGCGATAACCAAACTGTACAACTGTTTTAGTCTTGTTTCAAGTCTCATCTCATTGCAGGTATTTTTCTCCACACCAAGAATAGCTCGCAATATCAAAATTGGTCGCAAAGTATGAGCAAAATTTTTTTTATTTTTATAACTTGTGGACACTTTATTAGTCGGCATCTTATTATTTTTCTTATAATGCGAATTAAATATAAGTAACGAACCCGACAAATAAGGAGGAACTTAATAACTGGAAATTTCAATCAAGAATGAAGCTAATAGGGGATATATGTGGATCGATAAGTAATTCATTATTACACGAAGATTTATAGCTTTATATATAACCATAATAAATAATTCCCTTACAACTGCCAAACAATTTTGTCATCACGAATAAATAAACATAGCAAAATGATCGAATGCACGGCAACAATATCGCACGGCAACAATAAATGTAGAGTAATAACTGAGAATGGTATAATTATTTGGCTCTGAAAATCCAAGTAATTCCATACATTATATAAAATCTCTATATCCATATACATTATATAAAATAGGTCATGTGCGAGCTTATATTCGCCTCTGCAGGTAAAGTTACATATTGCAGACAAATGGCATTTTTGCACGGTAGTAGTCTCAAACTTCTCATCATGCACTATGTTGGTTGCAAGTCGATAATTATAAGGGTGTGGAAGATGTGGGGGTTCAAAGTAATCAGACTTCAAATTGTGTGACTTCCAATATGGAAGTTCCAGTTTTTCCTAGATAATTCTAGAAATTTAAAAAAATTTCTCTGATGTCCTGGAACACTATCACAAGTTAACATTTACATTGTTTTAGTATCATATGTGCACTATGCTACTAGTTCAGCTTCTCAGAAAGCAATTCTACTCTCCATCTAAAGTGGGAGCAGATTTTTTTTCAAATACTTGGGTTTTCCAAATATATGGCGGGCTATATCGTGAATGCTTTTTCTGCACAGTGATCCGTTTACAAAATATTAAGTTTCTAATGAACAAGTTTGTTAGAGTTACATTTTCCCACCCTCTACCAGCTAAGCCGCTAATTTTAAATATCTGGAAACATTTGCAATAATGGTACATATAATGGAATTAAAAGAAAAATTATGACAGGCTGTTAAGCTCTGCTAGTTTAATGCAATTGGGTCTGTAAAAAGCTTATAGAAAGTCCATAAAACGACTTAAACTAACTGCAAAAATAACACTCTACTTTAAAGTTTAATTTTTATTTCGTCTGTAAATATATTTATATATTTACATGGTGGGTAATAATGTTATTTAAATATGTGCCACATTTTGATTCAATGACGGAAAAATCTAGTGAGCAAAATGGTTATGTAGCAGAAAATTAATATTTGTGAATAATTTGATCGAAATATTTAAATATGAGGTAAGTGCCTAAATGTGTATATAACCCACTTAGTGTGAGTTCCATTCATACATGACAGATTTTTATAAGTTGTAATAATATCTCTTACACATATAACTCTTTTCAACTACACCGCTGCATTTGGAAAATGATTCAAAATTCGATTTAAAAAATGGATACGCATTTCAAAACAAAGCTTTTGGCACCTCCATCCGCTTACATGTAAGCAATTTTCTCAGTATTTATAAAACACATTTCGTTCTGGTTTTTATTAGTGGGGAGACTAATGTACGAGAAAGATATAAATGTATTATTAATGGTGAATGTCAATCAAGTCAAAAAAAAAAAATTATCTTGATATGAGCTCTTTAAATCGTTAGTGATATACGGTTTTAAGTCCTTGATATTAAAAATGTATGTATGTTATATAAAATCCAATATAAATATTCTATTCCTTAAGAAAACATAATTTAAATCCTAATCAAAGAAATTTTTTAGTATTCTCCCTTGACATAGTTCACCTTACATCATTTTATACTTCCTTCCTTATCATATCCCACTACGTTAATCTATGCAACACACGTTCAATTTCAAAAATTATTTTTTATCAGTAAATTCGGGTCTAATGTGAAGGATCCAGGGTCCGATGATAAAGGCCGGGGATGGTGAAAAACAATTTCTTAAAAGTGAGAAGTGGACTCACCGAGTTGAGGCTCATTTAACTAATCAATCTTGATGGGTTTATCAGAGGTTCCATCATCAGACCCTGAACATCTTTTAGTTGTAAGGGTACTGAGATCGGAAGCTTTTGACCGGAACTTCTCATCGGAGAAGAGCAGTTTCACTGACTTTGGGTTCGTTAGATTTATCTGACGAGTCCTTTTAAGCACAAATGGAGCCGACAGGAAGTTCTCAGTGGAGAGGAGAGATTCATCACATTTGAAATCGTCTAGCTTATTTTAATGTCTGCAAAAGTAATTAGAAAAACCTGGACGTAAATATGTACAGGTATGCACAAAGGCATAAATCTACTGTATGATGATAATCAACATATTTACTGAATATTAATCATTTTCAAAAGAATTGCACGGTTTTAGTATTTACAAATGACGTTGAAACTATAAGAAGGAAAAATATGATGTGTCCCAATAGGCTATTTGTCAACATCAAACGTATACCACAATTCGGCGTTATCCTATTAGATTATAACATACATTTTATTGCTTTACATTTTTGAAAAAATAAGTTTATATTTCATAAGACAAAACGTAAAGAATCATAACATTTTTTGAACTTCAATCAGCATCGCAAATGCCTTATTATTGTTTAAAAGTCAGATGAAGTCACAGGCGAGTAAAAGGCATTTATAACAAAATTTAATGTTCTTATTCTTTTGGTTTATAGGCATTAATATCAATAATAATATTTAAAACACAAATATTACTTACGTTGAAATGGTCTTCACACATAAAAACATTTGAATGAGTTATAATGCTGTTTGGATCTCTTCAGGCTAATTGCAGTCACTTTTTTCATCTTTTAAAATTCATTGGCATTAAAACAAACACTTTGTGTGGATTTTTTACAGACGTATATGTAAATTGTGGCACTACACACCATTTTAATATGAAAATAAATAATAATTGTGTGTGACATACAGAATTGCGTTTTTAGGGTGAGTTCGTTAATGCATACTTTAAAACTGATTTATACAAAAAATACATATATGCCGTATTTTTTGGTAATGGAAATATAAACGTAGTATGCTTATAATGAAAAACAGAACAATACAAAACAATTTAAAAAATCTTAGAAAACATAAATTTTTACTAGAACATTATTTTGTAGATGGAACATTGTTTTGTAGATGTAGCATTGTTTTGTAGCAAGCAAGAGAATATTTCATCGACTAAGCGAATAACTCATTAAGGCTGTTTATATTTATCAATTTCTAATTTTTTAAAATCAAAATCAAACTCAAACAAAAAATAACATTTACATTTTTTCTACAGGGACAATGAATTCGCTTGAATGTATGTTTCAATGTAAGATATTGGTAATTATGTTTAATGTAATTAATTGTTTCATCGAATTTCAAATGATGAATGACTGAGGCAAGTCATGGTTTCAATATGTTTGAAATGTTTATATTGTGCAATTATAATTTTTATTGTCTTGCGTCTAATCACGTATGATTTTACAATAAAAATTATGCAGTAAAAATGGTGTTGTACAATTCTTGCATTTTACATAAAACTTTTCTTAATTCCAATATAAATACTTTGTCTAATTACATTCACAAATTTCCAAAAATATGATTAAGCTCAAAAGCCATGCTTATATAGTGTACCTCGCAACATGCAAAAAAAAAATTGTGACACACATTAACTAGTAAAAACATCGTAGGGATACATTTTTTCCTTCATTAGATGATTTATTAACACTTTGCTGTTAAAATTTTGTGCTGTTGAAATGATTTATGCCAGTACTGTGCATTTTATTACTGCCGTACCATTGTCATAACCACATCAAGTTTCAGATCTTCACAATTAGTGGGCTCGCGAAATCTGAAAGTCAAAATGACATGAAACTACTTGATCTACTAGTTCAAACATAATATTGGTAAACAACATTGGTGAACAAAATGAATCACTCTGGACAGATTAATTATGGCTACGACCTTTGTAAATCTAAATAATGTAACGAAGATAGACTTTCTAGAATTTTCCAGTTGGTCTTCGAACCAGACGTCCTTCAGTACAAATATGCTTCCACTGATTAATTGACGGTTGTAACCTTGATACATTTAAAATAACTTTCATTAATGTATTGGCCATCAGTTTTCATAAGTTACTTAGTTTCTGCCTGGACTTGTACATTTTCACATCTTTTCCCACCCAAATAAGATTGAAATAAACAGCAATGCTTTCTTTTAAAGTACTTGACATAAAAACCCCCAATACTAATTTTAAAGACACTCTTTGTCATATTTTGTTTTCGAAATATTTACTTGGTGCCGGGAGAAACGAGAAAATTTCATTCAGAATACTTTGCTGTATCAGGATTTTCATCATGTTGACAGTCGCATTTATACACCAAAAAATGTATTTAGAATGTTGGAACTTAGGAATGTTAGATGAATTCATGTTGATTAGTTGTGGAGTGTATTTAATGGGCTCAAATGTTTTGTGGAATAAGAATGTGTATGAGAAGTTAACACATCAACTTAACGAAATAGATATTCAATTTGAAACACGTTATCTGAAGAACCTGTTCAAGTACGATAAGCTAAGAAACGTTAATTTAATTCTCTGCATTTTTATCTGTCACTTCGCAGGTTTAGGTCATTGTTGTTATAATATGTGTCAAATGGAAATCATTTCCATTTCACGTATTTTCCATAATGCTGCTAATATCATGCATATTGATTTAGAAATATTATTATTCTGTACAATCGTTTATAGCATATAAGAGACGAATACAGCTGATTAATTCATTTTTCATACCTATAAATCCCCAGTTCGGCTTTGCGGCATTAATGCCATGTTGCGAGACAATTAATTCAGAAGATAATGACTCAGATGAACAACTTTTTCTCTTGCCTCTCAAAGAAAAATCTATTTTGAATTTATCACATTTGTTCATAAAATTTAATTATTTGTGCAAGTTTTTAAATAGCATGTTTGGAGTTCAGGTAAGGCTCTTTATACGAATATGCAATGTTCATTCCACTTCTTTAGTTTATAACGTCTAAAATTGACATTTTATTCCAGCTATTTTTATACTTCGTTCTGACCTATTTTAGTATATTACTGAACGTTAAATTGATTCTGGAGCACATCAAATTAAACGTGAGTAGAAAGGTATAAGTACTTCCTTCCCAAACACGATGTTAAAAACTGTAATTTGCAACCATGATTTTATATTCAGTGTAATTGGTATATACATCTATGAAGCACATATGTAAATTTCGTTGGCCACCATACCTGTAAATACTTCTCGAAAGAAATTTTTTGTAACGAAAACATTTTAATTCGCTGCATTTTACGTAATATGAGAATTGATAATTGTTTTTGCAGAACTATGATGACTTCTTTATAATTGGACTAATATGGTTGGTACGCTATTTAGTGTTAAGAATTGTAATATGCGCCGTTGGAGAGAATCTGTATGCAGAAGTAAAGAAAACAGAATCATATTTTGCAGAGATCATAACTAGTGATGCTCTTCGTACGTAAACACTGCAAGCAATTCTTGTATATGTAGAATATTACATTCACACTATAATTGTCTTTGCCATATATTGTGATGCACCTTTATACGTATTTTGATATATTTTATTTACGTGACATATTTTTTTCTTAACAACTTTTTAGTAGACTGTATATAAACCCTCAGTTCAAATCCAACACATATTAATCATTCATTTTCATTAGCCACTTGGGCAAGTGTATAAGCATTTCTTTATTTTTTGCAGCTGCTGAAAGTTCGACACAGCTGGAAATAGTACGAGAACTTCTTCATTGGCAGAAGACTGGCCAAATTACTATACTAGACATGTTCAGTATACGCGTGTCTCTGCTATTCAGGTTTTTGGGGTTGACATTGACATATGTTATTGTAGTGATTAACTTTGTCAATCTCATGTGAGTGTCGTTACTTTATTTAAAAATTTAGTAAGGAGGGGTGTTGATGTAATAATGTATTATAATATAAATTTCATATTACGTAAATTAAATTAATTGTGAAAGGAACGTACATGTGAAGGTATATTTTAATATATTTTTAATATTCCTTCACATATACGTTCATCTTCTGGACCTCTTTCAAATTTCTAAGACTTAAGCTTTCGGTTTTTGAATCTTTGTGTTTCGTTTATATACACACACTGTGTGTGTGTGTGTATATAAACGAACACACATATATATATATATATATATATATATATATATATATATATGTATGTATATATATATATATATATATATATATATATGTATATATATATATATATATATGTATATATATATATATATATATATATATATATATATATATGTATATATATATATATATATATATATATATATATATATATATGTATATATGTATATATAAATATATTCTTTAGCATACAATGTTCAAATCTAACATTTTATTTCTGTTCTTTTTTAACTTCTTTCTAATATTCCTCAACATATAATCGAACATTCAATTGATTCTGGAGTACATTAAAAGGAAAGTGGGAAAAACATTTTTTTTCAAGACAGTGTTAGATTTCATAGTTGCAAATGTTTTTCTGTGTTCAATTTATTTAACGGATATAGAAACTCAGTACATAAATTGATCCACCGACCATCCACCATGGATGGGAAAGTGGGAAATCAATTTATTTTTAAAGTATTTCTATGCACATTTTGAGATAATAATGTAAAATATTTTTCTTCAGAATAATGATTATTTCACTGTGTGGTCTTGACAATTGGAGTTTACGCTATATACACAAGTTAAAAAAGCAAAATCCCATTTAGCAGAGTTTGTGTTTGGTGACAAACTTTGTACGTGTTTATTGCGAGCAATTGTTTTATATTTCCAAATGTTGTAAAATACACTACATCAAAAACATTTTTATAGTAATATAATTAGCCACGTAACAAATTTACTAATGTCAAAATATTTGCAGCTAGTTAGGATATGAGTGACTCTAATATTTCGACATATTTGCCGAATTCTCATATTTCTTAATTAGGAAGCTGTTTTTTATTGTCAAAATTTCATAAGTATCCTTCATGGAATAAAATTGATATAAAATAACTTAATTTTGCAATATTGTGCGTTTTATCTAACCTTCACGGGGATCGTTTTTTTGTAATTCTTTCACTTGCAATAATCGATAATTTAAATTAAATTAACTTTGTGAATATAGTACCTATTTCTTTGACATAGGTAACAGTTCTATGTCACAGGAGTCAAAAAACTGAGATCAACAGAAGAAAAAAACTCAGCTGATGGGAGAAATAACTGATGACAATGGTTATGGTTGGCTAACTCGGCCTGGGGTCATAGGTTGAATATAAAGGTTCTTATTTTCTGGCTTTAGCAGAAACAAATTAGACATGGAACTATAGGATACGGCTATGGATGAATGATTTTCATCTTATCCTGTGAAAAACATGCTGAGAAAAACAATAAGTGAAAATATAAAAATCTGTGAGGTTTGGCTTTTATAAAGTGCCACCCTGGAATCTTTTTGTATTATCGTAGGATATAACACTCTTTTAAGGGATATTAAAATGTTAATAGATTACGTTTTAAAGAAAATAGTCTAACGTTAAAACCAATTCAAATGACTTATTCTTTTGCCATTTGCCATCTCCATAAATATATAAATGGTCATTATTTCTGTACACTGCTGCTAAATGGAATAAACAATTGAAATTACTTCATTGGGATAAAATGGGACAAATTTCTGTATTCCACATGTATAACAAACATCTGTCTCTGTTATTTACATTCATGGGTTTGACAGCTACCTACGTTAATATTATTACTCAGTTTATCAATTTCGTTTGAATCACCTATTTCAGTCAAAAAGTTTTCACATTTGAAGTAAAATTCGTATTCGCACATTATTTCGTATTTCGCATTAAATGAGTGAGACTGCATTTTGGGATGAGACAGAAACTACATGAAAGTGCAACTACGATCGAGTTATAAGCACTGATAAATTAATTCTAACTAAATCTATATGGTAATGGGGCAGACCTCATTTTTAGTTTGAATTTATGTCATACTTTTGAGTCTTGGGCCAATGTGGAAATTAATTGTACAAACGTACATTAATTGTAATGCAATACAAAATAAAATTAAATAATATAATCAATTAAGCGCCTATGAAAAAACCAAGTTTCAGCGAAGATTTTTTTTGTTGTTCTGTACTTTATGTTACAAATTGATAAGAGTGTTCGACTACGTAACTAAGATATTCCAAATCAAGCTTATGATAAACCATTTTAGTGTGAGTGTCGATGACGTTTAACAGATAATTAATTCATTCAGATAATTAGTCATTGAAAAATTAGTCCTTTCCAAATGACTGAGTTGAAATACTTTAAATGGTGATACATTCAGTGCAATGTGAGATTATGAAAACCAAGCTGTAGAATAAAACTTGACAGTTTTTTTTTAAAAAAAGGCTAAATATGTTCTAAAATTTTGAAAATGAGCAATGGGAAAACTGGTAAGAAAATAGAAATAAAGAACTGCATTTTTTTTTCTTTTTTTGTTTAATATAATTAAAAGAATCTCAGCTTAAGTTCTGAGTTAAGAATCTGAGTTAATTTATAACTACTTTTGAAACGTACTCATGGATTTTTACTGCAAGTATTTGAATGAAGTTTCCCAAATTAAATTCAGTGATATAATAAAGTGATGTTTCGATATTTAGAGAAACTATCCAGTTTTGCACACAGAAAAATATGAGGTAATGTCATAGTCACGTTCACATGTTATTTTATTTTTACAACCTCATTCATCATGTGCAAGAGAGGAAGCTGGTCGTAATTCTTTTAGTTGATATATTCCGTTACTATAATGAAATTTGAATTACATAATTATAATGAAATGAAAACCAGAGTGACAATTCATTCATAATCCTCAATTATCATACTGTGTAGCTGTTTATTGAAAGCCAAAATATTTTTAGAAAATGTGTTATTTTTTAAACACTCATTTATGATCATTCGATTCATACATTAATATTGTCTGCTTATATTGTGACCTATTTTATTAGGCTAATTAACATTTGACTCTAAATAGCTTTTAAATAATTGTAGTTGATAATGTCACTAACATTGTCTGTTTGAACCTTGAAGAGAAGCACCGAGTGGAGAAATCACACGTGTCCTATGTCTATCTATGTATATGACAACGAATTTATGGACAAAGCGCTGTAGCCTAATAATTTTGTGTAATCTACGATGTAGATCTAAGTTACTGAAGTGCCATTATCGTTTAGAGTGTTATAAATAGAAATATTTTTCTTTAACCGTATATTGATTTTATATACAAAAGGAACAAGTGCTTGTCGGAACACTTCATAAATTAATTAAAATTATATTTGGAAGTTCTAGTCAAATACAAGTACTTAGAATTTTCAGATTTTTTGGCACTGCACCTCAGTTTAAAAATTGATTTTTGCAAGTTGATCTTTAAAATTAAAAATGATGAACAAAACCTGGAATTTGTTTGAAAGGCCTGTAAAATAAGATTCCATTTGACACAGAGTGTTTTTGTTTTTCAGTTGTTTTTCGGTTCATCCTACATTAATGGACACATCTACACAAAGAATCTATTTGTAAAATTTTATGCAGAAAGGTTTAAAGTTGTAGCAATTTTGAGGTCGTAACGGATGGTTAGATCAACAACGGATGCATGCACGTTTAGAAAAGACAAAGTTATAAAGATTTCTTTTCCACTAAGGAATTCTGAAAATTACAGGATGTTTAGACTTATTGCTCATAAAATAATGTTATTTTTTAAATACACTTAATACACTGTAGAAAATTGAATTTGTCCCGCATGCGATTGTCTTATGAAATGGAGTAAATAGAATCGATTTAATTCAGTTGCAGCCAATATTTAACATTTAACAATTGATATGCACAGGTAAACTAATAAACTTAAAATAGTGAGTTTCTTTGGAAATTTGATTACAATTTATATTTATATTAAAATTTTAAAATTCTATAAATGATCTTCCTTGTATCACAGCATATGAAAGGCTCAAAATACATATGCTCCTTAATTTTTTTACCAATATCCCACAAATTATCCACTTTAAACCTTATCACATAGCAATGTACGAGGTGAGGTGAAAAAGTCCGTGGAATGATGGGGAAGGGAGGGGGTATACTTTCTTTCTTGGCACCCTGCTGATTAGGAACTTATTAGATATATATAAATTAAATGTCAAGTTCTTAACATCATTCGTTAATAAATAATGGTTCCTTAAATAAATAAATATGGAAGTGATCTGCGAACATGGAGCAAATTGTACTGTACATTGTGTTTAATTCCTCATTAAGCAAGGAAAAACTCCTCAAACATGGCTGTGATAATACTTTGGTTTACAAGTGATATGGTCTATTTCAACAGAGTTGAAACTTAATTGAAGTTGACCCCTGCTCAGGATGGCCGACTGAGGCCACCATGTCGGATATTATTGAAAAAGTAAAAAAAATAGTTCTGGAAGATGCTCAAAATTTCTGTATTAGTTGGGGTGTCAGATACAGTAATTTCGAAAATTCTACATGACCATCTTGTTAACTAATATCAGTGCGAGATGGATCCTGAGAATGCTCACATCGCCCAAAAGCAATAACGAGTCGAGGCATCTAAGGAGTTTATGAAGCCGTGTGCTGACAAACTTATGCCGATTTTGGAGAGAATTTTGACTGGACATGCGACTTGGGTTCATCATTTTGAGCCCAAGCCTAAGCAAGAATCGATAAAACAGCATAATAATAGCACTCCACCCCCCTAGAAGATTATGGTCACGGAATCGGCTGGAAAATTGATGGCAAAGGTTTTTGGGGATTGTGAAAGGATTTTATTGATTGACTATAAAAAAAAAGGTACCACTATCACTGAAAAGTACTACACTACCATATTAGATAAACAAAAGGAATCTATCAATGGAAAAAGATACGGGAAACTGGAAAAAGCAAAATTGGGATGGATGCTGTTCACAAACTCGCTTTTTTTGAATCGCTGATTCGCCCACCCAATAGCCCTGACTTAGCTTCCAGTAATTTTTACTTATTCCCAAACCAGAAAAAATGCTGCTAGGAAGAAATTTAAGGATGATAGCGATGTGAAGGAAGCACTTTAGCTCATTTTCGAGGTAAAAACAAAAATACTTTTTTGGTGGTTTAGAAAAATTAATTTCAAGATGTAATAAATGTAAGATGTAATAAATGTAAGCTTAAGAGAGATAACATTGAAAAAAAAAGTAGTTTCATTATTTTATTTACCTTGCAACCCTTCTGTCCAACGGACTTTTGAATCTGCCCTAGTATGTTAAAAATTGGTTATCCATACTCCTGAATGGGACGGGGGTAGATTTTTCTATTGCCATATACTATAAAATGCAAGTCATTTGGATTTTTTGTACTCAAAGATTTCTAGAAATTTGAACTTCCCAGAATTATTTCCAGTTTAAGCCATTTGAAGTGCATGTGTTACACGTCAATAAAAAATATAATAGGATAAATAAAATCTTTATCGATCTCCACCTGGGACGATGGGAGGAAAAATCTGTTTAATTACACTTAGCAGTATGTAGGTGGTATCTGCAGTACCAATAATTCATTAAATAAATTAAAAAGAAAAGTGTCATAAGGAACAGCAAAATCAAGCTGAAAACACCTTTATTGTTTTTCATTCTGGATATACCTACACATTGGGTTACATTATTTCTCTATGGCATGTGTTAATTGAAAATAAAAAAGTAAGGAAAATAATATTCAATTGTGTTTATAAAATCAAAACCCTCTCAAGTGCATTGACATATTTATCAGTATCTGATAAATTTACGATGTCACAATGGACTTAGACTGTGTATTAACAAGATGAAAAAATTTACACATTTTCACAATATATGCTGATATATTTACGCTTGTTAAACTTGAGTTAGCATATAATATTAAGACAAGCAAATAAAAATAGAATAATATTGTATTAACGTTAGTCTGTCCCGGCAACATTGCCCTATTTATTTTAATATTATATCAAATAAATAGAAAGAAAAATGAATTTGGAATGGTGGATAACCAGCCGTTATAAAAAAAACGTCCTTCACCTATCTCGGACCCTCGATTAAACTTAGACCTGTAGATGAAGAAAGTACCACAGACCTATTATTGCTTTTAAAACCCATACTGCTACACATGTCAAGTGCTCCGTGTTAACCTTTTTAAGTTCTGCTTCCATTCCAAGCAAAATCGCATCACTTTTCAAGTTTTTCAAGTATATAGCCTTTTCAAACGACACAAAGGTCAATGGTATTAAGAGAGCACAGCAGATTGTACTGTCTTATTTACTTCAAATATCTTATAATTATTTTCCATGAATATTTATCGAAGCAAAAGTAATTGTTTATGTACATAAAAAAAAAATAAAAATTATTTGAGAGGCTAATTTTTTTCATTCAAAATGTGTTCTGACTTTAAAGCTGCTTATGACAGCGTCAACCGAAAAAAACTACTGGAAACTATGTTGGTGCTTAACATACCAAAGAAGCTGATCAGTCTCACTAGAATGAATGACTGTGAAAAGAGTCTCATGTAGATTAAAAATGTTGTCAAGTCTCTCAGAACCATTTTTTCATTGAGAAAGGCCTTCGAAAGGGAGATTCCCTTTTTTGTCTACTATTCAATATCACTTTGGAAAAGGCCTTTAGAGATTCTGGATTGAACACAAGTGGCCCGATCCTGCAAAGGAGTGTTCAACTTCTCACTTTTGCTGACGATATTGATATCATAGGAAGATCAAAACTTTCAGCTATTAACGCTTTTGTAGCGCTTGAGAGTGCGGCAAAAAAGATGGGACTTGTTATCAATGAAGGCAAAACGAAATTTTTAATATCAATAAATAAAACACCTGATTCATCTCCTCCGAAGATACGATTTTACACTTTTGGAACTGTAAAACAATTTAAGTATTAGGGGAACTCTGATCTCATGTTGCAATGATCTGAAATTGGAAATAAACGACAGAATCTTCATGGCTAACAGAAGTTTTTATGGCCTTAGAAACCAATTCAAGTCCAAGTTTATTTCTATTACGACTAAGTTACGTATGTATAAAACTTTAATTAGGCCTATACTTCTGTATGAAGTGAATGCTGGACCCTCAATAAAACAGAGAAAAACTAAAACTACTCATTTTCAAAAGAAAAATTTTGAAAATGATTTTTAGACCTATTCAAGACAACATGTGGAGAACTCTTTACAATTATGAAATTTACTGAAAATATGACAAATACGGCGGAACCGATATTGTCAGAACCATAAAAGCACCACATATTAGGTGGCTTGGCCATCTTTACAGATATGCTGATATTTTTCCTGCCAAAAAAGTGACTTATTCAAAGATTAAAGGGACTAGGCAAAAAGGACGACCACCAACACGTTGGCTATATGACATCGAAAAGGACCTCCAACTAATGGGAGTCAACTGGTGGAGAGCCATTGCGTCAGGCAGGGTTAGGTTGAGGAGGATTAGTTAGTCAGCCTTGGCCTGCAAAGGGCTGCTGTACTTTTGATGGTGATTTGTCAGGATCCAGATTATTCCAAAGTTTCACAGCTTGAATATAAAGGATTGTTTGTAATAGGTTGTGGTATGTTTGAGAATAAATAGGGTGAGCAAGCATTCAGAACTTAACTCAAAACTAAGAGCAGACATATCTTTAGATATGCCAATAAAGTTATTAAAACTCTGAGGATCTTTTACTATATTAAACAGAAGTATAATTAAGTGAAATATGCATCGATAGTAGATTATATGGTTTAGATTGAAGATGTAACAAATGCATAAATTTAGAAGTCCTTCTAACTTCTTAAAATAATCTCTATCAATATCAGAACAGCCACACACCTTCATAATATATAAATGTTTTTAATTAAAAGAATGTCAGACAAAGGTAGATTTCCATTGTTGATGGAAGAAAGTTTAGAAGACCCTTCAGAGAGTGTATCCTACTGATAACATGGTAACTAAGATCATTTACTTAAAGCCACCACATAAGATTATGATCGATCAGTAGACCCTGAACTTACACAATTGACATATATAAGATTACTGTATTATTTACAATTGATTTAGGTAAAATAGTCAAGTTTATTTTTGAAATTGGTTCAGTCAAAAGGACCAAAAAATGTGGAATATTATAGTCAGACATTAAATTAAACAGCAAGTGGAATAGATTTAATTCGAGCTTATGGCTTATATATCCTTTCAAAATATAAAAAGTTTATTCAAGTGGGTGTCGGAACAGAAGCAAAATCGAGTTCTGTAATTGTCTATTTGTCGTGAAATTGTTAATGGAAATTGACTGAAATAATTTATCCCAGTGATTTCACTCAGTCAATGAGATTAAGGTAATGCATGCACCGGTCGGTAAATAGACATGTGTGACATACATTATTTTGTTTTCATTAAAAATTTTTTTATGTACAAGATAATAATATATTTTTTAATATTATTTGTATGTTCATGTAAGCCTAAATGATTTTGCAACATTAGTTTAAGCTTCATGTTTTGTATAAAGGTATAATTTATCTTTAGGTCATGCGAATTACATACAGAATTGTGTTTTAATATGGTTTAATAAATTTCTTTTAATATTACTGTTAAAAAGTGTAGCCCTTACTTTTTGATACTAATGTTAAAAGGAATTTATTGAACCCAATAGGAGCATTTCACAGTGCCTTTATTTTAAAAAATGTATGGTTAAAAATATCATTAAAACTAAACCCCCAATAATAAAACATTAGTGTCAATTGTGGTGCGTAACATTAGTTCTTAATTTTTGTGACTACATATTTTTCTATGAATTATTTCATTAAACCAGTTTTAATTTGATTTTATATTTTTCATAACGTAATTTGTTTTTGGGACAAATGGACGCTTATGGTTATTCTTTCGAAGTGCTTTATGGGAAATACTACTACTATTTGCTCATAACCTACCAATTTCAAAATGCATATTGCAAATGTTGGTCACCTTACAACGGACTAGTCTTTAAGATGTTTTGAGAAAAGTGATGTTCTGTTGACATTACCTGTAGTATCTTACTTTGATGAGTCAACTACAGACAGCAAATAAAATTAAGAATAATCTAAGTATGTACTAATTTATTATGTTAAATAAATTCAGTGTGTTCCTATTGTCTCCTAAATTATGGATTGTTTGCTACTATACCTTCTAACTAAACAATTTTTAAGAAGGGGATTTTTCAGAAGATTAATTTAAGTTTGATTTTTTTGAGAAAATTGCAAACACATACTGCATTTTCGAATTTTCTCAAAAACCACTGAATCGATTTAACTATCGAATAAGAAAGGGGTATTTTCATTTTCTATTGAAAAGTAATCATGGCTTTTAAAGCAGTTCTACTAACTGTTTTATGTCAGAAACAAATACCATTAAATAATTTAATTTGTATTAACGGAAGAGACGTTATAAGGAGCTGAATATTACATGGCCATCCATATATCACATTGTTTATTAAATGATGTAATTATTTCAAGAAAACCTGTTGCAAAAAAATATTAAGTAAATTCCATCCCTTACACTTCATTTTGTTTATTTCATAAAATTACAATGACATCCAAAACTTCGTAAACTATATCTATCTTATGTGAAAAAATATGTTTGTTAATTTTCTTTTTAGGCATTTAGAAATAACTGCTTGCTAACTGCTATTAGATTTATACAAAAAAGTATTTTACTACGTTATACAGCTAGGATTTTAACCATTTTGTCTTACAAGAAATTTATGTAGTTTTAAATATAAAATATTCATGAAAAACATTTCGTCGCTTTGCGAATCAAGGTTTGTCGCTGAAACTCGTGAAAATTGACCTGAATAGTAAAATGTCATGTAAATATATTAGGAACATCGAACAGCATTTACATGTTGTGGCAGTACAGGGTTGAGAAATAATAGTGAAGTATACTGATCGCTTTTTTCGCGATAAAGCTTCGATTCGTATATGTTTTTGGCAGTGGTATCTTGAGGATTAGAAGGAATGTCATACAGTGCATTCTCAACCTCCCAAAATTTACACAATTAATTACTGATGCAGTTGTTATCAATTGTATAGCAAAAACACTATTTAGAGCAATCGCCAAGTACATTTATAACTAATTTTTGAAAAAATATCACCAGCTAAGATTATGTTGATAGGTGCCCATCTATGATACCCAGAATCAGCAAAAGCTAAGTTTTTATATTTTACAATCACGGATTGTGGAATATTTATATTCGTTAAATCCGAAGTTAATTTACTGAAGACGACGGCATCTATATTAAATGTAGAGTTTAGGTCTAATCTGGAATTTAATATACAAGAAACCATGCCATAAATTTAACTTGTTCACCAGCTAAACCAAAAATATTAAATAAACATTTACAGATTGACAATCTAGGTTATGTAAAGAACTAAGCAAAAAAAATTTGATTGAGTGCCGGAATCGATCTGCACCTGGCAAGGTTGATCCATCATGGACACATCTAAGATGTAAACAACTGCAGTCCCTAAAATTAGGGTATAATTACATGTGTTGGAAAGAGAGTTAAGAGAAGTTACCTTATAATTTTTACTATTATTAAAAGAAGCATTTCCACGAGATTTGACATCCGCTGTACGATTATTATTTAAAAGTACATACAATTCAATTTCAATACGAATAAAACGTTTAAAATCACTTTTACATTGTTAAAATTTCGCTCCTATAGTGGATGCAGACTATAGGGGGGTGGGTACCCAGGCCCCTCATCAGTGAATACTACTGGTCTAAATGAAAGCAACAAGAGGCTTATCCAGCAAGCCTTCCATCCTGGTCTGTTTGTCACCAGACCTAGAAGTGCGTCACTGAGCTCTATGACCAACATCAATACGGAAAGTTCATCCCACGACATGCCGAAGCGCATAGATCAGGGAATAAAATATACTGAAAAAGAAATCAGAGACCATCCTTCATGGCAAAGAGTAGCAAGCCAACGAAATCCTAAAAGAAAAAGACCCAAAAATAGTCCACCAAACACTAAAAGGCACATTAGTGCTTCACCAGTAGAAACTACCTCATCAAATAGATTCAGTGGGCTTTCAATAGACCTTACATAGGATCCCACCGAAAACCCAACAAAAGATAGCAGCCAAAAAATGAAGGTACACAAACCACCCCCAATTGTTCTCTTTGGTATAGAAGACCTATCAAAGCTAACTGAGTTGCTAAGTATGGCTGTGCCAAGTGGTATCTACTCTTATATGATTATCAATAGAGATCAACTGAGAACTGTATCACAATCAACTGAGATCTATAAGGATTTGATAGATCATATACGAAAAAATGGTCTTATTGGTCATACATTTACACAGAAGGATAAGAAATGCTACAGAATAGTTATAAAAAATTTGCACCACACAACTCCAAAAGCAGCAATTATAGAAGCTATTGAAAAAACTGGGAACTTGATTAGAGGAGAAGTCACATGCGCAATATAAAAAAAAAACAAAAAGCCATTAAATATGTTCTTTGTTAATGTGGAACCAAGTCCAAACAATCCTGAGATAAACATTAAATTCATCTATCACACAAGAGTTAAGATAGAGGACCCTAGGAAATCAAATGAAATTCCTCAGTGTGCCAGGTGCCAACAATATGGCCATACAAAAAATAACTGCATGCGCCCCTATCCGTGTATAAAATGTGCAGAAGGACACAAAACTGCAGATTGTTTTGAAAAAGACAAGAATACACCAGCTACTTGTACACTGCTTTGGGGACCACCCAGCCAATTACAAAGGTTGTCAGATATACAAAGAGGTCAGAACACGAAAAATGACCCAAATGATAAACTACAAAACTAAGCCAGCCTTAAGAAACTTCCACCAAAAACCTCTTCAACCACAGCCTGAAGAGTACCCTCCACTAGATCCACAAAACGACATCAAATTGGATGATATACACCACCAAATGACACCTCCTAATATTATGACCTACTCCAGTGTAACTAGGATTATAGAAAAACAGAGGATACACAGCCTCAGCCAACAAATTTGCTTGGACAAATTATAATAAAACAATCTGAGAAGATTGATATACTCATACAGCAAATAGGCACCCTTATGGGATTGCTAACGACACTCATAGCCCAGCAGCAAAAATGAAATTCCTACGAATCGCAGCATGGAACATAAATGGCATAGCTCCTAATAAAGAAGTCGAATTATTTCTTAATCACAATAGAATTGACATCCTATTAGTTTCAGAGACGCATTTAACTGATGAAAGAATGATCAAAATCAACAGATACAATGTCTACTACTCTAATCATCCTGATGGTAAGTCTCACGCAGGGGGCTGCAATCATAATCAAAGAAAATATAAAACAACATCTTCTCTTTGATCTAAAACATCCGTTCCTTCAATCTACAGCAGTAGCCATAGATGACTGGCATGGGACACTTGCAGTTGCTGCAGTGTACTGTCCACCTCGTCACAGGATCAATGAGCTTATGTTTACTGATTTCTTCAGTAAACTTGGATGTAGATTTATCCCTGGAGGCGATTGGAATGCAAAAAATGATTATCGGGGTTCCAGACTTATTACGACCCGAGGTAGAGAATTAAAAAAAGCAGTAGACAAAAACGCTCTTGGTGTAATCTCAACAGGGGTACCAACCTACTGGCCTACAGATCCAAGTAAAACTCCTGACTTGATTGATTTCTTCATCACAAAAGGAATGTCAGGAATGTACACAAAATTAGAATCTTGCTTGGATGGTACTTCAGACCACACACCAGTGATTTGCACCCTTAGTACTACTGTTATTTGGCGTGAACCAACTGTTACCCTGTATAACTGCAAAACTGATTGGGAATCTTTCCGTGACTACATTGACATGAATGCAAACTTGTTTATACCCCTCAAAACAGAAGACAATATAGAGAGCTGTGCTTGGTATGTCACTAACCTAATCCAAAAGGCAGCATGGTTATCTACACCATACCTTGAGTCAAAAGAAAAGTCTCAGGATACTACAGCGCAAATCCAAAAGATGATTGCCTCAAAAAGGAGATTAAGACGTCAGTGGCATACAAGTAGAAGTCGAAGGGACAAAAATGCACAGAAAGAGCTAAAGAGGATGCTGAAAGACAATGCAAATATTACCTTACAAGACAATACCTAACTTTAACGACTCTGTCTCCATACAAAGCCGATGACTATTCCCTCTGGAAAATGACTAAGTCTCTGAAAAGACCATAAGAGCATATTCCGCCAATAAGGCAATCAAATGGAAACTGGTCAAGGAAGTCATCGGATAAAGCAGAGTTATTTGCTCAATTCCTAAAGGATACATTTAAACCCAATGAGCCCAAACCTATGTATCCAGAAGAAGAGATTGATGATTTCCTAAACAGTGACCAACAAATGTCACTTCCGTTAAAATTAGTAACGCCAGCAGAAGTTAGAAAATCCATCTTTCAACTTAAATCAAAAAAGGCACCGGGATTTGATCTCATAACAGGAGAGATTCTCAGACAGCTGCCAAGAAAAGGAATAGTTCTCGTTACCATTCTGTTTAATGCAGTACTAAGGCTGCAGTACTTCCCACTATTATGGAAAATTTCCATCATAAATATGGTTGCTAAACCTGGGAAGCCACTAACAGAAGTGGCATCATACAGACCAATAAGCCTACTCCCTGTACTATCCAAGCTCTTCGAAAAGCTAATACTAAAAAGACTTCACCTAATATTTGAAGAACGGAAGGTGATACCAAATCATCAATTTGGATTCCGCACACATCATGGCACTGTAGAACAGATTCATCGTGTGGCCCATACAATCCGCCAAACGTTACAAAAAAAGGAATACTGTTCTGCTGTATTCTTGGATGTACAGCAGGCCTTTGACCGTGTGTGGCATAAAGGGCTCCTATATAAATTGAAACTGCATTTACCAAACTGTGCCTACAAAATCTTGGAATCTTACTTGCAAGATCGTATGTTCCAAGTCAAGACCGGTAATTCTTACTCTTCTATCTACAAAATAGAGGCTGGAGTTCCCCAGGGGTCAGTGCTGGGCCCAGTACTATACACAGTCTACACTGCTGACTTACCCTATTCAGATGAGGTAATGATTGCCACTTATGCTGACGATACAGCTATTTTCTCAAGTAATAAAGATCCCAACGTAGCATCTATGAAACTCGAAAAATAACTTAAGAATATAGAAACATGGCTTAAAAAGTGGAGGTTGAACGCAAGCGCTACAAAATCTGTACATATAACATTCACACTGAAGCGAGGAGACTGTCTCCCAGTGAGACTTGACGGAACAGTTTTACCACAGAAAGCAACAGTTAAATACCTAGGTATGCACCTAGATAGGAAACTTACTTGGAGAGAACATGTTAAGGCCAAGAGAGAACAAGCAAATAACAAATTTGGAGAAATGTACTGGCTAATAGGCAGACAATAATCTCTAAGCTTGGAAAATAAACTGCTTATATACAAGAGTGTAATAAAACCAGTATGGACGTATGGAATTGAGCTGTGGGGAACGGCAAGCCACTCCAATGTTGAGATACCGCAGCGTTTTCAAAATAAAGCCCTAAAAACCTTCATAAATGCCCCATGGTTTATTAAAAATACAGAAATACACGAATATACTGAGATGCCCACTGTAAAATAACAGGTTAACTTATCCTGCAAAGGCTACAAATAAAGACTGGAACATCACACAAACCAATTAGCTAGAGCACTTATGGATGCTGATCAAAGTATATTCCGATTGAGAAGGTCAAGACTAGCTCTGATCTGAGTCTGAAGCTATACTAATATGGGAAATGTCACTTCATTGGATGTGCTCAATTTCTGAAATCGTTCACAAGATGGCAAAAAATTTAATTATAGCTATCTGGCTCATTGTAAATAGAAAAAAAAAAAACTTTTACATTGTGACGAAATGAAGTAAGGCTCATTAGCAAGACTCATGCACTGCGATGGAGTTAATTTACAACATGGCTAGTATAGGAAAATCTTATGATTTTATGGAAACATTTAAGTTCATTATTTTCAGTGGTTTGGGAATACGATTTACTACTGAAACTTTTATTTGAATATTTATTATTTACGCTTTTATTATTATGAAGTTTTGTTTAGGTATGAAAAATGAAGTGTCTATTTTATTTGTATTAGTGGAATGTTCAAATAACTTGATTTGGTTTTATAAAAAAATACAACATTTTCAATTAGCTGAAAGCTGTATATAGTCATATCCTAAGTGGCACAATAAAATAGGACGCAATATAAGCAAACAATATTACTATAAGATATCATTGATCATATAATGGATAATTAAAAAAATAATAAACTTTCTAAAAATATTTTGAATTCACTCTGGCTTTCACTTTATAATAATTATACCAATTATATGTCAATATTTTAATGGGATAATAAGTGAAGGTATGAGGAAGCTCATATAAAATAATTAAAATGAGCTTCCCCATACCTTCACATACAAGAGTAAGTGGTAAATAAAGTCTTAAAATAAGATATCATATGAATATGACATACAGCACTAGGTGTAACCGCTGTGACCTTAACTCATATTTTTATTGTGTATAAAAACTGTATAGGTGTATTAGATGATAACATGTCACAATCGTATTTAACTTAAAGTAAAATTTAATTTAGAAAATTTCATTCAAACAAAATGTTCAATTCTATCAGCTTGCTGAGATATACAGTGGAAAGCTATTATTATTTTGACATATTAGTTTTATGCCTGCTTTCAACCCAATCATGTTCCTGGATATTTCAAAATAGAGCAAAATATATTATGCCAAAATTATATTAAAAAACCTGACGTAGCTGGATAGCTACGCAAGTAACATTGTATAGGCCAATATTATAGCTACCTTGCCATAATTATGTTGATCAAGAAATGTTGGCAAGATGTCTTATACCACTTCGGCTTACCTGATTTTCTGTTTGGGTTCAGAAATCATCATTTATTAAGGAACCAAGTAAAGATAATATCATTTGTGATAGAACAAGAATTTGAAGGGAAAAAAATAGTCCAGTAATATTTTGAGATGACTCGCAAGTGTTTTGTGATGTGGTATCAGGGGCATGTTTACAAAATAAGCAGATTGCTGCTGAAGAACTGCTGTCAATTGATGAAATGTGGTGATCCAATAACTCTCAACAAAACATGAAAACATACTCTTAAGCCATACCAACGTGAAAGGCAACCAACTCCTAGACATCAGGAGCTGAGAATACTAAAACTTATTAAAGCACATGAAATCTTAGAAATTTTAAAATATGTTTAGATTATAATCCTACAGCAGATAAGTTAAACAAGTATGCTTCAAAAGTAGTAATAAATTATCTCTGTTAAGACTCTACTAACCATATCAAACAAAGATGTTTGAAAGAAACCATTGAAGGCAGAGTCTATTGATTCCTTTTACCACTGTTTGGTTTTCATAATCTTACTTTACATTAAATAAATTCACCACTTAAAATACTCAGTTGAATAGAAAGAATTAGATTTTCCACAACAGTATAATGTATGCATGGAACAGTAAAATGTATGCTTAATATTACATCAAGTAAATTTACCATTTAAAATACTCAGTTGAATAGAAAGAACTAGATTTTCCACAACGGTATAATGTATGCATGAAACAGTATAATATATGCTTAATCTTACATTACATAAATTCACCACTTAAAATACTCAGTTGAATAGAAAGAACTAGATTTTCCACAACAGTTAATGTATACATGGAACAGTAAAATATATGCTTAATGTTACATTGCGTAAATTCACCATTTAAAATACTCAGTTGATTAGAAAGGACTAGATTTTCCACAACGGTATAATGTATGCATGATACTACACAAGTAAATTAGGAAATACTTCACTGTTAACCATCATCAATATTCAGACCGTAAATGGTTTATCAATAGCTTGATCTGGAAATATTTGTTATGTGGTTAAATGCCCTATTATCGATTCATATACATAGTACACAATGACAAAACAAAGTTACACTGAAACTTTGTTTATTTAAGGGCGCTGATTCTATTATTTTGCTTCCTTTTATTTTATGTTGCAGTGTTTCTACTTTGAGTCAAGATTGTATTTGCTGTCCCAAGCATTAAAGATATAACAATAATGAAAACTAAGAATTACAGATTGGTGCTATCCCTGTAGAGATTTAGTTATATTTTTGAATAATTTTCTTATTTCTATACTTGTTTACAAATATTTTGCCTGATGTGGAAAATTTGATTTCGTCTATGACTATTTTGGTGACATGAATTAAGTCAATACTTTATAGAATATCTGTGTTCATAATTCGATCGTAGTTGTACATCCATATATTTTCTGTCTCATCCCCATATATGGTCTCACATGTGAAAAGCGGCAACTGCAGTTTCCGACACGATTATCTATATTTATGTTTTGATCTAAATACAGACATATATAATACTTTTGGAATAAATGCACAAATGGGAAAAAATAAATTGAAATCTACCCTCAAGCGCATATTTTTCATAAAGTATTTATTTAAACAAGATGATGATGAAGAAACAAATGAAATATTTGACAAATAGTTTTTCCAAAATTATCCTAAATATGGAAATCTACAAAAATTTCAATAATAAAACCATAATATGAATTATTTCTAATACAGTAAAATAGAATATCATATCAAAATCATTTAGAATTAAACTTTTTAAAAAAATAAGACGTTCAAGTGAAGTTGATAAACTGAATAATAACAATTATGTACGTAGCTGTCAAACCCAGAAAGCTGAGTAATAGAGACAGACGTATGTCATACATGCGGAATACAGAAATTTGACCAGTTTTATTCCAACGGAGCAGTTCATTTACAAATTCCAGTTGTTTCTTACATTCAGCGGCTGCAAAGAAAAGAAGATTTATATACTTGCACAGATGACTAATGAGTCAAAAGAATTAGTCTTCTGTTCGACTTAGTCTTAATGTTAGAGTATTTTCTTTTAAATATAATCTACTTTAGTAAATTACATTTAAAAGAAAATACTATCAAGAAAAAAAGGCATACGTCAAAAGTCAAAATGATATCAAAATATCTACTATTACATTCCACGATAATATGAAGAACCATTCAAGTAGTATGTAGTAGTAAGTAGTAGTGCTTTGTCTGAATTTTCACGTGTGTTATATTTTCGTGAAATTGTTTCACAGTTCATTTTGTTCAGGATCAGACGGAAATCGTTCAGTGCAGACTTTAGTGAAGTTCTGTGCTGAACACTCCCTAGCGCCATACTTAACCTATTTCTACTAATGCAACAAAACCCAATCTGAAGAAAATGTAAGCCTCCAAAATGAAAAATTACTCCCGGGTACTTTAGCCATCTGTGATCGTTATGATCAGCCGTATCCCCTTAGTCAGTCAAGTTCATTCGGTCAGCTGATGTCAGTTTTTTACAACCGTGAAGCTTGGTCTATTAATTAATTCCTAGAAATACTTTTATTCATTAAGTTGTGTTAATTTAGATAAGAAATGAAAATGAAACAATTGTTACTTAAAATACACGAAAACCATTGTTACTTAAAATACACGATATTGCTAAATTATGAACCTTTTCAAAATCAAAATTGTAAATCTGATTCCATAAGGTATTATAATGGAATTATTAAAAGAAAAATTAATTTATTATTCAAGAACCATGAAAATTCGGAAAATATTAGCCATTTATATCCCAACTAATACTTTTAAGCTAAAACTTTTCACTTAAGGTAATTTCTTTCATGACTATTACAAAGAATTGTTTTAATAATTCTTTGAGGACATAGTTATTGATATATATATATATATATATATATATATATATATATATATATATATATATGTATATATATATATATATATATATATATATATATAGTTACAATTTAGAAATATAAAAGAATTACTCCCAATAAATACTTACAAAGTTTATAATGAAATACAAATTCTACTAAATGCGATTTTGCTTTTTTAAATTGTGCGTAGAGCTGCTCGCCAACAACGCATTCTCCAATCGTCAACACCGTGCAGCGAAACAGCCATAGTAGTTCACATATAATTAAACCTTCATTGTTCTGCAAATAAATATTTTTTTCATTGTTACCTAATTAAGGTAGAATTATTTTATAAAATAAACTGGTTTTGATGTTGTCCTCACAAGAATGTGAAACAATTTGTGCATTTTGTTTCCCTAGCTGTTAAATAAATTGAACAAAAAAATATATAATAATAAATTCTAACGTCCTATTTTAGAGGAAAAAATATCTTATTTACTCACTTTTAGTTTCATGTATTCCAGAATCCATTGAATGCTCAGTAAAATGTTAAGAAACATTAGAAGGAAATTAAAAAACAACTGAAACAAAATATAAGATTTGAACATTATATACTAAGGAAAACAAGTGAATGTGGAAATGTGAAATACTTTAATAAACATGTATTACCTGTACTTCAAACATGCGGTTTAAAAGTTGGAATAAGTCTATAAACTTGATGAATAAATGTGATAGGTTGGAAATAGATTTTTCTTTAATGGGTAAAATAAAAAGCTGACCATTTGAGTCATTTGTTCCAGAATTGGAATTTGTGCGATAGCGATTTAATGCCGCAAACTCTGACTGGGGACAAGTGCGACTAAAAAACGAATTAATCAATTCAATTCGTCTCTTTATTGCATTAACCAATGTACAAAATAACAAAGTTTCTAAATCAGAATGGATATTATTAGCAGAAATGTGTAAAAAATGCATAATAAAAATTATTTCCGTTCGACCGGCATTGTAGAAAAAAAGATATAAAACTATCAAATTATAAAAAAAAATTACAAAAATTAAAATAATACTTCGTAACTTGTCATGCTTGAATAAGTTGTTCAGATAAGGTGTTTCAAACTCATCATCTATTTCGTTAAATTCACGTATTAAATTATCACACACATTTTTCTTCCACAAAATATTTACACCCATTAAGAATATACCATAAATAGTTGTCACAAAATTGCACAACGATTCTAAACACCAATATTTTGAGAACATTAGAAAGAAAATTGATGTGACTATTAACATAACAAAAATTCTGATGCAGCCGAGTATTCTGAAAGAAATTCTCTCATTTCTCCCAGCACCGCACAAATATTTGCAAAACAAAATATGCAAAAGGGAATCCGTAATATTAATATTATCGGTTTCTATATCAACTACTCTTGTTGAACGCATTGTGTCAATTGTATTTAAGTGATAATTGATTTGAAAGCGTACGAGCCTACACAGCAACTGGAGAGTCTATGTACAATTTATGGTCAATAAGTGGACAAACACGTTTTCTGTACATAAAGGTCACATGCGTCGTTAGTCTAGCAGCCTCAGTTTGTTTGTTCTGAAGGACGACTCTATGTTTGAAAGATAGAAATTGACCTAATTGATATTTTATCATTGTCTGAGGAGCGAAAGAGAAATGTGTATGAAATCAATATTAATTAATAAAATTGCCATTATTTATGTACATAAAGGTTACAGCTGTCATTAATCAGTTACGGATTTTTATGTGTATTTATTGTTTATTGTTTTAATGATAATATTTGGAGTTTCTAAATCTTTGAAAATTCCTCAATTATAGAGTTCTGCAATTTGCCTGCATCTTTTCTAAACATCCAGATCGTTAGGTGTCGGTGTTACCATCACCTCCTCTTCCTTTATTCATTTGAGAGTAGATGCGCTCACAAATGATATTTTGTATAGTATACTATTTTTTTTATTCACCTAGCAACCCTCTGAATTTTTTCATTCATTAAAATTTGTTAAAGCAAAGTCATGAAACATATAATCAAATTTATGGACCATCTCCGAGCGGGGGAGAGGGACAGATATATTTCTTAACGAATCGAAACACAATTTAAAATGTGTATTATATTGGGTCTGTACCTCTAAATACATGTTCTTAGATACAATACGAATTGTATTTATAACCAAGTCAAGTTTTAACCCGCAGCTAGATAAGCTTATTCAACTAATTGTAATAATTCGTTGAATAGGCTCATCTAGCTACAGGTCATGTAAATTGTATCTAAACCATTCTTCTATTAAACTCATGACAATGAATGGATGGCTGACAAATCACTACTTCTAGTAAACATACATTTTGTGCAAACGAACAAAAGTGCCAAATAACACCTATAATGAAAATCATGGAAAAACCGTCATGTTCAAACTTTGCGAGGCTTCAGCTAATTTCATTAGTGATATTTAATTTAAAAAAAGGGTTCTGTCATAATTTCAATGTTTCATTTGGGTGAGGATACTACCTCACTTAATGAAATAAATTCACATGTTAAAAAGATTTTGTGATAAAAATTCAAATTCTTTCCTCCAATTTCCATATATGAATGCGGTTATCTCGAAAACATTCACAACGATGACAGAAATTCTATCACACCCACAGATGCACACACGCATGCACGTGAAGTTTAACCATGGAAATTAAATTTGCATCATAGAATTCCTCAACACTGAATAGTGCAGGTGGTGTGATCGAGTGTGGATGATATAGTTCTAATGATAATTGAGTAATAAGGTATCCCAATTTTGACATGATTAAGGGTGACATAAATCTGCTCTTTACTAAATTAGAGTAAAATGTGGTGACAAGGGGCCAGATGTGGTGACAAGAATTTTTCATTGATGAGCTCCTGAACTCATGAATCGTTTGGATTCATTTCACTTATTTTGAAATAAGCAAGATAGTAACTGGATTTATCTCACTTATTTTGCAACAAGTAACTAGTATAAATAAGTAAGTAAATTTATGCAGATACATATAAAGGCATGAGGTAACTAAGATATTTTAGTAGATAGATTGATGAGTAAGTAAGTACGGTGTAAACAAATGACTGAAATACCACAAACATTAGAAGACATTTGTTAGACCTATCCATTTTTGGTAATTTTTTCGGCTTAATTACTATTCTTTTTGGTTCTAAATAATTAATACCAAAAACAGACATGAATTTACATAAAAAAAATCGAAAATTTAAAGCAGTAATAATTGCCAAGAATGTTCATATATTTGTTGTTTGACAGCCCCTTATTGATAAAAAAACCAGTTTTCAAATAAATTTTTTGTACAAAAATCATTACAAGTGGAAAAGTGTCCAGCAAAAATGCATATTTTGTTGTGTCCAAATGTTAAAAGCCTCTCAAATTAATAAGACAAATGAGCAACCTTGTATTTTTTTTTATAAAACGTTTATGACTATTATTTTTATAGTACTCTTTGGATCAACTAGGTATAACAAAGTGCCGATTGTGCCTTATTGCATTCTTCGTATACAGTTGTTACGCACTAATCAGAACATCAAAATGTTATAAAAATTCTGTCCATGTGTTTGTATATATAGTTGTGCGATATGCTAACCAGACGAAACAATACAGGGAGAACGAAATGCAGCATTAACCAGTGGAATGATTTCAAGGAAAAAACATGTCATACAATATGGCTACTTGAAATAACCTAATTGATCTTAATTTCTTAGAGAATATTTTTGTGTGGATAATTTGCTTGTAGTTTCATACTTAGCGAATCAGGAATGAAGTTTGTATGTTTCATTTAAAACTGCATAGTAGAGTTTAGTTTGTGTGTTTGAACTAAATATAATATGCTAAATTGCCGACTATGTCTGAATAACGTAAATTATATAAGTTTAAATATTGATAAGTACGTGATGTGCATATGCTAGAAATTCAGGGCATGTTACGTGTTACTGCTTATGAGGCACTGGTCGCCTGCAAAAATTTCATAAAAATCTTGCATGAAGTGTTGTAAAAATAATTATAAAAATTTTGGAAGAAAATTAGCAAGAAAGAAAAAAAAGATAACGTACTACTCAGATTATGCCCAAAAACCACATTGTCGTATCAATTATTTTAATTGTATTGTCTGATATTTATTGCAGTAATATTTTATTTTAATTTCTAATTTTAATTTTTCCTTTCATAATTTGATCTCGGATAATCATAAATACTTACTTACCAATCACAGTCCTACAATGGTTTTCCTCTATGAAGTTTGAATGTGGTTTCTAGTAATTTTAGAGGTAGTGATTATGGGAAAATTATTAATATCGCAATACTGATTTTGCCCAAATTTTCATTATAATTCATAATGAAAGGTGATCTAACTGCTTAAACGTTATGTAAATGGTTTCTATTAGTACAAAAGAATACATTCTACTTCATTATTTGCTAGTTACTACCTTATTAACTGATTGGTATATGATTAATATTGATTTATACGCCTGAAAAACTCAATTCGAAATAATTCCACTAATTGGTGATTAAATATGTATTAGAATCTTTTGTCACTTTAATTCATTGGAAGAGAGTTAATGAGGGTAAGAAATAACAAAAAATCTTTAAATACATGGACACATTTTAAAGTACATGACTTAAACTGTACAACTTAATATGTTAATTGTCTGTGTGACTGTGTGTCTGTGTGACTGTGTGACAGGGTGTCTGTGTGACTGTGTGTCTGTGTGACTGTGTGTCTGTGTGACTGTGTGTCTGTGTGACTGTGTGAGTGTGTGTGACTGTGTGACTGTGTGTCTGTGTGACTGTGTGTCTGTTTGCTGTGTGACTTTGTGTCTGCGTGACGGTGTGTCTGTGTGACTGTGTGTGTGTGACTGTGTGTGCGTGACTGTGTGCCTTTGTGACTGTGTGTCTGTGTGACTGTGTGTCTGTGTGACTGTGTGTCTGTGTGACTGTGTGAGTGTTTGTGTGTGTGTAACTGTGAGGCTTTGTATCTGTGTGACTGTGTGTGTCTGTGTGACTGTGTGTCTGTGTGACTATGTGTCTGTGTGACTGTGTGTCGGTGTGACTGTGTGACTGTATGTGTGTGACTGTTAATGTGTGACTGTGTGTCTGTGTGAATGTGTGTGTGTGTCTCTGTGTGACTGTCTGCTTGTGTATCTGTTTGGCTGGGTGACTATGTGTCTGTATAACGGTGTGTCTGTGTGAGTGTGTGTGTGTGTGTGTGACTGTGTGTCTGTTTGGCTGGGTGACTATGTGTCTGTATAACAGTGTGTCTGTATGTGTGTGTGTGACTGTATGTGAGTGACTGTGTGCCTTTGTGACTGTGTGTCTGTGTGACTGTGTGTCTGTATGACTGTATGACTATGTGACTGTTAATGTGTGACTGTGTGTCTGTGTGAATGTGTGTGTGTGTGTGTGTGATTGTGCGTGTAATTGTTTGTCTGTGTGACTGTGTGACTGTGTGTCAGTGTGACTGTGTGTGTGGGACTTTGTGCGCGTGACTGTGTGACTGTGTTTGTGTGTCTGTGTGACTGTGTGTGTGTGTGTGACTGTTTGTCAGTGTGACTGTGTGTGTGGGAATTTATTGGCGTGACTGTGTGACTGTGTGTCTGTTTGAGTGTGTGTCTGTGTGACTGTGTAACTGTGTGTATGTGTGACAGTGTATCTGTGTGTGTCTGTGTGACTGTGTGTCTGTGTGACTGTGTGTGTATGTGTGTGTGACTGTGTCTTTGTGACTGTATGTGTGTGTGTGACTGTGTCTCTGTGTAACTATGTCTCTGTGTGACTGTGTGTGTGTTTGTGTGTATGTGTAACTATGTGGCTGTGTATCTGTGTGACTGTGTGTGTCTGTGTGACTGTGTGTCTGTGTGACTGTGTGTGTCTGTGTGACTGTGTGTCTGTGTGACTATGTGTCTGTGTGGCCGTGTGTCGGTGTGACTGTGTGTGTGTGTGGCTGTTAATGTGTGACTGTGTGTCTGTGTGAATGTGTATGTGTGTGTCTGTGTGACTGTCTGTCTGTGTATCTGTTTGGCTAGGTGACTATGTGTCTGCATGAGTGTGTGTGTGTGACTGTGTGTCTGTGTATTTGTTTGGCTGGGTGACTATGTGTCTGTATAACGGTGTGTCTTTGTGAGTGTGTGTATGTGACTGTGTGACTGTGTGTCTGTGTGTCTGCGTGACTGTGTGTCTGTTTGGCTGGGTGACTATGTGTCTGTATAACGGTGTGTCTGTGTGAGTGTGTGTGTGTGTGTGACTGTGTGTCTGTGTATCTGTTTGGCTGGGTGACTATGTGCCTGTATAACGGTGTGTCTGTGTGAGTGTATGTATGTGACTGTGTGTCTGTGTCTGCGTGACTGTGTATCTGTTTGGCTGGGTGACTATGTGTCTGTATAACAGTGTGTCTGTGTGAGTGTGTGTGTGTGACTGTGTGAGCGTGACTGTGTGTCTGTATGACTGTGTGACTATGTGACTGTGTGACTGTTAATGTGTGACTGTGTGTCTGTGTGAATGTGTGTGTGTGTGTGTGATTGTGTGTGTGATTGTTTGTCTGTGTGACTGTGTGTCAGTATGACTGTGTGTGTGGGACTTTGTGCGCGTGACTGTGTGTTTGTGTGTCTGTGTGACTGTGTGTGTGTGTGACTGTGTGTCATTGTGACTGTGTGTGTGGGAATTTATTGGCGTGACTGTGTGACTGTGTGTCTGTTTGAGCGTGTGTCTGTGTCACTGTGTAACTGTGTGTATGTGTGACTGTGTATCTGTGTGTGTGTGTGTGACTGTGTGTCTGTGTGACTGTGTGTGTGACTGTGTGTCTGTGTGACTGTGTGTGTATGTGTGTGTCACTGTGTCTTTGTGTCTGTGTATGTGTGTGTGACTGTGTCTCTGTGTGACTGTGTATGTGTGTTTGTGTGTGTGTGTGTAACTGTGTGGCTGTGTATCTGTGTGACTGTGTGTGTCTGTGTGACTGTGTGTGTGTGACTGTGTGTCAGTGTGACTGTATGTGTGGGTGTTTGTGCGCGTGACTGTATGAGTGTGTATGTGCGACTGTGTACCTGCGTGTCTGTGTGATTGTGTGTTTGTGTGACGGTGTGACTGTGTGTCTGTGTAACTGTGAGTTTGTGACTGTGTGTCTGTGTGACTGTCTGTCTGTGTGATTTTGTGTCTGTGTGACTGTGTGTCTATGTGACTGTATGTGTATGACTGTAAGTGCGTGACTATGTGTATGTTTAACTGTGTGACTGTGTATATGTGTGACTTTGTGTGTATGAATGTGTGCCTGTGTGACTGTGTGTCTGTGTGATTGTGTGTATGTGTAACTGTGTGTGTGTATGTCTATGTGCCTGTTTGACTCTGTGTCTGTGTGACTGTGTCACTGTGTGTTTGTGTGACTGTGTGTCTGTGTGACTGTGCGTGTGACTGTGTGTGTCACTGTGTGTCTGTGTGTGTGTGATTGTGTGTCTTTGTGACTGTGTGAGTTTGTCTGTGTGACTGTGTGTGTGTGTGTGTGTGTGACTGTGTCTATGTGAATATGTGTCTGTGTGACTGTGTGTCTGTGTGACTGTGTGCCTGTCTGACTGTATGAATGTGTGTCTGTGAGACTGTGTCTGTGTGACTGTGTGTCTGTGTGACTGTGTATGTCTGTGTAACTGTGTGTGTGTCTATGTGCCTTTGTGACTGTGTATCTGTGTGACTGTGTGTCTACGTGATTGTGTTTGTGTGACTGCGTGTCTGTGTGTGTGAGACTGTGTTTGTGTGTGTGTGTGTGACTGTGTGTCTGTGTTACTGTGTGTCTGTGTGTTATAAATTTTGTTATTTTTTTTTAAGGCAAGTAACTATGAACACGGAATAATCCATGATTTTTTCATTCTATGAAATATTTACAATTATTATACAAACATTCAATACAAATCTACTCCTTGTAGTTAAGAAAATATTAGATAAGTTGGAAAAAATTTTTTTTTATCTTTTCTTTCTTTTTCGGTTCTTTTATTTATTTTTGTTACCAAGTCCACTCCAATATTATCAAAATGTTTAATTAAAATATCAGCAAATTTCTATTATCCGATAATTTAATACCATCGTACTTTAAGTACTCAATATTGCTTGTTTTTTATAGTTTTTTATTTTTTTGATTTAACATAATCCCACATTTTTTTGTCTTTACAGTTATTTATAATCCCTTTTTTTTATTTTACTTAGCTAACTTGATAACTTTATTTAGAATCTTCAAATACTGGTTATATTCGTATTTCAAAACTTATTATTTTTATTCTTAGACCAACTTATACATAGAATTTCTTTAGTATTATAGGAATTTATTAGGCCATTTTTAATCCAATGTTTTCTAGGTTGACTTTCCCTTTTCATTTCTTTAGCTAGTGTTTTATATGATTTATTTACAAGGAACTGTATATTCCTTTCTAATAAATCCACAGCCTTATCTGAATCACGTAGTTAATAGATTTTTCTCAATTATTTGCTCACTAGTATTGCTCACTTTATTGTAATTAATAATTAGGATTTTGGCAGAACTGATTATTTGCTTATTTAATTTTACTGTTAAAAACTAAAATGTTCTACAAACATTATCAAAAATATAGGACTAAATATCCTACAAATGTGATCTAACAAACATATTACTTATATATGAATTACTATCTCCAATTGCATAAAGCTCCGTATCTTTAATTTCGTACTTACATTGCATAAACTGCATAACAAATTATGCAGTTGACGAATAGAACATAGCCATCATTTAAAAAAATACCTAAAAATTCATCAGATACCCCGTTACTAAACAAGTTAATATTCATGTCACCAGAATAATATGACTCTTCCACATTCTATTGCTCTCTAGAGACAATTTTACAGAGTTGACAAAATCTTCTTTTCCAACATCATAAGTTCTGTAAGTACCTATGACATTGACAGCAGTATTTTTGATTATTTCCGATAAGAACTTTATTAAATTATCGGATAATAGAAATTTGCTGATATTTTAATTAAACATTTTGATAATATTGGAGTGGACTTGGTAACAAAAATAAATAAAAGAACCGAAAAAGAAAGAAAAGATAAAAAAAAATTATTTCCAACTTATCTAATATTTTCTTAACTATAATCAACAAGGAGTAAATTTGTATTGAATGTTTGTGTAATATTTGTAAATATTTTTAGTACTAATTAAATAACCAAACACACATTTTAATGCAATTGATATTCAGTACTAAGGTTGTTAATATATATGCTAAGAATATTAACTGTATATGAAATATTTGGTCTTGCAGCTAGGTACAAAAGTAACAAAGGTCAAGTAGCTTCTCTACACAGAAAATTATTATTTGTGTAGTAACATTACATTTCTTTATCCTTTTGGACTTACAGATGTACAATTATGATCCTTCTCTATCTCAAATCCAAGAATAACCGTGACATCTATCACCCTTATTTCACCTGTATTGCTTATGCAAACCTGTTTCAGGTTGTACATTTCATATAATAGAACTTGCTTGCAAGTAGATATTAGCAGAGCATCCTCAATGTGTATTATTAAAGAAATTTTAATATTATTAAAAGTACTTACAAAGACACAGGTATCAGCTGGCGATTGCACTAATTTGCATTTTTTAAAAATTACTAAATTTCTTCTCCAACAATGAGGTGCTGTTTTGAAACATGTAATGACTAATTTGAAGTTTACCTACGTTATTTTTTTAGCGGAAACATCTTCATAAATATATATATATATGTGTATATATATATATATATATATATATATATATATATATATATATATATGAATAACTTATCTAACTTATTACTGGGTTTATCAGACCCACCTTTGGCACAAATAGTTGTAAAAGTACTGAGGTCGGAAGGTTTTGACAGGAACTTCTCATTGGTGAAGAGCAGGTTCACCAATTTTGGGTTTGTTAGACTTATCTGACGAGTCCTTTTAAGCACAAATGGAGCCAACAGGAAGTCCTCAGTGGAGAGGAGAGATTCATCACATTCGAAATCGTCTAGCTTATTTTAATGTCAGTAAAAACAGTAATAAGAAAACCTGGAAGTAAGTATGTACAGGTATGCATAAAAGATAATAAAAGATTTCATTTTTGAAAGAATAAGTTTATATTTTATAAGAAAAAATCTAAAGAAACCATAATATTTTTTGAACTTCCATCATCTTATTGGTCAAAAGTCAGTTTACGACAATATATCCTGAAAATATAAATGTAGTGTGTTCATAATGAAAAACAGAACAATTTAAAAAATCAAGTCAATTAGCCTATTGTGAGGGAGATGAATATCTTAGAAAACACAGATTTTTACTAGAACACTAGATGTATTTTGTAGCAAGCAAGAGAATATTGCATCGACTAAGCAAAATAAGTCATTAAGGTGAACTCAAACAAATTAACATTTAGATTTTTTTTATAGGGGCAATGAACTTGCTTGAATGGATGTGTCAATATAAGATAACAATGCTTAATGTAATTAATTATTTCATTGAATTTCAAATGACGAATGACTGAGGCGAGCCATGGTTTCAATATGTTAGAAATGTTTATATTGTGCAATTAAAATTTTTATTGTCTTGCGTCTAATCACAAACTGAAATTCACACAGGTTATTTTTTTAAATATTTCCTAAAAATTTTGTGACTGGAATGGGACGATTTTACAATAAAAATTATGCAGTAAAAATTATGTTGCCCAATTCTTGCATTTTATCTAAAACTTTTCTTAATTCCAGTGTAAATGCTTTGTGTAATTACATTAATAAATTTCCAAAAATATATTTAAGCTCAAATGCCATGCTTATATTGTGTACCTCGCAACATGCAAAAGAAATCAGTGCAACACACATTAACTAGTTGTAAAAACAACGTAGGGATACATTTTTTCCTTCATTAACACTTTGCCGTCACCGTGTTGTGCTGTTGAAATTATTTATGCCAGTACTGTGACTTTATCTCTGCCGTGCCGTTGTCATTGCCACGTCAGTGCCATGTTGTTACTGTCCAGATCTTCACAATTAGTGGACTTCGACATCTGAAATGCAAAATGGCCTTATCTTCTAGTTCAATAATAGAATTGGTAAACAAAATGAATCACTCCTGACAGAATAATTATGGCTACGACCTTTGTAAATGTAAATAATGTAATGAAGAGAGACTTTCTAGAAATCTCCAGTTGGTCTTCGAACCAGACGTCCTTCAGTACAAATATGCTTTCACTGATTAATTGATGGCTGTAAACTTGATAAATTTAAAATAACTTCCATTAATACATTGGCCATCAGTTTTCATAAGTTGGTTAGTTTCTGCCTGGACTTGTACATTTTCACACCTTTTCCACCCGAATACGATTGAAATAAACAGCAATGCCTTCTACTAAAGTAGTTGACATAAGAACTTCCAATACTAATTTTAAATACAGTCTCTGGCATATTTTTTTTTGGAAATATTTGCTTGGTGCCGGGAGAAACGAGAAAATTTCATTCAGAATACTTTGCTGTATTAGGATTTTCATCATGTTGACAGTCGCATTTATACACCAAAAAATGTATTTAGAATGTTGGAACTTAGGAATATTAGATGAATTCATTTTGACTAGTTGTGGAGTGTACTTAATGGGCTCAAATGTTTTGTGGAATAAGAATGTGTATGAAAAGTTAACACATCAACTTAACGAAATAGATAATCAATTTGAAACGCATTATCTGAAGAACCTGTTCAAGTACGATAAGCTAGGAAACATTAATTTAATTCTCTGCATTTTAATCTGTCACTTCGCAGGTTTAGGTCATTTTTGGTATAGTATGTGCCAAATGGAAGTCATTTCCATTTTACATATTTTCCATAATGTTGCTAATATCATGCACATTGATTTAGAAATATTATTATTCTGTACAATCGTTTATAGCATAAAGAGACGAATACAGTTGGTTAATTCATTCTTTGTACAAATAAATTCCTAGTCCGGCTTTGCGGCATTAATGCCATGTTGCGAGAAATTAATTCTGAAGATAATAACTCAGATGAACAACTTTTTCTCCTGCCTCTTAAAGAAAAATCTATTTTAAATTTATCAGATTTCTTCATAAAATTTATGAATTTATGCAAGTTTTTAAATAGTATGTTTGGGGTTCAGGTAAGGCATTTAAATAAGCTTTATACGAATATGCAATGTTCATTCCAGTATTATGTCTTCTTTAATTTATAATATCTAAAATTAACATTTTATTCCAGCTGTTTTTCTACTTTGTTCTGACCTGTTTTAGTATATTACTGAACGTTAAATTGGTTCTGGACCACATGAAATTAAACGTGAGTAGAAAGGTATAATTTCTTCCTTCCCAAACACGATGTTAAAAACTGTAATTTGCAGCCATGATTTTATATTCATTGTATTTGGTATCTACATCTATGAAGTACATATGTAAATTTCATTGGCCGCTATACCTATAAATACTTCTCGAAAGAAATTTTTGGTACAGAAAACATTTTAATTTGCTGCATTTTACGTAATATGAGAATTTATAATTTTTTTTGCAGAACTATGATGACTTCTTTACAATTGGACTATTATGGTTGGTCCGCTACTTAGTGCTAATAATTGTAATATGCGCCGTTGGAGAGAATCTGTATGCAGAAGTGAAGAAATTTAGAATTACTTTTTGCAGAGATCATGACTAGTGATGCTCTTCGTACGTAAACACTGCAAGCAATTCTTGTATATAGAGAATGTTATGTTCACAGTATAATTGTCTTTGCCATATATTGTGATGCACCTTTATACATATTTCGATATATTTTATTTACGTGACAAATTTTTTTCTTAACAACTTTTTAGTAGACTGTATATAAACCCTCAGTCCAAATCCAACGCATATTAATCATTCATTTTCATTAGCCACTTGCGCAAGTGTATAAGCATTTTTTTATTTTTTGCAGCTACTGAAAGTACGGGACAGCTGGAAATAGTACGAGAACTTCTTCATTGGCAGAAGACTGGCCAAATTACTGTACTGGACATGTTTAGTATATGAGTGTCACTGCTATTCAGGTTTTTGGGTGTTGATGTAATAATGTATTATAATATAAATTTCATATTATGTCAATTAAATTTTTCAAATTTGGGAAAATTTTAAAAAAAATGTTAATACTTTTTTTCTGTTTTGAATAAATAAATTCTGAAAGCAACGTACATGTGAGGGTATATTTCAATATATTTTTAAAGCCTCCGGACTTCTTTCAAATTTCTGAGACTTAAGCTTCCAGTTTTCGAATGTTTGTGTTTCGTTTATAAAGAAGTATATATTATATATAGTATATACATATATATATATATTTATATATATATATATATATATATTTATATATATGTATACATATATATATATATATATATATATATATATATTTATATTTTTTGGTATATAATGTTCAAACCTAACATTTTATTTCAGTTGTTTTTTAACTTCTTTCTAATGTTTCTCAACATATAACCAAGCATTCAATTGATTCTGGAGTACATAAAAAGAAAAGTGAGAAAAAAAGTATTTTTTTTCAAAAGACGGTGTTAGATTTCCATAGTTGCAAATGTTTTTTTGTGTCCAATTTATTTAACAGATATAGAAACTCAAGACATAAATTGATACACCGACCATCGATCATGGGTGGAAAAAGTATTTCAATGCACATTTTTAGGTAATAATGTAAAATATTTTTTCAGGATAATGATAGTTTTATTACATTAGAGCTTCTATGGTTATTTCACTGTGTGCTGTTTACAATTGAAGTTTACGCTGTTTGCGTACAGCTATATACACAATCATTATTTCTGTTCTCTGCTGCTAAATGGAATAAATAATTTAAATTTGTAAACAAACTGCTTCATTGGGATAAAATGGGACCAATTTCTGTATTCTACATGTATAACATACATTTGTCTCTGTTGCTCAGATTCGTGGGTTTGACGGCTACCTACATTATTATTATTACTCAGTTTATCAATTTCGCTTGAATGACCTATTTCCATCAACAAGTTATCACGTTTGAAGTGAAATTCATATTTTATTATGGTTAATTAATTTTCTGCAGATTTTCAAATTTGGGATAATTTTGAAAAAGTTCTTTGCCATTTTGAAAAATTTTGGAAATGGGCAATGGGAAAACTGGTAAGAAAAGGGTAGGAAACAAAAAACTGCAATGTTATTATTTAAACTTCTTTTATTTGATATGATTAACAGAATCACAACAGAGATAATTTATGATTATTTTGAAACGTACTCATGCATTTCTACTGCAAGTATTTGAATAAAGTTTCTCAAATTAAATTCAATGTAATCGTGATGTTTTATTATTTAATAAAACTATGTTTACACATTCACATGATATTTTATTTTTATGACCTTATTCATCACGTGCAAGAGAGGAAGCTGGTCGTCTTTTAATTGTTATATCCCGTCACGATAACGAGACATGAATTGCATAATTATAATACAATGAAAACCAGAGTGACAATTCATTCATGATCATGATTCATGATCATCAATTATCATGCTGTATAGCTGTTTATTGAACGTCAAAATATTTTTAGAAAATGTGTTATTTCTTAAACACTCATTTATGATCATTCGATTAATACATTAATATTGTCTGCTTATATTGTGACCTATTTTATTAGGCTAATTAGCATTTGATTCTAAATAGCTTTTAAATCATTGAAACTGAAGATCTTGAAGAGAAGCACCGAGTAGAGAAATTACACGTGTCCTATGTCTATCTATGTATATGACAATGAATTTATGGGCAAAGCGCTTTCGCCTAATAATTTTGAGTAATCTACGACGTAGATCTAAGTTATTGAAGTGCCATTATCGTTTAGCATGTTATAAATAGAAGTATTTTTCTTTTATTCTATATTGATTTTGTATACAAAAGAAACAAGTGCTTGTCGGAACACGCATAATACAAAATTTTGTGATTGCCTATATTCATTGACATAAATCAATAAAAATTATATTTGGAAGTTCTAGTCAAATATTAGTACTTAGAATTTTCAAATTTTTTGGACACTGTACCTCGATTTAAAGATTGATTTTTGCAAGTCTATCTTTAAAATTAAAAATGATGAACAAAACCTGGAATTTGTTTGACAGGCCTGTCAAATGAGATTCCATTTGACACAGCGAGAGAAAAAACTATAATTTTTGCTCCAAATTTAAATGTATGGGGTATATTAAGCATGTTTTACAGTTCATTCTATGTTAATGGACACAACTACACAAAGAATCTATTTGTAAAATTTTGTGCAGAGAGGTTTAAAGTTATAGCAATTTTGAGGTTTTAACAGACGGTTGGATCAACAACAGACAGACGCATGTTTAGACATGACAAAATTATAAAGATTTCTTTTCCGCTAAGGAATACTGAAAATTACAGGATATTTAGACCTATTAATTTAGTTGTTGCCAATATTTAACATTGCTTAAAATAGTAAATAATAAACTTAAAATAGTGAGTTTCTTTTAATGCAATGAATTTTGAGACTAATACTGAGTTGGAAATTTTATTAAAATTTGTATTTTACATGATATTTAGATAACATTTTAACCTCTATAAATGGTCTTTCTTGTATCATAGCATATGAAACGTTCTAAATACATATACTCCTACATTTTATTATCAATATCCCCCAAATTATCTACTTTATCCCTATCACATAGCAATATATGAGGTGAGGTGAAAAAGTCCGTGGAATGATGGGGAAGGGAGGGGGTATACATTCTTTCTTGGTACCCTGCTGATTAGGAACTCATTAGAGGCATATAAATTAAATGTCAAGTTCCTGACATCATTTATTAATGAATAATGGTCCCTTAAATAAAAAAAATATGGAAGTGAACTGCGAACATGGAGCAAATTGTACTATACATTATGTTTAATTCCTCATTAAGCAAGGAAAACTACTTTGGTTTACAAGTGGTATGGTCTATTTAAACAAAATCGAGACTTAATTGAAGACGACCCCTGCTCAGGGCGGCCGACTGAGGCCACCATGTCGGTATGTTGAAAAAGTAAAAAAAAATTGTTTTGGTAGATGTTCGCCTGAAGAAAAAAAATTTCTGTATTAGTTGGTGTGTCAGATATAATAATTTTGAAAATTCTACACGACCATCTTGGCATAACTAATATCAGTGCAAGATGGATCCTGAGAATGCTCATACCGCCCAGAAGCAACAACGAGTCAAGGTGTCTAAGAAGTTTTTGAAGCTGTGTACTGACAAACCTAGGCCGATTTTGGAGAGAATTTTGACTGAACATGCAACTTGGGTTCATTACTTTGAGCCTAAGCCTAAGCAAGAATTGATGCAATGGTAACAAAAGCATAATAAAAGCACTCCATACCCCTAGAGGTTTAAGGTCTCAGAATCGGCTGGAAAATTGATGGCAAACATTTTTAGGGATTGTGAAAGGATTTTATTGATTGACTGTAAAAGAAAAGGTACCACTATCACTGGAAAGTACTACGCTACCATTTTGGATAAACAGAAGGAAGCTATCAACGAAAAGAGATGCGGAAACTGGCAAACACAAAATTGGGATGAATGCTGTTCACAAACTCGGCTTTGAATCGCTGATTCACCCACCCTATAGCTCTGACCTAGCTTCTTTTTACTTTAACAGCAATTTTTACTCGTTCCCAAACCTGAAAAAAGGCTGGGAGGAAAAAATTTATGGATGACAGCAATGTGGAGGAAGCACTTTAGCTCATTTTCAAGGCAAAAACAAAAATACTTTTTTGATGGTTTAGATAAATTAATTTCATGATGTACTAAATGTCTTAGGCTTAAGAGAGATAATATTGAAAATGAAAAATAGCTTCATTATTTTGTTTACCTTGCAACAGTTCTGTCCAACAGACTTTTGGACCTCCCCTTGTATGTTAAAAATTGGTGATCCATACTCCTGAATGGGAGGGGAGTGGAATTTTCTATTGCTAAATTGCAAGTCATTTGGATTTTTTGTACTCAAAGATTTCTAGAAACTTGAACTTCCCAGAATGATTTCCAGTTGAAGCCATTTGAAGTACACATGCTACTTGTCAATAAAAAATACAATAGGATAAATAAAATCTTTATCGATCTCCACCTGGGAAAATGGGAGGAAAAATCTGTTTAATTACACTTAGCAGTGTGTAGGTGGTATCTGCAGTACCAATAATTCATTAGGTAAATTAAAAAGAAAAGTGTCATAAGGAACAGCAAAATCCAGCTGAAAACACCTTTATTGTTTTTCATTCTCAATATATCTACACGTTGGGGTACATTATTTTTCTATGGCATGTGTTAATTGAAAATAAAAAAGTAGAGAAAATAATATTCAATTTTGTTTACAAAATCAAAACCCTCTCAAGTGCATTGACATATTTATTAGTATCTGATAAATTTAAAAATATAAGGATGTTGTGTTAACATTAGTCTGTCCCGGGCAACATTGCCATGTTTATTTTAATATTCTACCAAATAAATAGAATTGAAAATGAGTTTGGATCGGTGGATAATCAGCCGTCATAAAAAAAGAGTCCTTTACTTTTCTCAGACTCTCAATTAAACTTAATCCTGTAAATAAAGAAAGTGCTACGGACCTATTATCGCCTTTAAAACCCATATTGCTGCACACATCAAGTGCTCCATATTAACCATTCTAATTTCTGCTTCCATTCTAAGCAAAATTGTTTCCTTTAAAAATTTGATATAAAAGTTGAAAATTTGCTATATTGCTATATAAACATTGTGCTTTCTTCAGGAAGACTACAATAAATTTTTTCAAGTTGTCGAAAGCAGTCATGAAATATATATAATGATATGTTTAGATATGCTCTAGGAGAAAAATTTATAAAAATAGCAATGAGGACACATTTTTTCCAAAATTATGAAGTAATTCAGTTGATATTTACAATAATTTACATAGTTTACTACTCATAGTCTTAGTCATCTCAACTATGAAATAGTTCACTAGTTTTGACCCATAGTTACGTCACATGGAAAAGAGGAAAAATTGTGGTTAAAACTTAAAGATAGAATCACCTAAGAAAGTAGTTTGATATGAACCAAATTAATTTTCTTTTAACATGAATTAAATATAAGCAACAAATCCAGCAATTACGAGGAAATTCTATAATCAAAAATTTCAATGGTGAATGACGCCAAGTGATAATATATAAATAAATTGGAAAATGGATTTTTTGATGAGGGCATAACATAACTTGGCGGTAAGTGAATACGGCGGAACAGTTTGATACTTTACGGGTATATTCGGCGCTAGACTTAGTACAGTCGAATGAGAAGGTGTTGAGTTAGTAAGTGTAATTTTATATCATCACTTTTTCCAGTGAGTTATTGGCGCAGTGACAAATCACTGGATTATGTATAAAATATGACGGAAGTCTGAGTCCAAAATTTTGATGCATGTGTTGTTTTTCTTCTTCATATTTATTTTAGAAAGCATTATTTCTTTATTAAATTCAAATTAAAAACAGTTTTTTGTTCATATATTGCTTAAAAATATAATTAGTTTGATGCCAGTACTTACGTGTTTTAAACGCATACTTATTTAGATATGGTTTAAAGTAAAAAAATGAGATTATTAATGATCTAGGATGGGCTTTTAATTTTTTTATTATTTTTTTCATAAAAACATATTTTTTAACAGAGTTCAAATAAAATTTCGGCGTAATCTTTGAATATTTCAACCATTAATGAATCACAGTTAGTCAAATATAAAACTAGGCACACAAGTTCATTAGGGTAAAGCAATATATTTATAATATTAGCATTTTTATCCCATCATTAGTAAGTTCCATCATTAGTGGTTTATAGATAATGTAATTTAAAACAATACTTTGTTATGTTTATAGGACTGTATACATATAATAATTTTAAACTGATAAAAATTTTGGGAATTGATATTGCTTCTGTTCATCTCATTTTAATATCGGTAAAATACTGAAGAAATCATGACCAGTTACTATGGCAGAATACACTGATTCGCACTGATTGCATTGTTGTTCGCAATTGTGTATGTTTACAGACAGTGATACAGACAAAAGTTCCCAGTGTCTACAGCTGTTATATATATTAATTTACTAATTTAAGTCAAGCTCTAGTGAAAAAAATAACAGAAGAATTATAAATGTACGATTGTCGTATTATTATTTGCATAAAAAATTATTTTCTGGAGTTTAAATAAACATTGATATTTTTTAATAAAACCATTGTTTTAGTTACATATATCTTGCTACTTAATCTTCTTTGAAAAGACCTCAATATTTAATTATAAATAGTTTACTGAACTTGAGATAAATTCTTATGAATAAACTGGCGTCTTCTGGGGATTTTATTTCATACTATGTTGAAGACTTAGACGAACTTAGCAGATAAAACCAGCATAAGTTGGTCATCCAGAAACATGATACCAGTGACCTCATTATGTGTTTATAAGTGGAATATTGGCTATAAAGTAAAACAGTTTTGAGTTACTAATGATGGGATCAAAATGCTAATATTATAAATATATTGCTTTACACAAATGAACTTGAACGTGATTCATTAATGGTAGAAACATTTCAACAACAACACCAGCAAAATAACATATTTTTCCTTTTATAAAGAATTCTTGTTAAATATAATTCATCAGTATATTCTTATAATTCATCAGTATTTTCTTCTTCTTTATTTCTTGTTCATTATAATTCATTCTTGTTCAATATATTTCAACAATAATTTTTTTATTGCAGAATCATGATGCGAAAATATAAAAAAAGGGTACGCGTACTCAAGAAGTGGATGAAGAGTCCATGAATTTAGCAATTGATGATGTGATACAAGGACGGTTGTCGTATAGGAAAGCTGCGTTAAAATACAACATCAAAACATCAACGTTGGAAAGCACAGTTAACAAATTTAAAGATGGCTCTAATGCCAATGGACCCTCATGAACTTTTCATTCAAAATTCACGAGTCTACAAGTCTTCGCATTGGAAGAAGAGGCACGCTTAAATGACTATATTACTAATTGCTGCGAAATGCATACGGGCTAACGATAGTACAAATTCGGAAACTTGCCTACGAATATGCAAAAGCGTTGAATTTAAAATATCCAGCGAAATGGGATGAAAATCAAATGGCTGGCTTAGAGTGGATGTGTAAATACAGGGAACGAAACACCAACCTCAGTCTGCGAAAGCCAGAGAACACTAGCGCTGTTCGATCATCTGCGTTTAATAAGAATGCAGTCCAAGAGTTCTATAATAATTTGGGTGAAGTGTTACAGCGACATAATTTTGCTGCCGACAGGGTATTTAACTTTGACGAGTCCGGCGTGCCTACTGTTTTAGAAACTCCTAAAATTTTGGCTCCTAAATCACAGAAACAAGTGGGACAAATTGTGTCAGCGGAAAGAGACGAATTGACAACATTTGGTGCTATTATTTCTGCAAGTGGAAATACTATCCTTCGGCTATTTGTATTTCCACGGGTGCACTACAAAGACCATTTTCTTGAAGGTGCGCCTGAAGGAAGCCTCGGAGCTGCTAATAGAAGTGGGTGGATAAATGCTGACATATTTGTTTCAGTATTAAAACACATTCAGAAACACACAAAAAGCTCTGAAGAACATCTGATTTTACTGCTATGTGACAATCATGAAAGCCACATCAGTATACAAGCTATAACATATGCTCGAAATAATAACATCATTTTTGTGTCTTTTCCGCCGCACACAAGTCATCGATTGCAACCTTTAAAGGTTGGAGTGTTCGGCCATTCAAGGCAAAGTTGAAAATAGCTTTCAATAATTGGCATATGGCAAAACAACCAACATTTATAATATTCCTAAACTGGTAAAACTTGCATATTTCGAATCTTTTATCGAAAAAAATATTACAAGTGGATTTGAAAAGCCAGGTATATTGTTGTTCAATGAAATGGCCTTCAGCGATGAAGATTTCGCTCCCATTGACGTGTATGCTTCAAATAATTCGATAAATATGCCACCTAATCGAGAAATAAGTACAGTCTCTCTAGAACTACAACCTTTCACTAGCGTGCCATCGACTGATATAAATGAGTCAGATATTCATGGTCAGTCGCCTTCCTTGCTCTAAAATCCTCAAGACATTGTTACCGGAAGTGGCGAATCTTCCACCTCTGCGGCTGATGCACAATCTGAACCGAGTTCTTATCTTCCCATAACACCAGAAGTCATAAGACCTTATCCTACAGTTGTTAAAAACAGAAAAACCAATAAAGGAAGAAAATCGGGTAAATCTCATATATATATACAGATACACCTGAAAAAACTGAACTAGAAGAGAGACATAGACAGAAAGAATTGAAAAAAATAGAACAGGAAAGGAAAGCCAGAACCAAAGCAGTGAAACGAAGTTTGAAGGAACTTAATTCAAGACAAAAGAAAAATAAAGCTAAGAAAATAGAAAGCGATGATGATTCAGGTGAATCTGAAGGATCGCAATTTAGCTTGCGGGAGAGTTCAACATCTCCAGTTGATTTAGAAATGGACGAAGAGACTGATGATCGTAGTATAAATAATAATTTAAATGTGACACCAGAGAAAATCAAAGATAACTGTTATGTTTTGGTAAAGTTTGAAAAAAAGACTTCTGTTGTCTATTATGTTGGAAAAGTTCTCAGTCATTATTCGGATACAGAGATGAAAATAAGTTATCTTCAGAAGAAACCGGGTTTATCATGGTCATTCTTTTTCCCTGATATAGGAGACATACACACTTTGTATATCAGCGATGTCGCCATGATCCTCCCTGATCTTCAACCACGAACGGGCTGTAAATCCAGAATGGCTAGAATTTTTACTTTTGAAGTTAATTTAAATAATTATAATATACAATAAGTTCCAAAGTAACAGCCAAATGTATAATTGCCTACTTTAAGTTTAAATTGTCAAAGACTGTACAACGATGTCATACAAAATGATTGTAAACATCTCATTTAGATTGATGGTAAAGCTTAGAATTATCAATAAGTAAATAAATGATGAACGATTTTATTTTTTGTTATTTTTCTAAAGAAAGATTTATCGACTATGAGTCAAGTCACAAATTATTAAGTTAGTCCTTGGATAAATAAATAATTTTACAATAAATAGTAAAAATTTAACGACGTTAATTTGCCTATTAATTTCCTGTATGAATCTACCCCATGCCGTATGAAAGTACCCCGCCTACTGTACAAATGTACCCCGTATGTGGGGTACGTTCGTACAAATATCTTATCATAGAAAAATGGCTATAACCCTTTAACCTTTTGATATAAAAGTTTCGAACTTTTTTGTAACAACCTACAATACATTTGTTATACTTAGGTACAGAAACTAGATAAATTCGACAATTAATATTATAATAATAAAGTAAAAAAATTAATCTAAAAAGTGTACGAAGGGTAACCACTTTCCCCTACTACTTATACATTTACAGACACACTTGGCCTAATCAAAACAAAGCAGTTTACATTAAACTAATTAGATTTTAATCTGAGTGTGGGAGACAGGAAATTTTAATTGAATTCTATTTATAAAAAATATTTTTACAAAAAATAACAAAAAACCTAGATCACCGATAATATAACTTTTTTTACTTTGTGCCATATCTAGATATGCAGCATATAAAACACATAACTACTGATGTAAGATAAAGTATATTTTTAAGAATATATGAATAAAAAATCATTTTTTAATATAAATTTAACAAAGAAATAATATTTTGTAAAATAAGTATGAAGAAGAAAAAACATTTTTGATTTAAAAATTTTTTTTTCAATTTCGAACTTAGCCTTCTGTTGCATTTTTACTTAATCCAGTGGTTTATCACTACGCCAATGTCTCACTGGAAAAAGTGTTAAAACAAAAATACACTAATTCAGCTGCTTCTCATTTAACTATATAAGACTAGTGCCTAATATACCCAAAGAGGGTCAGATTTTTTGGCCGTATTTGCTTACTTTTAGTATACGCAAGTTATGTCATGCTCTCATTAAAATTTTTGGACAAAGTAAATCAATAGAAATTATGACTTCGAATGCTGTCTGACAGCAAATATGCTGGGGCAGAAGAATATCCAGAAAGGATGAAAGCGTTCCATTATCAGAGGTTCCCATGTTTAGGCGACAGGTAACACAATGATTTTAAAAATTGGACATTTTTTAATTGATCTAACAATTAATTTTAATCTCATATATGAACATAATTAAGTATCACATATACACCGAGGTTTGAGTCGTTTAGAATCTATGAAAAACATATTAGTAATTTTTGTATTGAGTGGTGCAAAAACATCTGAACGAGTTCTTGTTTCCGTTGATGACATTTTGTAACTACTTCATTAATTTTAAAATTATTGAACAATACAGTAGCTACACACATAATAAAACTTTTCCCATTAATTTAGCTTATAAAGAAAAACATTAAACAGACATACAAAAAGAGACATTTAGCCACAGAATTTAAGAAATAAACAAGAAAATAGAACAAAATTAGAATATTAAAGTTATGTACTTACGTTACATAATTTTGTATCGGTTTACTAAATAATAATACTACTTTTCAATGGTTAGTACCTAAAAACTTTTTGCGTACCATCAAATATAAAGTAAAAAATTATTGCTCATATTTTTTAAATATGAGTAGTAATTTTTTACCTTATTTTTTAAAATAACTATTAAAATAAGTTTAAAATAACTATTAAAGTAGAAAATAAAAAATAAACTATTAAATGAAATAAGCAAATGTGAAAAATTCTCGTGTTGTAATTTTATTTAAACTTGGAGATCAATTATTTTATTGAAGTTTGAAATCAAGAACAGTCAATTGGGTCATTTACAAAAAAAAGATTTATAATTGTGTTGACATCTGAAATTGTCTGTAATCATATTTTGTACCTTTTTTCATATTTCATCTGATTTTGAAACATTTTTCTTTTTATGGAGGAAATCAACATCAACAAGAAAGACACCTTTAAAATTGATACTTTATTTCAATCACAATTTTGTTGTGTGTAATTCAAACATAGTTTTATGTTTTGTATTTACACATCTATATTTACAATTAGTTAAAAGATTATCGAGACGGGTGATAAGAACTAGTATACAGATAATAAATAACAATGAATATTTAAAATATAAATGTGACGGAATTGAAATATATTCATGGTTGAATGAAAGCAAAGATGTCAAAGTTTTTGTTAATATCTGGATTGAAAAATTCACCAGTTTTCTATTAATATTGCCATGAATTCAAAGCCACCATTTTGAAAAACAAAATGATGTTTTGATAATTGAGTGAATCCACTAAGCAGTCTTAGACAAGTAATTAGAAATAATTAATTGAAGCTTTCTAACCCTCCGATGAATCCAGCTTTGATCTAAATAAGCGAAAATTGACTTCTCTTCATGAGTTCAAAAACACCTGAACAATCCAACTCTACTATGTACAATGTTTGGAAATTCATTTAGAATGGGAAGTCTTGCATGCGTTTCTTAAATAATGTTATAAGTGCGAAGGTAAGTTTGTTTGTTCCACTTTCAGTCCTCAATTTTTGAACTAATAAAATTTTTACATATATATATGTTAAACTAAACTAACTTTGTATAATTTTGTAATTTGAATTTATATTGTACGTAAAAAACAAACAAACAAAAAATTCATATTGTTAATGAAGAGAGTGTAAAGCAAGAGAGTGTAAGAGCACAAATATAGATTTCTAATTACATATCACAGCGATCTGTTAGCCTGCCGCTATCAATGTTGGGGGTCGATTTCTTTTATCCATGTCTCTTCTTCAGTATGTCAACTTTCTACTATCCACTTTGATTTTTCTATTTTTAAGACTTAACCACCACTTTTTTCTCTTTTCCACAAACATAACACATTTCCTAGAACATAACTAAATTTTGTAAATGTTTTCAACAACTTAAAGAAATTTACTGTGGTCTTCCTGATAAAAATAAAATTTGTACGCATCGATAAAATGATTAAAAGTCAGCCGTAGCCTGTGTAGGAAAAAATGGTTATAATATTTCTTTCGTTTCTCAATATGCCCAAAGAAGAATTGAGGAATAAAATGGATCAGTTTTGGTTCTTGAAATATTACTTTCTGGAAAAAATATATAATTTAACATCTTAGCATCTATGCAATTAATTTTATTAAGTAACATTTTGAATGGAAAGAATTATTCTCTCAAATGGTCACTATCAACAATAATATTTTTTTTGTCAGTTTTTGTGCACATAAGCAAATTGTTAATATAATTTCTTTTGACAATTTGAAGTAAATAAGACAGCACAACATGCGCCGCTCCATTAATATCATTGATCTATGTATTGCTTGTAAACCCAAAATAAATGTTTAATGCTTTTTCAGATTTTCTACAAATTTTACATCAAATTTTTATGTTAATAATGAATAATTATTAACATGATTCCTTGCATTCCTCTAAACGGAAGCAGGACTTACAATGGTTAACATAAAGTACTTAATGTGTGTAGCAATATATTTGTTCTTAAAGACAATAATAGGTCCACACTATTTTCTGCATCTACAGGTCTAAGCATAGTCGAGAGTCTGAGACAGGTGAAGGACTCTTTCTTTCGGATGGCACATTATCTACCAATCCAAATTAATTTTTATTCAGTAAAATATTAAAATATACATGGCATTGTTGCTGGGAAAACTAGAGTTAACACAATGGACTTCTGTTTTTAATTTCTTCTCTTAATATTACATAATAACTCAATTGCCGAATTGAAAATTTGTAAATTTTTTGTGTCGTTAATACTATAATTTATCAGATATTGATAAATGTGTCAATGTGTTTGGGAGCGTTATGTTTTGTTATTATAATCTTTCCTTTTTTATGTTCAATTAACACAAGCCATAGAGATATAATATAACTCTACGTGAAAGTATATGCAGAATGAAAAACAATAGAGGTATTTTCAGTTTGATGTGGCAATTTCTTATATTTTAGTTAATTTTCATTTACTTGATCAAATTAACAGACGAGGGAGTATCGGCACTGCAGATAACATCTACTATCTTATAATTATTATCAAGCTTTAGTCAGGTTTTCATTAGAATTCATGCTGTATAACATGTGTACTCTGCTGCATTTCCAAACTATAGTGCATAACTAAATGAGGTAAAATATTAATAAGAAGATAACATCTATGATTTCTCAAGCATTTATTACACACATTTAACAAACTCAAATATAAGGTAATTTCTGTAATTAATTTTGTCACATCTACTAAAAACTGACTTCAATTGACAATATCTAATTGAAAATAATAAATTGTATAATAATAATTATATATGTAACCGTTAAGCTCAATAGCTTGAGCAATAGAGAAAGCCGTAAATCTATTGCTTGAAACAAACTAAACTGACCCATATTGCTTGCTGTTAGTATTTCTATCATTATTTCCAACTGCTTGCGGGTTCTTACAGCTGGAAGGCAGAGAGAAATATAAAGTGCATTTATTAGAAGTTATCTATACATAATTTAACAATATATTGCGTTATTCTAAAGAGAAACACAACTAAATTCACTTGGATATTTCTTATCGATAAATAATTTTACAATTCGGAAAAAGATTTAATTAAATAATTAGCCAACTTACACTAACACATGTATGTCTGAAAGATAATTAAGAGGAAAACCTTTGTATCCCAAGCAGCCGTAAATTTTTAACTTATTTTCAGATAAATACGTAGAATATTTGTTGCTGCTTTGTGATATTTGATTTTTACATAGGTATACCACCCAAACAACCAGGTGCCCATTGCTGCTTTTAAAAAAATTATGTTTTTATATGTTTAAATTTGGAGCTTGTTAAAACATTAAATTGGATAAGGGACTGTTCGCAGCAGTGACAATTTTAAAATTGAATATTCTAAATTGAATGTGAAAAGTGCATCAACACTGAAACAGTCATTTTTAAAAATGTAAGACTGCACTCACGAATTCGGTGGTTCATTTTTGTATTGGACAAACAGATTTTCATCTTCTGAACTTCCAAATAGATTTTCTCACACAACAGGCATACGATCACAATGGATATAACGTAGTGCACAGGTCCTAAAAATAGTGGGATCACCAACTCTGGTTGAAACATCTGAAAAAGAAAACATTATTAACCGCCTTTTCTATTTTTTCGATTTACATTTAAATTTACTTTAACAGTCAATTAACCCCTTTTTTCTCATGCTTTTCATACTAAACTAATCTTATATAAAGTAATTTACTTAAATTATATTTATATATATATATATGGATGTCAACATATTATACTAATAATTTTTCGTCCCTATTTTATTTGCAACATTTACATGTAAAAATATGAGAAGCTTTAAGTTTTTAATGTTAGAAATATAATCAAGCTTTAGTCAGATCTTCATAGTATTCGCGCTGCATTTATGTTGACAATTTATTTACATTTTAGTTGAAAAACACAATATGTCTAATATGTGTCTGCAATAGCACTTTAATATACGTCTTGATTTTGCTCTGAAATATCCGGCCATTATTTAGCAACATCAGCTTGTATTTCACACCAACAGAGAAAACAGATTCATTAAAATGACACGTCCTTACTAAGTTACCTTTTTGCTAATATATGCTAATAAATAAATAAATAAGCCAAAATTATTCTTTAGAAAAATTGTCTTCCTAGATCTCGGCTCAATTTTAATTCAAACATTAATTCAGGTCACCTTATCCTTTACGATGTACAGAAATGAACTGACGTTGGTGAAGATGCATAAACAAACTATCGGCAAGGTGATCAGAAGCTGAAACATTATTTGTAATTTATTAAAAATCATTCAATAAAATAAATTTAATATTAGTATTAAACCATCAGAAATCTTATTGACCTGAAACTGAAAAGCCCTGTGAATATGATCGCAAAGTTCTATAAATCTGGTTAAGAAATTTGTTAAGTGGAGTAAATTTTTCTTCTTCAATGGTAAATAAAAATTACAATCTACAGAAATGATCGTTTCCTTGTTCTGATTCCTGCTGAAGACGTGATGAATTGTCCAAAAAAATTTTCTTGTTTTATAATCTTCAAGAAAAGAATTTAGTAAGTGAAGACGCGTTTCAATAAAACGTAATGTGAAGCAAAAAAGTACCATTTCCAAATCGTACATAAACTGACGGATAAGATTAGTCAAGAAGTATGGTAATGAAAGTACTGTACGTAAAAGATAACAAATTGTTACATTTGAGAAACTTACAAAAAGGACAACAACACAAAATGTTAAATTGTGAAATATTTTGTCTTTTTTATTTAAATCATGTTTATGGACAGAATCAAAGAATTCATCTATTGCATCGATGCTTTCTAAAACTTTACGAAACATGTTTTCTGCTGAAAATACGTCTAGAAACAATTTGTACAGTGCATAAATACTATCAAGAATATCGCACAGCACAAGAAATATTAGCTGGGTAAAAATAGAACGATTCATTGTTGCTCGAGTGATCAGCAATCCGCATACTATAACCAAACTGTACAACTGTTTTAACTTTGTTTTAAGTCTCATCTCATTGAAGGTATTTCTCCCCACACCAAGAACAGCTCGCAATATCAAAATTGGTTGCAAAGTATGAGCAAAATTTTTTTAATTTTTATAACTTGTGGACACTTTATTAGTCGGCATCTTATTAATTTTCTTATAATGTGAATTAAATACAAGCAACGAACCCGGCGAATAAGGAGGAACTTTATAACAAGAAATTTCAATCAAGAATGAAGCTAATAGGTGATGTAGAAATAAATTGAAATGTGGATCGATAAGTAATTCATTATTATACGAAGATATATAGCTATAAATATAGCCAATACAAATAATTCCATTACAACTCCCTACAAATTTTTTCATCATGAATAAATAAACACAGCAAATGATCGAACACAATGTGCCCGGCAACAATAAATGTGGAGTAATAATTAAGTGAGAATGGTCTAATCACTTGGCTCTGAAAATCCAAATAATTCCATACATTATATAAAATCTGTGTATCCATATACATTATATAAAATTGGTCATGTGCGAGCTTATATTGAACTCTGCAGCCAAAGGTACATATTGCAGACATATGGCATTTTTGCATGGTAGTAGTCTCAACATTCTCATCATGTACTATGGTGGTTGCAGGTCATTAACTATAAGGGTGTGGAAGTTATGGGGGTTGAAAGTAATCGACCTTGAAATTGTCTGACTTCCAATGTGAAAGTTCCGGTTTTTTCTATATATGTTTCATATTCATTGTCCTCACCCTGTTTTCTTTATTTTTGCAACCCAACCCTTCCCCCTACCTATATTACTTTACCCTATATTAAGTATAAAATATTAAACAGTAATAAAAAAAGAGCAGTTTTTAACACATGTTTATGCAAAAAAAGATGTATGAGATATGAATAAATGGACAATCATCAAAACTCAGCGAAGCAGGTGTGCTAGCATCATTTAATCATAAAGCTTTGTAAGTTTTTATTTTACAAAAAAACAAGAATCCATTAATCAATATAGTTATATAACATTTCTACTTGACAAACGTCTCCTAATAGTTCCATGTAAAGTTATAAATTAATGATTTTTTAAATTTTTTACTTTTACTATGAGATATACCTTAATTAAGTTTAAATACTCTAGGTCAACTGAATTTACCGTTAATAGCTTTGATAAGTGACCCAGTATCAAAGTAACTATATAATATTTGAAAGGCCACCTTTTTATTAGAAGCTTCAATTTTTGCAGGGCTGTCGGATCATATACTTTAATATTTCACATTAATTTCTGCGAAGCTAATTTTTCTAGCCGTTTCTGAGAACAAAAAACAAATAAATAGATAGACAGCAAGGTGTTTCTATAAAAGTTAAAAGTCTTATGGATATCTGTGGGAAACTTTACTTATATTTGTAAAAAAATTTGACACACTTTACTAAATAACACATTAACTTAGGAAACAAAATAAAAAAATTAAAAGGTATGAAATCAATATTTTTCAAATCATTGCTACGTCCGCACTACTGACACCCATTGGTCTACAAAGTAAATGTCCCTAGCGAGTGGCATAAATCAACCTTGAATATTTATCAACATGTGGCTGCGGAACTCTAAGTTAATACATTTCTTAAACACATTTGGTCATTGTCTTTTTTTTATAAAATACCATTAACCTTTGAAAAATCGCCTTCTTCTTCACATTCTATGAAACTAATGGTTCATAAATTTTAAGAAAATTAGGGAATGTTATCAATTAATAAAACATATTTGCAAAGTGACTGAAGCGACTTCAAATAACTATCAAAGAAGAAGCGCATTGAAAAGAATGAAATAATGGAAATATTCAGTTAAAACTTTTGCAGTACAGTATTGTTTCCGAACATAAATCAATTTGCAAAATACCACTATGGCTTTTTTTTTAGAATCGGTGCCAAGTTGATGCACCTCTCCTCTTTGACATTCATGCCCGCTTGTTATATTCACAACGCTTCCCTCCTCTTTGGCTTTCATAACACACTCACACTCATGGATGAGTGCTACATTTCACTTGGCAGCCACTCCAAAAAAATATTTTATTTTTTCCATTTTCAGTGCTTATACCATACCATACGATATACGTATGGTAGTCAGAAATTAATTTACGAAATTGGGAGAGATATTTGCAGCATTTAATGAACCTAAATATATTCATATATGAGGGGGCGTTTTTAAGTTTGCGGAATGGAATGGTAGGCCATTAGTAAAGGTGATTAATGGAATGACAGCTAGTTAAGTTTTATTAAGAGTCGGATCATTAGTCTTTGAACTATCATCGAACAAACAACTCAATCTGGAAGAAAGTCTGAACTATGGAAAAAAACGAGTACTGCGCCGTTATAAAGTTCCTTACAAAGCAAGGATAGTCGGTTCAAACCATACTGAAATAGATGGCATCCGTTTACGAGAAATTATTGGAAAAGTTGAAAAATTAGTATTGGAAGATGACAGAGATGGTGGAACAGCTTGTAGAGATGGTTGAAACATCAGATACAACAATTTTTAAAATTCTCCATGATCATCTTGGCATGACAAAGGTCAGCGCAAGATGGGTGCCGAGAATGCTCACACTGCCTCAAAAACAACGCCGTGTGGAGTGTTCTCCCGCGTTTTTGGACCTCTGTTGTGAAGACAAGGATGGACTACTGAGATGAATTGTTACTGGAGATGAAACTTGGGTTCATCATTATGAACCTGAGTCCAAACAAGACTCAATGCAAAAAAGTACAAAAAAGGCACATCACTACCCAAGAAGTTTAAGGTGTCACAGTCGGCTAGAAATATCATGGCGACAGTCTTTTGGGATTCAGAAGGGATCCTGTTAATGGATTATAAAGATAAAGGTGTTTCCATAACTGGAGAATACTACGCGTCAATTCTAGAGAGGTTGAAAGAAGCCATCAAAGAAAAAAAGAAGGGGAAAATTGACCACAGTTACCTTGCTTTTGCACGACAACATGCCCGTTCACACGAGCCGCGTTACGCTGGCCGCCTGTTGGGCTTCGATATTTTGGACCACCCACCCTACAGTCCTGCCCTGGCTCCCAGGGATTATTATTTATTCCCAAACCTTAAAAAAGAACTTTGTGGAAAGAAATTTTCAAGCGATGATGAAGTGAAGGACGCAGTTTCAACTTATTTTCCGGGCAAAGACGAAACATTTTTTTATGAAGGTAATTGAAAGATCTGAAAAATGAATTATGGTAGCAGGTGAATATATTGAAAAAGAAAAATAATTTTGTATTTTTGTTGTCACTCTGTATCCTTGGATTTTAAGTGAACTATTATTGGAAACCAATTATTTTCTTACCAATCTTTTTCAATTCAATTTTTGCCAACTTCACGCTCATTGCTTTATTGTCGAAAAATATGGTCATTTCAAACTCGAGTCATTCACTTGAGACTAACATTTTAAAAAGCAAGAACATTTTCTTGCTTTTTAAAATGTTAGTGATTATTTGACACACATTATTTAAATAATGTAGTTGCAAATAGTTTCCTCATAATAACGTCATCGTTATTGAAATAAATTAATCTTTATAAAATTCAAGTGAGGGATAACGTCAGACATGAAAGATATTGAATAGTTTTAAATTCGCCCAGGTAATCCTAAAAATAACATTAAACGGATGTTAGTGTCATTTACATAAATCCAAGGAAACCAAAAATTTAAATAAGTAACAAGAATTTAGAGAAAGAAATTATAAAATAGGTGTATGGAAAGTCAATTGACAGCCGTTTCTACATAGTAAAAGCACAAGAAAAAATATAAATCTTTTAAATCACAACTTAAAATGTTATGAAAATTCAGTACATTTATTAGGAGTTACACGTAGTATCAAACTTGGTTTAAGCTTAACTTTCTGAATAACATTATTTTTTCAGTTCAGCATAATTTGCAAAATCACACCCGAATGACATGGTCTTGAGAGCAACATACATTCCTTGTCATTTTGATATTTAACGATGAAAATGCACATTCAATAATGTATCCCTAGTCATATTTTTTGTACACAGGAACCTATAGAACCCAGCTTATATGTCCTAGAAATACAATTAAATTATTTATAAATTCAATAAACATAAAGTGCTATTGCATGTACAGATCATTGAGACCGTCATCCATATGTAACAGCACAATTTATTATAACAGAATACGACTAATGAATGCCGAGGGAGTGTTCAAAAGTAATCACTTTTGAAGCGGTCATAGAAAAGACATTCGAGGAAAAGTTTGTCAACTCAAACTCTCAGTGTTCCCAACAAATGAAACAATATATATTGTGCACAAACAACAAATAAATTAGAAACTTTCTAGTTGGTTCCATTTTTTTACATCCTGAAACCTTATTATGTACCTTACGTAGGTATTGGTGAGAAATATTTCCAATTTCTCGTGTGCAATTTTTAAGCAATTTCACTAACGAGAAAAGAAACAAGCTTATCATACGACTTTAGTATATTTCTTATTAGTTAACTTATACAATTTTGAATCTGACAAATGTTAAATTAAACAAATAAATTTAACTACCCTCATTTACATCAGTCGTATTGGTTTTTCAAATCAAACACCTCCCGGTCTCCGGTACGACTATAGCGCACAGGTGTAGCAGAAGCAAAAATAATGTAGGAGAATATATGAATGCCTTTTTATACTAACTAGCACTGACAAAACTGGCTCCGCCTATGTGCCACCATCAAGCTCCCAACTACTGCTGTCTCGACTGAAATGTACAAGTACCTACTACATAATGATATAAACTGTGTAAGGAGCTTGTGAGCGCACAAGAGATGTACTTTAAAAGTATATTTCGAGTAATTACCGCTTCATATTTTATATCCATGTGTTTTAAAATGAAATATTGTCACATTTATTGGATAAGTAGAGGCCAAAGTCTGTGGATGGGATAAAAAGGAAGAAAGTAATAAAAATATGTTATTTCCAGATGGAGGTTGGCCGTTGATATTTGAATTTCTAGAATGTAGTTCTGAAAGAATGTCACAAAATAAAAAAATTTAAAAAAGAAAAAAAGACCATATTGTGATTTTTACATAAAACAAATTTGTCTTATGTCTTTATTTTAGTTTTGTACTATTTATACTCACCTAATTTATTAGCAATATCAGCAGTGTAGAAATAATAATCATTACTCACCTCCGTGTACTTTATTATCAACTGACCTGCCTTAAATTTTGACGATAGAATTGGCTACTCTAGGGTTTATGACAAATATTCCTGTAAGTATATATTTTAATATGAAATTGCGAAGTAACTACTCATAATACGATTTAGTTACTTCGCAATTGTATATTAAAATATGATGAATTCGAAGCATTTTAGGAGTTACCAAAGATATTATTATCATATATCCAATCTTCCTAACATTGACCATCATTCTCTTAAACACAACCAGTTTTTTTCATTAATTATTTTAAAGGTGAAGATGTAATGTTAGTGATGCCTGATCTTTTGATTTAATTCGATCTCTTGGATCGCAATCAACCTTAACTCTCGGAATCGATTCATGGTTTGAAACATTTGGGTTTCAATCTGTCTCCAAAGACCATATCGTGATTTTTACATAAAAAATTTGGTAGTTACTTATAGATTATTAGAGAAACATTTTTCATGACCATGCACTTAAAAGTAGATACAAAGTGTCATTATCCAAAAATTTTGCAAATGGCAGTTTTTACATCTAGGTTTATTGAAAAAAACAACTTTGTTAAATGTGGTCAACATCTATCTAGTCTATTACGGTTTCTAGTGAGAAAATTGCCAGCAAGAGAGAAACAATGGAGGGGCATGGAAATGAATTTGTTTAAATCTGGGTTGAAGTATCGTAGAAAAATGTGTCCTTTTCAAAATTGTTAAAGCAGTTACTACTTTCGTTAATTACTTTAGCTTTAAATTCTGAAATGTCCGAAACATCAGAATTGTCTGTGTCATTTGCACATTCATTTATTTTTATCACGCAGTATATAATTAGTATAACTCTACTACTTATCACATAACCTTGGCCCAAGATTTCTTTTGTAATATTTTCCATTGAAGTTAAAACATAAATTATTTATTTCATAATCGCAATTTTGTTCCCAACAAGCATTACAACGGATCTTGGGTTTTGAAGTAACATAGAGTTCACATACTCACAAAACTCAATGAAATGCAGTAGCATACACAACATTGGACTCCATTACATTACAATATCTTGCACCAATTTTTAGGTTCAATTTTATAATTTTTTTTTGGTAAGTTCATCCTGTACATAAACAATTTGTTCTAAAAAGCTAACAATACCTTCGCCTTTGTTGTTACTTTTTCCTCTTTCACAGCTTTTTGCACCACTAAATTAGGTTAGGGTATGGGCAAAGCAAGGTAAATGCTTGGTTTTGCTCAATAATTCGAGATTGGCTTTTATAATATGAGCACCATTATCATATGTTAAAATGTTTAGTTCACTTATATATTGGTCATTACAGATATAAGGCTGTATGTCATTTGTCCAATTTCTTTCCCCTGTGAAAATCGATTTTAAGTGAGCATTGTGCAGAAAATAACAAGTCAAACCTAAGTTAGCTTCCATGTTCATTCAAACATCAGTAGTTAAGCCAAAGCTAGGAACCTGTTTTATCGGAGTCTTCATGATATTAGAAATGCTATCGTATATTTCTCAATAAGTCTTGTAACAGAATTTCTGCTTGGTACAGAGTAGATATTAATACAGGGTTCACCTTGCTTTGATGGCTCCAGGGAAGTTAAATTGACTAATCTTCTGAAATGCTGTAATATTTGAAATAACACCAGAAATGCATGGTTGATATTTACTTTAATTTTTTCTGATGTCTATGTTATCGCTGTTACAACATGAAATGATCACTTTAATTGTCATAATAAAAAGTCATTCGATGTCTACTGGTGGAAGGTGCCTGTTCATTAGTCCAAAAATTAAATAAACACTCAGTTAAATAATGTCTCCCTTGCATGAAATTTATAATATATATATTGAACTTGGAATTTCTTACATCAGGCATTACCAGTAAAATATAAATGGCACAAGAGTCTTCTTGATGAAGTAAGAAAAAAAAGCAAGTTTCTATATTACGACTACGACTATTGCCGTAGTAGAACTTTTTTCACTTATTAACGTTTGTATCCTTTGTCTCCTTGCGGTGTAATTTGAAATTATATTTAGGTTGATTATATTTGCTCTTATTTTAACTACTTATTGACACAATGTACATTTACCACCTGTGTATTTAATAAAACAGGTCCATGCATTTGTTTTCACCGGAATTTAAACTTATGATTTCATTATATTATAAAAAGTATTTTAAAAATACGTCTTTATGGCACAAGGCAATACTTTGCAATGTAAGTAAAGAGTACATAAGGAGCACCGAAGCTCGGTGATTAAATAAACAAATAATAATCATCTACCCTCATGTTACTAAATAATACCAACATCTATCAATTGATTTTCCCATCGGATGTTTTAAGAAAGCAATTCGATCAGTGTTGGGATCGCATAGACATTTAAGAATTGCATTATAAAAGACTGGTCCTTGAACAGATCGATTCAGATGAGACCTAAGTGATGTAGATTAGGAAGCACTATAATTCTTTAGTTAAATGCTATTTACAGACGTCGACCAACACTACAACAGACTTCTACATGATGTCCTATATTACTCGAATGATCTTATCTGTTATGTACTCAAAAAATAGTCCCATTTAAATCTACCAACTTTCGAATATTCTGATAAACCAAGATGATAGCACAGTAAGTGCAATTCCTCTTGGTGATAATACACGAGGAAACACCACTATGGGAGCTATTGATTCCTTGAGAAATAATTAGTAGTGCTTCATTATTTCTTTTGAACTCAGTTTTGTTTATATATGTTTCCTGGTTTTTTGTCCAATAACTTTTCTTTGCTTAACACTAGAAAGACTGGCATTCGTATTTTACCTAGAAAGACAAAAATCGTTATTTTGACGCTAGGATGTCCATTGACATGAAAATACTGTTAGGTTTAATAGAGAAAAACACGATTATTATGTATTAACTATTATTTATTTTAATCAGATGCGGATTTTTTTTGTATGTTTTTTACAAGTTTCACAAACGTAGGACGTTTCATTTCTGTTACATTTTATCAAGTTAGTCTTTTGTTTGACCTTATGTCTTCTACCATTTCGTTTACATTTTCGGGATTGCAAAGTAAGCAAGCCAGACATGGACGATTTTTTTGATGTTCTGCTTGTAGTTCACAAACGAGTTGGAGTAAAAAATTATGCCAAAAATATTGCTTTGAGTAATTTTTCTGTAAACAACTATATTCTATATTCTATAGATCTAGTATCTTCCAAAAGTCATTTTTATGTTGCTCTTACTTCTCCACAACATAAAATTAACAAGAACTAATTTCAAACCGTAAAACTCTATTTTCTTGTCTCTGATTCATTTGTTGGTATTGTGTACTGCAGTGTGAAGTTTTTTAATTGCCTCTGATTGAGATGGATCTTTTGCAATATTAACCAAGTCATCAACAAATGTGCCTAGTGTCATTTTATGTAGCAATAACATTTGTGATAGAAGAAGTAATTTAAGATATTTTGATATAAGAACACCAGCAATGTAAAGGAAGTAAACCATTATTCACTACATTATTTTACTAGAACACTACCTTGTGAAACTCCTGTTAAGATTGATTGCAACTTTGAAAAACCTTCATCATGAGACAGTCTAAGCTATCTTTAAAAGAGGTATATTTCAGCAGAAAATTAAGTATGGTGACTAGTGCTTTAAGACTTTTAACAACTTTTTTTTCTAGCAAGTCAAATATGACAGGTAACATTACGGCATGTACAGTGTAATTTGCTCTGCTTGAATATCAGGTTTTTTGACATAATTATGGCATAACGTAACTTGTGCTACTTTGAAATATCCAGAAACATGATTCAGTTGAAAGCAGGCATTGAATGAGGATGCCAAAATAATACTTGCTTTCTGCTGTCCCTATTTTATTAGACCAATAAAATAGACAATTTTATTTGAATGAAGTTTCTTAAATGAAACTACTTTGAGTTCAATATAATTGGGATATGTTTTCATCTAACACACCTATCCAGTGTTTACAGACAGGATAATAAGAGTGAAGGCTAGAGTGGTCATATTTAGTACTCGCAGTCATATTCACATAGTATCTTAATACCGTGAAATTATTTCTCACATAAAAGAAAAAAAGCATGTATTAATTCTTTTAGATGACATATCCACGTTATATGAATTGTATAATAGTGGTACAATAGAAGCCACAGCGACAATTCAAATCATTCGGAGTTGCCGTTTATTGAAATTCAAAACATTTTTAGTATATTCTTTCAATGATTTATTAAAAGAATAATTGAATTCGTGAATTAATATTATCTGCTTATATTGCATCCTATTTTATGAGCCCACTTAATATTCCACTATACATAGCTTTCAGCCTATTGAAGTTGATAATGTCATCAATGTAGACAACATTTCAACCTTGAAAAAAAGCACCGAATGGAGAAATGATAAGTGTACTTTGTCTAACTATGTATAAGACAACCAATTTATTGACAACTCACTTTTGCATAATAATTTTGTGTAATCTACGACGTAGATCTAAGTTATTAAAGTGCCATCATCGTACAGTGTGTTATAAATAGAAATGTTTATTTTGTACTATTTATTGAGTTTATGCACAAAAGGAAAAGGAACAAATGCTTGTTAGAAAATGCATAAAGTAGCATTTGGTAATTGCCTATATCCATTGACGTAATCATATTTTAAAGTTCTAGTCGAATATGAGTACCTAGAATTTTCCGATATTTGGTATGGACTACACCTTTATTTGACGTTTCATTTGGCAAATTAATCTTTGTAATTAATAATGAAAAACAAAACATGGAATCTGTTTAAAAGACCTGTTCAATGATGTCCTATTTGATGCGGTGTGAGAAATAGAAATCATTTTTGCTCCCAATTTAAATACATAATTGGAAGCTAGGTTAGGGCTATAGGGTTGGTGAATCAGAGATTCAAAGCCGAGTTTGTGACAGCATTTATTGCTTTTATCTGTTTTCCGCATCCCTTTTCCTTAATAGCTTCCTTCAGTTTATCCAATATGGTAGTGTAGTACTCTCCAATGAAAGCGGTACTTTTTTCCTTATAATGTCAATCAATAAAATCCTTTCACAATCCGACAAAACTATTGCCATAAATTTTCCAGCCGATTCTGAGACTATAAGCTTCTAGGGGGATGTGGAGTGCCCTTTTTGTGCCGTCGCATAGACTCTTGCTTAGGCTCAGGCTCAAAGTGATGAATTCAAATTGCATGTCCAGTTTAAATTCTTTCTAAAATCGGCATAGGTTTATCAGCAGACAGCTTAAAAAAGCAGGCAGCAAAAACTCCTTAGACGCCACAACTCGTTGCTTTTAAGCGGTGTAAGCATTCTCAGGATCCATCTTGCATTGATATTAGTTATGCCTAGATGGTTGTGTAGAATGTTCGCAGTTTACTTCCACATTTACTTATTTAAGGGACCATTATTCATTAACAAATGACATTAGGAACTTGATTTGACTTTAATTTATGTACCTCTAATGAGTTCCTAATCAGCAGGGTATCTAGAAGGAATGTATACCTCCTCCCTTCCCCTTCGTTCCGTGAACTTTTCACCTCACCTCGTATATTGCTAGATGATAGGTGATAATTTGAGGGATGTTGGTTAAAATTTGTAGGAGGATATGTACTTTGAGCGTTTCATATGCTGTGATACAAGAAAGACCATTTATATCGGTTAAAATATTATCTAAATATCATGTAAAATATAAATTGTAATAAAATTTCCAACTCAGTATTAGTCTCAAAATTCATTGCATTAAAAGAAACTCACTATTTAAAGTTTATTAGTTTACCTGTGTGTATCAATTGTTAAATGTTAAATATTGGTAACAACTACATTAAATCAATTCCATTTACTCTATTTCATAAGACAATCGTATACAGGAGAAATTCTATTTTCTACAGGATATTAAGTGTATTTAAAAAATAAGATTATTTTATGAGCAATAAGTCTAAATATCCTGTAATTTTCAGTATTCCTTAGTGGAAAAGACATCTTTATAACTTAGTCATGTCTAAACATGCGTATGTCTGTTGTTGATCCAACCGTCTGTTAAAACCTCAAAATTACTACAACTTTAAACCTCTCTGCATAAAATTTTACAAATAGATTCTTTGTGTAGATGTGTCCATTAACATAGAATGAACTGTAAAACATACTTAATATACCCGATACATTTAAATTTGGAGCAAAAATTATTGTTTTTTCTCTCGCTGTGTCAAATGGGATCTCTTTTAACAGGATTTTCAAACAAATTCCAGGTTTTGTTCATCATTTTCAATTTTAAAGATCAACTTGCAAAAATCAATCTTTAAATTGAGGTGCAGTGTCCACAAAATCTAAAAATTCTAAGTACTAATAGTTGACTAGAACTTCCAAATATAATTTTAATTAATTTGTGTCAATTAATATAGGCAATTACAAAATCTTGTATTATGCGTGTTCCGACAAGCACTTGTTTCTTTTGTATATAAAATCAATATAGAGTAAAAGAAAAATATTTCTATTTATAACACGCTTAACGATAAAAGCACTTCAATAACTTAGATCTAAGTTGTAGATTACACAACATTATTAGGCGATAGTGCTTTGTTCATGAATTCGTTGTCATATACATAGATAGACACAGGACACGTATAATTTCTCTACTCGGTGCTTCCCTTCAAGGTCTTCAACTTCAATTATTTAAAAGCTATTTAAAGTCAAATACTAATTAGCCTAATAAAATAGGTCACAATAAAAGCAGACATTATTAATGTATGAATCGAATGATCATAAATGAATGATTCTAAAAATATATTGACTTTCAATAAACAGCTACACAGGATGATAATTGACGATCATGAATCATGATCACGAATGAATTGTCACTCTGGTTTTCATTGTATTATAATTATGCAATTCATATTTCATTATTGAAACGGAATATATCAACTAAAAGAATTACGACCAGCTTCCTCTCTTAATAGAATTGATTTCGAAGTTTCCCACCCATGGTCAATGGTCAGTGGATCAATTTATGTATTGAGTTAATATATATCCAATAAATAAAGTGGACACAGAAAAACATTTGCGACTATGGAAATTTAACATTGGCTTTTGAAAAAAAAAATGTTTGTCGCTTTTCTTTTTATGTACTCCAGAATCAATAGAATGCTCAGTAATATGTTGAGGAATATTAGAAAGAAGTTAAAAAAGATCTGAAATAAAATGTTAGCTTTGAAAATTATATGCCAAAGAATATATATATATATATATATATATATATATATATATATATATATATATATATATATATATATAAATATGTATATGTATAAATAGCAAAAAATAAATGTGGCAAGATTGCCGGGACAGACTAATAATAAAACAACATCCTTCTATTATTCTTTTGTTTATCTTAACGTCCATAAATATAGCAGCATATATTGTGAAAATGTGTAAATTTTTCGTCTAGTTAATATGCAGTCTAAGCCCATTGTGACATCGTAAATTTATCAGATACTGATAAATATGTCAATACACTTGAGAGGGTTTTGATTTTATAAATACAATTGAATATTATTTTCTCTCCTTTTTTATTTTCAATTAACACATGCCATAGAGAAATAATGAAACCCAATGTGTAGGTATATCTAGAATGAAAAACAATAAATGTGTTTTCAGTTTTATTTTGCTTTTCCTTATGATACTTTTCTTTTTAATTTACTTAATGAATTATTGGTACTGCAGATACCACCTACATACTACTAAGTGTAATTAAACAGATTTTTCCTCCCATCTTCCCTGGTGGAGATCAGTAAAGATTTTATTTATCCTATTGTATTTTTTATTGACAAGTAACACGTGCACTTCAAATGGCTTCAACTGGAAATCATTCTGAGAAGTTCAAGTTTCTAGAAATCGTTGAGAACAAAAAATCTAAATGAGTTACATTTTATAGTATACGGCAATAGAAAATTCCACTCCCCTCCCATTCAAGAGTATGGATCACCAATTTTTAACATACAAGGAGAGGTCCAAAAATCCGTTGGACAGAAGGGTTGCAAGGTAAATAAAGTAATGAAACTATTTTTCTTTTTCAATGTTATCTCTCTTAAGCTCAATACATTTATTACATCTTGAAATCAATTTTTCTAAACCACCAAAATAGTATTTTTGTTTTTGCCTTGAAAATGAGCTAAAGTGATTCCTCCACATCACTGTTATCCTTAAATTTCTTCCTCGCAGCATTTTTTCAGGTTTTGCAACAAGTAAAAATTGGTGGAAGCTAGATCAGGGCTATAGGGTGTGTGAATCAGAGACTCAAAGCTGAGTTTGTGAACAGCATCCATCCCAATTTTGCTTTTGCCAGTTTCCCGCATCTCTTTTCATTGATAGCTTCCTTCTGTTTATCCAAAATGGTAGTGTAGTACTTTCCAGTGATAGTGGTACTTTTTTTTAAAGTCAATCAATAAAATCCTTTCACAATCCCAAAAAACGTTTACCATCAATTTTCCAGCCGATTCCGAGACCTTAATCTTCTAGGGGGATGGAGTGCTTTTATTATGGTGTTGCATCGATTCTTGCTTAGGATTAGGCTCAAAGTGACGAACCCAAGTTGCATCTCTAGTCAAAATTCTTTCCAAAATCGGCATAGGTTTGTCAGCACACAGCCTCATAAACTCTTTAGACGCCTTGACTCGTTATTGCTTTTGGGCGGTGTGAGCATTCTCAGGATCCATCTTGCACTGACATAAGTTATGCCAAGATGGTTATGTAGAATTTTCAAAATTATTGTATCTGACACACCAACTAGTACAGAAATTGTTTTTCTTCAGGTGAGCACCTTCAGAACAATTTTTTTGACCTTTTCAACAATATCCGACATGGTGGCCTCAGTCATCTTCAATTAAGTCTTGACTTTGTTCAAATAGACCATGCCACTTGTATACCAAAGTAGTTTTCCTTGCTTAATGAGGAATTAAACACAATGAATAGTACAATTTGCTCCAAGTTCGCAGTTCACTTCTATATTTTTTTATTTAAGGGACCAATATTCATTAACAAATGATGTTAGGAACTTGACAATTAATTTATATACATATAATGAATTCCTAATCAGCAGGGTACCAAGAAACAATGTATAACCCCTCCCTTCCCCATGATTCCATAGACTTTTTCACCTCACCTCGTATATTGCTATGTGATAGGGATTAAAGTGAATAATTTGAGGGATATTGGTAAAAAAATGTAGGAGTATATTTATTCTGAGCATTTCATATGTTATGATACAAGAAAGACCATTTATAGAGTTTAAAATTTTATCTAAATATTGTGTAAAATATAAATTGTAATCAAATTTCCAATTCAGTATTAGTCTCAAAATTGATTCCATTGAAAGAAAATATTGGCAACAACTAAATTAAATCAATTCTATTTACTCTACTTCATGAGACAATCGCATGCGGGAAAAATTCTATTTTCTACAGTATAGTTAGTGTATTTAAAAAATAACATTATTTTATGAGCAATAAGTATAAATATCCTGTAATTTTCAGTATTCCTTAGTGAAAAGAAATCTTTATAACTTCGTCATGTCTAAACATGCATTCGTCTGCTGTTGATCCAACTGTCTGTTACATCTTCAAAATTGCTACAACTTTAAACCTCTCTGCATAAAATTTTACAAATAGATTATTTGTGTAGATGTGTCCATTAGCGTAGGATGAACTGTAAAACATGCTTAATATACCCCATACATTTAAATTTGGAGCAAAAATTATAGTTTTTTCTCTTACTGTGTCAAATGGAATCTCATTTGACAGGTCTTTCAAATGAATTCCTGGTTATGATCATCATTTTTAATTTTAAAGATCAACATGCAAAAGTCAATCTTTAAATTGAGGTGCAGTGTCCAAAAAATCTGAAAATTCTAAGTACTAATATTTGGCTAGAATTTCCAAATATAAATTTGATTAAATTGTGTCAATGAATGTAGGCAATTACAAAATCCCGCATTATGCGTGTTCCGACAAGCACTTGTTTCTTTTGTATATAAAATCAATATAGAGTAAAAGAAAAATATTTCTATTTATAACACAATAAACAATAATGGCACTTCAATAACTTAGATCTACGTCGTAGATTACACAAAATTATTAGGCAACAGTGCTTTGCCCATAAATTCGTTGTCATATACATACATAGACATAGGACACGTGTAATTTCTCTACTCGGTGCTTCTCTTCAAGGTCTTCAACTTCATTTATTTAAAAGCTATTTAGAGTCAAATGCTAATTAGCCTAATAAAATAGGTCACAATATAAGCAGACAATATTAATGTATGAATCGAATGATCATAAATGAGTATTTAAACGAATAACACGTTTTCTAAAAATATTTTGACGTTCAATAAACAGCTATACAGAATGATTGTGAATCGTGATCACGAATGAATTGTCACTCTGGTTTTTATTGCATTGTTGTAACGGGACATACCAACTAAAAGAATTACGACCAGCTTCCTCTCTTGGATGTGATGAATGAGGTCATAAAAATAAAATTTAAAATATCATGTGAATGTGACAATGATTTTACTTCAAATTTTTCTACGTGTAAACATAGTTTTATTAAACAATAAAACATCACAATTACATTGAATTTAATTTGGGAAACTTTATTCAAATACTTGCAGTAGAAATGCATGAGTACGTTTCAAAAGTAATCATAAATTATATCTGTTGTGATTCTGTTAATCATATCAAATAAAAGAAGTTTAAAAAATAACATTGCAGTTTTTTGTTTCCTACTATTTTCTTACAAGTATTCCCATCGCCCATTTCCAACATTTTTCAAAATGACAAATAACTTTCAAATTTATCCCGAATTTGAGAATCTGCAGAAAATTAATTAATCATAATAAAATATGAATTTCACTTCAAATGTGAAAACTTTTTGATGGAAATAGGTCATTCAAGCGAAATTTTAAACTGAGTAATAATAATAACGTTGATAGCCGTCAAACCCACGAATCTGAGCAACAGAGACAAATGTATGTTATACATGTGGAATACAGAAATTTGTCCCATTTTATCCCAATGAAGCAGTTTGTTTACAAATTTCAATTATTTATTCCATTTAGCAGCAGTGAACAGAAATAATCACCAATGAATTTTCACAATAAAAAACAGCTTCTTAATTAATAAATATGAGAATTTGGCAAATATGTCGAAATATTAGAGTCACTCATATCCTAACTAACTGCAAATATTTTGACATTATTAAATTTTGTATATGGCTAATTATATTACTATAGAATTGTTTTTGATGTATTATATTCTACGACATTTGGAAACTTAAAACAATTGCTCGCAATAAATACGTATGAAATTTATTACCAAACACAAACTCTAATAAATGGGATTTTGCTTTTTTAACTTGTGTATATAGCTGTACGTAAACAGCGTAAACTCCAATTGTCAACACCACACAGTGAAATAACCATAGAAGCTCTAATATAATAAAACTATCATTAATCTGAAGAAAAATATATTTTACATTATTACCTAAAAATGTGCATAGAAATACTTTAAAAAAATCAATTGATTTCGAAGTTTCCCACCCATGGTCGATGGTCGGTGGATCAATTTATGTATTGAGTTTCTATATCCGTTAAATAAATCGGACACCGAAAAACGTTTGCAACTATGGAAATCTAACACTGTCTTGGAAAACAAATTTTTTCTCTTTTCTTTTTATGTACTCTAGAATCAATTGAATGCTCGGAATCAATTGAATTTATAAATGAAACACATACATTCAAAAACTGAAAGATTCAGTCTTAGAAATTCGAAAAGAGGTCTGGAAGCCTTTAAAAATATATTAAAATATTCCTTCATATAATCACATATCAAAACTGGAAAAGTGTATTAACAATTTTTTTTTCTAAATTTTCTCAAATTTTAGAAATTTAATTGACCTAATATGTAATTTATATTATAATACAATATTACATCAACACCCCTCCTTATTAAATTTTTAAATAAAGTAACGACACTCACACGAGATTGACAAAGTTAATCACGACAATAACATATGTCAACGTCAACCCCAAAAAACTGAATAGCAGAGACATGCTTATACTAAACATGTCTAGTACAGTAATTTGGCCAGTCTTCTGCCAATGAAGAAGTTCTCGTACTATTTCCAGCTGTCTCATACTTTCAGCGGCTGCAAAAAATAAAATAATGCTTATACACTTGCGCAAGTGGCTAATGAAAATGAATGATTAATATGCGCTGGATTTGAACTGACGGTTTATATACAGTCTACTAAAAAGTTGTTAAGAAAAAAATATGTCACGTAAATAAAATATATCAAAATATGTATAAAGGTGCATCACAATATATGGCAAAGACAATTATAGTGTGAACATAACATTCTCAATATACAAGAATTGCTTGCTGTGTTTACGTACGAAGAGCATCACTAGTTATGATCTCGGCAAAAAGTGATTCAGTTTTCTTCACTTCTACATACAGATTCTCTCCAACGGCGCATATTACAATTATTAACACTAAATAGTGAACCAACCATATTAGTCCAATTATAAAGAAGTCATCATAGTTCTGCAAAAAAAATTATCAATTCTCATATTACGTAAAATGCAGCGAATTAAAATGTTTTCGTTACAAAAAATTTACAGGTATGGTGGCCAACGAAATTTACATATGTGCTTCATAGATGTATATACCAAATGCACTGAATATAAAATCATGGCTGCAAATTACAGTTTTTAACACCGTGTTTGGGAAGGAAAAAATTATACTTTTATACTCACGTTTAATTTGATTTGCTCCAGAACCAATTTAACGTACAGTAGTATACCAAAACAGGTCAGAACAAAGTATAAAAATAGCTGGAATAAAATGTCAATTTTAGATGTGTTAAATTATAGAAGACATAATACTGGAATGAACATTGCATGTTCGTATAAAGCTTATTTAAATGCCTTACCTGAACTCCAAACATGCTGTTTAAAAACTTGCATAAATTTATAAATTTTATGAACAAATCTGATAAATTTACAATAGATTTTTCTTTAAGAGGCAAGAGAAAAAATTGTTCATCTGAGTCATTATTTTCAGAATTAATTGTCTCGCAACATGGCATTAATGCTGCAAAGCCAGACTGGGGATTTATGGGTACAAAGAATGAGTTAATCAACTGTATTCGTCTCTTTATGCTATAAACGATTGTACAGAATAATAATATTTCTAAATCAATATGCATGACATTGGCAGCATTGTGGAAAATATGTGAAATGGAAATGATTTCCATTTGGCACATACTGTAACAAAAATGACCTACATCTACGAAGTGACAGATAAAAATGCAGAGAATGAAATTAACGTTTCTTAGCTTATCGTACTTGAACAGGTTCTTCAGATAATGCGTTTCAAATTGATTATCTATTTCGTTAAGTTGATGTGTTAACTTTTCATACACATTCTTATTCCACAAAACATTTGAGCCCATTAAGTACACTCCGCAACTAGTCAACATGAATTCATTTAATATTCCTAAGTTCCAACATTCTAAATACATTTTTTGGTGTATAAATGCGACAGTCAACATGATGAAAATCCTGATACAGCAAAGTATTCTGAGTGAAATTTTCTCATTTCTCCCGGCACCAAGCAAATATTTCCAAAACAAAATATGCCAGAGAGCGTTTTTAAAATTAGTATTAGAAGTTCCTATGTCAACTACTTTAAAAGAAGGCATTGCTGTTTATTTCAATCGTATTCGGGTGGAAGAAGATGTGAAAACGTACAAGTCCAGGCAGATACTAACTAACTTATGAAAACTGATGGTTGGTGGACTAATACATTAATGGAAGTTATTTTAAATGTATCAAGGTTACAGCCGTCAATTAACCAGTGAAAGCATATTTGTACTGACGGATGTCTGGTTCGAAGACCAACTGGACAGTTCTAGAAAGTCTATCTTCATTACATTATTTACATTTACAAAGGTCGTAGCCATAATTAATCTGTCCAGAGTGATTCGTTTTGTTTACCAATGTTGTTTACAAATATTTTGTTTGAACTAGTAGATCAGGTAGTCTCATGTCATTTTGCCTTTCAGATTTCGCAAGTCCACTAATTGTGAAGATCTGCAACTTGTCATTTCGAGAAAATGTCTTCATATAAAATATATCTCAGGACCTTTTTGCACTGGACGTAACAACATGGCAATAACAATGGCACGGCAGCGATAAAGTCACAGTACTTGCATAAATCATTTCAACAGCAGTACACGGTGACGGCAAAGTGTTATTAAAGCATCTAATAAAGAAAAAAATGTACACCTACATTGTTTTTACAACTAGTTAAAGTGTGTCGCAGTGATTTTTTTGCATGTTGCGAGGTACATAATATATCATTTGAGCTTAACCATATTTTTGGAAATTTGTCAATATAATTACACAAAGCATTTACACTGGAATTGAGAAAAGTTTTGGGTAAAATGCAAGAATTGGGCAACATTATTTTTACTGCATAATTTTTATTGTAAAATTGTCCCATTTCAGTCACAAAATTTTTAGGAAATATTTTGAAAAATAACCTGTGTGAATTTCAATTTATGATTAGACGCAAGACAATAAAAATTATAATTGCACAATATAAACATTTCTAACATATTGAAACCATGGCTCGCCTCAGTCATTCATCATTTGATATTCGATGAAATAAATAATAACATTAAACATTGTTACCAATATCTTATATTGAAACATACATTCAAGCAAACTCATTGTCCCTATAGAAAATTTCTAAATATAATTTTTTGTTTGAGTTGGCTTATTTAAAAAAATTAGAAATTGATAAATATAAACAGCCTTAATGACTTATTTCGCTTAGTCGATGAAATATTCTCTTGCTTTCTACAAAACAATGTTACATATAGTGTTCTAGTAAAAATTTGTGTTTTCTAAGATGTTGATTTTTGAAATTGTTTTAAATTGTTCTGTTCTTCATTATAAGCATACTACATTTATATTTCCAAGGTATATGCCGTATTTTTTATATAAATCATATTTAAAGTTTGCATTTTCGAACTCACGCTAAAAACAAAATTTCTGTAATAGCTGCTAGTGTGATGTCACACACAACGTAAATATGAACAGTCCTGCCTGCTAAAGGGGATTATTATTTATTTTCATATTAAAATGGTGTGTAGTGCCACAATGTACAAATACGTCTATAAAAAGTTCACACAGAGCGTTTGCTTCAGTGCCAACGAATCCTAAAAAACGAAAAAAGTGGCTGCAATCAGCCCGAAGTGATCCAAACAGTATTAGAGTTCATTCAAATGTTGTTTATTATGTGAAGATCATTTCGGCTAAGTAATATTTGTTTTTCAATATTATTATCGATATCAGTCCCTATAAACCAAAAGAATAAGAACATTCAATTTTGGTATGAATGCGTTTTACTCGCCTGTTATGTCATCTGAGTTTTAATCAATAACAGGGCTAATCTAATAGGATAACACCGAATTATGGTATACGTTTGATGTTGTGAAATAACCATTTTGTAAATATTAAAACCATGCAATTCTTTTAAAATGATTAATATTAAAATAAGCTAGACGATTTCAAATGTGATGAATCTCTTCTCTCCACTGAGGACTTCCTGTCGGCTCCAATTGTGCTTAAAAGGACTCGTCAGATAAGTCTAACGAACCCAAAGTCTGTGAACCTGCTCTTCACGGATGAAAAGTTTTTGTCAAAATCTTCCGACCTCAGTATCCTTACAACTATTTGTGCCAAAAATGTTCAGGGTCTGATGATGGAACCTTTGATTAATCCATCAAGACTACTTAAATGAGCCCCAACTCAGTGAATTCACTTATCACCTTTAAAAAATTGTTTTTCACCATCCCCCGCCTTCATCATCGGACCCTAGATCCTCTACATTAAACCCTAATCAGTAAATAAACTGGTCTCACTCTACCTTGCACCGTTTAAGCATTGTTCCACAATTTCTGTTACCTTTATTATTACTAATTTACTTCTGTAAATCGTAGGGTAATAATAAAAGGTATATAAGTTTTTGAAATTATGAATTCACTGATAAAAAATAATTTTTGAAATTAAACGTGTGTTGCACAGATTAACGCAGTGGGAGATGATAAGGAAGGAAGTTTAAAATGATGTAAGGTGAACTATGTCAAGGGAGAATACTAAAAAATTTCTTTGATAAGGATTTAAATTATGTTTTTAAGGAATCGAATTTTAAGATAATGCTTTTTTTGACTTGATTGAAATTCACCATTAATTATACTTTTCATTAATTATTTTTTTTATTTAATTATACTTCTTCCTTACTTTTTTTTATATTTTAATTATACTTCTTCCTCACACATTGGTCCCCCCACTAATAAAAACAAGAAAGAAATGTGTTTTATAAATACTGAGAAAATTGCTTACATATAGGCGAAAGGAGGTGCAGAAGAGCTTTGTTTTGAAATGCGTATAATTTTTTTAAATCGAAATTTGAATCATTTTATAAATGCAGCAGTGTAGTTGAAAAGAGTGACACGTGTAAGAGAAATTATTACAACTTATAAAAACCTGTTCTGTATGAATGGAACTCACACTAAGTGGGTTATATACACATTTAGGCACTTACTTCATATTTATATATTTCTATAAAATTATTTACAAATATTAATTTTCCGCTACATTACCATTTTGCTTACTAGATTTTCCGTCATTGAGTCAAAATGTAGCACATATTTAAATAACATTATTTATATAGTAAATACATAAATAAATTGCTTAGTATATCTTTTGCAGACATAATAAAAATAAACTTTAAAATAGAACAATATTTTTGCAGTTAGTTTAAGTCGCTTGTATAGAGTTTCTTTGAGCTTTTTACAGACCCAATTACATTTTATGTTGTAAATTTTTTCAGATTTTAAAATTAGCGGTTTAGCTGGTAGACGGTGGACAGAAAATGCTTTCACACCATAGCCAGCCATATATTTGAAAAACCTAGTCATTTGAAAAAAATTCACTCCCACTTTATATGTAGAGTAGGTAATCTGAACTGCTTTTTTAGAGTTTATTTCAAAATTTTTTAGGCGTGTAACCAAACCAAATTTCAGTTTCATTTCTGAGAAGCTGAACTAATAGCGAAGTACACAGATGACATTATAACAATGTAAATATAAACTTGTTGTGTTTTAAACGAGAATATATTTAACAAATATTCATTTATTTATTTCAGAATGAATTTATTTATTTTTGATTGCAACTGCAATTAATAGAATCATCAATTTTTTAATTAATTGTATAATGCTTTACAGTAATTATATGATTTGGTATACTCAGGAAATAACCTAGTAATAGGGTTAAGTTACCAATTTTTTCGACGGTTTGCTTTAACGCACCACTCAAAAAACTTCTATATCATTAAAAGTGATTAAAATATTGTTTAATAAAGACTTATATACGTACCAAATACTATACTATATACGTTGATTATATGTAACACATACACTTAATGAGAAGAATCCTACCATATTGTTGATCGCATTTAGTTAGTACCATAGTTGTATTTGTGTTGATTTCAGTAAAAATAAAGCTATTTTAATGTGGAAAAACACAATTTCAGAAACAGTGTTAAAATGTATGTGTGTATTGATATATAAAGCAAACCAAATATCTATGGTATAATATATATTTAATTTTTTGTGTGATGTTTGTTGATACACTTTGATAGGACATCCCAATTGATTTTGAAACGTCTTCGTGTCATATCATAACTTATAAAAACACAATGAGATAATTATCCATGACGGAAAGAAATATTACTTGGCACTGTACTCAAATAATCACACAGGCTTGCATGAATGTGTTATCAGTGCATTGTGTTTCTTAGCTAGAATGAGGTGGCTGTACAAACATAACATTAACATTTCCTGGAAAAAGTAATGAGGGTAAGTGAAACATTTGTTACTGGTCACATTGACAGGTATTGTTTTGACATAGATAATTTCAAACATCGGGGTGAGCACACAAAGTAATTAGATAAAATGCATAAAATGAACATTTCCATTTTATTATAACTTCCATTTTAGTTAGAAAAAAGCCTTGAAATTCTAAAAAAAAATATTTATTTTTAATATATTTCAGACACCCTTGTAGGTTAGATTATTATAAACTAAGTATTTCTTCCCCGTTTTTGCCCCAATATTTCTTTTTAATTTTACTGTTGGATGCAGTATCGCAATCTCAGAAGAGGAACTTTTTGAAAGATTTATAATTCAAAGAGTGACCGAAATAAGGAGCTTTCCAAGTTTATCTCCAGAAAACAAAATTTTAGTGACATAACAGAACCATGTGCGTAGAATGTCAGGCTGTAATGTTTATCAAGACTTTCTTTAAAATTTTGCAGAGAAGTTGGAGAGTGGTTTAATGCCGAGTGGTTATAGGGTGAAGACATAACATGTTAAGTGTCCTACGATCATGTGATTGCATCTAGTTGATCACACTCACCGCTTGGTCCTCGAAGGCCAATGATGTTCATGGGCAACGTAATTGCCAAAAGCAAACATAGACATGTTAATGATTTGGTCAAGCCACTGAGAGCTGTATAATTATGGTTGCTGCTGAGATATCAACTCGGCTTTCAGGCAAGTAGAGTATGGTCAAATGCTTTTTGTTTAATCGGGTATATTTATACCCGAGAAATCAGTTAGAGCCCTCATAAAATTAAAGTTCCAACAAAAGCAGAAGATGTATGACTAGTGGTGCAACTCTGGCTTTTTATGTAGACAATAGATCCACAAGTCACATGTACAAACAGACATTAAAATGAAGTATACTTACTGAGTACAATCTCCCAGCTTCCATACACCATGCAGGTATTAATACATAGCTTAGAAGTTATAAAGCGTGCATTAGTGTCTTTTGGGGAATTATTTGAAGAGGTTGCTGAAACTAATAATAAAAATTTGAAGGTATTTACACAAACCATACTCGAAAACTGGTTCGGGAATATTAGACTCTTTCGTAATCGGCGTACAGAAAGTTTTCCCGAAAGAAAAATGGTTCTTTTAATAGTCAGATATTAAGTTTGTTAGCTATCTAGAAAATCATGTTATAGTTTTTGTAAGAATATCTGAGTGTAGTCACATTATTTTGCTTAAAAATCCGAGCTTTATCCTCGATTTCAATGTCATTTTCTTGTTAATTTTTTATGTCTTCTTGTAATTTAATTTTTGTTTACGAATAGTAGAAATCACTATCAGTTTATTTAAAATCACATCTTGCAATTGATGGTGCTTAATATTAAATAACATAGACATTGAAATGTACCTCTTTTTAAATTTGCTTAATTAATTTTTTGTCATTTATAATAAAAATTGATAAATATTTCATATAATATAGTAAATTAAGTAAATAACACTTCGTTTTATCATTTATAACTGTTTTAATACAAGTATAATGCTTTATTTCTGAATTATGCTTTTTTGAGTTCCACCTTAGGACTGTTAACAACTGTGCAACAGTGTAAACTACAATTGTCATCACAAAATGGTGAAGTTGATTCATTAGTCCAATTATAAAGAAACCTTAATTATGGGAAACAAAAATATCTTTCATATTACCAAGAAATTTAGTGAAAAAATATTTTTAGTACAGATTTTCAGTTCGTGAACGCTTTTGAAGTAAAGTATCCAAAAAAGTTTATTTTTGATTGATTTTTAGCATTGTTTTTGTACTTATTTAGATTTTATCTTTATCCATGAATCTAAAAATTTTAAACTTTAAAATATGTATTAAATATTTACAAAATAGGAAGGAAAAAATTATAGTTTTTTATTCACTTTTAATTTGATATCCTTCAGAACTAATTTAACGTCCAATAGTATATTGAGTGTTTATATGTTACAAACTAAAGACATAATAGTATAAAATTCAGTGGAATATTGGGCCTTACCTAAATCTCAAACTTGCGATTTGTATTCTGGTACATATTCATAAATTTTATGAATAAATCTGATAAATTTGAAATAGATTTTTCTTTTAGAGGTAAAAAAAAAAGTTTACTATTCAAGTCATTTTCTTTTGAATTAATCGCCCTACAACATGGAATTAAAACCAAGAAACTAGATTTAATCAAAATATTAGCAGAATTGTGTAAAATATATGAAATTGTAATCACATTCATTCCACCATAAATATAAAATAACTGATTTAAAGCTGCTAAATGGCTAGTAAATAATGAAAAGAATGAAAATTATGATTCGTAGGTTTTCATAATCAAACCAATTCTTTGAATTACGCATTTCAAACTGATACGTGTAGATATTATTAGAATCTCTAGTTGCTGCATTACACACGTGATGATACTATATAGATGAAGAGGAACCAGAAATTATACACTGGCACAACCATACACACTTGTATTTTATCCTTGATACAGCTAATTATCCCAATGAAAAATTGTCTAGTAAATTTGTTTCATCAAACCAAAATTTAACGAGAAAAGTGGAATGTTTGAAAATGTTTTATATAAAACGGTACAACATGCTTAGTATTTTTTAAGTCTTGAGAGACGTTGGTTTGGCTTTATTTCGAGCTTATTTTATGATTATACAAAACAAATGTCTGTGGACGCAAGTTTGTCTAATACATTATTATTAGTAATGAGTATCATCTTTATCATTCTCATATTAGTATTGTTCACAATATTATTAAGCAGGAAGGCTTTATTAGGTACACATTTTTGAATATCGAAATGATTTTATTACATTACATATTAAATTATTGTCCTAATTAATTTTTTAAAACAATACTCTTCATTAGCTGCGATAAGTATCTTTGCAACTTTTTACAGACAAACTATTTTGCACTAATTATCTTAAATGGTCTCTATTGTGTCTTGATTTACTCATTAGACATTAGACGATACAGATAACCATATATGTCAGGGAGAGGAAAGTCACAAATATCTATTTACCATTACATATATTCTTTTTCGGATAATCTACTTAAAGAATTAACTTCATTATATTGTTGTTATTGTAGTTTTAAATTTAGTGATAACAGAGCATTTAAATATGTAATTGAATTATTCCAAACAAGATTAAATCATGCTTATGATTAAAAATATTCAGTATAAATACTGATGATGGTTCATGGTGAGGTTCTTCCTAGTATCTAGAGTTTCTACAAGTATGTAGAGTTTCTGTTTTCGAAAAACTAAACCTTTCCAATAAACTGAGGTGATGTATTATTATGTATTGTTTACTGTAATGTAAGATTGGGAAAAGCAAAAAGGAATCATAAAAGATGGCTATTTTTTTTAAACAAAGCTAAACATAATAGGAAATATGCGGTAAAAAAAGGTAACAGGAAATAAGGGACTTAAAATTTGACTTAAAAAAATATATATTTGAAATTTTCTGAATCAACTGTGAATTTATTGTAATCGCAATATGTTATCATATAATGTGCATATTGCGGGTTGTATGCACGAACATATTTGAACAGACATCAGGCCTAGTGCTATCAGTCACTCTTAACCCGGATTGTCTGAGGATTCCTTTAGGGATCTGTAACATACCCCTCACAGATAAGAACGGATTTTCTAATTGTGTCCCATGTCCACCATGGAGCACTTCCGTTCATCTGGGTTAATGAATGTTCCTTCGCCATGAGTCATTTGTCATATCACCATTCACATTGGAGAAAAAATAACCTGGTTGTTCCATCTAGATTGCCAGGAGAACAGACGACCTCTAAAATAAATTTCTTTCTATCAATAAATTATTCCTCTGGCAAAAATGAATAGTGTAATAGATCCGCATCAAAACTCATGCCATATATCAAGATCAAATAGGGTGTGTTCCATGATCACAATATTCAGAAATGAAATATATTCCAAAACCTTCAATACTTCCATTGAACAAGTTTTGTAAAGTTTAGGAAGCGCCAGCAGCTATGCATGCTTCGGCTTAAGTATGACTCGTCTAATTTGTTGGTCTCCAATGCATTAAATGACCCAAACCGATAGGGCATAGATAATTTACCCAGATGTATTACTGTATACATCAGTTTGAGGGTAGAGCTATTCAGCTTTCAGCTGACCCTGGTGAGCCGAGCCATGGAGTTGGAAGACAACCCAAGCCCCTCAATGATATACTGCAAATAGACTAGCTAGCAAATAGATAGCTTCCTCTCAGAAATAATCTATAAAATTTGGTTGAAGAGAACTGACACTCTCCAGATCTCTAACTCGGATATAGTGGCTGGTCACCAGGAATTGTCAGACACGTTGGAAATGTCTAAGAAAATACCAAATATGTGTTTGTCTAGGTACAGATCTTAAGATAAAGCTGTTGTGAGATCTTAAGATAAAATTGCATTCAATGCAGGATCCATTTCAGGATGAAAACCGAATATTTTATATAACCCCAGGGTATCAGATAATTACACCAATAAATATGCCTCCAAACACTATTTGATCAACTTTCCGAATGCTAAAAGAATAGTAATGGGGCTCTCCATACTTTCTTTGGATTTCTCCTTACTTTTTGGTTTGACTTTAAGACTCCCCATTTTCCACATCTTCAGAAAGTGGCTCTCAAGGAGACATTGATTAAGGATGGTACTCCAAACTACCTTGACAACCTTATTGTCTATTCTATAAATATCAATATCCATAAAGTCAAGGTTCTGCACAATGTCATATAACTCAGAATGATGAAATTCCATATCAGAACTAGTAGCCGGAACTATGTTTTTTGCATTTCTAATACGCTGCTGCTAAACAGTATCAAGTCTAGGGTCATTATCATGGAAAAATGATGTAAAAAGTATTCGATCATCTCACAAATGTTCCCAGTGTAACTTCCATCATTTCACTTCTGTGAGAAATAGTATGTTCTTATTTGTAATTTTAAGACCTTGTTTATGCAAAAAAGCTGATCATTATAGTTCAGTGAAAGATTGAGTGACAATTCAAAGTATTCTGTGTAGCCCTTCATGGAAATATTAAATATTTTAGGAAAGTTTATAATTTTTTTCATTTATTCGTTGACATTAACAAATAATATATCGAAAATATTAAATAAATTTGTCATCAATTTATGATAAGATAATAGTACATCTTGTAGCTTCATAATAATTATTCAAGAACAATTTTTACCTTACATTGTCTACTTGCATTGTATAATATTTAATTAGATCGCTTGGCATTGAACTATAAATAGCTTTCAGCTAGGAAAAGTCGATAATATCGTCCATGTTATTCATTTGGGCCTTGGAATCAAGCACCAAATATAAAAATAATACGTGTCCTTTGTCTGACCATTTGACTATAAATTTGTTTACAATGAGCTTTCACCTAATAACATTTTATAATCCATGATACAGATCTAGATTATAAGAGAGTCATTATAGTTTAGTGAGTTACAAATGGAATTGTTTATGTTTCATCCCGTATAGGTTTTGCACACAAAATAAAAGCAAACAAATGCAGATGTGGGGTTCGGCAGTTGTCTACAATTATTGATATAATATAACCAAAACAATTTATTTGCACGTTGTAGTAAAATGTTAGCGCTTGGAATTTTTTGGAGTCATTGCGTTCCACTTTGGTAGTTTGGAAATAAACAAAACCTTGAATTTCTTTTCAGAGACTACCATTCTATATACGAAATAAATGTACGAAAAAAAACAAATCCACTCCAAATTTTGATGGATAGAAATGTATATTATCATTAGCGTAGAGATAATAATTATCACATTTATGCTAACAACATCATCAATAAATATTGAGAAGAGGAAAAGAGATAAAACTCGTCTTTGAGGCCAGCTGCAGGTGGGCCCTCTCAGAACACGTATCTGGTGACTTAATAGATTGTCTGCACCCGTTTGATATGATTTGAACCACTTAAGCATATGTTGTGACATATCATAATATTTGAAACAACCTAGAAGTACACTGAAGTCAACAAAGTTGAATGCATGGCTGATATAAAAGGTATTTAGGTAGAAGAGGTAGAATGGATATGGACCAAAAATCCTTACATTGGAGTAGTAATTACTGTGGTAAGAAATGACAGTTTTTATAATAGAAAAATCACTTGAAATGATTTATATAATTGGCTAATTGCCATAATTTGAGACAAAAATGCATTTATTTATTTAATCTTGACAATTAAAAAAAAATCCTTCTTTTGCATTGAACTATAAAAACAAAATGATGAAGTGTGATAAAAAATAAATATAGTAACTTTTGTTAAAATTAATCTTTCCGACATATTTGTATTTTTTATTGACCGTCTCGAAATGTACTGAAGTTCCGAATTAAATCTTAAAATTGAGCAAATTGAAATAATCATTAACGACACCATATTTTAAAGTCCTTAGTTGAGTATTAATTCTTTGGAATATTTAAGACTCATTTGCCTCTCAAGGGGAACTTTTTATATTTTACAAAATTTTTTTGTTCTGCCGCTACATTTATGGCATCATTTAAATTTGCTGTTTCAAATCCAAACATCTAATAGATTATTAACAAATTTTAAAAAGGTCATTTTATTTCATTTTGTCTGTGTTAACTTCAATAAGTCAAATAAATTGAATATTTCACTTGTTTCTCCCTACCTTTTCAGCATTATATAGCACAATTTTTAAATTTAAGTGTTTTTCATTACATTGTCTTGTTATATTGATTTTTTTATTAGAATACATGCTATTTGTATTCTAAATTTTTTGTTAAAAAGTCCAGGTAAAGAAAAAAGTATTTTAACACATTAATTTAGTTAATATGCGACTAATATTGCACAATAATGCTGGATACGTTTCTAGCCAAATGTTGAATTTAGTAAACAAAATAAGTAAAAATTAGCAGTGACAAGCGGAGCAATCAATCAACATGACCAAAACAACAGGGTTTTGACAACCAAAGTTAACTATTTTAAAATCACACAATTATTAGAAATATGTAATTTGAAGACATGATTTTAAAGTATGTTGAAAGTTGAAATAATATTAAGTCAAATTATTTCTAAATAAGGGCCATCCCTTATACAAAAATAGTACTAATTTTTTAGAATTTAGATCATTTTTCATTAGGTTGGCTTTGGGTCTTTGAGTCTTTGAGCATGTGTTTTGTATATGAAAAATATATCCGCAGTATAAAGCTACAAAATCATACCAAAACATTAATTAATTGCCGATTACATTAATACTACATTCCTTAGCCACTTTACGGGCGCCTGGTTTTGAAAAACAAGAAACGACTTCAAATAGTAGGGAAAGGAATAAATATAGTGAAATGAAAAATTTTAGTGAAAGAAAGGAGTATAAACGAATTAAAAAGTGCAGACAAAAGAGAAAGTATAGAGCGAGGAACAAGTGTGGAGAAATGTAGAGAAAGGAAGAAGTATGGGGAAATGAAAAAGTGTAGAGAAATAAAGATTTAGAAAATGGAAGAAATGTAGAAAAGGCAAGAAGTTTTGAACAGGGAAGAAGTATAAAGGGAGCAAGAAATGTGGAGAATTAGAGAAATGTAGATAAATTTAGAAATGCAACGCAAGGAAAAAAAAATAGAGAAAGTGAAACATAAAAAAATTAGGAATTGCAGAGAAATGAAGAAGTACAGACAAGTGAAGAAGTGTAGGGAAACAAATAAATGTAGAGAAATTAGGAAGTGCAGAGGAAGAAAGGTGTTTAGAGAAAAGATGAAGTGTGGAGAAAAGAAGAACTTACTTAAATCTCTAAGAGAACTATGTTTTTCTGCTTCGTATGTTTCAACCGCTAATGAAAGACAGTCAATTATAAAATTAGGCTCACTGGTTTGTAAGTGTAAAGCAAGAAAAACATAACGATTATTATTTTTATCCCACTCATTAGTATCCTGAAACCGTTTCACAGGATAGAAAATTTGAATTCAAAGCGATGCTTCTAGGAGTTTTGTGATGTTTCTAGGAGTTAAAATAACAATTTTAATCCAATATAACAATTTAAGATTCCACATTGCTTCTGTGCAAAACTACAGCCTAGTTTAATATTTTTAAACTTCAGAAAGAAACCACCACCATTTACTACAGTCGTGCACCCTGATTCGTGGTGATTACATCGACATTCATATTTGTGTATGTTTACAGACAGTGAGTTCTCATGGGAACAATGAGTTCCTGCTTTTACAGCTTTTACCTTACAGCTTTAGCTTTTATAGCTTTTACCTATAAAGTAAGAGAAAAAATATCATAGTTTGACTGTTATAATATATTCATAAAATACTACTGCATCATTTTTATTCTTAATAACTACTTATTTGTCGGTGTCAACAAAATAACTTTTCAGAAAAGTCAAAATTCATATCTGATTTTATCGATAAGAAGTTGTTGAGCAGACTGCTGAATTTTCTAAAGAACATTTGGCGACAGTGGGTATTTAGTTATTATTTCCATAACTTTATAAAAGTATCAAAATTGTTGAATAGAACCTTTATTTTTAATTATATATAGCTTGCTAATTAATATATTTCGAAAGAATCTCAACATTTGTTAATAAACAGTCTATCGCAATCGAGGTATACCTAGTTGTTTTGAAAAGGAGATGTCTTCTCGAGATTTTACTACATAATACAGAGAGCTTTGTCGAACTAAACAAATAAAACTAGCACAGGTTGGTGCATTTGTTACAATTTGATACTAAATATGGTCACTTTCCCCCTCTAACTAATTTTATACCAGTTTTTATAAATGTAGCGCAGACTAAGTTTTACAAATTTGGTTTATCCTTAAATTTAGTTACGTAACTAAATTTAAGGATAAACCCAAAGAGTTAATGCCAAACTATAGGATACAAACAGAATTCAAAGATATCTATTATTAATTCTGCATGTTTGAGGTATGGGACTTTAAGTATGTAAAAATATTGTAATGCACATATCTATATATCAGAATATTTGTAATGCACATATCTACACGCAATTGTTTACAGGAGCAGTTGGAAGCGGTCGGCGTAAACAAAAATGTTTTCTTCAACACATATTTTGAAATAACCAAATATGCTTTTACTTTGCTGATGTGCAAAACAACCAGTTGTAATATAAGTAACAAAAAAGCACTTATCGGTTAGTGTATTGCATTTTAATTATTTGGAATTTTTTTTATTTGGTTTTTAATATTCACAAAATGGCTTTGAGACTTAAGGATAGAAATAATGCGTATCCAGAGTGCGAGATGGTGAATCTTTTAGAGAACAATGATCTAAACTAAGAAATCTGGACGTAACATTGTTTTGTAAAGTGTGTACTGCATAAATTTCCGCTCCGTAAAGTTACTAAGATTCCTTGTATTTACAAATTTGTAATTTGAAAGTATTAACTAAAATGAAAAAAAGACATCTAGTTTATCTCTACTAAAATAATAAATGTTTCAGACCTATATTTCAATATAAAATTTCTATCTTTAATAAAAGTAATTATTTTATTAAATCGTTTTATTTTTGTTTTTGCAAAAGATAAATGTCTGAGGTAATTGCATGATTTTGGAATGTCTGATTTAGGTATAAGGTCCACATGGATAATTAAATCTTTATCCTCTGAAGCCGTCTTGTGAAAAAACCCAACACCAGCCTCATAACTTTCCCGCTGCCATGCCATTGCTATTGCTAGCTGGCATAGAAACACCTATAGATATATTTAAATGCAAACATTTCTTCAAAGTGACAAGTTGCAAACCTTTGTAATTTATGTATTTGCAAAATCTGCAAGATGAAAAATTATGCAAAAAACGAGATATTATTGTTCAAACACAATAGTATAGTAAAAATAAATTGTTCTACAATGATTAATGATGGCTGTGACCTATGTAAATAGAAATTATATTAATTGATCTAATGAAGATCGATTTTCTAGAATCCTCGAGACTGTTGTCAGATTAAACTTCCTTCAGCGACGAACCTAGACTAATTTATTGATGGCTGTCACCTTGCCAACTTCAAACTAATTTTCATTAATAGGTTGACCATCAGTTTGACATAAGCTATTTAGTTTGTGTCTGGACCTGTGCGCTTCCACATTATTTCTCACTTGAATACAATAGAAACAACCAGCAATGCCTTCTACTAAAGTAATTGACATAGGGACCCCTAATGATAAATTCAAAGACACTCTTCGGCACATTTTATTTTGGAAATATTTGCTCGGTGCTGGGAGAAATGATAAAGTTTCATACAGAATACTGTGTTGTGTCAGGATTTTCACCATGTTAACTGTCATGTCTATATATCAAACAATCTATGTACAAAATTGGAGTTTAATAACTTTACACAAATTCGTAATCTTTGTTTGTGGAGTATACTTAATGGCCATAAATGTCTTGTGGGAAAAGAATGTATATGAAACGCGTCATTTAAACAACTTGTTCCAGCTTGATAAACTACGAAATATTATTTTGTGTGTCACCATTTCTTCCATACCTTCCATTTATCAGCTTTTAGTAGTTGGTGTTATATTTATGGTCGAATGGAAATAATGTTCATATTAAATTATTTACATAATGCTGCTAATACATTGCATTTTGATTTAGAAATATTATTTTTTACACTTCTTTATAGTTTGAAGAAACGAATAAAGCTGATTAATTCATTCTTTGGGTCCATAAATTCCCAATCTGGCTTCGCAGTTTTAATTCCATGTTGCATGATAATTAGTCCTGAAGAAACTGTTTCAAATGACCAACATTTTCTTTTACCTCTCAAAGGAAAATCTGTTTTAAATTTGTCAGATTTATTCATAAAATGTATGAATATATGCCACTTCTTAAATCGCATGTTTCGAGTTCAGGTAAGGGCGCATTATAACAATATTCACTGTCTTTCTTACCATCACTTCTTATTTAGTTTCTAATGTTTAAATCTGATATTTTATTGCAGTTGTTTTTAAGTTTCTTTTTCATGTGTTTCAATATATTACTGGACCTCAAATTGGCTCTGGAAAAAATCAAAATAAATGTGAGTAAAAAACCATAACTCTTTCTTTTCTATGTTTGAAATATTCATATTTATTTTAAAGGCTACACTTATTAAATAAACTATTTGTAAATACATATGTGTTGTAGACAAAGACAAATTTTAAGAGGTACAAAATACCATGCTAGAAATTATAATTTACAACAATGGTTTTACATTGAGTTTATTTGGTAAGTACAGTAGTAAGTAAAGTAAAATACTTTGAAAGACATCACAAACTAAAATTTTTAATAAAAATTTTTTTTTCCCCTATTTTTTGGTAATATAAAAAATATTACTCTCTTGCAGAACTATGAAGGTATCTTGATAACTGGGCTGATGTTCATTCGCCATTTTATGATCTCGATTGTAGTTTGCACCATTGGAGAGAATCTATATGCAGAAGTGAAGAAGACACAATCACTTTTTGCAGCGATTATAGCTGGTGATACTCTTCGTACGTATTAACTGCAAGAAATTCTTATATATATTCATATCTTACTTACCAAGTAAGCTATGTTTTCAATAATGCACTTATTTCTATGTCATTTATTTGTTCAATATATTTTTTTCTTCACATGTTTTTGGAAGTTCTATGTATTTCAATGTTTTGAGTTTAAGACATACTTTAAGATCAATAAAATTTGTAATTTTTCTTCATTATCCACTTGTACTGGTGTATAAATGCAGTTCACATTTTACAGCCTTCAAAAGTAGAAGACAGCTGGAAATAGTACGAGATCTTCTCCATTGTTATAAGGCTGGCAAATTTTCTGTATTCGATATGTTTGATATACGCATGTCTCTGATATTCAGGTTCTTGGGGTTGACGTTGACGTATGTTATTGTCGTGATTCAGTTTGTTGGTCTCAACTGAATTACATTAGTTTTTTAAAAGTTGTGAAATCAAGTGATATTTACGCAATAATCTACTTTCATATATATTCTTTTTTCTCATTTAACGTAATTAAAGATTTTTCTGAAATTTTTCAAATTTGGAGTGATTTGAAGATTATTTATCAATATCCTGTAAGGCTTTTTTCGTTTTTCATTAGTAAATAATTTTTGACAAGAATATAAATCTGAGAAGTATATTTTAAGCCTATATAAGTAGTAATAGGTGTGGAAGTCTTGTTTTATCAAATTAAATGTTTACGACATTAAATATTTCAAAAATAAAATGTGTTTTGATTATTATGTACTGTTTCAAATATGTTATTGATCTTAAATACAGTAAAAATACTTTCAAAATAGAAATAATAGTTTTCTTTGGTTTTCAATACCATTTATTTTAATTTCCATGATTACTCATTTTCCTAATTTTTCTATAGGTTCGTTAATCAAACAACTTTTGATTTATTATTATGTTTTTAACGCTATGGCATATTTTGAGAACATGATAATAATAGAAGCCTATTGTATCTGATTCAGAGTGCTTTATTGGAAACACTTTAATTAGTTTCTCTTAACATAACAATTTCTAAATGCATACTGAAGCGAGTCAATTTTTAAAATAGACAAGTTTTTAAGTTGTTCTGACTTAACGAGAAATGGAAATAACTCTTTATGACAGCATAATTAATTAGGAATAATTCAAGGCGCACCATGCACAGTCTGAAGGTCTTTAAAGTTCTTCAGTCAATGCAAAAATATAACATAACTATGACTTATTATACGAAAGGCTCTTTAGAAGGAAAAGTGGTTTCTATCAGAATGATACTGTCCCTCAAAAGTACTTTGACATGGATCTCAATAGAAACTATATAATTAATAGGGGTTTCAAAGCAACAGCGACTTGGTTATAACAATGTTGAAATAGGTATATCTATAGAAAATAAAAGCAAAGGAATTACGGATAGATGTATTTATTTCAAAAAAATCTTTTACAAAGAGATACTGAGGAAATTGTTTCTCACACCGCATGTTGATTACTTAATAAAATGCTAATCACTTCCTAAGCTTCTATCTATTTTTTGGAGTGTAAAAACCTTATAATTTAACCTAAAAATTTTATTTTTGGGTGTATTGATTTATTCTGTTTATATAAAATGTGATTTTATTACATTGTAATCCTAAAGATTTTAAGCATTTTTGTCTCACACAAAATTTATGTACCTTTAAAATATAAAAGAGACTTCAAATATGTTAAGCTGCCGTGTGATGTAACCTTTTACGCTGAAACTTGTGTTTTAGCCGAAATTTATTGGATATCTTGATTATCAGCGACAACGGTTAGGTCCTTTTATAAACCACTGTGGATTGAATTCAAATTGTTCGTTCAAAGTGGCATTTAAATATTGTATAGCTTCAAGTGGATAGTTTGGTTATCATTTTGTGGATGACATTATTAAAAACGACAAAATATTCTATGGTTATCTCATCGCAAGCACATTCTGTACACAGACAAAATATAGATCAATATATGTTGTCTGTTTCAATGTGTGATTGTGTATCCTTCAGTTTAGTGCCACATAGCGACACATTCAACTTGAATTATTATTTCTCATTTCAATAATGGCTTGCATGTTCAACCTAGACACAAAATAAGCCCTTTCGTAACATCAATGAAAAATAATTTATTAAGGGCGTTAGCAACAAACACATGATTGTGGCAATTAACGGAATTGTTTGGAATTCATGGAAATGAAAACACAAAGTAATTTTACAACCTTCAAATGATTAAGAGTAGGTAAATTGCATCAGATAACTAATCGTGAGAACCTAGGTGAATCGATTGTCATTACATTTTGAATTAGTTTGTGTTTATATTTTGACTGAACGTAATAAATGTTTCCAGGACACTTAAATTGTTTAACTTTAGGAGGATAGGTAAAATCTATTATTCATTACCTTCAAATGCATGAACAGAGTTTACATAAAAATTTTAGTACGCAATTAAAGGTTTACCTGAAATGTTCATTAATTTTGAAAAGGGATTAACCTGTTAATACCATATAATATAAAGACAGTTAGCAACAAATTTTTCGATGGAAAAACAATCAGCACTACATGCAGAGATTGATTAGAAAGGCAAACATTGGTGTTATGAAATTCTGGCAAACACTAAAGATTGAGAATGAAAGGTGTATCGTAAAGCAGAGGTGCACTTGCTCTATTCATAACGTACTTTCATAGTGAATACACAATTCAATATTATCTGTATCAGAAATTAAGACTTTATTTTTTATTATTTTATATTTTTTGAAAAAAAATTTTTAACTTTAGACGTTGTTTATTTTTCTTTTGTTTTCTTTTTTAGGCCGAATGACATTATTTAAATTTTTCGAAACAATAAATTTGCTTTTCATAAAACTATTGTCTCTAAATTTATAATTTAGTTAGTTTAGCTATTTACAAAGTAAAGTTTTATGCTATATAGGTGAAGCAAATTTAGTTCTTCTACAGATGGAATTGCCATAAATTAAATGTTTTATTTTGAAAATATATTCAAGATTTACAGTACTGTACCATTTAATTAAAATTAAATGTTGAATGGAACTATAGACATGTTGATTTTGATATAAGTATGTATCAGATGAAAATAAAGGCAGTGAACGTTCGTCTCACAACCTATGTGGCTAATCGAAAACAATTGTTTTTTGATGACCAATATTATTAAAACATAATATTGGTCATCAAAAAACAGAGTGTGATTGAACTAACAACCTACAGAGTGTGATTGAACTAACAACTTAGCTATATTTAAATCATTATTTCTAATCTTGCTGCTGTATTTATCGACTTACGGAACTTAGCATTTTAATGGCTAAAAATGCGAGTGCATCTGGAATGTTATTTAATATAAAATCGCTTTCTTACTTAAATATATTCCAACAATATTCTATAAGCAATGGCAAATTGGTTGCTTTCTGTACTCCTCTCCTAATATCATACCGCGGAGTAATTTTATACCACTTGACATTTGTTCTGCTTAAATTACAATATTGTATTTCAAGTGAAATAAAACACAACATTTTCCTAGCTAGCTGAATATTATAAACTAGAGTTAAAAATTAAAGGAGATACACCCTTTCCTGTTTTTTTTTAAATATTGCCAAACTCTTATTTATTGTACTAATGTACATTGTTGTATATTTCATTCAACTCAGTATAAAACCGTTGCCTGGTTTGATTACATTTTGTATAACTAAATATGATGTAGTCAGAGATGAGCAAAACTGAAGAGGACATCACTTCAGTAATCACAACAGCCAGAGAGAACTTTGCGCAATGGAAACTGACACGCAAAGTCGTAAAGACTGATGCAGGAAAAGCAAACCTCAAAATATTCTGGGTAAGCAGACCTCGATGTAATCTGTACTCGTGGAACTGTAGAGTGATGGCAAGACTTGGAGTGAAGAAATCCATAATGCACAGGAAAGAAAGAAAGTTAAATTATTTGTTTAAAATATGTTAGGTATTTGGAAAGACTTTTAGTTAGTTCTATAAGTAATTATCTTGTCTTACAAAATGTTAATTTCAGTACTGAAATATTCTTTTCAAATTTATTGATTATAATAATATAATTTCTTAATTCTACACTAGATTTGTAATACTACCTAAGAAGGAAAAAAAGAAGGATGATATGATAATGGATTGTACCTCATATATTTAGATAATCTGAATTGATTGGATTTTATTTAATGACCACAAATGGGATCAAAGCTTTTAGGAATTTAAAACTCTTTTGATTATGACGGTGTGTACTTAGCAGTATATTGAAACGTTTTAATAAAACTTAATTTATATGTATTCAAACAATTATGTTATTTTTTCCCAGGATATAAAGTGTTAATTAATTTACAAATGTACATTATGATGAATTTTTATTGAAAAACGAAAATCAGATTTTTCAATTTATTGGTTTGACCATGTTATCAATCAAAATTAGAGTGATCGGCCATTTTGCTTGATTACGGACATCTTTAAATAATTTTTCAATATCCTGTAAAATCTTCATCAAATTAATTGGTTTAAAAAACATTAACCTATATTTTATAAACATTTAGACACTGAGATTAAGAAAACAAAAAAAAATTAAAAAACATTAAATCATGACACTTTATAGCACATACACGCCCACATTCACATATAAGCACACTTGATTGGATGCTTGTCCATATGCACGCGTGCACACACGCTTGCTTACGTTCATGCATTGATGCACTTGTGCCTGCACACACTTGTTCGTACATTGCATATGTATCATACAAACATTTACAAACATTTCCTAATTTGATGCAGTTATACAAAAATCTGAAATTTAAGGATTTCAAAACTTGAGATCTGACAATAACTCTCTAATAAACTCTGCAATGGATATATTATTATCTAATTCTTCTATAGCATATATCACCCTACTTCTAGAGGAAAGAACCTAAAGACTTTCGACTGCTTGTTATTATGCACTAGAAAAGTGTTTTAAATAATTTCCAGTTTTCATTAATTTTTAGGAGCAATGTTCAAAAATTAAACTTCAAATTAAGGTTCAAGTTAAAAAATTCTAGTGTTTAGTAGTTGGTAAATCTAGATGCAAGTTAAAAACATGTCCAAGTTTAAAAATTCTTAACACTCCCACAACCTCCACACCACAACTTATAAATATTATTATGTTCATTAACTTGTGTCAATGGATCTAGGCAATTATCAACTCCCACATTATATGTGTTATGACAAACAATTATAATTTGTTCTTTTGGATATAAAATCAATATAAAGTGTAAGGAAACCACTTCTATTTATAAAACGCTAAACGATAATGGTACTTTAATAACCTAAATCTATATAGTGTAATTAGTATTCATTAGAAATTATAAATATTTAATTTGGGCATTGAACGAACAATTTTAATTTTACGATTCAAGATGAAGGCATAACAGGATTTAAAAATTGTGGCCGTCAATATTGACATGACACTGTTATTATTCAAATCAAGTTTTACAAGTTTCAGTGAAAAATGTTATGTAGTACAGAGACATAATTTTTTTTAATTTAGTGTCAACCAATGCATAAAATTTTATTCCACATTTTGCATGTTTTGATGGAATTTGATTGATAAGTCGATCAAGGTCGTACACAGTTGACATATATAGGATTACTGTATAATCTAACACTAATCGAGCTAAGATAGTCAAGCTTATTTCTTAAATCCATCTTTGACTATCAATAATGAGTCTGTAACGTGCTTGGGTTAGTCAAAAGATCTATTTTGTGAGCCTTTTAACCAATTGAAGCAAGACTGTGTCTAAGGGTGGTGACAGATTTACTTACTGAATGAATATATATACACACACATATATACACCTATTTATGTTCCTGCTTGGTTTGAGCGTGCTTGCATGCTTGCGTGTGTGCCTGCGTCTGTGTGAGTGACAATTATATATCTAAAAAAGTAGAAGTATCGTTTACAATATCACAATTTTACTAGTTCTATCAAACTCTGTTGGTTACAATAAAACATTGCTATTTGAAAAATATACATTTCAAATATTGGATATATTTTCATAATAAAACATTTGACTGATTGCGATGCCATCTGCAGAATACCTAGGTCATATTTTTTCATCATCGTTACACCAATACAATGCAAAAAAGCAACAAAACATGAAGACTAAGACCATTTATTTACATAAAAAGTGATCTGAGTTTTGCTTTTAAAGTGGCTTATTTATGATTTGGGTTAAACATCAAAGCCATTAATTTATGAGGAAAAAGAATATTTAAAAGTAATATTTATATTTTTCTCTGAGTATTCTTGATTATACCATTACTAAGTAGCACTAAACTAGGAAATATGCTACTACATATTGGTACAGATAACATTAAACAATCTGAATTTCGTCTGTGTATACAAGTGCTTACTATTAAATGATCATGAAATATTGTGTCATTTTAATAAGATAATTCAATAATTTATAATATTTACGATTGAACAATATTTTAATCACAGAATTTATCCAAGTATTCATTAGAAATTATAAATATTTAATTTGGGCATTGAACGAACAATTTTAATTTTATGATTCAAGGTGAAGGCATAATAGGATTTAAAAATTGTGGCCGTCAATATTGACATGACACTGTTATTATTCAGATCAAGTTTTACAAGTTTCAGTGAAAAATGTTATGTAGTACAGAGACATAATTTTTTTTAATGTGTATTTGAAGTTTTAAAGGTACGTAAATGTAAGTTGGACAAAAGTTACTAAAAATCTTAGCTGTATAATGTGGAAAAATAATATTTTATATAAATCTAACATGCAAAGAAATAAAGTAAAAAAAACAAACATGTCTTTTAAACTCCAAAAATTAAATAGTGTTCAAGAAGTGTAAGACGTAATTTCCATTATAATAAATAATTAAAATGTGGTGAAAGGGACGATTCCTTAATATTTGTTAGTAAAAATTTTTCTTTGCTTTTATTTTCAACAGATGTATTGCACCATTGTTATAACCGAGTCCTTACTCTTGGAAATTGCTGTCATACAGTATCTTTTCGGAATCCTCTCAAAGTATGTTTGAGAGGCATAATTATTCTAATAACGAAGCACCTTACTTTCCTAAGAACCTTTCGTTTAATATTGTATTTATTTATTTTTTTACTTAATTCAATAAATACAATTAATATATATGACAGACTTATTACAACGACAGCAATCTCTTACAGCCAACTAGAATCCCAGTCCAACCCTACATGATAAGGGGCTGAGAATCGAAGTCGGATCTCCATGATGTGCAAGGCCATCAAAGGCCTAATGCCTTGTGAACAATTTAACACACCACAATGTTAACATTTTAATGTATGGGTATGTTATCTTTTGCATTGACCGATGAAATATAAAGAAATTTACTTTATATTGCGCTAAGAACTTATCTTGAATTACTGCTGATTAGTTATGCTGTTAAAAAGAGGTATTTTCATTTCTCATTGAAAAGCCCACATAATATTTTAGGCTATTAAAATAGCCCTTTTAGGTGCATAATAAATTCAATTAATTAAAAACTGTAATTTGTATTAATGTATATAAGGAGAGATGTTATGACGAGTTTAATATTGCATTGTCGCCTATGAGAGGCTGACTTTTCCCGAGTGGAGTGGTGTACAGATGGCTACGCAATGTTCAATACCTTATTACGTCTCTACAATTAATATGAGTTATATTTTTTTAAATACATTTATTATAAACATAAAATGGCTAGTTCAATAAAGTTCAGCTGGGAATACCTCTGTGAGGTTCCTAGTTAGACGGTCCGTAAATTTTAGAGGAAATTGCAAACACATACCTACTAAGGTCAATCTTTAAGCCACTTTTCTGAATTCAACAAAAAATCCATAGTGGTTTTGGGGAAAAAAGACAGGCTGAATTTATCCAATACAATAAATGTGTACATACTTAAATAAACCTTAATTTTAATTGGTGTATGTAATCGAATTATCATTGTATAATATTGCTGGTATCTGTTAAATAACATTAACAGAACATAACTTGTATTTGAAACAGTTTGTAATAGCCATAACGCATTTTTGAGTTTGAATGTGTTGGATTATATTTCATTATGCCGGCATTCAGTATACATTTTTGTGATGACGAAAATAATCCCGGGCAATATTATTACCAGCAGGCAGCAAAAAACTTGTACACGTAATTTTTATATTAAATTTAATGGAGGTTTTAAAATATATTGAAATATACCCGCAAATAAATATTCCTCAGGAAATCACTTATTAAATAATAGAAAATAGTCTTACAAAATATTAATAATTTTTTTAAATACTCCAAATTTCAAAAATTTCAGAAAAATCTTTAAGCATTTTAATTAAAAAAAAATGATATACGTAAATATCACTCAGAGTAATGTTTTTAAATAAACAAATGTAATTTAGGTAAGATTGACAAACTGAATCACAACAATAACATATGTCATCGTCAATCCCAGGAACCTAAGTAGCAGAGACATTCGTATATAAAACATATCAAGTACGGAAAATTGGCCAGTCTTGTCCCAATGAAGGAGATCTCTTACTATTTCCAGCTGTCTTCTATTTTTGAAGGCTGGAAAATGTAAACCGCATTAATACATCAGAGCAAGTGGACGATCAAGAAAATTCATGAATTATGATAGTCTTAAATTAGATTTTAAAGTGAGAGCATCTAAATGTAATTATAATTTACGGAAAATGTGTTAGGAAATAACACCTCAAACAACATAAATATATATATTATATATATATATATATATATATATATATATATATATATATAATAGATGCATGTATTATAAACATAGCATCGGTACTTAATGTGCAAGATATATAATAAAAATATGCAATATTTCAGAATAATTTGGGGCAGCACATAATATCTTTTTGAAATAACTTATAGAAAAAAATTGTTTATTCATTATTTAAACGATAAAAAACAATTTTTTAGTCAAAGTTGAAATAACTCAATGAATAAAAAGCAATTTCACTGACACTGATATCACCAACCTTTTGGAGGTCACTAAATAAGAATATGATATTGAAAGATAAAAATCTGTTATTATTAGATTTTGAAAAAAAATTTTTAATTTTCAAGATCGCCCTTAAAAAACACAATTTTGAAACTAATTTGTTAAATAAAGAAACAGCGTACACTCTACAGTTAGTAACTTTTAATATGTTATTTCTAACTAACTCGCGACCATACAGTTAAAAGTTACTGCCACCCTTAAATTTTTGAAAGGTAAAAATCTTACTTCACTCCTACAATACAAATATATAAGAATGCTTCTAATGAATACGTACGGAGAACATCACCACTTATAATTTTTGCAATAAGTGATTTTGGTTTCTTTACTTCTGCATGCAGATTCTCTCCAACTGTGCAAACAATAAACGTCAACACTAAATATCGAATCAACCCCAATAGTCCAATTATAAAGACATCTTCAAAGTTCTGCAAGAAAAAAAATTTTTTATATTGTAACAATCAGGCAAAAAATCAATAATCTAGGGAAAAATGTTTTCCATACAAATTTTTGGTTTGTGAATTCCTTGGTTATAAAATAGCAACCAAAGTTGATTTATTACCTTTATATATACATGCATATGCCAAATAAAGTGAATGTAAAGTTATTGGTGCAAATTGTGATTTTTCACGTCGTATTTTATACTTAATTAGATTTTACCTTTATTTACGAAACAAATTAATATACAAATAGTTTATTTAACATGTGTGAACTTTAAACTTTATTAATATTTTAAAACATGGGAAATAAATTTATAGTTTTTTACTCACTTCTAATTTTATTTTCTCAAGGGCCAATTTAAGGTCCATTAATATATTCAGCCATGTCAAAAAGAAATGTAAAAACAACTGAAATAAAATACCAGATTTAAACGTTAGAAACTAAAGAAGACATAACAATACGAATGACATTGAATATTGGTATAAGATGCCTTTACCTGGACCCCAAACATGCGGTTTATAAATTGGCATATATTTATAAATTGAATAAATAAATTGGATTAATTTAAAATAGATTTTTCTTTAAGTGGCAAAAGAAAAAGTTGATCATTCACAACAGTTTCTTCAGAATTAATCTTCTTGCAACATGGAATTAAAGCTGCAAAGACAGATTTTGAATTTACGGATCCAAAGAATGAGTTAATCAGCTTTATGCGTCTTTTTATACTATAAACAAGCATAAAAAAGAACAATATTTCGAAATCAAAATGCAATGTATTAGCAGTATTATATAAAATAGAAATTATTTCCATTCGACCATAAATATAACACCAATTACATAAAGTTGCTAAATGGCAGCTAAAAATGACAAAAAATAAAATAATGATTCCTGATTTATCATGTTCAAACAAGTTGTTCAAATGACGTGTTTCAAACTTAGCATCAATATTGTTAATTCGACATATGAGTTGTTTATACACATTTTTTTTCCATAACACATTTGTGCCCATTAAGTATATTCCATAAACAATCGCCACAATTTCACGTAACGACAACACGTTCCAATGTGGTAGGTACATTGCTTGATACATTGACGCAATAGTTAACATAATGAAAATCCTGACACAGCAGAGTATTCTGAATGAAACTTTGTCATTTCTCCCAGTACCGAGCAAATGTTTCCAAATTAAAATATGCCGAAGGGCATCTTCAAATTTATTATTGGGGGTTCCTATATCAATTACTTTAGTAGAAGGCATTGCTGATTGTTTCTGTCGTATTCAGATGAGATATGATGTGAAAGCGTACAAGTACAGACCGCAACTCACTAGCTTATGTGAAACTGTTGGTCAACTTCATTAATGAAAATTATTTTGAATTTGTCAAGGTTACAGCCATCAATAAATCAGCCTAAGTTTATTTGTACTGAAGGACGTCTGGTTCGAAGATGGTCTGGAGGGTTCTAGAAAATCGACCTTCATAACATAAATTAAATTTATTTACAGTGTCAAAGGTCACAGCCGTTGTTAATCATTATAGGACAATTCGTTTCAAGAATGTTTGTGGATTTTGCAAATTCATTAATTGCAACTTGATATTTTGAGAAAATATTTCGACATAAAATATATTTATAGACGTTTCTGCGCTAGGTTGTAACTGTATAGGTATAGCAGCGGTGAAAAGAATGGGACTGGTGCTGGATCACTTCCACAGGACGACCGCAGAGGATAAAGATATATTGGGTAAATGCTTATGGATATCGTGCTATGTCACACATACTGAAACCCTGCACTTACCTCAGTCATCCATCATTTTCAATAATAGTAGAGAGAAAGTTCGGATAAAATAATTACTTTTATTGAATATATTATTAACAACATTTTACATTGTAACATAGTAATGAGATCATTTCTTATTTACATAGAGGTAAATTATGTCACTTTTTGTTTCACTTTGATACTTTTCAATTATAAACTAATAAACAAAATGAATCTCGGTAACTATACACAACTCCAAATCATGCCGTATTCCCTCGCTTGTTATAAAACAATGTTAGATCTAGAGCTCATAGTTTAGATACTTTCTCTCCAAAATATTCGCCGTCTTGCGCGCTGTACACATATTATTCATATTTCTAAGTGTCGAGGCCTTTATTATAAAACTGCTTGGTATTAATGCTTACAGATATTATAAATTAGCAGTTTTGGATTTGGATAATTAAGATGTATTTAATTTACTTAATTAATGTGTGTTTGTACCCCTTTTTATTATTTGTATTCTGACTGGTTATTTTGCACTTTAGGAATGAGCAATAAGGCATATTGCGTCTCAAGGACTATATTTTGACAAAAAATTCTTACACACGACCGCTCGCATTGCTGCTGTAAGCAACTGACTCTGAGATGCGAGTAGATTTTTATATTGCACATATTCCACTGAAGATCTTTTTAATATACTTAAAGTCTACGGTGTCCAAGTACAAGGTGTGCATGTGCAGGACTAGTCATTTATGTTTTTAAATCTTGTGTATGTCCTATAGTTTGGCATTAACTCTTTTGATTTCTCTATACATTTTGTTATGTAATGAAATTTGTAAAACTTAATGTACGCTGCACATAAATTAATTTGTACACAAATTAGGGGGAGGGGGAAAGTGGAGGGGCATGGAGGAGCCACATATTGAAGAGCCATTATCATTTATTCTGTACATTGTGAATGAATATTGTTCAGATTTTTATATCCACTGAACATTATAGCAACACTAGGCATCTGACACCCACAAATATTTGACAGTTAATAAAAACAAATGGAGCCAGCACAACGCTTATAAGGTTTGAACCTCAAACGGTAAGTATTATAGTTAACATTATTGGTTTTATAACTTTTTAAATTTGAAATTTAGTTTAAAGTAATTATTACGTAGTTTTAACTCTTTAAAACTGCATAATAATTACTCTTACTAATATTTCGTTTTTGAGTTACATGAATATTTCATAACTAATGCTTCTGTTTATTTTGATTAATTGAGGTTATAAATTGAAGCAAAATATGTGTTGAAACAGCCTGGCTGTGGTGCCGTGAAACAGCTGGCTGTTTCATGACTGGCTCTTTATAACTTCATTTGTTATTACATTAAATTTTTACTTAAGCTTTATTTATTCTTTATTTTAGGAATTAATTACAAACACACATGAGACAAACAAAATCTACCATAGAGGAGGCTGTTAATGAAGTAGGTAATACAGAACAGACAGTCAATAAATGTAACTGCTTTGTATCATAATATCTTGACAGCTTACTTACATAAAATCCTTACTTAGATAAAAAAAGACATCCAATGAATCTAACTATAAACATTGCCCTAATATTGGAAATAATTACATTTTTACGATAGAACAGGAAAAATTGATATTAAAGTGTTTAAAAAATGATTCAAAAGTATGTTATGGTGTTACAAGACAACAAACTAAAAGAAACTGGCATTTGAATAAGGCACCAACTAATGCCCGGAAAAACAGCAAAAGTTGAAAATTGCAAGTGAAGACTAGTTTAAAGAATTTACAAGAAGACAGAAAGACCTATCAGTATATGCGCTCCATACAATTTGAAAAGAGAATGTTTGAAGAACAATCAGATTTGAAAGTTTAATTATGTAAACCTTTTTCTTACATTCACTTTAGTAATTTAACATGGATTTATTTGGTATTTGTGATTATAAATTTACATTTTTTATCGGTGTGCAATATGCACACTGTATACATACGTAACTTAGATTATATAGCTCATAATTTATATTTAAGAGAAATTCAGATAACTAAGATGAAGTGTTTCAAACAGTTCATAAGTATTAATGTTACATAAAAAAAGATATAATAACATAATACCAACAATTTTGATAGAAATAGTTTATTTTTATGTTAAGTTATACAGAAAATTAAATTATCACAAAGTAATCACAAATACTTAATTTTTGAATAATCATTAAAATATTTTTTTAAAAAATGAACTAATGTCTAAAAATATATGAAATACAATAATACATCACAATGAATACTTGCCTCGCGACAACAATATCGAAAAATGTTGGAATACTAGCTCCAACAAGAAGGCAGACCGGCATTCCGACGATATCACTGAGAAATAGTATTACAGAACATATCATATCTATCACAGAATCTATTCATAGAATATGTCCATCATAAATCTATCAATTACATCAAATATCAACATTAATAATATATGTTCAGAAATACCGAGGGGCTTATTAAATGATATTGCTTCATGTAGAAATCTTTTGACATCGTTTAATTTAAAAGTAATGTTTTCTTTCACTACATATAATTTCTTTTGTGCCACGATCATTTTAATTGTGTTTATTTTACGGTGATATGACGGCAATTTTGATAAATGTATTCTCGAACAGTTGTGCTTAGAGCAACATTCGCCATATTATTTACACTAAACTTAAAAATATTACACATTTAACTTAATTTTATAAAACACATAATAATATAATAAACTTAATACAATTCTAAACATTTTTGTGAAACGCCAACAATTTAGAGAGCAATATTAAAAAAGCACATTGAGAAATATTGAAAAAAGTCGAGCATATTTCAAATTTCAATACTCTGACAAGCCAGTGCACCCTGCGGAATAATCCCCATTACCTTAGTAAGTGTGGTAAACAAGCGTTGTTTATATATACGTGATATCTGTAAGTTGGCATACATGGGCATACAGTCAACAAAAAATATAATTGATCTTCTGAATCTATATGCCTTTGGACAAGTAATGTGACTCTTGTGAATATATAAATAATGAATGTCGTGAGTAATTATATTGGCTGTGCACTCAGATTATTTCAGATTTGTTAGTCCTACATTCATTTATATGTGACTACTTCAAAACAATTGTTAGATTTCATGTTTGTCCAACCGGCAGATAGATAGAAATCGTATGGACCTGTATTGGTTGTCCTCAAAAAAAAACGCTAAACGTTTAATTTTACCAAACAATACCAAGTTAATAGCACAATGTGCATAAACATTGTCATAAATCTTCAACTTGTAGTGCAATCTCAATGCACTACAAGTGCTAATGTAGTTTTTATCGACATTAAACAATTTGAGCATAATGTATATCTGTATTGCTCCAAAAAAACCAAGTGAAATCGTATTGTATCCCTAGAGCATGCATATTTGAATTGCACTTAAGCAATTATAGCCATCTGCCAGCAATTGATAAACAAATTTTTAATTATTTTTTCACAGATTTTCCCGCAAAATTCCTACGCACAAATTGGTATTTTTATCTGATAAACTTAGAACTTTATGAAATTCCGAAGAAAGTACAGTTTTAAAATAATAGGGTTATTCAGTATGATATGGCTAGTCAGATGAAATGGTCAACTGAAAAATTTCACTGTTTTTGCTCTAGATGTTGTGAGGTAAGACTAGTGAGCGATTGCAACTCAAATGTGTACGTTACTGTGTATTTACTGTATATTTAAATTTAGATTCCAGATTATACTTTCCAAATTATGCTTACATATCTGATAATCTTTATTATATATATGAGCATAATTGTTGGTATGTTTCAACACGTCACACAAGCTTACAGAGACAAGAAAAAAGTAGTAAACCAACGTATGTAAACAATAGAACATGCATTCCAAAATACCTCGACAATTGATGTGGCTGCCATTCTCAATTCTTAACAGCAATAATCCTGGATGGTAAGCAGTAATCCTGGGTACACCAAAGTACTTTTCAGCACTTTAAGAAGGTAATGTTCTATTTTAGACATTCCAATTGCTCGAGATTGTGAATGTAGGTACTATAATATATTTAGGATAAAATAATCTGTTTTTAACAATGATTACATTCCAACAATTCTGTTTGCTTGGAACGGCATTGTCAGTAGCCAATACATTAGAGAAACACCACTACCTTCAATTGTACTATCTTTAACTATCACTATCTTTAATTACTGCTTAATGAATATATATGGAAAGGGGAAAAAAGCCGCACTATAGATTCATTTCATGTTGTAAATTCTGTTAATTCTCTAGCAAGTAGATTTTACATGTGGCAACAGGCTGTTAGTAACAACGAGTCTTGTATTCTTGAAATCAACAAGTTTTTGAAAAGTGAAAACATCTATATTAGATAATTTACTATACTTGTGTATAATTTAGTGCGTTAAAAAATTTACACAAAAATATTATTTCTCAATTTTAATTGAATTAAAAAATGGACAAAATATATTCACTGAAGCTTTTAATCCACTAAAAGATTACATTCGAAACTCTTTGAACTACAAAGAAAAACAAAATTAATTTATGGAAAATGTTGAGAAAACTATTGAGATGGTGGATACTAAGATTTTTAAAATCGTTGAAAGAGGCAGTACGAAAAGAAGAAAGATTGTCCTGGAAAACCATTATATTTTGACCAGATAAAAGTGTGAAATATTCTAAAAATTTTAGAAATGTAACAGAATATTTATGCATATTATATCAAAGAGATGTATTTGAAAAGTTAACAATAGAATTTCGTAGCAATGATTGGAATAAAGTTCTTTGTAAATGATGTGCATGGTACTGGTAAAGTTACTACACCTGCACCGTCAAAAGTTAGATTAACAAGACAATAAATAAAAATGTAATCTGCTCTCACAGGCATAAAAGCAAAAATGTATCACTGCTACACATAACATTAATTAATTGCAACCTGTTACACATGCAACATTAAACGTTAATTATTCACACCGTATTATACATGCAACACATAATATTAATTAATCACAACCTATTACACATGCAACATTGAACGTTAATTATTCACAGCCTATTACACATGCAACACTTAACATTAATTATTCACAAACTATAATAATCAGCAGTCGAACAGGGATTGACATCGAAATACAAACAGGTCTCTGATCCAGTTTCACAGGTCTTAAGATTGGATCATTCTTAAGTTGTATTATTAATAATTGATCAAATATCTATCATCAAATATCTAAATATCTATCTAGCATAACATTTAATGTATTTTCATTTAAATCTTAGGGAAAATTATGATAACTCAAAGATAGACCAAAATTGATTTGGAAGAAAATATGTTTTAATTTTGGGGACTTATTACAGCTGTTCCACATGTTAAAAGATTCACATTTGGAAGAAATTTCAACATTAGACATAAATTGGTAGGTTTACTAGGTGCGCCTAATCCCTGGAAAGAATTATTTGCTTGTGAGGAACTCGCTGTCAACACGTGACGGAAAGATGATTCTTCATTTTGAGTTTTATAAAACTGGAATGTTTTAGTAAAGATGACCGCATATTATTAAACAATTGATTTCAATACTGAGTTAAAAGAAAAAAGGATGCAGGAAATAAACTTATTTCTATTAAGTAGAATATGTTTATTTCTGGCGGAAAAATAGACAACTCAAAAAAGTAATGCTAGATCGCATAGAAAAATCTGGAGTAAAAATAGCTACGACAAACAAAACAGATTGTCCAAGATATAATAAGAAGCACGGGAAACTTTAGAAAAACATGAAGATGATTCTTCAGTGAATGCAATTTAAAAAGAAAAACAGTAGTTCAAATAAAATTTAGGAGAAATATCCATGTTGTAATTTGTTGCGGGTCATGGAGTACCAATTTTTTGGGATATTGCCAATACATTTGAAATTATATTTAATCCTAGATTAGTTTATAATGGTAAAAACAAAATTTGGAATATTAAATTCAGCATATGTTGGCCAGGAACAGTTTCTAATATATTTGGCTTATGCAATTGGCATTCATAAGAACGAAGTTTTCAGTCCTGACAATGATTTATTCGATATCTTACTTTTCCTGTGGCCCACCTTATGAAAAATTTGAGTTTCACTTAATAAACTCTGATCCTAACTAGATCAAAATTTAAAAAAGTGCCATAATGGGAACAACAGATTTAGGTTATTTTATAAGTCAGATTTACACCAAACATGTTATGAAAGCAATACACAGAAAAGTTATACTAAAAAACATGATTATCATCACGAAAAATTGGTTCAAAAGTTCAAATTTGTTAGTATTTTAATTTTAGATGCTACCATATTTAAGTTTGTCTATGGAGAAATGCTCTTGAACTTGGCATTGCTTTGGATTTCAACAATTTTACCAGCACTAGAATTTATTATCCCTTATGAAGAATTTACCTCAATCTTTTAAATATTTCAGTTTTTCACGGCAATTAACATTTTCATATAAGTTAAGCAATAATTTAGTATAAGTTTTCATACATGTTTTATTGGGATAAAAATGTGTAAGAGGCGTGTCAATTGTTAATTGAGATAACTGAGGGGAAGAAATATTCTTAACAAATTGTTCACATGAACTTCTCAAACCCAGTTACGGATTTATTTCTGAAAGTTTATTTCATATGCAATTTTATTGCCTTCATTATATTTCAAATGATTTCTTATAAAATAAATTAAAATTGAATATTATTTTCTGTATATTCAGATATATATAGATTACATATTTCAACAGTATTATTCAATTGTTTTAAAGATAACGTATTCAACTCAACGGATGGTATAGGAACTTAATAGACTTATTTTACCATTTTTGTTATGGAATCTTGTAAATGTGCTCTTAAACAATATCAGTCAAATTATTTGTGGCATTTATCAACTCCGACAAGATGAAAAATTGAAATTATTCTTAAAATGACATAATAATTTATATATATATGTATCTTTTTCAATACGTTTGAAAATTTCACCATATTTTGGCTCATAAGTGTGTTTATGTCTTCCAAGATTTGATTAATCCAACATGTAAAATCTTGGACATTGGACTGGCAAAGAATAAAAGTAAATATCTCCACTTTCAAAATTTTTTTGCTAATTTTTTATTAAAAAAATGAAAAACTTTAATAGTTCCTTTTATATTTTGACTGTTAATTTTAAGTCGTCACAGAACTTATGTAGCATTCAATTCCAGTAATAGTCAAAGCTTATAGGAATATCAAAACTGTTACATTAGCTAAGCAGTGCTGTCACCTTAGTTTCCCGTGCTAACAACAAAAAGGCTGTTTTTAGGGGCTAATTACCAAAGTAATAAATTAATCATTGGGATTACAATGCGTAATTTCTTTAAAAAAGGAATTTTTGTCCTATCGTTCATTATATCTATAGTTATTTGGGGTTTATTACTGTCTTCTTCCAAGTAATTTTCTTTAAAAAGGTATGACAATGACGTGTCTGCATTTAAATGGGTTTTCTCAATCGTTGTTCTTCCCTGTGTTGTTGTAATATATGCATATATTGTGCTTCGTAAACTCGTGTGATATCTTATTATAACAACTCACCTAGATCTTCGGTCTTCAACCTATCTGATTTTTTTAATTTGATGTTAGGCATATTTATTGGATTTTGAGTGAGCATTCTTAAGCATAGATAGGTTTAATTAATACACCATGCATTTATATAAACAGAGATCATATTTTTAACAGCAGCTTCCTTTTTTAGGAATTATATGTTGAAAATTGTACATATTTGGAAAAGTAACAATGTACTTAATTTTCATAAAGTTTGGTTTTGAAAATTATTCCACGGTGGCTCTCAACAAGTTATAATCGAGAGGAATTTACAAATTTATCAAAGTATTTAAGGGACATAATATTTTAATGAGCACTTATATCTCACCTCATGTTGAAAAATCTGTGTATGTCTAATCACGTCAAAAGTAGTTTGAATATAAGTTATCAGTTGATTCAGTCGTTTAGAAAGTAATATTTGGGAATGCTGAAAATGTCACTCTTATTAATTAAGGCTCTGAATAATTTTTATATATTAATGTGTATGTTGGTGTTGTGAGGATAAATGAAAACAATGAGACCTTATATCTTAGTAATTTAATGATTTATTACACAACTTATAATTGACATAAGCCAACCTGATCATGTCTATAATGACTGAATGACTATAATTAATGTTCACACTTGTTACAAATATTTATGTAAAACCATTAATTAGAGCACACATTGAAAGACTCGCTTATAAGGTAGTTAGGGTACAGTTTAAATGCAACTGCGTTAAGAAAATGTGAGTTATTCTGAGAGTGTGGCTTTCTTTATGAGAAAAGAGGATTTTAAAATTTCTGGAATCATAAATAACCATTAATCCCGAGGAATTTTTTAGAAAATTCATGGAAAGTGAAAAAAGTGTCTAGGAAAGAATGTGGTATCTAATAATGATGGATAATCAGACAACTAGTAACTTTGTGATGGTCAGCAACTATTCATAGTTTTTCATAGAAATTTTTGCAACTGCAAATTTATATATGTTTTATTATTGTAGCCAAAATTATTGCATTATCAAGGCTATTGACTGACTTATTATTATTATTTCTCTAAACTTAAAGCGCATTAATCTGAGAAACTCACACATATGTCATTTAATATTTAAAGAGAAAGGCTACCATATAATTGCAACAACTCTACTTGACCCTCGCTGATCCCAGAAAGAAATAGAACATATGAGTTCACATGTGCTAACTGAGAAAATAATAGAATGTGCAGTAAGTTGGTAGAAAATTGGCAATAAAAGTCCCCAAAAAAATCAGCAGTTGCTTACCGTCTATTCACAAATCACAAAAGTCAAATTAATTAATATTTAAAAAATTAATTAAAATTTTACCTACTAATACCTTAACTTTTTTACATTAATAAATGCTTAGAAAATTACAAAAATGTTTAATATCTGGCTTGTAACGAACCACGGACAAATTTTTTGTCAATGGGATCTATTACGGTACGTTTCGAATTTTACTTATTATTATATCTATTTACAGAAACAAACCTTAAACCACTTTTGGTTTTTGCCCATCTACATTCAACATTATTGTGCAAATCGAAAGGAAATTAGCTACCGAAAAACCTTGTATCTGTGTGACAAAAGTTATTTTTGTCAATTTTCTGTAACAGAAATCAAAGTTAGAAACCTTTCAAGAAGGTTTATATATTTTTACTTGCAGATCTCAACCACTTTGTTCTTCTATTTTGTGAATACTCTTCAACAGTTAGTAGCAACTTATAGTATTCAGACCATAAATATAGATAGTCCTTGAGTTGTGATATTTTTATTCTAGTTTTAATATATTATGAAGAATCTTTTTTCCATTTTTTCGCATTGCAATCCCAATGATTTAAATGATTGTCATATTGTTCAAAAGAAATCTTGTTTACAGAAAATAACTCAAGGTAATCTCCTATCAATTTCCATACCTAGTGTATATATAATTTGTGTCTATTTCTCATTTTAATATTCTAGTTCTTATTTAAAATTGAATCAGGCAAATGACTTACTCCCCAGATATCTTATTATAATGCTTTGTGCATCTTTGTCATGCAGCTTCATCTCTGTTAAATTATTGTAAGTTTTGCATATAATATGCCCACATCTAGTTACTACTGATCATAAAAATAATGATTGTGCATTTGGGTGGCATATCCTTTTGTGGGCTAGCCTAAATTCACCGTAAGGCAAGTCTGGACTCACATTATTTCTAATAAAAAATATTATAGTAAATAAAACAAAATACTAATTATATTCATTATATGTGTAATAAATTTTAAATCTAATAGCAGGAGTTTTTGATTCACTTAATATATTTTTCTGTACCAATAGATATTGATACTTTGCAAACCAAAAAGTGGTAGCGTACAATTAATGTTTTATAATAACTAACAAAATCTTAAAACATACAAAGGTTGACAAGAAATCAAATTATAATTTTCAAGTTAAAATAGATTATCGACATTAAGGAACTGGACCAAAACAACACAGTAACTTGTGAGCAAGCCTAGGAAATGGAGCAGCAACGAAGCTTGCACGTTGAATAACTGGAAAATTGTGAGTTGACCCAGTTCTCCTGCCTCTATCATATTTGTAATGAGATTCATGTGATGTTGGACCTTAGATTCTGAAAGAAAAAATAACATAAGTTTATAGCTAAAGGTATGCTAAAGGTATTGTATTGTTAAAGGTAATAGTCTCACAATTACGATAGTTATTTTACAAGAGGTGGAAATGGGAGACGTGGGAAACCATGATATGGATACATCATAAAAGAAACTGAGATGAAAAATGATATAGGTATTTTCATTATATACTAGCAATGGTAATTTATTTTGTTCAAGATCAGTGACAGTGTTCATAGTAATAAATAAAATGTTAAATGAGTATGCCATAATGTATATAATAAAATATTATATGCTTATATTATATTACCTGTTACATAATACTTTCTTCCCAAACTTTAATGATTGACAAATACTGATAAGAGCAAGCTAAAGATTGATAAATATAGTCAATACATAGTATTCTGTGCACATTAATTTCAGAAAATAATTAATAAGTTTTTTTGCGATTTTAATCAGTGGATTTTAATTTCACCGATGACTGATGAGGAAAGTTTAAATACATAATTAATGAATGTGCCTCAAGTTTTCGTGCTGACTTTTGACGGTTTTTCTCAAGAGAGTTCCCAATAAAGTCAACTGTCAGGGTGTTTTCTTGATGTGCATTGGCCAAACAATGAATAGATACATGAAAACAATATGTGGAAATGTTGTTCGATCTGTAAAATACAGGTCACAATAACAAAATACAAAGTTTATCAAAACGAAAGCACTACTGTCATATTTCCAGTGCATTTTTAGACAATTAAAAATGAATTATAATCCATTTCAATATTTGTGTCAATCTTGGTATATAAAGGAGATAAATATTGTTTTAAGTACCAATTCATTTGAACCAATAGTTGAGAAGTTATGAGAATGTCTTTGATTACATACCTACCATCACATAATATAAAATGAAGTACTACATTGTATCTCTCTTTTACTACATTCTATCTCTTAATAACTACTGGAACGGTTTCATATTTATACCTGAGGTTTAGGTATAAAATTAATAAATTTTTTGTTTAAATTGAACCTATGACAATTAGTGTTTCTTGGTGTGCACTGGGTCAACCGGTAGAAATGTATGAAAATAATATATGGCAGGGTTGTTTACTTCAAATAGTTCTACAGGAAAATTCACAACAGTATTTGTCCTTCTACTAAAGTTAACCCACTCTATCGAAAAATATGTGATGACATGCTTCAACTAGGGAATTTGTTTCGATGGCAAAAGTGAAATTTCTTAAAAAATCAGTATGTTCTTCCCTTCGTTTTTTTAATTGAGATAAAACTATCATGTGTTCTGAACCACTTAGATTTGATTTTACAAGAGTGTTTTTGAGTAAGCTTAATAAACTAATTGCCTGATATGTTCGTAAGTACATTCCATTGACACATCAACATGAGATTTTATGGCATTTTAACCTTTGTAGTACTGTCCTCTGTAATGAAGGAATGCATGTGATTAGAGTTCTATCTTGCAAAAAGGCAATAAATTATTATTCAAATAAAAACATGCTTTCCAGCAAGATTGCTCAAATTAAGTGGGTTTAATATACAAATAAGTGCATGAAAATAATAGGTCAAGATTTTAATTTTCAGAATGTTCATAAGTATGGCCAGTTGTACGTGGTCTTATCATGCATAAAATCTAAACATAATGTGTTTGTTCTGATGCTTAGAAGTGAGATGTCTAACATAGTATACGTCACAACATAGTATATGAAAGTAAACTGTTTATAATTTTCCATATATAATATTTCATATGATGTAAATATATAAATTTTAATATACAAAATAAATGTACGCATATTGAAAGAATTACGTCTTTCACATTTCCACCAAAATCCAAAAAACTGAGCTTTTGTATTCAAAAGTACAAAGCCATTCAGTTCAGCCTGGTTTATCGAATGCAGTTTTTTTTGTTGGAATGCTAAAGTAAGATAAAAATATTTCTTCTGAGTTTGAACAGATTCCTTCTAAGTTTAGTATGGGTGGCATTTCCTTGTTTACATTAAGGAAAAATAGCACTCAGCAGTGTGATTTTGTAGTTCACTCCAAAGTCATCAGAATACTGAAAGGGTGCGCTTTTGGAAATCCATTGAATCAATAAGATAAAATGTTAAAACAACTAGTTCGCATACTTAATAAGCTGTCAACTTTGAATCCATGATAATGTAAACCACTGTTTAGCTACAATATTCTTTTTAAAAATGTAGCAAAAGACTCTGGCAAATTATCACAAATTCGTGACATGCTTTCATTAGGTTGAAAGAAAAAACCCAAAAATTAACATCATAATGTACACTGTGTTACAGTGATCCACCTTCAATCTTACTTTTTTTCATTGATAATTTAATTTGAAATGTATAATTTAAAAGAAATTATATTAAAATATAGCTAAAAAATACTGTTAACGTAATGAAAGAATACCTGAGTTGAATGTTTCAATAGTATCATATATGTGATTAAAATTATTTTTATGTTTAATTTGTTATTATATTATGTATGCATATCCCGTATATAAATATATTCCACTGAAAAATAAATAAACTAGCTAATAAAATATAACTACTATATACTTTAAATAATTTATAGGCTGCGTTATCTAAAATGTCATATGTTTTCACAATAAAACTGTTTAAAATCTGTCTATAAACTACTTCATGCATCAGGGGCGTGTAGGTCCTTATAAACTGAGAGTTGCATTTTAAATAAAATATTTTAATAATTACTTAGAGAGTTTATTGTTCTTGAGCGCTTACGATTCACTTATTGAGACATATTTTCAATCTATCACACCTTCAATGCCGTTTTCAGGGCTATCAGAACCAATTCAAAATGCTTTAATTTCTTCCGTGGCTGCCGTTATACTTGACGAAATTATTATATAATTTGCTCACGCTAAATATATTTCAATAATGAGAGACGAAACACCGGACGTTAGTAGGAGGGAACGGCTCACAACTATAGTGAGGTACTTGTCAAATAATGGTATTGAAAAGCGTTTTCTTAATTTCCTAAATGTTGGTTGCAAGAGAACTGCACAAATATTAAGGGAATACATTTTTGGTAAAACATGTAAGTATGATTTTAGCAGTAAATTAGTAACACAATGTTATAATGGAGCGTCAGTTATGTCATTGGAGTTAAACGATGTTCAGAGAAAAGTACGAAATAAATATATTTTAGCCATGTTTGTACCCTGTTATGCTCGTATTCTTAATTTAGTTTTATATGTATCTATATATATATATATAAACATATATATACATATATATATATATTGATATATATATATATATATATATATATATATATATATATATATATATATATATATATGTATCATAATAAATAGTATCGAGCAAAAATCAGAAGGTAAAGAAAATGAAGGCCTATTGAAATCAGAGTTTTAGGTTCTTTATCTTTTTTTTCTTCATTCCAAGTTCAGTGGGTTCTTTTAAGGTAATAAAAATAACTGCGAGAGATGCTTGAATGTTTTTAACATAAGGTGATTGGCTTGTCAATTCAGAACGTTTATTTTCATGGCTTTATTTCACAGTACCGAAAAAACATTGGAATTCAAAAATTTACAAGCTTTATTTTTTCCTAACTTTTGAAGGGAGACTGGAGAGCATTAGCTAGAGATGGAGATTGTTTTATTGTACTTATTTTGCTTTAGGTGATTCAGTGGCCGACAATTGTTGACATTTGTTGAATGAGGTCGGTTGCTGACCTTAAATTAAATTGAACCTTAAATCATCTGTTCTATTCTTTGTTGGGTTAGTGAATTTTAATTCATAACGTTCAGAAAACTCCGATTGTTTTGTATTTCTGGTGTTTGTATGATGTGTGCATTTAACTTTTAAACATCATGTGTTCTATTTTATGAAATTATTGGACGTCGTCTGCATTGTGCGTATTTTTGTGTGAAAGTTTTGAAATTAATCAACTCATTGTCTGCTATTGCATTGTGCTTAGAGTTATTCTATGTTGTTACTTTCTAATTTACTTTCTCTTGTGATTTTTGGGTTTTTCTCTATGCTTCTAATTGTATAATCAACTGGATTGCTGTCATTACCTTGAATATAAAAAAACTAAGTGCTTTTAAATTGCTCAATATTTAAGCTTCATATTGCTACATTACAAATTAAAATTTTACAGATCTTTAACAAACAGAAATGTTGGTATTGCCTGATGAAACACTTCAAAATTAGCAGGACTGCACGGGTAGTGTTTAGAAAGTAGAAGTAGGCCTCAACCTGGTGGATTTCTTACTGCCATATTACCTCGAAAATTCTTGACGCTTGCTTGGACAGTAACATACTAGAAATTAGGCCTGACTGTGCTTTTATAATGATAATCTCAGGTACGGTAAATGGAGAAAATGAAAAGAGGTCCTACCAGAAATGTCAACGTCGTCGGATGCCAAACTGGAATCCTAAAATCTAAGGTTTTGTTAGGCAGAGGGATATCATCCATATCGGAAAAATCCAACAATTAACATTAATTTTTCACTTAAGTTTTAAAATTAAATTCTGCACATCATTTCAAATAATTTCACTGTGTTAATCATCAATAGTAGCTCAAGGAAATTTGTAGAATAAATAGATAATAAAGTTAGAAAATGTTTGTTTTAAATAAGGCAAAATTATTTATGTGAACGTTTTTAAAACATCAAGCAAAATTATGAAAAAAATCTATTTTCATCATTTTTTTTTCAATGCAACGATAAGACCTATGAAAGTAAATGTTATGACACTGAATTGGGCATGCAGTTGCCTAATCAGAGTTGTTCATATCATCATAAAAAATAATTTATTGATCTTATCATATATATACATATATATATATATATATATATATATATATATATATATATATATATATATATATATATGTATATATATATATGTATATATATATATATATATATGTGTATGTAAGTATTAACATAATGTATATATGCATACTTTGATTAATTATGGTTACAAAGACCACTCTCTTCACGATAAATGGATGATAATACTTTATGACATATTGACGTTTTCAGTTTTAATTATACATATGAAAAAATGGTCTAAAGTTTGTGTTGAAAACAGGTTTTACGAATAATTTGTCTAACTTTATATACATAAGTACCATGTGGTTAAAGTCAATGGATCAATAATTTTTAATCGCTATACATATAGCCCCTTCCCTAATCAACAAAGAGGTTTAACACAACCAATATAGCTTAGGTTGGATTAAAAGGGTCGCCCACTTACTTTAATTACTAGTGGTGTTAGGGGGTTGAAATATTTTAATGCTATCATTTGTTGTCAAGTGTTAAAAATAATTACATAATTACACCAATGGTCAAAAATTTTTACATACCTATTTGAAGTTTCATGATTTCTGTATGGCAAAACACATTTTCTTTTTATAGTAAAGAGGAATTTTGTGAATGTTCAAGCAAAACGTTCAAATATTTATATGTAACTCCGCATATAATGCAAGATCATCCTGCTGCGTTACGTGAGAGTTTAAATAAATGTAATTCTATTGAAAATATGCATATCTGTTTGATCAACATCCCACATTGATTTTCTTTGGGATACACTCTCTTCAACTTCTTCAAAAATGTTTCCAATTTCATTTCAAAAGAGGTAAACATTTTGAAATTTTACTTCTTTGCCTTATCGCTTTTACATAATATCTTTAATAATCTTCTCATCGTTTCACATTGAGACACCTACCAGTTCATCCCTTTCACTACTTTACGAATATAAGAATTCCATCCCAATACCTTAAACCGTACGCATCAGGAAATTATGGAATCAACTAAATATATGTACAGAAAGGGTACCCTCAGTACTTGCTTTCTAAAATTCTTCTGAAATCATATTACCTAAATTAATCTGTGGTTTTTTTTCTTTAGCATATACCACCGCACTAATATTTCTTACTTTTTGTATTATGGCTATCTGTAAGAGACTATTCTAGCAGCATCTTGTTGACCATATCTGCACTTAGCTTTTTAAGTCTTAATAAAGTTAAATGTATAATTTAATTAATAAATAGGTAAAGTCATCTTCCATTGTCCCATATCCAAAAAGATATTATAGGTGGTTCTATTCTTTGGCTCGGACATTGGACAGATATGAAAGGAACATAAAAATCCTCTATAACTACATAAAGGAAAAATGTTCACTTACGTAATTCTTCACTGACTTGAATCGATGTAAACAGAGTTTTTGTAATTTCTATCTGCAAATACATTTTCTCACATACAAGACATACGGCCGTGAACAGTACAGCATAGGGAAATGGCCATAACATGTGAGCGATGGAAAGTGATACATCCAATCTCTGAAATATTGTCTTTGTGAAAGAAATGTGTAACAGAAGAAATAACGAGAAACAATTAGTGACAGGTTTAATTAAGGGAAAAATTTATTTTTAGATGGAATTTTCATATCTATTGTAGCTTGTAGATAACCATTCATCAATTCACTCAAGTCTTTATAACTTTGCATTGCATATTCCAAAAAATATGTCTTGGCAGTAGTTCAAGAACAAGATTAATCACAACCATATTTTATAATGATACTGATATATATGGCACACCTAGTCATTCTAAATGTATGGAAACAAAATGAAATGTAATTTAAAAACAAAAATAAGTAGAAATCAAGAGAAGTATATCTGAGAATGGATACCACAATGATACATACAATACAAGTGAAACGTTATATTTTAATCAGTCACATCATTAGCCTGTTTGCTTAGAGAAAGTCTAATAACAAATGTTTTTTTGATAAAATAAAAACAAAGTAAATGTATTATTTTCCATCGACCTTACTTCAATTACTGTTAGATGCAGATTTAGTTCTTTATGATAGCATCATGCTTGTCGGACCTGGCCTACTCTACTGGACTTCCATCTATAGAGTATGTCTAAATGTACTTAAATTATAATTAAAGAAACCTAAAAAATGTTTATCATATGCTTCATCAATAAAATGACGAGTTTTTCCTTTGAGCTTTAAAATTTTATTAATACTTTCTGTTTACGAGTTTGTGGTATATTAAAAATTGTTTGAAACCACAAGCAACTTAATTAATATATATTTTTAGTAATACTTACATTATATTTGAAATCCTCAAGAAAATTATACATGTTAATGAGTATGCCAGAAAACATTATAGTGAGCAACATAAGTAGCTGAAAAATAAAGTTAGAAGTTAGTTCATGACAATATTTGTGTTAACGTTTTGGAAAGTGTAACATTAAATATAATGTTTAAATGTTATTTCAATATTTTTATTTCAAAATGTTGAATACAAACCTGGAATTCAAACATTTTATTTAAGTAGTGGCACAAGTCTGACAAATGTATATAGTATTGAGATAAATTATGTACGCAATTTTCATTTAGAGGCAGTACAAATTTAAAATGGTTGTTTGAACTAGGATCATGTTGTGGACTACCAAATATGTCGTCGACAGATGAAACTATATTCTCTTTATTTTTATATTTTAAGAAAACATTCAAAATTTCCACACGTTTTGTTATACTAAATAATATTAAACAAAACAATATTATTTCTGAATGAAAAATAATGACAGTAATAATATCGAACAGGGCATAATAGGAGATGTTCAGAGCATGTTTCATTGCTACAGATACATCCAAAGCAGTATAGAGAATATGATAAAGTACAATAAGACCAATAACTATAAGGTTTCTATATTTGTCACTTCTCAACAAATTTCTTCTGTGTTCTGATTTTAAAAGATCATCTACTTTTTGAATTCTCAAAATCAATTCTTTAAACATATTTCTGTCACACATTATATCAATCAAAAGTAAGCGCAAAGCAAAAATAATGTGAAGTGTCTTAAATAGTGGAAAGATGTACTGATCCCCTATGAAAAAAAATGTCACATGCAGCGCCATCAATATTACAATAACTAAGAAACTGTATAATTTTCGACACCATAACGTAAATCTGTCGTTAATGCAATTTGTAGTTTTTCTACAAACACCAAACACCTGCTGGTATAATAAGATTGGCCAAAATGTATTTTCGATTGATTCATTGTTCATGTTGAATTTTGTAAAATGTTAGTATTCTAACTGAACTTCAGTACGAGTGTTATATTGAGTATTTAAGAAACGAGTGACACTCACTTCACTGATTAAATGTGTTTTGAGTTGACATTTATTAGCTTATCATCTTGTAGAATCTCTTGAGTGCTTAATAAAAACGAAAAACATATTATTGATCACTTTTTTGTGAGAAATTTATGGAGTTCTGTTTATACTTTTGACTGCATGGATCATCATACTACTACGGTATAGATGGAGTGGCAATTGATTTTGTGAAGTTCTGATTGTCAAATTGGATGCAGCGTGTTGGTATAAATTACTTTTAAGGGTTTATTACAAATTTGGGAGTACCCCTAGGTAAAACCCAATACAGAGTATTGGGTTTTTTCTTGTGTTTTCATAGGTTCAAGCACAAACAATCAAGGTCAATATGGTCAGAATTAGATGAAAGAAATGTAAATCCCACATTGTTTTTTTTCATTACCTTGTTAGCTAGTGACATTGTTACTTAGAGATCCAATTTAGATGCTAGATTATCCCTGATTAGTACCATGAGATCACTTTCTTTCTTGTCAATGGCGATATGGCAGTTTTGAACCAATGTATGAATATCAAAACTATTAAATTGTGACTTATCATAACATTGTTATATCCATTTAGATACCATTGATCATGAAGGTCAGTCAGTCAGTCTCAGGATCAGTCTTACACAATAAGTGAGGTGGTAGAAAATACTCATCTGCTGTAATTGTGAATATTACCGAAATAGAACCTTTGGAGCAGACAAGATTTTGCACTCTGAATTTAATGCTTAGATGGAAAAGGCCTTTGGCATTTTCTGGATTGTCAGAAAATTTGTCAACAGGGATAGTCGCAAAAGTTTGATATTTGACTGTGGTTTTCCATTAAAAATGTGAAGGCTATTTTATTGGACGTGTTTGTATGCAATAGATCTCGAACCTGAAGATGCTGAAGGACCGTCGGATGAAGTCTTACATAACACACTTTTAGCATGTTTGGAATGCCACTTATCTATCAGCATTCTCCTAGGTATACCAATGAGGTTTTCATCACTGCAAAAAGATAGGCTGTTTTTGTCTTAAATATTCCAATACTTAGTTAATATTTTTCCACTATACTTTTTAGTATAGACCCTTTTATGTTTACTTATAATACCTTTTTATTTTTTGCATTTTCTTATGATTAAAACATGATTATCTGTAACAAAAAGTAGGCAACTATATGTAACATAAAATATGATGAAAGACGAAAAGTAATTTATTGTTATGAGAACTTAATTACTATCTCAATTCACTTGAGATTTATTAATATTAAGCAGTGATTGAAAATTTAAAAACTATTTGTATTGATTTCAAAGCCCGAATGTAATTGGCGAAAAATTTTACTAGTGCGATAGACATACCAGCTTCCCAAAAATTTTATTAGAAGTATATCATTGTCAACTCATTTAAATGCCTCCTTAAAACTAAAGTAAGCCACATCTACCTGTAATTCACAATTTAAACTCTCAGCCACATAATCAGCAAATGTAATGTGAGTAAAATATTCCGAACGGAAAGTGTGTTGGCAGCGCATAAGCTGGGCCTGAACTTGAGAATAGATGCAGTGATGTAAACCATTTTCAAATACATTGGCAAATAATGACATTGCTACAAGTTTCTAATTTTTACATCAGACCTGAAATCAAATTTGAGAACAGGAGTTATCTTTATAATCTTTCAAACAGATCGATAAATCTTGGAACTAAGAAAAAAATTTATTATAGAATTAAGTAGTTCGATGAAGATGTTGGAGTAAGCTTTGATAACATAAGTGGGCAGGTTCTCAGAACTGCGGGCCTTTTTTAGTTAGAGCTACTTTAATTCGAACTCAAATTAAGAATAGTCTACCATCCCGATAAGCAAGAGAGATATACTATCCAGGTTAGGACCGATTCTCTATGAATAATTTTAAATAGTTAGCCTCATAAACATCATACTCCATACTGGCAGTCTTGTACGCCATTGTGTGAATGAGTGATTCAGTCTTGTATGAGGAGGATGCTTACCAGTCCGAGTTCCAGCAACATTAAATGAGCATAGAAGCAAATTCAATTTCATTCCTCTATAATTAAATATTACAAAAACGGGGTAAAATGATATCTTTTTAGATAATATCAAGTTTACTGTCAAAGTTACGTCTACTGTATGTTTGACTCATATCGAAATCACCACTTTTTTAATGATTTACATTTGGGTTACAATTTAGGACGATATGTTTACTTATAGTATTAAGATAGGTTTCAATAAAAATTTATAAATACTACGGGTCTCCCAGTAAACTGATGCCATTGCTTCGTTAGTCGATAAAAATCCTCCTATTGTCTTTGAGGCTGGTAACCTTGGTCTTCTTCATTCTTTTTATTACTGTTATGACTCTGGAATATAGTGGTGCACCACGTTTTTCTAAAAGTTCTGAAGTTTCATCAGTAGTCACAAATCTGTACGAACATTTTTGTGTATCAGCTTCAAACACAACTGCAAACAATTACATAAATTCATAAGCCAGTTGTGACTTTGATCAACTGAAAGGTGTTGTAGTCCGGTTTCAAAGATATCTTAGAAAATCTCAGTTCATTATGAATAATCATTTGAGTTCATTCTGCCGACTAAGTTTAGGTTCAGTTAACCACTTTTCAACAGTTGCATACGACCAAGCAGATTCTTCTAGGATCTCTACCTTGTGTTCATCTGCTTTAAGGTTATCCTTTGCCTTAAAAAATATACCAAAAAAAATTGCAATGTTTAAGACTACAAATATTCAGGAAATCCGACGCTTACCACTAATTAATTTGGTATAAAGTCTGAACCAAAAACAAGACACCAATGAAACTTTGCACCGTAATAACTAAAGAATTTGTGAATATAATGTAGGGTGTACAACTACAATATTATAATTATATCTGTATGAGGTGTTTTATAATTGCTTGTAAAACATCTCATAGAGAAATAATTATAAATATGTTCTTAAACATACTACAATTCAAATGACATGGTAAAAATATTCAGAATTACATATAACATCATAGTACAGAAGGCAGTTTTTAAAACAGCAATATTATGCATATGGCAGTCGACAAGTGTTTTTATTTCATTAATTGACATAGCCAAAATGTGCAAATATCTCAGAGAACACTGTTATTAACTTCAGTTTGTTGCAATATGCACGAACTGGACATTTAATCATAAATGTAGCACGAGTAATAAGTTGCATGTATTTTCTAGTTTGTATTAGTGAAATGTTAACATTTTAGGTTAGAACATGTGTTTATTCGCAAACAAAGTCAGTAATTGAATTAGATTTTGTGGGGAGCGAAACAATTTTTGAATTCATTTTTGCTGTTTCTAAGTGCCAATTTATTTTATATATGTAATGATTTTTAAAGTTGTACTTTTCTTTAGCAAATATTTATTTATATGTAATTGGTAAAAACAGTGTTCAGATTTTAAAAAACTATTTGTGTTAGTTAAGCATTTTGAAATTTATAAAGGTAAAAAATATTATAGAGCATCTCATTACAAACCTATGGAAAAACTATAATCATCAGACTATTGATTTAGGGACTTAGCACACTTGTCAATCCATTCACCAATCAATCCATTCATTGTCAATCCATTCATCAATCCATCCACAACATAGTCATTGTCATTTTAAGCATTTCTTCACCATTGATCAGCTGTTCGGTTTTTGGGCCAAATGCAGTCAAAATGCCGAAATCTGCTAGATACGCATACTTAATCATGTGTCACTACACACACAATTTGGGGGGAGTGGGCAGGTATCTTTTCGTATGGCAAGAATAGATTTTTACATCCGTATGTAAAAATAAGATCACATTTTTTTATGACCAATAGGCAGTAAAAGCATGTTTGCGCCTGCTATCATAGCTTTAATGGCTAATGAATGTGGCAAAAACTGTATGAAAAATTGTGAACTATTGCTAACAAATGAGATTACACCCTAATTTGGCTCAGTACAAAAATAACTTCGTAAAATCTTTCACGATTAGAAAAAAACGTATTACATAAATTCGTTATCGTCAACACTGCAATTTTTGAATAGAATAATATGTATAATATTATTATCTTTTGCTATTGGATATTTAAGATGAAAGGAAAGAAATTTCAAAAGGAAAATAAAATTTGACAAAAACGCTTCAAAAAATTGAATAATTACATTTAACAAATACTCAGTCAGCTATTAAAGTTATGAACAAAATAGAATTCTTTGGAATTAATGACCTACAATTTATACAATTTATCAATAATTTCTTTGATTTGTTTTTGTTAATATTTTTCATTTGCGTCATGTCATTCATTTGTGTTCTGCATTCAATTTCTTGTAATATATAGGGATCATGTTCTACACCATATACATTTTTGAAGCTCAATACACCAATACAAAATATTAAATCAGCATCCTCTATGAAACAAATTTGCAAATTTTTTTCAATGTTTATAGTGGCTCTTAGTGAACTTTTCTCTTCCAACCTCAATGTGAGCCGTTCTTAAGAACTTTTAAGAAAATTGAAGTCTCTCTCCAAAACCTGAAAATTGAAGTCTCTCTCAAAAACTCTCTCCACAGCTTAACCAAATAGCAAATGGATAAAGTGGCAAAATGGCTTCGACTCCTTCTTGGCAATGTAAAGTCTCTTGTTTAATCTGACTGCTTTATTATCACTGTTCTCATCTCAATTTTTGGACAGCGATGATACTGGAACATATGACCTATACGGTATTTGATATTTCGCAGAAAGGGGCTTGAGATGTTTTTTTAAATTTGCTTCCTAATCTTCAGTCTGTATCCGTTTTTGTCAAAATAACAGAATAGTTATTGCTATGGTTTTTACACTTTTGAAATCTTTCAACACAACTTTCTGAGAGTCTTTCAATACTTTCAATAAATACAATAAATTTACTTGTTGATTGAACCATGTTTTGTTTTTAGATGGTTTTGCCAAAACGAGCATGACACAATTGTTTTACCATTACTTTATATTCAACAGTTAATGATTTTTGATGCATTTAAATCATAAATGTCCCACAAATATAATAAAAGATGTCATGTGAATTAGCACCACTTCTGCTGACCATGGCATAATGAAGTTTACAATTTTGATAATATTTCCTAATGTATTTACACATTCTCGTTTAACCAGATGGATCTTGTAAATCATTATTATTTGATCTCCTAGTTTCTGCACACTAAAATCTATCTATATTTACTAATACAATTTTGGGATTATTTTTTTATTTAACTGTAATTAAGTTGTGTGAATGATAAAGTTCTATTGCGAGACAAAATATCCCCTAATATTGAAAAAAGTATGTAATTAATACAAAAAATATTTTTTCAAAACCCTTGTGTAACTGAACTTAGCAACAAATAAATATCATGATATGAGACATCACAACCATATAATAGATGTTGTTAGAAAATTATACAAGACATGGATGTAAAATGGTTAAAACGATTTTAATAACTACATGGATTAATACGATTTTAATAACAATGACGTAACTCCGCCATTGACGAGTTACGTCATTGTTATTGAAATCGTTTTAATCTAAGCAAAGTTTTAAACTAATTTTGTCAAGTATAACGTCAGCCACAAAGCTAATTAAATAATTTTAAATTCTCCCAGTTAGTCCTTGGAAAGGCATTAAACGGGTGATAGACTGAAAAATTGTCTCAATAATTGAATCATAGACAATGAAATAAAGTGAACATTGCACGGAATTACTTTTGCTTACCGAATTAAGACTGCCATGGTGACCATGACAAGTTAACTCTTGCTTATCTGGAAATACAGGATTGTCTATTAACCATTTTATAATATTTCAATTTAATGCATATTTTTCATATTCTGTTTCTGTACTGTTTTAGTACTGTATGTCTTCTGTACTGTACTCTACTATGCAGTTTCAACATTGAATTAATTTTTTTAATAAGATATTAATTGAAAAATCTCACTTCAATGAAATAGTCTATGGAGCAACATACATATCTCGTCATTTTAAACTTTTACAATGAAAATGCACATTCACAAAAATAAACTAATAAAATACACAAAAAACAGAAAACTCTGTAACTGGTTTGATGAATTAAATTCATTGACAAAATGCAATAGGTGTAATGATAAGATGGAAAATGCTATATTTTATTATTAAAAATTATTTTTGTTTGTACTGGCAGTACATATTATTATAATAGCATTGTGATCATGTGTGTGTAACATGCATTATTTCAATCAGAATATGCCAGCTGTGTTATCATAGTGTGATTTCTCTTAGAAATTCACCTGCTTTAATTATGTAATAAAGGACAATGCCAAAATGTGCCCCAATTTGTGCAGAGATAAAATTAATGTCAATTAAAATTAAAAATTAAAAAAACAATTTTAAGTATCTTTATAAACTTAGTAGCAATTAGCGAAGAGAGCATTATTGTAAAACAGATTTTGAGTTGATCTCTCCTTTATTTCCTTATGCATATAAAAATAAATATTGTTTTCGTGTTCTCATAGAGATTTGTTTATTTCATAAAAAAAAGTGTCGTAGCCCCTTGTTAGTAAGGGCCCCACTTTTACGAACCACATAGTAAAACTTAAACTGAAAAATGGATACACAAGCCTGTATTAATTGTGGCATTACTATTCGACAACGGATCGGAACATATTTAATGTCATCTATGCCACCAGAAATGATTAATCTTTTATTCGAATGGTTGACATATGAGGTAAGTTCATGTTTTGTTCATAATGAATTAATTATGTATCTTAAGTTAAAATATTGACATTGATCTAAATATATTTTGAACACTGCTGCATAGCTCTAAGACGCTGCTATGTGGGTTTTATCAGAAAACAGCAACATGTTTTATAAATAGGATTCAGTGTTTTCTACTAAAATATTTCACAAAAGAAAGATTGGTTCAAAATAACAGTATTTCCGAAATTTACTTGCTACTACTTTTATAAGAGACTTTGGGTGCAAATCCATCGAAAAAATTACATCAATTTTGCAGGTCGAAAAACGAAAGTAAAAAGAATTTGTGTATGTCATTGCCACCGGTCGTCAAAACATTTTTTTTAAAAAAATTGAATAAAGTAATGTGCGTTATATTTTTTGTTAATACCTATTTCGAAGTTTTTCTAATGTTGGTTGAAAACCATGGGAATTCACAAAACATTTAATTATTAACAGTATAAACGTAAATAAAGTCTCTGGACAGAAAAAATTTGATTTAAAAAAAAACTGCTTAAATCTGTTTTTCCAGTCAAAACGAAAAAGCCTTGTGGTTTTTAGACCCAATTAACGACACTTACTAGTGTGCAATTTATATTAACAAATAAATAATTTTTTTTTTGTCTCAAGACATTAAGGTTTTTTCTCTGATAAAGCTGGTGACAGATTTTTTCTGCTTTGGTTAGTATTTTTTCATTGTGGAACTCTTTTATTTATTTAGCTATATTTTCGGTGATCGGTCATATATCATGAACTTATCAATTTGACAATTTCTGTATTCTTTGTATATTATCATTGCAGAGTTTGCACATAACATAAATGAAGGAAGCACATGTTCATAAACTGATGAGTTCATAATCGGGAACTAGTTGCAGAAAATACAATTAAATAAATATCAATATTCAACCAGAAGTAGAGTTCAGTGTTTTAAATAACCGAATGATTCTATTAGTGTATGTAACAATTATTTCCCACATCGAAGTGTATATTGCCATTGCAATTGACTGATCTATTTTCACTGATCTAATGCAATATTAAAAAAAAAACAAAGAAAGCAAACAAAAACCGCTATTTATATTACCAGGAAACTCTTGAAAGAGAAAGTATGGTTGGAATAGTAAATAATAAAATAGGAGAATAAACATTGTTGGTTTGGTGATTGCTATTTGCGCTATATAAGTCACTTCACTTTGCACACATTACTTATATGATAGATAGTTTTTCATTAGTATTATGGCTAATGCTTAGGAGTGACATTTTCTAATAATAAATTTTTAAGATACAAAATTAAAACAATAAATATGTCAATGAAATGGTTGAAGCACTACAACACTAAATCTTGCCACGAGGCGGTATGCTTTGCAAATATCAGATACGTAGCTAGTGTATGAGTAACAGTATAAACCTGAGTATAATATATAGGTTCTGATGAAGTAGTTGTGAGGTTTAAAAGAAACTGCAGAATAAATTGGTTTTAATTTGTGTCTACCCGAGCATTCATTGCATTTAGGGTTTATATAAATATTGTTTTCAAATTAAAGGAACATGTAGTATATATAATTAATATAATATTTCTTTTCTCACGACAGTTACCACCATGGAGTTCTATATGTCGTACCTGCTATAATGTCATTTTAAGATGTCTTACAACCAATGCAAGGCAAAGACAATTTGGACACAACAACATTTGTTATGGCTGTGGAAGATATGTCCCACTTGCTAGAAGGTATGTATTATTAGAAAACCCTCCTCTTGCTCTAGTTGTATCATCATGGCACCAACATGTGAGTAAAATGGCTATATTAACAAAATGTTATTAACTTGCATATAATGTAACCATGTAATGATTATGAAGAAATAAAGTTTTAGAATAGAATAAGTGAGGTTTAGAATAGAAGTGGGGCATTTATATTGTAAACTGTACAAGTATGGAGTATTAGCGTGGAACAAATATACTAGCATGACATTCTGCAGATAACTGTTATAAAATATGTAAGCATTCTGTATTTTTATATAATGACTCCAACTACTATACGAGCAAAAGGCACAAAGGGATTATGGATTTATGCACACTATCGGTTCATCTTATAAATCCCTTAGGAGAGAATGGAATAAAAAACATTATGAAAAAAGACTCATATTTGTTACATGTCTTGAATAAGCTAGTATTCCATATACTGGTGTATTCCATGTACTCATAGTTTATGCTTGTTTCATACTAGGTATAGTCCAGTCTAGTCGAGTCTAGTACCAGTCCATCTGAACTCTATTGTGTATAGACATATAATGTGTATAGACATTACATGACTATGAAGGCCTGTGGCAAAAAGTTTTATAAGAATAGAAATTATGAATATTATTTAGAAAGTTAATACAGATTTTGTTTTTCAACAATACTTTCAAATAAACAAAGACAAATGTAAAAGTATTCACGTTTTGTTGCGATTTTAGTATACATTTCATATGATAACCATTCGATTTTATTTTTGAAATTTTATTTTTATTTTATTTCAAATAAGTAAAAGCTAAAATACGTGTATAAATCTGAATAGTGATCAAGTAGTGACAAAAATTTTTAAACGCAAATTGTATATATCGATTGGTTGTATATACATTAACCAACTGATAACTTTGAAGTGTGTCAGCCATAAAAATATAATCCATTATATGTCATCAATATATTTTCCCCTCCATTTTGATTAACCGGAATAGCAGACAATAATTTTGTACAGACAGATACTACTGGAAATTCCTATACCTATACAAGAAGCAAAAAAATATAGAATACTTTATGTCAAGTGGTTTACGTTGTATACTCCCAATCGAATATTAAAAAAACAAGTGTGAGTGCTGTGAATGTTTTGTAACAGTAATATGTACCTATTATTTCTACGTACTCGTAGCAGTCACCTAGTATAAAATAATAGTGATATTGCACACCTCTAGTTTGGAAACTAGCTTTATTTACCATTCCATTATTTTGTCTGCTATTGTTATCATACTATGGTCTAGTCAACATAGAAGAAAAAAACTTTTCTTCTTTATCAAGTTATATGCTAAATGAAAGGAAAGTTACTCAAAAATTCATTCAATAGATTTTCATTAATGCCGGAACAACTGTATCTCTCTTATAATAACAATGTATTGTAGACTTTTTTTAATTTGATATCTATTCTCAGTAGTGGGTCTTTAGGTTTTCTGGAATGAGTGCAAACATCAATCTAAATATGTTAATATTTCTAGTATTTTCTCAACACTAAAATTATTTTATATATTGCATCATTTATTAATTTCAGATCAGATGGGCCCCCTTCTTGTGTCATGCTTGCTACATGAGAGGCAATAGGGAAACAGCCAGGAGGATCGAAGTTGATAACTTGATATTTGACATTGTTGCACAAAATCAACAAGAATAAAATGTTCATATACCCATACCACCTCCGCTTCCACTTGCACCTGTCTCAAGAAACGTCATGGAAGCTAATGTCTCAACAATTGTGCTACCGCATTATAAACGGTGTGCTAATACATCAAGAAGATGTGTATTTGATACATGCCAGAATAACGCTGGTTATTTAATACCTAATACCATAAAATCAGCTCTGCCTGCAGACTACAAATTGTATATCCCGCAGAGTGCTAGAGTATGTGAAGTACATTTATATTCAAACAAGTGGGAAAACTTGTTGGAAAACACAGCGTTATCAAATATCTTTACAGTATATCAAATAGGAACTATTTTTGATGGGTAAAGTGAAGAAAATATTATCGATTTGGAAAATGTTAAAACTATGCCTAATCATTTGTGCCACTATTGGTCTGGGTGTACTGTCCAAGAATTTTTGGAGTTATATAATAATATATCAATACAAGCTTTTATAAATAGAGAGAGTAAAGCTGCATTAGAAATGCTTTTAATGAAATATAGGACTGGGGATAGGGACCCTAAGATATGTAGCGTTTTAAAAATTTCTAGATCCACGTTAGAGTACAAAATGGGACAGGTAAGAAAATGCTTTACTCATCACTTCACTCCACTGCATCTTGGTATAACGCACATAACTTGCCAAGAAGCAGCAGAAAAAATACATTGATAACAGGTAAGTTATTTGGTAATCCCGACTCTGATTCTTCTGACAGGCTATTGTACGGTACGATCATAACTATCTAGGTTTGCAAAAAAGTTCTATCTATAAGTACCAAAAAAAAACTTATAGTCTGCATAAGTTTCATAATTTAACAAAACCGTTATTGGTAATCTGTTTCATCACAAACTGATGCAGGAATAATGAACCATTTAATTTCCAGTCGAAAAGGTTTGCATCAATTTTTTTCATGAAAATAATATCTTTATAGGAGGAGCTATTGATAAATTCGATACAGTTTTGGTGTTCACACAACAAAGAAAATATACAGTGAAATTCATTGGATTTTCCTCCATTTTTTTATAATGACACAAAGATAAGTTTATTTCAAAACACAGGACACTAAATTTCAGGTGAAATACTATGTAAATATGAAAAGCACTCACATTGTGAATTAGGATACCCGTGACAAGTAGTCTGCATCTACCGTTATGCTTCACCAAAAGAGATAAAGCCACGTAAATACTTATTCAACCATCAACCATATAAGCACCAAATGCTATAAAATTAAATTGGCAATTAGATATCACTTACAAAGGCATACCCAGAACTTCAAGGAAGTAGAGCAACCACACAAAATAATTTTTTTGATTTATTTATGTTAGTGTGGGAAAATGATGTGAGTACTAGGGCAAACAAATTTTTTTTACATAGGAATATGTTCTCAACATAAACATTTAAATTTTTTTTAATTTCATATCTTATGACATAATAAGAACCTTTCCGTAGATTCATCATAAATTTAAAAAAAATTCAATTCAAGGATTATTTATCTGTACAAACGTACATTTATTTACATAGCTCAATTTTATTTCACTACCTTTGGGGTTTAGAAATTATTTTTCGACCTTAGGTTTTTCCTTTGGTTAATCAATTAATTGCTTAAGAGAATATATTACGTAGTTTATGGCTTCTATACTCATGACTGAACCATGGCTCGAATTAACAGTTTTTAGTTGTATTAATTTAAATTTGTTTCTGACCAAGGCCTTATGAATATTTCAGCAAATTTATTATTTGTACATACATAATTCAATTCTGTAATATTTTCATAAAATTAATATGTTACACATTTTTATCTTAAATTTGTATGTTTAAATATTGTTCGAAAATCACCCTTTTGATTACACTTGCAGCACTTTGACTACCGAAGTTTAAAAACAGCTTTTTGCTTTAATTCATTTAGATCACAAAGTAAATGTTTGATCCATACCCTCTTTGACGGCTGCACAGAAAAACAACATTTTTCCTGGCAAAAAAAAATAATGTAACTATTAAAAAAATTTAAATTTAAGTTTTTGCAATATGTTTCAAAAACACAAAGGACATGCCGTACATTCATAAAAGATTCAAACTCCTGGTAACTTTGATACCACTTGTGGTCATTAAATAGGTTCCGATGAATTCAGATCATTTAAATGTACGACGTATAATCCTTAGTGGGTATATCATCTCTCATTTTTATTCTTTCTTAGGTAATGTTACAAATCTAGTGTAAAATTGAGAAGTGGTGTTATTATAATTAATAATGCCAGTGTTTCATAAAATATTTCAGCACTGAAACTGGATATTTTGCAACACAAGATATTATTTATAGAACTAACTAGAAGTCTGTAAATACCAAACATATTTTAAAGGAATAATAATTTCAGCTTCTCTTCTTTCCTTTGTTCCCTTGGTGTGGCAAAGTACATCCATGGTGCTTTGCAAGGCTGATCAGTCCTGCGCATTATTGATTTCTTCATTCCAGGTTTTGCTATCACTCTATAGTTCCATAAATACAATCCGCATCCAGGTCTGCTTGCCCAGAGTATTTTGTGTTTCTGTTCCGTGTCAGTTTCCATGACTAACACACATGGCATGAAGGTCTCTCTGGTTTCAATAATTCCTGAAGCGGTGTCCTCTTCCCTCATCTCTGACTATATTATAGTTAGTTATACTAAACACAAATGAAGTAGGCAGCGGTTTTATACCAAGTCGGAGAAAATATACATCTACGTACAATAGTACAAGTATCAGCTTGGCAATATTTGAATAAAAAAAAATAACACCTATGGATGTACCTCGTTTTAATTTCAGTTTTAGTTCATAATGATCAGTTGGCCAGGAAAACATGTTCTTTTTCATTTGAAGTGAACATTATATACTGTCATTTAAGCAAAACGAATTTTACGTGGTTTAAATTACACCTCGGTATGATATGCGGGGGGAAGGGGGCGTAAAAAGTTAATATTTTGTTACTGTTTAAAGAAGACTGTTGGAATATAATTAGAAAAAATAGATATTTTATAATAAATAACATTTTATATGCACTTACATTATCACTCTATAAAACAGTAAGTTCAATAAGCTCATAAATATGGTAGTTGCAGTGCCATCTCGGAAGTTATGGTCAATACTGAGATATGTTTACGACCATAGAATGAGGTCGGGGAATCCTCACGAAGTATTTTGTTACCTTGGTCGTTTGACAGAGTGTCTATGATAAATGTATTTTCTGTATATGTGTAACAAAGGTTTATAACTGGCAATATTTCTGTTCAGTGCAAATATTTTGTACCGGAACCTGACAAATTCTTTTTATTAAATTTTTATTGTGCCCATGCCCAGCGACCTGTAGGCTACGGGTATGCAAGTGCACCTCCTTGAGGTTTGCACCCCCTTAATGTTTGCACCCTCTTAAGGTTTGCAACCCTAACAGCCGCCCCCCAGACAGCCCCTAGCTATGATAATGCTGATCATTTTCTATTAACAAATTTGTTGCTAATTGTCTTTATATTATGTGGTATAAATAGGTTTATTTCTTTTCAAAACTTTTCAGGCAAACTTTTTATTGCTTACAGAAAGTTTTTACGCAAACTCCATTAATGCATATGAAGGTAATGAATAATATATATCTGTTATTCTAAAGTTAATTAATTAATTGTCCGAGAAACATTCAATATTGTCAGTGAAAATATAAACACAAATTAATTCAAAATGTAGTCAATTCACTTATAAGTTATCCGACACAGTTTACCTACCTTTTTAATAATGTAAAGTTCGTAAAACCAACTTGTGTTTAAAATAGTATAAACTCCAAACAATCATACTAATTGCCATAATCATGTTTGTTGGTAAGATTTGTTGGTAATGTTAATAAATTAATTTTTTTATATTAAACACTGGCTTATTTTGTGTCAAGGTTAAACATGAAAGCCATTATTAAAATGAGGAAAAAAACATTCAAGTTAATGTTTATATTTTACTCTGAGAATCCTAGAATGTGTTGCTACATGACATTGAACTTAGAGATATACGATCACACATAGCAATAGATGACATTTATTAATCTATGTTTTGTCTGTGTACAGAATGTACTAACGATTAGATGACCGTGGAATATTGTAGTCCGTGAAACATTTTGTTATTTCCAATAATGTCATCACATAATGTAATTAAGTCCAATAATGTAATCCATTTCAATAATGTAATCTCAGTATTCACACAAAGCTATAAAATAATTGAATGGGATATTGAATGAACAATTTTAATTTTTTTCACCATGGTTGAGGTATAAAGGTACTTGAAAATTGTGGTCGATATTATCACTATGACTTTGTTACTATTGAGATAAATTTTCACAAGTTTCAGTGAAAAGTGAGAAATGTTATGTTGCCTAACGTAATGTTTTTGAATTCTCATTTATGTTTTAAAGCTCAATAATTTTCATGTTAGACAAAAATGCTTCAATCCCTTTGATGTATAATGTATTAAACTTATATTTGATATAAATCTAATATGCTAAGAAAGACAGTTCTATACACTCAAAAAGAAAACTAACAAATAGATATTTTACAGCATAAAATATAGATACTCTTCAAGAAACTTAGGATGTAATTACTATTTTATGAAATAATCAATATGGCATAATAAATATATATGAAAGAATTTCCATGTTATTTGTTTGTAAATATTTACTTGGAATAAATATGTCTATCCACAATTTCTTTGCTTTTAGTTTTGACAGATGTACTTATGGCAATGTTGTTATAACCGAATTGCTCTCGCTTGGGAATTACTGTTATTTATGTAATTTCTATGTTGAACCGCTCAAAGTAAGTCTGAGGAATATTATCATTCTGCACCTTTCTTTTCTAAGGATCATTTGTATAATAAGTTATATACATGTTATCCTTTTGTATTGACTGAAGAAATTTAAAGAACTTCAGATAGGCTAGGCGAAGAAGCTATATCTGTTTCCCATATAAAAGTTCCTGTGACATTTTATGCAATTTAACTAACAATTTAGGTCCATAATTAACTCAATTAACAAATATATAATTTGTGTCAATGTGCAACTAAAAGGATAGAGACGTTATGATGGAGTTTAATATTACATTGCTGCCTGTAGGAGAAACTAACACTTCCCTTTTTTGCCTATCAGATATGATCATGATTACAAAAACACATGCATTGATAGAAAATACTAATCAATAAGTGCATAAAGCGTCATAATTAATTATGCAGAAATGTCACGGGAGTAATTGAGAAGTTGTTCATTTTATTTCCTCCTATGAGAATAATTGCAGTTTTCCAATTTTTCTATCTGAATAATTTTTCATCATAACAATACGCACACAAATAGAAAATACCAATAAATGCCTGTCTAATGAGGCATAATTCATTAATGAAAAATATCAGGGACCTAATTAATTAGATGCCAAAAATAGTAAGGGTTTCATTTCACACAAGACAGATTTCTTTAGTTTTAACCTTCAGTGTTTCCTTTAATTTCAAACACACATATATTAATTACAAACACACATATATTACTTTTTATAAAGTCTTAAAATATATTGGAATACACGCTCAGATAAAAATTTTTCACATAAATTATTTACAAAACAAGAGGAAAAATTCTTATAAAATATTAACAAAGATTTTTTAAATTATTACACATTTTAGAAATTTCAGAAAAATCATGAAGTAAGTTAGATGAAAAATAGATTTTATATAAATATGCATTATTACATCAATATCACTCGAAGTCACATTTTTAAATAAATGAATGTAATTCAGTCGAGAATAACAAATTGAATCACAACAATAACATACGTTAACGTCAAACCCAAGAAGCTGAGTAGCAGAGACATGCGTATATCAAACATATCGATTACGGAAAATTGACCGGTCTTGTCCCAATGGAGGAGATCTCGCACAATTTCCAACTGTCTTCTATTTGTAATGGCTACAAAATGTGTGCTAAACATATCCGTGGTGTTATTTTTATTCCGGAGTAACAGTTTTGTTTGTCACAAACAGACGAATATCAACTAACTGCCGCGCACTCCGCAATGATCGTTGATTACCCCTATTTGGCATGTGACGCGTAAACATGTTTGTAGCGGGTAGTGCTCGCAGCGGCTGGAACGTTATTTTTAAACACTTATTAATTTTCACACTTGCCGTATTTAAAATTCGAATTTAAAAACACTCACAATCCAGATTGCACGGTGTGCTCGACATGTCCGTGGTATTTTCTGCCGGAGTAACACATCCGTTTTCACAAACTGACGACTATCAACTAACTGCCGCGCGCTCCGCACTGCTCGTTGAAAACCCCCACTCCGATTTGACGCGTAAATATTTTTGTGACGGTTGGCGCTTGCAGCTCCTGGAACATAATTTTTTAACACTAATTAGTTTTTGCACTTGTCGATTTTAAAATACTTGTTTAAAAACAATCACTATGCAGAATGCACTGTGTGCTAAACATATCCGTGGTGTTATTTTTATTCCGGAGTAACAGTTTCGTTTGTCACAAACAGACGAATATCAACCAACTGCCGCGCACTCCGCAATGATCGTTGATTACCCCTATTTGGCATGTGACGCGTAAACATGTTTGTAGCGGGTAGTGCTCGCAGCGGCTGGAACGTTATTTTTAAACACTTATTAATTTTCACACTTGCCGTATTAAAAATTCGAGTTTAAAAACACTCACAATCCAGATTGCACGGTGTGCTCGACATGTCCGTGGTATTTTCTGCCTTAGTAACACATCCGTCTTCACAAACTGACGACTATCAACTAACTGCCGCGCACTCCGTACTGCTCGTTGAAAACCCCCACTGCCACGTGACGCGTAAATATCTTTGTGACGGTTGGCGCTTGCAGCTCCTGGAACATAATTTTTAACACTTATTAGTTTTTACACTTGTCGATTTTAAAATACATGTTTAAAAACATTCACAATCCAGAATGCACTGTGTGCTAAACATATCCGTGGTGTTATTTTTATTCCGGAGTAACAGTTTCGTTTGTCACAAACAGACGAATATCAACCAACTGCCGCGCACTCCGCAATGATCGTTGAATACCCCCAATTGACACTTGACGCGTAAACATGTTTGTAGCGGGTAGTGCTCGCAGCGGCTGGAATGTTATTTTTAAACACTTATTAATTTTCACACTTGCCGTATTAAAAATTTAAATTTAAAAACACTCACAATCCAGATTGCACGGTGTGCTCGACATGTCCGTGGCATTTTCTGCCTTAGTAACACATCCGTCTTCACAAACTGACGACTATCAACTAACTGCCGCGCGCTCCGCACTGCTCGTTGAAAACCGCCACTGCCACGTGACGCGTAAATATCTTTGTGACGGTTGGCGCTTGAAGCGGCTGGAACATAATTTTTTAACACTAATTAGTTTTTACACTTGTCGATTTTAAAATACTTGTTTAAAAACAATCACAATGCAGAATGCACTGTGTGCTAAACATATCCGTGGTGTTATTTTTATTCCGGAGTAACAGTTTCGTTTGTCACAAATTGACAAATATCAACCAACTGCCGCGCACTCCGCAATGATCGTTGATTACCCCTATTTGACATGAGACGCGTAAACATGTTTGTAGCGGGTAGTGCTCGCAGCGGCTGGAACGTTATGTTTAAACACTTATTAATTTTCACACTTGCCGTATTTAAAATTCAAATTTAAAAACACTCACAATCCAGATTGCACGGTGTGCTTGACATGTCCGTGGTATTTTCTGCCGGAGTAACACATCCGTCTTCACAAACTGATGACTATCAACTAACTGCCGCGCGCTCCGCACTGCTCGTTGAAAACCCCCACTGCCACGTGACGCGTAAATATCTTTGTGACGGTTGGCGCTTGCAGCTCCTGGAACATAATTTTTAACACTTATTAGTTTTTACACTTGTCGATTTTAAAATACATGTTTAAAAACATTCACAATCCAGAATGCACTGTGTGCTAAACATATCCGTGGTGTTATTTTTATTCCGGAGTAACAGTTTCGTTTGTCACAAACAGACGAATATCAACCAACTGCCGCGCACTCCGCAATGATCGTTGAATACCCCCAATTGACACTTGACGCGTAAACATGTTTGTAGTGGGTAGTGCTCGCAGCGGCTGGAACGTTATTTTTAAACACTTATTAATTTTCACACTTGCCGTATTAAAAATTTAAATTTAAAAACACTCACAATCCAGATTGCACGGTGTGCTCGAAATGTCCGTGGTATTTTCTGCCTTAGTAACACATCCGTCTTCACAAACTGACGACTATCAACTAACTGCCGCGCGCTCCGCACTGCTCGTTGAAAACCCCCACTGCCACGTGACGCGTAAATATCTTTGTGACGGTTGGCGCTTGCAGCTCCTGGAACATAATTTTTAACACTTATTAGTTTTTACACTTGTCGATTTTAAAATACATGTTTAAAAACATTCACAATGCAGAATGCACTGTGTGCTAAACATATCCGTGGTGTTATTTTTATTCCGGAGTAACAGTTTCGTTTGTCACAAACAGACGAATATCAACCAACTGTCGCGCACTCCGCAATGATCGTTGATTACCCCTATTTGACATGAGACGCGTAAACATGTTTGTAGCGGGTAGTGCTCGCAGCGGCTGGAACGTTATTTTTAAACACTTATTAATTTTTACACTCGCCGTATTTAAAATTCAAATTTAAAAACACTCACAATCCAGATTGCACGGTCTGCTCGACATGTCCGTGGAATTTTCTTACGGAATAACACATCCGTCTTCACAAACTGACGACTATCAACTAACTGCCGCGCGCTCCGCACTGCTCGTTAAAAACCCCCACTGCCACGTGACGCGTAAATATCTTTGTGACGGTTGGCGCTTGAAGCGGCTGGAACATAATTTTTTAACACTAATTAGTTTTTACACTTGTCGATTTTAAAATACTTGTTTAAAAACACTCACAATGCAGAATGCACTGTGTGCTAAACATATCCGTATTGTTATATTTATTCTGGAGTAACAGTTTCGTTTGTCACAAATTGACGAATATCAACCAACTGCCGCGCACTCCGCAATGATCGTTGATTACCCCTATTTGACATGAGACGCGTAAACATGTTTGTAGCGGGTAGTGCTCGCAGCGGCTGGAACGTTATTTTTAAACACATACTAATTTTCACACATGCCGTATTTAAAATTCGAACTTAAAAACACTCACAATCCAGATTGCACGGTCTGCTCGACATGTCCGTGGAATTTTCTTACGGAATAACACATCCGTCTTCACAAACTGACGACTATCAACTAACTGCCGCGCGCTCCGCACTGCTCGTTGAAAACCCCCACTGCCACGTGACGCGTAAATATCTTTGTGACGGTTGGCGCTTGCAGCGGCTGGAACATAATTTTTTAACACTAATTAGTTTTTACACTTGTCGATTTTAAAATACTTGTTTAAAAACACTCACAATGCAGAATGCACTGTGTGCTAAACATATCCGTATTGTTATTTTTATTCCGGAGTAACAGTTTCGTTTGTCACAAACAGACGAATATCAACCAACTGCCGCGCACTCCGCAATGATCGTTGAATACCCCCAATTGACACTTGACGCGTAAACATGTTTGTAGCGGGTAGTGCTCGCAGCGGCTGGAACGTTATTTTTAAACACTTATTAATTTTCACACTTGCCGTATTAAAAATTCAAATTTAAAAACACTCACAATCCAGATTGCACGGTGTGCTCGACATGTCCGTGGTATTTTCTGCCGGAGTAACACATCCGTCTTCACAAACTGACGACTATCAACTAACTGCCGCGCGCTCCGCACTGCTCGTTGAAAACCCCCACTGCCACGTGACGCGTAAATATCTTTGTGACGGTTGGCGCTTGCAGCGGCTGGAACATAATTTTTTAACACTAATTAGTTTTTACACTTGTCGATTTTAAAATACTTGTTTAAAAACAATCACAATGCAGAATGCACTGTGTGCTAAACATATCCGTGGTGTTATTTTTATTCCGGAGTAACAGTTTCGTTTGTCACAAATTGACGAATATCAACCAACTGCCGCGCACTCCGCAATGATCGTTGATTACCCCTATTTGACATGAGACGCGTAAACATGTTTGTAGCGGGTAGTGCTCGCAGCGGCTGGAACGTTATTTTGAAACACTTATTAATTTTCACATTGCCGTATTTAAAATTCGAATTTAAAAACACTCACAATCTAGATTGCACGGTGTGCTCGACATGTCCGTGGTATTTTCTGCCGGAGTAACACATCCGTCTTCACAAACTGACGACTATCAACTAACTGCCGCGCGCTCCGCACTGCTCGTTGAAAACCCCCACTGCCACGTGACGCGTAAATATCTTTGTGACGGTTGGCGCTTGCAGCGGCTGGAACATAATTTTTTAACACTAATTAGTTTTTACACTTGTCGATTTTAAAATACTTGTTTAAAAACAATCACAATGCAGAATGCACTGTGTGCTAAACATATCCGTGGTGTTATTTTTATTCCGGAGTAACAGTTTCGTTTGTCACAAATTGACGAATATCAACCAACTGCCGCGCACTCCGCAATGATCGTTGATTACCCCTATTTGACATGAGACGCGTAAACATGTTTGTAGCGGGTAGTGCTCGCAGCGGCTGGAACGTTATTTTGAAACACTTATTAATTTTCACATTGCCGTATTTAAAATTCGAATTTAAAAACACTCACAATCTAGATTGCACGGTGTGCTCGACATGTCCGTGGTATTTTCTGCCGGAGTAACACATCCGTCTTCACAAACTGACGACTATCAACTAACTGCCGCGCGCTCCGCACTGCTCGTTGAAAACCCCCACTGCCACGTGACGCGTAAATATCTTTGTGACGGTTGGCGCTTGAAGCGGCTGGAACATAATTTTTTAACACTAATTAGTTTTTACACTTGTCGATTTTAAAATACTTGTTTAAAAACACTCACAATGCAGAATGCACTGTGTGCTAAACATATCCGTATTGTTATTTTTATTCCGGAGTAACAGTTTCGTTTGTCACAAACAGACGAATATCAACCAACTGCCGCGCACTCCGCAATGATCGTTGAATACCCCCAATTGACACTTGACGCGTAAACATGTTTGTAGCGGGTAGTGCTCGCAGCGGCTGGAACGTTATTTTTAAACACTTATTAATTTTCACACTTGCCGTATTAAAAATTCAAATTTAAAAACACTCACAATCCAGATTGCACGGTGTGCTCGACATGTCCGTGGTATTTTCTGCCGGAGTAACACATCCGTCTTCACAAACTGACGACTATCAACTAACTGCCGCGCGCTCCGCACTGCTCGTTGAAAACCCCCACTGCCACGTGACGCGTAAATATCTTTGTGACGGTTGGCGCTTGCAGCTCCTGGAACATAATTTTTAACACTTATTAGTTTTTACACTTGTCGATTTTAAAATACATGTTTAAAAACATTCACAATCCAGAATGCATTGTGTGCTAAACATATCCGTGGTGTTATTTTTATTCCGGAGTAACAGTTTCGTTTGTCACAAACAGACGAATATCAACCAACTGCCGCGCACTCCGCAATGATCGTTGAATACCCCCAATTGACACTTGACGCGTAAACATGTTTGTAGCGGGTAGTGCTCGCAGCGGCTGGAACGTTATTTTTAAACACTTATTAATTTTCACACTTGCCGTATTAAAAATTCAAATTTAAAAACACTCACAATCCAGATTGCACGGTGTGCTCGACATGTCCGTGGTATTTTCTGCCGGAGTAACACATCCGTCTTCACAAACTGACGACTATCAACTAACTGCCGCGCGCTCCGCACTGCTCGTTGAAAACCCCCACTGCCACGTGACGCGTAAATATCTTTGTGACGGTTGGCGCTTGCAGCGGCTGGAACATAATTTTTTAACACTAATTAGTTTTTACACTTGTCGATTTTAAAATACTTGTTTAAAAACAATCACAATGCAGAATGCACTGTGTGCTAAACATATCCGTGGTGTTATTTTTATTCCGGAGTAACAGTTTCGTTTGTCACAAATTGACGAATATCAACCAACTGCCGCGCACTCCGCAATGATCGTTGATTACCCCTATTTGACATGAGACGCGTAAACATGTTTGTAGCGGGTAGTGCTCGCAGCGTCTGGAACGTTATTTTGAAACACTTATTAATTTTCACATTGCCGTATTTAAAATTCGAATTTAAAAACACTCACAATCTAGATTGCACGGTGTGCTCGACATGTCCGTGGTATTTTCTGCCGGAGTAACACATCCGTCTTCACAAACTGACGACTATCAACTAACTGCCGCGCGCTCCGCACTGCTCGTTGAAAACCCCCACTGCCACGTGACGCGTAAATATCTTTGTGACGGTTGGCGCTTGAAGCGGCTGGAACATAATTTTTTAACACTAATTAGTTTTTACACTTGTCGATTTTAAAATACTTGTTTAAAAACACTCACAATGCAGAATGCACTGTGTGCTAAACATATCCGTATTGTTATTTTTATTCCGGAGTAACAGTTTCGTTTGTCACAAACAGACGAATATCAACCAACTGCCGCGCACTCCGCAATGATCGTTGAATACCCCCAATTGACACTTGACGCGTAAACATGTTTGTAGCGGGTAGTGCTCGCAGCGGCTGGAACGTTATTTTTAAACACTTATTAATTTTCACACTTGCCGTATTAAAAATTCAAATTTAAAAACACTCACAATCCAGATTGCACGGTGTGCTCGACATGTCCGTGGTATTTTCTGCCGGAGTAACACATCCGTCTTCACAAACTGACGACTATCAACTAACTGCCGCGCGCTCCGCACTGCTCGTTGAAAACCCCCACTGCCACGTGACGCGTAAATATCTTTGTGACGGTTGGCGCTTGCAGCTCCTGGAACATAATTTTTAACACTTATTAGTTTTTACACTTGTCGATTTTAAAATACATGTTTAAAAACATTCACAATCCAGAATGCATTGTGTGCTAAACATATCCGTGGTGTTATTTTTATTCCGGAGTAACAGTTTCGTTTGTCACAAACAGACGAATATCAACCAACTGCCGCGCACTCCGCAATGATCGTTGAATACCCCCAATTGACACTTGACGCGTAAACATGTTTGTAGCGGGTAGTGCTCGCAGCGGCTGGAACGTTATTTTTAAACACTTATTAATTTTCACACTTGCCGTATTAAAAATTCAAATTTAAAAACACTCACAATCCAGATTGCACGGTGTGCTCGACATGTCCGTGGTATTTTCTGCCGGAGTAACACATCCGTCTTCACAAACTGACGACTATCAACTAACTGCCGCGCGCTCCGCACTGCTCGTTGAAAACCCCCACTGCCACGTGACGCGTAAATATCTTTGTGACGGTTGGCGCTTGCAGCGGCTGGAACATAATTTTTTAACACTAATTAGTTTTTACACTTGTCGATTTTAAAATACTTGTTTAAAAACAATCACAATGCAGAATGCACTGTGTGCTAAACATATCCGTGGTGTTATTTTTATTCCGGAGTAACAGTTTCGTTTGTCACAAATTGACGAATATCAACCAACTGCCGCGCACTCCGCAATGATCGTTGATTACCCCTATTTGACATGAGACGCGTAAACATGTTTGTAGCGGGTAGTGCTCGCAGCGTCTGGAACGTTATTTTGAAACACTTATTAATTTTCACATTGCCGTATTTAAAATTCGAATTTAAAAACACTCACAATCTAGATTGCACGGTGTGCTCGACATGTCCGTGGTATTTTCTGCCGGAGTAACACATCCGTCTTCACAAACTGACGACTATCAACTAACTGCCGCGCGCTCCGCACTGCTCGTTGAAAACCCCCACTGCCACGTGACGCGTAAATATCTTTGTGACGGTTGGCGCTTGAAGCGGCTGGAACATAATTTTTTAACACTAATTAGTTTTTACACTTGTCGATTTTAAAATACTTGTTTAAAAACACTCACAATGCAGAATGCACTGTGTGCTAAACATATCCGTATTGTTATTTTTATTCCGGAGTAACAGTTTCGTTTGTCACAAACAGACGAATATCAACCAACTGCCGCGCACTCCGCAATGATCGTTGAATACCCCCAATTGACACTTGACGCGTAAACATGTTTGTAGCGGGTAGTGCTCGCAGCGGCTGGAACGTTATTTTTAAACACTTATTAATTTTCACACTTGCCGTATTAAAAATTCAAATTTAAAAACACTCACAATCCAGATTGCACGGTGTGCTCGACATGTCCGTGGTATTTTCTGCCGGAGTAACACATCCGTCTTCACAAACTGACGACTATCAACTAACTGCCGCGCGCTCCGCACTGCTCGTTGAAAACCCCCACTGCCACGTGACGCGTAAATATCTTTGTGACGGTTGGCGCTTGCAGCTCCTGGAACATAATTTTTTAACACTAATTAGTTTTTACACTTGTCGATTTTAAAATACTTGTTTAAAAACAATCACAATGCAGAATGCACTGTGTGCTTAACATATCCGTGGTGTTATTTTTATTCCGGAGTAACAGTTTCGTTTGTCACAAATTGACGAATATCAACCAACTGCCGCGCACTCCGCAATGATCGTTGATTACCCCTATTTGACATGAGACGCGTAAACATGTTTGTAGCGGGTAGTGCTCGCAGCGGCTGGAACGTTATTTTTAAACACTTATTAATTTTCACATTGCCGTATTTAAAATTCGAATTTAAAAACACTCACAATCTAGATTGCACGGTGTGCTCGACATGTCCGTGGTATTTTCTGCCGGAGTAACACATCCGTCTTCACAAACTGACGACTATCAACTAACTGCCGCGCGCTCCGCACTGCTCGTTGAAAACCCCCACTGCCACGTGACGCGTAAATATCTTTGTGACGGTTGGCGCTTGCAGCGGCTGGAACATAATTTTTTAACACTAATTAGTTTTTACACTTGTCGATTTTAAAATACTTGTTTAAAAACAATCACAATGCAGAATGCACTGTGTGCTAAACATATCCGTGGTGTTATTTTTATTCCGGAGTAACAGTTTCGTTTGTCACAAATTGACGAATATCAACCAACTGCCGCGCACTCCGCAATGATCGTTGATTACCCCTATTTGACATGAGACGCGTAAACATGTTTGTAGCGGGTAGTGCTCGCAGCGGCTGGAACGTTATTTTGAAACACTTATTAATTTTCACATTGCCGTATTTAAAATTCGAATTTAAAAACACTCACAATCTAGATTGCACGGTGTGCTCGACATGTCCGTGGTATTTTCTGCCGGAGTAACACATCCGTCTTCACAAACTGACGACTATCAACTAACTGCCGCGCGCTCCGCACTGCTCGTTGAAAACCCCCACTGCCACGTGACGCGTAAATATCTTTGTGACGGTTGGCGCTTGCAGCGGCTGGAACATAATTTTTTAACACTAATTAGTTTTTACACTTGTCGATTTTAAAATATTTGTTTAAAAACAATCACAATGCAGAATGCACTGTGTGCTAAACATATCCGTGGTGTTATTTTTGTTCCGGAGTAACAGTTTCGTTTGTCACAAACAGACGAATATCAACCAACTGCCGCGCACTCCGCAATGATCGTTGAATACCCCTATTTGACATGAGACGCGTAAACATGTTTGTAGCGGTTAGTGCTCGCAGCGGCTGGAACGTTATTTTTAAACACTTATTTATTTTCACACTTGCCGTATTAAAAATTCAAATTTAAAAACACTCACAATCCAGATTGCACGGTGTGCTCGACATGTCCGTGGTATTTTCTGCCTTAGTAACACATCCGTCTTCACAAACTGACGACTATCAACTAACTGCCGCGCGCTCCGCACTGCTCGTTGAAAACCCCCACTGCCACGTGACGCGTAAATATCTTTGTGACGGTTGGCGCTTGAAGCGGCTGGAACATAATTTTTTAACACTAATTAGTTTTTACACTTGTCGATTTTAAAATACTTGTTTAAAAACACTCACAATGCAGAATGCACTGTGTGCTAAACATATCCGTATTGTTATTTTTATTCCGGAGTAACAGTTTCGTTTGTCACAAACAGACGAATATCAACCAACTGCCGCGCACTCCGCAATGATCGTTGAATACCCCCAATTGACACTTGACGCGTAAACATGTTTGTAGCGGGTAGTGCTCGCAGCGGCTGGAACGTTATTTTTAAACACTTATTAATTTTCACACTTGCCGTATTAAAAATTCAAATTTAAAAACACTCACAATCCAGATTGCACGGTGTGCTCGACATGTCCGTGGTATTTTCTGCCGGAGTAACACATCCGTCTTCACAAACTGACGACTATCAACTAACTGCCGCGCGCTCCGCACTGCTCGTTGAAAACCCCCACTGCCACGTGACGCGTAAATATCTTTGTGACGGTTGGCGCTTGCAGCTCCTGGAACATAATTTTTAACACTTATTAGTTTTTACACTTGTCGATTTTAAAATACATGTTTAAAAACATTCACAATCCAGAATGCATTGTGTGCTAAACATATCCGTGGTGTTATTTTTATTCCGGAGTAACAGTTTCGTTTGTCACAAACAGACGAATATCAACCAACTGCCGCGCACTCCGCAATGATCGTTGAATACCCCCAATTGACACTTGACGCGTAAACATGTTTGTAGCGGGTAGTGCTCGCAGCGGCTGGAACGTTATTTTTAAACACTTATTAATTTTCACACTTGCCGTATTAAAAATTCAAATTTAAAAACACTCACAATCCAGATTGCACGGTGTGCTCGACATGTCCGTGGTATTTTCTGCCGGAGTAACACATCCGTCTTCACAAACTGACGACTATCAACTAACTGCCGCGCGCTCCGCACTGCTCGTTGAAAACCCCCACTGCCACGTGACGCGTAAATATCTTTGTGACGGTTGGCGCTTGCAGCTCCTGGAACATAATTTTTTAACACTAATTAGTTTTTACACTTGTCGATTTTAAAATACTTGTTTAAAAACAATCACAATGCAGAATGCACTGTGTGCTTAACATATCCGTGGTGTTATTTTTATTCCGGAGTAACAGTTTCGTTTGTCACAAATTGACGAATATCAACCAACTGCCGCGCACTCCGCAATGATCGTTGATTACCCCTATTTGACATGAGACGCGTAAACATGTTTGTAGCGGGTAGTGCTCGCAGCGGCTGGAACGTTATTTTTAAACACTTATTAATTTTCACATTGCCGTATTTAAAATTCAAATTTAAAAACACTCACAATCTAGATTGCACGGTGTGCTCGACATGTCCGTGGTATTTTCTGCCGGAGTAACACATCCGTCTTCACAAACTGACGACTATCAACTAACTGCCGCGCGCTCCGCACTGCTCGTTGAAAACCCCCACTGCCACGTGACGCGTTAATATCTTTGTGACGGTTGGCGCTTGCAGCGGCTGGAACATAATTTTTTAACACTAATTAGTTTTTACACTTGTCGATTTTAAAATATTTGTTTAAAAACAATCACAATGCAGAATGCACGGTGTGCTAAACATATCCGTGGTGTTATTTTTGTTCCGGAGTAACAGTTTCGTTTGTCACAAACAGACGAATATCAACCAACTGCCGCGCACTCCGCAATGATCGTTGAATACCCCTATTTGACATGAGACGCGTAAACATGTTTGTAGCGGTTAGTGCTCGCAGCGGCTGGAACGTTATTTTTAAACACTTATTTATTTTCACACTTGCCGTATTAAAAATTCAAATTTAAAAACACTCACAATCCAGATTGCACGGTGTGCTCGACATGTCCGTGGTATTTTCTGCCTTAGTAACACATCCGTCTTCACAAACTGACGACTATCAACTAACTGCCGCGCGCTCCGCACTGCTCGTTGAAAACCCCCACTCCGACGTGACGCGTAAATATTTTTGTGACGGTTGGCGCTTGCAGCTCCTGGAACATAATTTTTTAACACTAATTAGTTTTTACACTTGTCGATTTTAAAATACTTGTTTAAAAACACTCACAATCCAGAATGCACCGTGTGCTATACATATCCGTGGTGTTATTTTTATTCCGGAGTAACAGTTTCGTTTGTCACAAACAGACGAATATCAACCAACTGCCGCGCACTCCGCAATGATCGTTGAATACCCCCAATTGACACTTGACGCGTAAACATGTTTGTAGCGGGTAGTGCTCGCAGCGGCTGGAACGTTATTTTTAAACACTTATTAATTTTCACACTTGCCGTATTTAAAATTCGAGTTTAAAAACACTCACAATCCAGATTGCACGGTGTGCTCGACATGTCCGTGGTATTTTCTGCCTTAGTAACACATCCGTCTTCACAAACTGACGACTATCAACTAACTGCCACGCGCTCCGCACTGCTCGTTGAAAACCCCCACTCCGACGTGACGCGTTAATATTTTTGTGACGGTTGGCGCTTGCAGCTCCTGGAACATAATTTTTTAACACTAATTAGTTTTTACACTTGTCGATTTTAAAATACTTGTTTAAAAACACTCACAATCCAGAATGCACCGTGTGCTATACATATCCGTGGTGTTATTTTTATTCCGGAGTAACAGTTTCGTTTGTCACAAACAGACGAATATCAACCAACTGCCGCGCACTCCGCAATGATCGTTGAATACCCCCAATTGACACTTGACGCGTAAACATGTTTGTAGCGGATAGTGCTCGCAGCGGCTGGAACGTTATTTTTAAACACTTATTAATTTTCACACTTGCCGTATTAAAAATTCAAATTTAAAAACACTCACAATCCAGATTGCACGGTGTGCTCGACATGTCCGTGGTATTTTCTGCCTTAGTAACACATCCGTCTTCACAAACTGACGACTATCAACTAACTGCCGCGCGCTCCGCACTGCTCGTTGAAAACCCCCACTGCCACGTGACGCGTAAATATCTTTGTGACGGTTGGCGCTTGCAGCTCCTGGAACATAATTTTTAACACTTATTAGTTTTTACACTTGTCGATTTTAAAATACATGTTTAAAAACATTCTCAATCCAGAATGCATTGTGTGCTAAACATATCCGTGGTGTTATTTTTATTCCGGAGTAACAGTTTCGTTTGTCACAAACAGACGAATATCAACCAACTGCCGCGCACTCCGCAATGATCGTTGAATACCCCTATTTGACATGAGACGCGTAAACATGTTTGTAGCGGTTAGTGCTCGCAGCGGCTGGAACGTTATTTTTAAACACTTATTTATTTTCACACTTGCCGTATTAAACATTCAAATTTAAAAACACTCACAATCCAGATTGCACGGTGTGCTCGACATGTCCGTGGTATTTTCTGCCTTAGTAACACATCCGTCTTCACAAACTGACGACTATCAACTAACTGCCGCGCGCTCCGCACTGCTCGTTAAAAACCCCCACTGCCACGTGACGCGTAAATATCTTTGTGACGGTTGGCGCTTGCAGCTCCTGGAACATAATTTTTAACTCTTATTAGTTTTTACACTTGTCGATTTTAAAATACATGTTTAAAAACATTCTCAATCCAGAATGCATTGTGTGCTAAACATATCCGTGGTGTTATTTTTATTCCGGAGTAACAGTTTCGTTTGTCACAAACAGACGAATATCAACCAACTGCCGCGCACTCCGCAATGATCGTTGAATACCCCCAATTGACACTTGACGCGTAAACATGTTTGTAGCGGGTAGTGCTCGCAGCGGCTGGAACGTTATTTTTAAACACTTATTAATTTTCACACTTGCCGTATTTAAAATTCGAGTTTAAAAACACTCACAATCCAGATTGCACGGTGTGCTCGACATGTCCGTGGTATTTTCTGCCTTAGTAACACATCCGTCTTCACAAACTGACGACTATCAACTAACTGCCACGCGCTCCGCACTGCTCGTTGAAAACCCCCACTCCGACGTGACGCGTAAATATTTTTGTGACGGTTGGCGCTTGCAGCTCCTGGAACATAATTTTTTAACACTAATTAGTTTTTACACTTGTCGATTTTAAAATACTTGTTTAAAAACACTCATAATCCAGAATGCACCGTGTGCTATACATATCCGTGGTGTTATTTTTATTCCGGAGTAACAGTTTCGTTTGTCACAAACAGACGAATATCAACCAACTGCCGCGCACTCCACATTGATCGTTGAATACCCCCAATTGACACTTGACGCGTAAACATGTTTGTAGCGGGTAGTGCTCGCAGCGGCTGGAACGTTATTTTTAAACACTTATTTATTTTCACACTTGCCGTATTAAAAATTCGAGTTTAAAAACACTCACAATCCAGATTGCACGGTGTGCTCGACATGTCTGTGGTATTTTCTGCCTTAGTAACACAACCGTTTTCACAAACTGACGACTATCAACTAACTGCCGCGCGCTCCGCACTGCTCGTTGAAAACCCCCACTGCCACGTGACGCGTAAATATCTTTGTGACGGTTGGCGCTTGCAGCTCCTGGAACATAATTTTTAACACTTATTAGTTTTTACACTTGTCGATTTTAAAATACATGTTTAAAAACATTCACAATCCAGAATGCATTGTGTGCTAAACATATCCGTGGTGTTATTTTTATTCCGGAGTAACAGTTTCGTTTGTCACAAACAGACGAATATCAACCAACTGCCGCGCACTCCGCAATGATCGTTGAATACCCCCAATTGACACTTGACGCGTAAACATGTTTGTAGCGGATAGTGCTCGCAGCGGCTGGAACGTTATTTTTAAACACTTATTAATTTTCACACTTGCCGTATTAAAAATTCAAATTTAAAAACACTCACAATCCAGATTAAACGGTGTGCTCGACATGTCCGTGGTATTTTCTGCCGGAGTAACACATCCGTCTTCACAAACTGACGACTATCAACTAACTGCCGCGCGCTCCGCACTGCTCGTTGAAAACCCCCACTGCCACGTGACGCGTAAATATCTTTGTGACGGTTGGCGCTTGCAGCGGCTGGAACATAATTTTTTAACACTAATTAGTTTTTACATTTGTCGATTTTAAAATAATTGTTTAAAAACAATCACAATGCAGAATGCACTGTGTGCTAAACATATCCGTGGTGTTATTTTTATTCCGGAGTAACAGTTTCGTTTGTCACAAATTGACGAATATCAACCAACTGCCGCGCACTCCGCAATGATCGTTGATTACCCCTATTTGACATGAGACGCGTAAACATGTTTGTAGCGGGTAGTGCTCGCAGCGGCTGGAACGTTATTTTTAAACACTTATTAATTTTCACATTGCCGTATTTAAAATTCGAATTTAAAAACACTCACAATCTAGATTGCACGGTGTGCTCGACATGTCCGTGGTATTTTCTGCCGGAGTAACACATCCGTCTTCACAAACTGACGACTATCAACTAACTGCCGCGCGCTCCGCACTGCTCGTTGAAAACCCCCACTGCCACGTGACGCGTAAATATCTTTGTGACGGTTGGCGCTTGCAGCGGCTGGAACATAATTTTTTAACACTAATTAGTTTTTACACTTGTCGATTTTAAAATATTTGTTTAAAAACAATCACAATGCAGAATGCACTGTGTGCTAAACATATCCGTGGTGTTATTTTTATTCCGGAGTAACAGTTTCGTTTGTCACAAACAGACGAATATCAACCAACTGCCGCGCACTCCGCAATGATCGTTGAATACCCCTATTTGACATGAGACGCGTAAACTTGTTTGTAGCGGTTAGTGCTCGCAGCGGCTGGAACGTTATTTTTAAACACTTATTTATTTTCACACTTGCCGTATTAAAAATTCAAATTTAAAAACACTCACAATCCAGATTGCACGGTGTGCTCGACATGTCCGTGGCATTTTCTGCCTTAGTAACACATCCGTCTTCACAAACTGACGACTATCAACTAACTGCCGCGCGCTCCGCACTGCTCGTTGAAAACCGCCACTGCCACGTGACGCGTAAATATCTTTGTGACGGTTGGCGCTTGAAGCGGCTGGAACATAATTTTTTAACACTAATTAGTTTTTACACTTGTCGATTTTAAAATACTTGTTTAAAAACAATCACAATGCAGAATGCACTGTGTGCTAAACATATCCGTGGTGTTATTTTTATTCCGGAGTAACAGTTTCGTTTGTCACAAATTGACAAATATCAACCAACTGCCGTGCACTCCGCAATGATCGTTGATTACCCCTATTTGACATGAGACGCGTAAACATGTTTGTAGCGGGTAGTGCTCGCAGCGGCTGGAACGTTATTTTTAAACACTTATTAATTTTCACACTTGCCGTATTTAAAATTCAAATTTAAAAACACTCACAATCCAGATTGCACGGTGTGCTTGACATGTCCGTGGTATTTTCTGCCGGAGTAACACATCCGTCTTCACAAACTGATGACTATCAATTAACTGCCGCGCGCTCCGCACTGCTCGTTGAAAACCCCCACTGCCACGTGACGCGTAAATATCTTTGTGACGGTTGGCGCTTGCAGCGGCTGGAACATAATTTTTTAACACTAATTAGTTTTTACACTTGTCGATTTTAAAATACTCGTTTAAAAACAATCACAATGCAGAATGCACTGTGTGCTAAACATATCCGTGGTGTTATTTTTATTCCGGAGTAACAGTTTCGTTTGTCACAAATTGACGAATATCAACCAACTGCCGCGCACTCTGCAATGATCGTTGATTACCCCTACTTGACATGTGACGCGTAAACATGTTTGTAGCGGGTAGTGCTCGCAGCGGCTGGAACATTATTTTTAAACACATATTAATTTTCACACATGCCGTATTTAAAATTCGAATTTAAAAACACTCACAATCCAGATTGCACGGTGTCCTCGACATGTCAGTGGTATTTTCTGCCGGAGTAACACATCCGTTTTCACAAACTGACGACTATCAACTAACTGCCGCGCGCTCCGTACTGCTCGCTGAAAAGCCCCACTGCCACGTGACGCGTAAATATCTTTGTGAGGGTTGGCGCTTGCAGCTCCTGGAACATAATTTTTAACACTTATTAGTTTTTACACTTGTCGATCTTAAAATACATGTTTAAAAACATTCACAATCCAGAATGCACTGTGTGCTAAACATATCCGTGGTGTTATTTTTATTCCGGAGTAACAGTTTCGTTTGTCACAAACAGATGAATATCAACCAACTGCCGCGCACTCCGCAATGATCGTTGAATACCCCTATTTGACATGAGACGCGTAAACATGTTTGTAGCGGGTAGTGCTCGCAGCGGCTGGAACGTTATTTTTAAACACTTATTAATTTTCACACTTGCCGTATTTAAAATTCAAATTTAAAAACACTCACAATCCAGATTGCACGGTGTGCTCGCATGTCCGTGGTATTTTCTGCCTTAGTAACACATCCGTCTTCACAAACTGACGACTATCAACTAACTGCCACGCGCTCCGCACTGCTCGTTGAAAACCCCCACTCCGACGTGACGCGTAAATATTTTTGTGACGGTTGGCGCTTGCAGCGGCTGGAACATAATTTTTTAACACTAATTAGTTTTTACACTTGTCGATTTTAAAATATTTGTTTAAAAACAATCACAATGCAGAATGCACTGTGTGCTAAACATATCCGTGGTGTTATTTTTATTCCGGAGTAACAGTTTCGTTTGTCACAAACAGACGAATATCAACCAACTGCCGCGCACTCCGCAATGATCGTTGAATACCCCTATTTGACATGAGACGCGTAAACTTGTTTGTAGCGGTTAGTGCTCGCAGCGGCTGGAACGTTATTTTTAAACACGTATTTATTTTCACACTTGCCGTATTAAAAATTCAAATTTAAAAACACTCACAATCCAGATTGCACGGTGTGCTCGACATGTCCGTGGCATTTTCTGCCTTAGTAACACATCCGTCTTCACAAACTGACGACTATCAACTAACTGCCGCGCGCTCCGCACTGCTCGTTGAAAACCGCCACTGCCACGTGACGCGTAAATATCTTTGTGACGGTTGGCGCTTGAAGCGGCTGGAACATAATTTTTTAACACTAATTAGTTTTTACACTTGTCGATTTTAAAATACTTGTTTAAAAACAATCACAATGCAGAATGCACTGTGTGCTAAACATATCCGTGGTGTTATTTTTATTCCGGAGTAACAGTTTCGTTTGTCACAAATTGACGAATATCAACCAACTGCCGCGCACTCTGCAATGATCGTTGATTACCCCTACTTGACATGTGACGCGTAAACATGTTTGTAGCGGGTAGTGCTCGCAGCGGCTGGAACATTATTTTTAAACACATATTAATTTTCACACATGCCGTATTTAAAATTCGAATTTAAAAACACTCACAATCCAGATTGCACGGTGTCCTCGACATGTCAGTGGTATTTTCTGCCGGAGTAACACATCCGTTTTCACAAACTGACGACTATCAACTAACTGCCGCGCGCTCCGTACTGCTCGCTGAAAACCCCCACTGCCACGTGACGCGTAAATATCTTTGTGACGGTTGGTGCTTGCAGCTCCTGGAACATAATTTTTAACACTTATTAGTTTTTACACTTGTCGATTTTAAAATACATGTTTAAAAACATTCACAATCCAGAATGCACTGTGTGCTAAACATATCCGTGGTGTTATTTTTATTCCCGAGTAACAGTTTCGTTTGTCACAAACAGACGAATATCAACCAACTGCCGCGCACTCCGCAATGATCGTTGAATACCCCTATTTGACATGAGACGCGTAAACATGTTTGTAGCGGGTAGTGCTCGCAGCGGCTGGAACGTTATTTTTAAACACTTATTAATTTTCACAATTGCCGTATTTAAAATTCGAATTTAAAAACACTCACAATCTAGATTGCACGGTGTGCTCGACATGTCAGTGGTATTTTCTGCCGGAGTAACACATCCGTTTTCACAAACGGACGACTATCAACTAACTGCCGCGCGCTCCGTACTGCTCGTTGAAAACCCCCACTGCCACGTGACGCGTAAATATCTTTGTGACGGTTGGCGCTTGCAGCTCCTGGAACATAATTTTTAACACCTATTAGTTTTTACACTTGTCGATTTTAAAATACATGTTTAAAAACATTCACAATCCAGAATGCACTGTGTGTTAAACATATCCGTGGTGTTATTTTTATTCCGGAGTAACAGTTTCGTTTGTCACAAACAGACGAATATCAACCAACTGCCGAGCACTCCGCAATGATCGTTGAATACCCCCAATTGACACGTAAACATGTTTGTAGCGGGTAGTGCTTGCAGCGGCTGGAACGTTATTTTTAAACACTTATTAATTTTCACACTTGCCGTATTAAAAATTTAAATTTAAAAACACTCACAATCCAGATTGCACGGTGTGCTCGAAATGTCCGTGGTATTTTCTGCCTTAGTAACACATCCGTCTTCACAAACTGACGACTATCAACTAACTGCCGCGCGCTCCGCACTGATCGTTGAAAACCCCCACTGCCACGTGACGCGTAAATATCTTTGTGACGGTTGGCGCTTGCAGCGGCTGGAACATAATTTTTTAACACTAATTAGTTTTTACACTTGTCGATTTTAAAATACTTGTTTAAAAACAATCACAATGCAGAATGCACTGTGTGCTAAACATATCCGTGGTGTTATTTTTATTCCGGAGTAACAGTTTCGTTTGTCACAAATTGACGAATATCAACCAACTGCCGCGCACTCTGCCATGATCGTTGATTACCCCTACTTGACATGTGACGCGTAAACATGTTTGTAGCGGGTAGTGCTCGCAGCGGCTGGAACATTATTTTTAAACACATATTAATTTTCACACATGCCGTATTTAAAATTCGAATTTAAAAACACTCACAATCCAGATTGCACGGTGTCCTCGACATGTCAGTGGTATTTTCTGCCGGAGTAACACATCCGTTTTCACAAACTGACGACTATCAACTAACTGCCGCGCGCTCCGTACTGCTCGCTGAAAACCCCCACTGCCACGTGACGCGTAAATATCTTTGTGAGGGTTGGCGCTTGCAGCTCCTGGAACATAATTTTTAACACTTATTAGTTTTTACACTTGTCGATCTTAAAATACATGTTTAAAAACATTCACAATCCAGAATGCACTGTGTGCTAAACATATCCGTGGTGTTATTTTTATTCCGGAGTAACAGTTTCGTTTGTCACAAACAGATGAATATCAACCAACTGCCGCGCACTCCGCAATGATCGTTGAATACCCCTATTTGACATGAGACGCGTAAACATGTTTGTAGCGGGTAGTGCTCGCAGCGGCTGGAACGTTATTTTTAAACACTTATTAATTTTCACACTTGCCGTATTTAAAATTCAAATTTAAAAACACTCACAATCCAGATTGCACGGTGTGCTCGACATGTCCGTGGTATTTTCTGCCTTAGTAACACATCCGTCTTCACAAACTGACGACTATCAACTAACTGCCACGCGCTCCGCACTGCTCGTTGAAAACCCCCACTCCGACGTGACGCGTAAATATTTTTGTGACGGTTGGCGCTTGCAGCTCCTGGAACATAATTTTTTAACACTAATTAGTTTTTACACTTGTCGATTTTAAAATACTTGTTTAAAAACACTCACAATCCAGAATGCACCGTGTGCTATACATATCCGTGGTGTTATTTTTATTCCGGAGTAACAGTTTCGTTTGTCACAAACAGACGAATATCAACCAACTGCCGCGCACTCCGCAATGATCGTTGAATACCCCCAATTGACACTTGACGCGTAAACATGTTTGTAGCGGATAGTGCTCGCAGCGGCTGGAACGTTATTTTTAAACACTTATTAATTTTCACACTTGCCGTATTAAAAATTCGAGTTTAAAAACACTCACAATCCAGATTGCACGGTGTGCTCGACATGTCCGTGGTATTTTCTGCCTTAGTAACACATCCGTCTTCACAAACTGACGACTATCAACTAACTGCCGCGCGCTCCGCACTGCTCGTTGAAAACCCCCACTGCCACGTGACGCGTAAATATCTTTGTGACGGTTGGCGCTTGCAGCTCCTGGAACATAATTTTTAACACTTATTAGTTTTTACACTTGTCGATTTTAAAATACTTGTTTAAAAACACTCACAATCCAGAATGCATTGTGTGCTAAACATATCCGTGGTGTTATTTTTATTCCAGAGTAACAGTTTCGTTTGTCACAAACAGACGAATATCAACCAACTGCCGCGCACTCCGCAATGATCGTTGAATACCCCCAATTGACACTTGACGCGTAAACATGTTTGTAGCGGGTAGTGCTCGCAGCGGCTGGAACGTTATTTTTAAACACTTATTTATTTTCACACTTGCCGTATTAAAAATTCAAATTTAAAAACACTCACAATCCAGATTGCACGGTGTGCTCGACATGTCTGTGGTATTTTCTGCCTTAGTAACACAACCGTTTTCACAAACTGACGACTATCAACTAACTGCCGCGCGCTCCGCACTGCTCGTTGAAAACCCCCACTGCCACGTGACGCGTAAATATCTTTGTGACGGTTGGCGCTTGCAGCTCCTGGAACATAATTTTTTAACACTAATTAGTTTTTACACTTGTCGATTTTAAAATACTTGTTTAAAAACACTCACAATCCAGAATGCACCGTGTGCTATACATATCCGTGGTGTTATTTTTATTCCGGAGTAACAGTTTCGTTTGTCACAAACAGACGAATATCAACCAACTGCCGCGCACTCCGCAATGATCGTTGAATACCCCCAATTGACACTTGACGCGTAAACATGTTTGTAGCGGATAGTGCTCGCAGCGGCTGGAACGTTATTTTTAAACACTTATTAATTTTCACACTTGCCGTATTAAAAATTCGAGTTTAAAAACACTCACAATCCAGATTGCACGGTGTGCTCGACATGTCCGTGGTATTTTCTGCCTTAGTAACACATCCGTCTTCACAAACTGACGACTATCAAATAACTGCCGCGCGCTCCGCACTGCTCGTTGAAAACCCCCACTGCCACGTGACGCGTAAATATCTTTGTGACGGTTGGCGCTTGCAGCTCCTGGAACATAATTTTTTAACACTTATTAGTTTTTACAATTGTCGATTTTAAAATACTTGTTTAAAAACACTCACAATCCAGAATGCACCGTGTGCTATACATATCCGTGGTGTTATTTTTATTCCAGAGTAACAGTTTCGTTTGTCACAAACAGACGAATATCAACCAACTGCCGCGCACTCCGCAATGATCGTTGAATACCCCCAATTGACACTTGACGCGTAAACATGTTTGTAGCGGGTAGTGCTCGCAGCGGCTGGAACGTTATTTTTAAACACCTATTTATTTTCACACTTGCCGTATTAAAAATTCAAATTTAAAAACACTCACAATCCAGATTGCACGGTGTGCTCGACATGTCTGTGGTATTTTCTGCCTTAGTAACACAACCGTTTTCACAAACTGACGACTATCAACTAACTGCCGCGCGCTCCGCACTGCTCGTTGAAAACCCCCACTCCCACGTGACGCGTAAATATCTTTGTGACGGTTGGCGCTTGCAGCTCCTGGAACATAATTTTTAACACTTATTAGTTTTTACACTTGTCGATTTTAAAATACATGTTTAAAAACATTCACAATCCAGAATGCATTGTGTGCTAAACATATCCGTGGTGTTATTTTTATTCCGGAGTAACAGTTTCGTTTGTCACAAACAGACGAATATCAACCAACTGCCGCGCACTCCGCAATGATCGTTGAATACCCCCAATTGACACTTGACGCGTAAACATGTTTGTAGCGGGTAGTGCTCGCAGCGGCTGGAACGTTATTTTTAAACACTTATTAATTTTCACACTTGCCGTATTAAAAATTCAAATTTAAAAACACTCACAATCCAGATTGCACGGTGTGCTCGACATGTCCGTGGTATTTTCTGCCGGAGTAACACATCCGTCTTCACAAACTGACGACTATCAACTAACTGCCGCGCGCTCCGCACTGCTCGTTGAAAACCCCCACTGCCACGTGACGCGTAAATATCTTTGTGACGGTTGGCGCTTGCAGCGGCTGGAACATAATTTTTTAACACTAATTAGTTTTTACATTTGTCGATTTTAAAATACTTGTTTAAAAACAATCACAATGCAGAATGCACTGTGTGCTAAACATATCCGTGGTGTTATTTTTATTCCGGAGTAACAGTTTCGTTTGTCACAAATTGACGAATATCAACCAACTGCCGCGCACTCCGCAATGATCGTTGATTACCCCTATTTGACATGAGACGCGTAAACATGTTTGTAGCGGGTAGTGCTCGCAGCGGCTGGAACGTTATTTTTAAACACTTATTAATTTTCACATTGCCGTATTTAAAATTCGAATTTAAAAACACTCACAATCTAGATTGCACGGTGTGCTCGACATGTCCGTGGTATTTTCTGCCGGAGTAACACATCCGTCTTCACAAACTGACGACTATCAACTAACTGCCGCGCGCTCCGCACTGCTCGTTGAAAACCCCCACTGCCACGTGACGCGTAAATATCTTTGTGACGGTTGGCGCTTGCAGCGGCTGGAACATAATTTTTTAACACTAATTAGTTTTTACACTTGTCGATTTTAAAATATTTGTTTAAAAACAATCACAATGCAGAATGCACTGTGTGCTAAACATATCCGTGGTGTTATTTTTATTCCGGAGTAACAGTTTCGTTTGTCACAAACAGACGAATATCAACCAACTGCCGCGCACTCCGCAATGATCGTTGAATACCCCTATTTGACATGAGACGCGTAAACTTGTTTGTAGCGGTTAGTGCTCGCAGCGGCTGGAACGTTATTTTTAAACACTTATTTATTTTCACACTTGCCGTATTAAAAATTCAAATTTAAAAACACTCACAATCCAGATTGCACGGTGTGCTCGACATGTCCGTGGCATTTTCTGCCTTAGTAACACATCCGTCTTCACAAACTGACGACTATCAACTAACTGCCGCGCGCTCCGCACTGCTCTTTGAAAACCGCCACTGCCACGTGACGCGTAAATATCTTTGTGACGGTTGGCGCTTGAAGCGGCTGGAACATAATTTTTTAACACTAATTAGTTTTTACACTTGTCGATTTTAAAATACTTGTTTAAAAACAATCACAATGCAGAATGCACTGTGTGCTAAACATATCCGTGGTGTTATTTTTATTCCGGAGTAACAGTTTCGTTTGTCACAAATTGACGAATATCAACCAACTGCCGCGCACTCTGCAATGATCGTTGATTACCCCTACTTGACATGTGACGCGTAAACATGTTTGTAGCGGGTAGTGCTCGCAGCGGCTGGAACATTATTTTTAAACACATATTAATTTTCACACATGCCGTATTTAAAATTCGAATTTAAAAACACTCACAATCCAGATTGCACGGTGTCCTCGACATGTCAGTGGTATTTTCTGCCGGAGTAACACATCCGTTTTCACAAACTGACGACTATCAACTAACTGCCGCGCGCTCCGTACTGCTCGTTGAAAACCCCCACTGCCACGTGACGCGTAAATATCTTTGTGACGGTTGGCGCTTGCAGCTCCTGGAACATAATTTTTAACACTTATTAGTTTTTACACTTGTCGATTTTAAAATACATGTTTAAAAACATTCACAATCCAGAATGCACTGTGTGTTAAACATATCCGTGGTGTTATTTTTATTCCGGAGTAACAGTTTCGTTTGTCACAAACAGACGAATATCAACCAACTGCCGAGCACTCCGCAATGATCGTTGAATACCCCCAATTGACACGTAAACATGTTTGTAGCGGGTAGTGCTCGCAGCGGCTGGAACGTTATTTTTAAACACTTATTAATTTTCACACTTGCCGTATTAAAAATTTAAATTTAAAAACACTCACAATCCAGATTGCACGGTGTGCTCGAAATGTCCGTGGTATTTTCTGCCTTAGTAACACATCCGTCTTCACAAACTGACGACTATCAACTAACTGCCGCGCGCTCCGCACTGCTCGTTGAAAACCCCCACTGCCACGTGACGCGTAAATATCTTTGTGACGGTTGGCGCTTGCAGCGGCTGGAACATAATTTTTTAACACTAATTAGTTTTTACACTTGTCGATTTTAAAATACTTGTTTAAAAACAATCACAATGCAGAATGCACTGTGTGCTAAACATATCCGTGGTGTTATTTTTATTCCGGAGTAACAGTTTCGTTTGTCACAAATTGACGAATATCAACCAACTGCCGCGCACTCTGCAATGATCGTTGATTACCCCTACTTGACATGTGACGCGTAAACATGTTTGTAGCGGGTAGTGCTCGCAGCGGCTGGAACATTATTTTTAAACACATATTAATTTTCACACATGCCGTATTTAAAATTCGAATTTAAAAACACTCACAATCCAGATTGCACGGTGTCCTCGACATGTCTGTGGTATTTTCTGCCTTAGTAACACAACCGTTTTCACAAACTGACGACTATCAACTAACTGCCGCGCGCTCCGCACTGCTCGTTGAAAACCCCCACTGCCACGTGACGCGTAAATATCTTTGTGACGGTTGGCGCTTGCAGCTCCTGGAACATAATTTTTTAACACTAATTAGTTTTTACACTTGTCGATTTTAAAATACTTGTTTAAAAACACTCACAATCCAGAATGCACCGTGTGCTATACATATCCGTGGTGTTATTTTTATTCCGGAGTAACAGTTTCGTTTGTCACAAACAGACGAATATCAACCAACTGCCGCGCACTCCGCAATGATCGTTGAATACCCCCAATTGACACTTGACGCGTAAACATGTTTGTAGCGGATAGTGCTCGCAGCGGCTGGAACGTTATTTTTAAACACTTATTAATTTTCACACTTGCCGTATTAAAAATTCGAGTTTAAAAACACTCACAATCCAGATTGCACGGTGTGCTCGACATGTCCGTGGTATTTTCTGCCTTAGTAACACATCCGTCTTCACAAACTGACGACTATCAAATAACTGCCGCGCGCTCCGCACTGCTCGTTGAAAACCCCCACTGCCACGTGACGCGTAAATATCTTTGTGACGGTTGGCGCTTGCAGCTCCTGGAACATAATTTTTTAACACTTATTAGTTTTTACAATTGTCGATTTTAAAATACTTGTTTAAAAACACTCACAATCCAGAATGCACCGTGTGCTATACATATCCGTGGTGTTATTTTTATTCCAGAGTAACAGTTTCGTTTGTCACAAACAGACGAATATCAACCAACTGCCGCGCACTCCGCAATGATCGTTGAATACATCCAATTGACACTTGACGCGTAAACATGTTTGTAGCGGGTAGTGCTCGCAGCGGCTGGAACGTTATTTTTAAACACCTATTTATTTTCACACTTGCCGTATTAAAAATTCAAATTTAAAAACACTCACAATCCAGATTGCACGGTGTGCTCGACATGTCTGTGGTATTTTCTGCCTTAGTAACACAACCGTTTTCACAAACTGACGACTATCAACTAACTGCCGCGCGCTCCGCACTGCTCGTTGAAAACCCCCACTCCCACGTGACGCGTAAATATCTTTGTGACGGTTGGCGCTTGCAGCTCCTGGAACATAATTTTTAACACTTATTAGTTTTTACACTTGTCGATTTTAAAATACATGTTTAAAAACATTCACAATCCAGAATGCATTGTGTGCTAAACATATCCGTGGTGTTATTTTTATTCCGGAGTAACAGTTTCGTTTGTCACAAACAGACGAATATCAACCAACTGCCGCGCACTCCGCAATGATCGTTGAATACCCCCAATTGACACTTGACGCGTAAACATGTTTGTAGCGGGTAGTGCTCGCAGCGGCTGGAACGTTATTTTTAAACACTTATTAATTTTCACACTTGCCGTATTAAAAATTCAAATTTAAAAACACTCACAATCCAGATTGCACGGTGTGCTCGACATGTCCGTGGTATTTTCTGCCGGAGTAACACATCCGTCTTCACAAACTGACGACTATCAACTAACTGCCGCGCGCTCCGCACTGCTCGTTGAAAACCCCCACTGCCACGTGACGCGTAAATATCTTTGTGACGGTTGGCGCTTGCAGCGGCTGGAACATAATTTTTTAACACTAATTAGTTTTTACATTTGTCGATTTTAAAATACTTGTTTAAAAACAATCACAATGCAGAATGCACTGTGTGCTAAACATATCCGTGGTGTTATTTTTATTCCGGAGTAACAGTTTCGTTTGTCACAAATTGACGAATATCAACCAACTGCCGCGCACTCCGCAATGATCGTTGATTACCCCTATTTGACATGAGACGCGTAAACATGTTTGTAGCGGGTAGTGCTCGCAGCGGCTGGAACGTTATTTTTAAACACTTATTAATTTTCACATTGCCGTATTTAAAATTCGAATTTAAAAACACTCACAATCTAGATTGCACGGTGTGCTCGACATGTCCGTGGTATTTTCTGCCGGAGTAACACATCCGTCTTCACAAACTGACGACTATCAACTAACTGCCGCGCGCTCCGCACTGCTCGTTGAAAACCCCCACTGCCACGTGACGCGTAAATATCTTTGTGACGGTTGGCGCTTGCAGCGGCTGGAACATAATTTTTTAACACTAATTAGTTTTTACACTTGTCGATTTTAAAATATTTGTTTAAAAACAATCACAATGCAGAATGCACTGTGTGCTAAACATATCCGTGGTGTTATTTTTATTCCGGAGTAACAGTTTCGTTTGTCACAAACAGACGAATATCAACCAACTGCCGCGCACTCCGCAATGATCGTTGAATACCCCTATTTGACATGAGACGCGTAAACTTGTTTGTAGCGGTTAGTGCTCGCAGCGGCTGGAACGTTATTTTTAAACACTTATTTATTTTCACACTTGCCGTATTAAAAATTCAAATTTAAAAACACTCACAATCCAGATTGCACGGTGTGCTCGACATGTCCGTGGCATTTTCTGCCTTAGTAACACATCCGTCTTCACAAACTGACGACTATCAACTAACTGCCGCGCGCTCCGCACTGCTCTTTGAAAACCGCCACTGCCACGTGACGCGTAAATATCTTTGTGACGGTTGGCGCTTGAAGCGGCTGGAACATAATTTTTTAACACTAATTAGTTTTTACACTTGTCGATTTTAAAATACTTGTTTAAAAACAATCACAATGCAGAATGCACTGTGTGCTAAACATATCCGTGGTGTTATTTTTATTCCGGAGTAACAGTTTCGTTTGTCACAAATTGACGAATATCAACCAACTGCCGCGCACTCTGCAATGATCGTTGATTACCCCTACTTGACATGTGACGCGTAAACATGTTTGTAGCGGGTAGTGCTCGCAGCGGCTGGAACATTATTTTTAAACACATATTAATTTTCACACATGCCGTATTTAAAATTCGAATTTAAAAACACTCACAATCCAGATTGCACGGTGTCCTCGACATGTCAGTGGTATTTTCTGCCGGAGTAACACATCCGTTTTCACAAACTGACGACTATCAACTAACTGCCGCGCGCTCCGTACTGCTCGTTGAAAACCCCCACTGCCACGTGACGCGTAAATATCTTTGTGACGGTTGGCGCTTGCAGCTCCTGGAACATAATTTTTAACACTTATTAGTTTTTACACTTGTCGATTTTAAAATACATGTTTAAAAACATTCACAATCCAGAATGCACTGTGTGTTAAACATATCCGTGGTGTTATTTTTATTCCGGAGTAACAGTTTCGTTTGTCACAAACAGACGAATATCAACCAACTGCCGAGCACTCCGCAATGATCGTTGAATACCCCCAATTGACACGTAAACATGTTTGTAGCGGGTAGTGCTCGCAGCGGCTGGAACGTTATTTTTAAACACTTATTAATTTTCACACTTGCCGTATTAAAAATTTAAATTTAAAAACACTCACAATCCAGATTGCACGGTGTGCTCGAAATGTCCGTGGTATTTTCTGCCTTAGTAACACATCCGTCTTCACAAACTGACGACTATCAACTAACTGCCGCGCGCTCCGCACTGATCGTTGAAAACCCCCACTGCCACGTGACGCGTAAATATCTTTGTGACGGTTGGCGCTTGCAGCGGCTGGAACATAATTTTTTAACACTAATTAGTTTTTACACTTGTCGATTTTAAAATACTTGTTTAAAAACAATCACAATGCAGAATGCACTGTGTGCTAAACATATCCGTGGTGTTATTTTTATTCCGGAGTAACAGTTTCGTTTGTCACAAATTGACGAATATCAACCAACTGCCGCGCACTCTGCAATGATCGTTGATTACCCCTACTTGACATGTGACGCGTAAACATGTTTGTAGCGGGTAGTGCTCGCAGCGGCTGGAACATTATTTTTAAACACATATTAATTTTCACACATGCCGTATTTAAAATTCGAATTTAAAAACACTCACAATCCAGATTGCACGGTGTCCTCGACATGTCAGTGGTATTTTCTGCCGGAGTAACACATCCGTTTTCACAAACTGACGACTATCAACTAACTGCCGCGCGCTCCGTACTGCTCGCTGAAAACCCCCACTGCCACGTGACGCGTAAATATCTTTGTGAGGGTTGGCGCTTGCAGCTCCTGGAACATAATTTTTAACACTTATTAGTTTTTACACTTGTCGATCTTAAAATACATGTTTAAAAACATTCACAATCCAGAATGCACTGTGTGCTAAACATATCCGTGGTGTTATTTTTATTCCGGAGTAACAGTTTCGTTTGTCACAAACAGATGAATATCAACCAACTGCCGCGCACTCCGCAATGATCGTTGAATACCCCTATTTGACATGAGACGCGTAAACATGTTTGTAGCGGGTAGTGCTCGCAGCGGCTGGAACGTTATTTTTAAACACTTATTAATTTTCACACTTGCCGTATTTAAAATTCAAATTTAAAAACACTCACAATCCAGATTGCACGGTGTGCTCGACATGTCCGTGGTATTTTCTGCCTTAGTAACACATCCGTCTTCACAAACTGACGACTATCAACTAACTGCCACGCGCTCCGCACTGCTCGTTGAAAACCCCCACTCCGACGTGACGCGTAAATATTTTTGTGACGGTTGGCGCTTGCAGCTCCTGGAACATAATTTTTTAACACTAATTAGTTTTTACACTTGTCGATTTTAAAATACTTGTTTAAAAACACTCACAATCCAGAATGCATTGTGTGCTAAACATATCCGTGGTGTTATTTTTATTCCGGAGTAACAGTTTCGTTTGTCACACACAGACGAATATCAACCAACTGCCGCGCACTCCGCAATGATCGTTGAATACCTCCAATTGACACTTGACGCGTAAACATGTTTGTAGCGGATAGTGCTCGCAGCGGCTGGAACGTTATTTTTAAACACTTATTAATTTTCACACTTGCCGTATTAAAAATTCGAGTATAAAAACACTCACAATCCAGATTGCACGGTGTGCTCGACATGTCCGTGGTATTTTCTGCCTTAGTAACACATCCGTCTTCACAAACTGACGACTATTAACTAACTGCCGCGCGCTCCGCACTGCTCGTTGAAAACCCCCACTGCCACGTGACGCGTAAATATCTTTGTGACGGTTGGCGCTTGCAGCTCCTGGAACATAATTTTTAACACTTATTAGTTTTTACACTTGTCGATTTTAAAATACTTGTTTAAAAACACTCACAATCCAGAATGCATTGTGTGCTAAACATATCCGTGGTGTTATTTTTATTCCAGAGTTACAGTTTCGTTTGTCACAAACAGACGAATATCAACCAACTGCCGCGCACTCCGCAATGATCGTTGAATACCCCCAATTGACACTTGACGCGTAAACATGTTTGTAGCGGGTAGTGCTCGCAGCGGCTGGAACGTTATTTTTAAACACTTATTTATTTTCACACTTGCCGTATTAAAAATTCAAATTTAAAAACACTCACAATCCAGATTGCACGGTGTGCTCGACATGTCTGTGGTATTTTCTGCCTTAGTAACACAACCGTTTTCACAAACTGACGACTATCAACTAACTGCCGCGCGCTCCGCACTGCTCGTTGAAAACCCCCACTGCCACGTGACGCGTAAATATCTTTGTGACGGTTGGCGCTTGCAGCTCCTGGAACATAATTTTTAACACTTATTAGTTTTTACACTTGTCGATTTTAAAATACATGTTTAAAAACATTCACAATCCAGAATGCATTGTGTGCTAAACATATCCGTGGTGTTATTTTTATTCCGGAGTAACAGTTTCGTTTGTCACAAACAGACGAATATCAACCAACTGCCGCGCACTCCGCAATGATCGTTGAATACCCCCAATTGACACTTGACGCGTAAACATGTTTGTAGCGGGTAGTGGTCGCAGCGGCTGGAACGTTATTTTTAAACACTTATTAATTTTCACACTTGCCGTATTAAAAATTCAAATTTAAAAACACTCACAATCCAGATTGCACGGTGTGCTCGACATGTCCGTGGTATTTTCTGCCGGAGTAACACATCCGTCTTCACAAACTGACGACTATCAACTAACTGCCGCGCGCTCCGCACTGCTCGTTGAAAACCCCCACTGCCACGTGACGCGTAAATATCTTTGTGACGGTTGGCGCTTGCAGCGGCCGGAACATAATTTTTTAACACTAATTAGTTTTTACACTTGTCGATTTTAAAATACTTGTTTAAAAACAATCACAATGCAGAATGCACTGTGTGCTAAACATATCCGTGGTGTTATTTATATTCCGGAGTAACAGTTTCGTTTGTCACAAATTGACGAATATCAACCAACTGCCGCGCACTCCGCAATGATCGTTGATTACCCCTATTTGACATGAGACGCGTAAACATGTTTGTAGCGATTAGTGCTCGCAGCGGCTGGAACGTTATTTTTAAACACTTATTAATTTTCACATTGCCGTATTTAAAATTCGAATTTAAAAACACTCACAATCTAGATTGCACGGTGTGCTCGACATGTCCGTGGTATTTTCTGCCGGAGTAACACATCCGTCTTCACAAACTGACGACTATCAACTAACTGCCGCGCGCTCCGCACTGCTCGTTGAAAACCCCCACTGCCACGTGACGCGTAAATATCTTTGTGACGGTTGGCGCTTGCAGCGGCTGGAACATAATTTTTTACCACTAATTAGTTTTTACACTTGTCGATTTTAAAATATTTGTTTAAAAACAATCACAATGCAGAATGCACTGTGTGCTAAACATATCCGTGGTGTTATTTTTATTCCGGAGTAACAGTTTCGTTTGTCACAAACAGACGAATATCAACCAACTGCCGCGCACTCCGCAATGATCGTTGAATACCCCTATTTGACATGAGACGCGTAAACATGTTTGTAGCGGTTAGTGCTCGCAGCGGCTGGAACGTTATTTTTAAACACTTATTTATTTTCACACTTGCCGTATTAAAAATTCAAATTTAAAAACACTCACAATCCAGATTGCACGGTGTGCTCGACATGTCCGTGGTATTTTCTGCCTTAGTAACACATCCGTCTTCACAAACTGACGACTATCAACTAACTGCCGCGCGCTCCGCACTGCTCGTTGAAAACCCCCACTGCCACGTGACGCGTAAATATCTTTGTGACGGTTGGCGCTTGCAGCTCCTGGAACATAATTTTTAACACTTATTAGTTTTTACACTTGTCGATTTTAAAATACATGTTTAAAAACATTCACAATCCAGAATGCACTGTGTGTTAAACATATCCGTGGTGTTATTTTTATTCCGGAGTAACAGTTTCGTTTGTCACAAACAGACGAATATCAACCAACTGCCGAGCACTCCGCAATGATCGTTGAATACCCCCAATTGACACGTAAACATGTTTGTAGCGGGTAGTGCTCGCAGCGGCTGGAACGTTATTTTTAAACACTTATTAATTTTCACATTGCCGTATTTAAAATTCGAATTTAAAAACACTCACAATCTAGATTGCACGGTGTGCTCGACATGTCCGTGGTATTTTCTGCCGGAGTAACACATCCGTTTTCACAAACTGACGACTATCAACTAACTGCCGCGCGCTCCGTACTGCTCGCTGAAAACCCCCACTGCCACGTGACGCGTAAATATCTTTGTGAGGGTTGGCGCTTGCAGCTCCTGGAACATAATTTTTAACACTAATTAGTTTTTACACTTGTCGATTTTAAAATACTTGTTTAAAAACACTCACAATCCAGAATGCACCGTGTGCTATACATATCCGTGGTGTTATTTTTATTCCGGAGTAACAGTTTCGTTTGTCACAAACAGACGAATATCAACCAACTGCCGCGCACTCCGCAATGATCGTTGAATACCCCCAATTGACACTTGACGCGTAAACATGTTTGTAGCGGATAGTGCTCGCAGCGGCTGGAACGTTATTTTTAAACACTTATTAATTTTCACACTTGATGTATTAAAAATTCGAGTTTAAAAACACTCACAATCCAGATTGCACGGTGTGCTCGACATGTCCGTGGTATTTTCTGCCTTAGTAACACATCCGTCTTCACAAACTGACGACTATTAACTAACTGCCGCGCGCTCCGCACTGCTCGTTGAAAACCCCCACTGCCACGTGACGCGTGAATATCTTTGTGACGGTTGGCGCTTGCAGCTCCTGGAACATAATTTTTAACACTTATTAGTTTTTACACTTGTCGATTTTAAAATACTTGTTTAAAAACACTCACAATCCAGAATGCATTGTGTGCTAAACATATCCGTGGTGTTATTTTTATTCCAGAGTTACAGTTTCGTTTGTCACAAACAGACGAATATCAACCAACTGCCGCGCACTCCGCAATGATCGTTGAATACCCCCAATTGACACTTGACGCGTAAACATGTTTGTAGCGGGTAGTGCTCGCAGCGGCTGGAACGTTATTTTTAAACACTTATTTATTTTCACACTTGCCGTATTAAAAATTCAAATTTAAAAACACTCACAATCCAGATTGCACGGTGTGCTCGACATGTCTGTGGTATTTTCTGCCTTAGTAACACAACCGTTTTCACAAACTGACGACTATCAACTAACTGCCGCGCGCTCCGCACTGCTCGTTGAAAACCCCCACTGCCACGTGACGCGTAAATATCTTTGTGACGGTTGGCGCTTGCAGCTCCTGGAACATAATTTTTAACATTTATTAGTTTTTACACTTGTCGATTTTAAAATACATGTTTAAAAACATTCACAATCCAGAATGCATTGTGTGCTAAACATATCCGTGGTGTTATTTTTATTCCGGAGTAACAGTTTCGTTTGTCACAAACAGACGAATATCAACCAACTGCCGCGCACTCCGCAATGATCGTTGAATACCCCCAATTGACACTTGACGCGTAAACATGTTTGTAGCGGGTAGTGGTCGCAGCGGCTGGAACGTTATTTTTAAACACTTATTAATTTTCACACTTGCCGTATTAAAAATTCAAATTTAAAAACACTCACAATCCAGATTGCACGGTGTGCTCGACATGTCCGTGGTATTTTCTGCCGGAGTAACACATCCGTCTTCACAAACTGACGACTATCAACTAACTGCCGCGCGCTCCGCACTGCTCGTTGAAAACCCCCACTGCCACGTGACGCGTAAATATCTTTGTGACGGTTGGCGCTTGCAGCGGCCGGAACATAATTTTTTAACACTAATTAGTTTTTACACTTGTCGATTTTAAAATACTTGTTTAAAAACAATCACAATGCAGAATGCACTGTGTGCTAAACATATCCGTGGTGTTATTTTTATTCCGGAGTAACAGTTTCGTTTGTCACAAATTGACGAATATCAACCAACTGCCGCGCACTCCGCAATGATCGTTGATTACCCCTATTTGACATGAGACGCGTAAACATGTTTGTAGCGATTAGTGCTCGCAGCGGCTGGAACGTTATTTTTAAACACTTATTAATTTTCACATTGCCGTATTTAAAATTCGAATTTAAAAACACTCACAATCTAGATTGCACGGTGTGCTCGACATGTCCGTGGTATTTTCTGCCGGAGTAACACATCCGTCTTCACAAACTGACGACTATCAACTAACTGCCGCGCGCTCCGCACTGCTCGTTGAAAACCCCCACTGCCACGTGACGCGTAAATATCTTTGTGACGGTTGGCGCTTGCAGCGGCTGGAACATTATTTTTTACCACTAATTAGTTTTTACACTTGTCGATTTTAAAATATTTGTTTAAAAACAATCACAATGCAGAATGCACTGTGTGCTAAACATATCCGTGGTGTTATTTTTATTCCGGAGTAACAGTTTCGTTTGTCACAAACAGACGAATATCAACCAACTGCCGCGCACTCCGCAATGATCGTTGAATACCCCTATTTGACATGAGACGCGTAAACATGTTTGTAGCGGTTAGTGCTCGCAGCGGCTGGAACGTTATTTTTAAACACTTATTTATTTTCACACTTGCCGTATTAAAAATTCAAATTTAAAAACACTCACAATCCAGATTGCACGGTGTGCTCGACATGTCCGTGGTATTTTCTGCCTTAGTAACACATCCGTCTTCACAAACTGACGACTATCAACTAACTGCCGCGCGCTCCGCACTGCTCGTTGAAAACCCCCACTGCCACGTGACGCGTAAATATCTTTGTGACGGTTGGCGCTTGCAGCTCCTGGAACATAATTTTTAACACTTATTAGTTTTTACACTTGTCGATTTTAAAATACATGTTTAAAAACATTTTCAATCCAGAATGCATTGTGTGCTAAACATATCCGTGGTGTTATTTTTATTCCGGAGTAACAGTTTCGTTTGTCACAAACAGACGAATATCAACCAACTGCCGCGCACTCCGCAATGATCGTTGAATACCCCCAATTGACACTTGACGCGTAAACATGTTTGTAGCGGGTAGTGCTCGCAGCGGCTGGAACGTTATTTTTAAACACTTATTAATTTTCACACTTGCCGTATTTAAAATTCGAGTTTAAAAACACTCACAATCCAGATTGCACGGTGTGCTCGACATGTCCGTGGTATTTTCTGCCTTAGTAACACATCCGTCTTCACAAACTGACGACTATCAACTAACTGCCACGCGCTCCGCACTGCTCGTTGAAAACCCCCACTCCGACGTGACGCGTAAATATTTTTGTGACGGTTGGCGCTTGCAGCTCCTGGAACATAATTTTTTAACACTAATTAGTTTTTACACTTGTCGATTTTAAAATACTTGTTTAAAAACACTCACAATCCAGAATGCACCGTGTGCTATACATATCCGTGGTGTTATTTTTATTCCGGAGTAACAGTTTCGTTTGTCACAAACAGACGAATATCAACCAACTGCCGCGCACTCCGCAATGATCGTTGAATACCCCCAATTGACACTTGACGCGTAAACATGTTTGTAGCGGATAGTGCTCGCAGCGGCTGGAACGTTATTTTTAAACACTTATTAATTTTCACACTTGCCGTATTAAAAATTCGAGTTTAAAAACACTCACAATCCAGATTGCACGGTGTGCTCGACATGTCCGTGGTATTTTCTGCCTTAGTAACACATCCGTCTTCACAAACTGACGACTATCAACTAACTGCCGCGCGCTCCGCACTGCTCGTTGAAAACCCCCACTGCCACGTGACGCGTAAATATCTTTGTGACGGTTGGCGCTTGCAGCTCCTGGAACATAATTTTTTAACACTTATTAGTTTTTACAATTGTCGATTTTAAAATACTTGTTTAAAAACACTCACAATCCAGAATGCACCGTGTGCTATACATATCCGTGGTGTTATTTTTATTCCAGAGTAACAGTTTCGTTTGTCACAAACAGACGAATATCAACCAACTGCCGCGCACTCCGCAATGATCGTTGAATACCCCCAATTGACACTTGACGCGTAAACATGTTTGTAGCGGGTAGTGCTCGCAGCGGCTGGAACGTTATTTTTAAACGCTTATTTATTTTCACACTTGCCGTATTAAAAATTCAAATTTAAAAACACTCACAATCCAGATTGCACGGTGTGCTCAACATGTCTGTGGTATTTTCTGCCTTAGTAACACAACCGTCTTCACAAACTGACGACTATCAACTAACTGCCGCGCGCTCCGCACTGCTCGTTGAAAACCCCCACTGCCACGTGACGCGTAAATATCTTTGTGACGGTTGGCGCTTGCAGCTCCTGGAACATAATTTTTAACACTTATTAGTTTTTACACTTGTCGATTTTAAAATACATGTTTAAAAACATTCACAATCCAGAATGCATTGTGTGCTAAACATATCCGTGGTGTTATTTTTATTCCGGAGTAACAGTTTCGTTTGTCACAAACAGACGAATATCAACCAACTGCCGCGCACTCCGCAATGATCGTTGAATACCCCCAATTGACACTTGACGCGTAAACATGTTTGTAGCGGGTAGTGCTCGCAGCGGCTGGAACGTTATTTTTCAACACTTATTAATTTTCACACTTGCCGTATTAAAAATTCAAATTTAAAAACACTCACAATCCAGATTGCACGGTGTGCTCGACATGTCCGTGGTATTTTCTGCCTTAGTAACACATCCGTCTTCACAAACTGACGACTATCAACTAACTGCCGCGCGCTCCGCACTGCTCGTTGAAAACCCCCACTCCGACGTGACGCGTAAATATTTATGTGACCGTTGGCGCTTGCAGCTCCTGGAACATAATTTTTTAACACTTATTAGTTTTTACACTTGTCGATTTTAAAATACTTGTTTAAAAACACTCACAATGCAGAATGCACTGTGTGCTAAACATATCCGTGGTGTTATTTTTATTCCGGAGTAACAGTTTCGTTTGTCACAAACAGACGAATATCAACCAACTACCGCGCACTCCGCAATGATCGTTGAATACCCCCAATTGACACTTGACGCGTAAACATGTTTGTAGCGGGTAGTGCTCGCAGCGGCTGGAACGTTATTTTTAAACACTTATTAATTTTCACACTTGCCGTATTTAAAATTCGAATTTAAAAACACTCACAATCTAGATTGCACGGTGTGCTCGACATGTCCGTGGTATTTTCTGTTGGAGTAACACATCCGTCTTCACAAACTGACGACTATCAACTAACTGCCGCGCGCTCCGCACTGCTCGTTGAAAACCCCCACTGCCACGTGACGCGTAAATATCTTTGTGACGGTTGGCGCTTGCAGCTCCTGGAACATAATTTTTTAACACTTATTAGTTTTTACAATTGTCGATTTTAAAATACTTGTTTAAAAACACTCACAATCCAGAATGCACCGTGTGCTATACATATCCGTGGTGTTATTTTTATTCCAGAGTAACAGTTTCGTTTGTCACAAACAGACGAATATCAACCAACTGCCGCGCACTCCGCAATGATCGTTGAATACCCCCAATTGACACTTGACGCGTAAACATGTTTGTAGCGGGTAGTGCTCGCAGCGGCTGGAACGTTATTTTTAAACGCTTATTTATTTTCACACTTGCCGTATTAAAAATTCAAATTTAAAAACACTCACAATCCAGATTGCACGGTGTGCTCAACATGTCTGTGGTATTTTCTGCCTTAGTAACACAACCGTCTTCACAAACTGACGACTATCAACTAACTGCCGCGCGCTCCGCACTGCTCGTTGAAAACCCCCACTGCCACGTGACGCGTAAATATCTTTGTGACGGTTGGCGCTTGCAGCTCCTGGAACATAATTTTTTAACACTAATTAGTTTTTACACTTGTCGATTTTAAAATACTTGTTTAAAAACACTCACAATCCAGAATGCACCGTGTGCTATACATATCCGTGGTGTTATTTTTATTCCGGAGTAACAGTTTCGTTTGTCACAAACAGACGAATATCAACCAACTGCCGCGCACTCCGCAATGATCGTTGAATACCCCCAATTGACACTTGACGCGTAAACATGTTTGTAGCGGATAGTGCTCGCAGCGGCTGGAACGTTATTTTTAAACACTTATTAATTTTCACACTTGCCGTATTAAAAATTCGAGTTTAAAAACACTCACAATCCAGATTGCACGGTGTGCTCGACATGTCCGTGGTATTTTCTGCCTTAGTAACACATCCGTCTTCACAAACTGACGACTATCAACTAACTGCCGCGCGCTCCGCACTGCTCGTTGAAAACCCCCACTGCCACGTGACGCGTAAATATCTTTGTGACGGTTGGCGCTTGCAGCTCCTGGAACATAATTTTTTAACACTTATTAGTTTTTACAATTGTCGATTTTAAAATACTTGTTTAAAAACACTCACAATCCAGAATGCACCGTGTGCTATACATATCCGTGGTGTTATTTTTATTCCAGAGTAACAGTTTCGTTTGTCACAAACAGACGAATATCAACCAACTGCCGCGCACTCCGCAATGATCGTTGAATACCCCCAATTGACACTTGACGCGTAAACATGTTTGTAGCGGGTAGTGCTCGCAGCGGCTGGAACGTTATTTTTAAACGCTTATTTATTTTCACACTTGCCGTATTAAAAATTCAAATTTAAAAACACTCACAATCCAGATTGCACGGTGTGCTCAACATGTCTGTGGTATTTTCTGCCTTAGTAACACAACCGTCTTCACAAACTGACGACTATCAACTAACTGCCGCGCGCTCCGCACTGCTCGTTGAAAACCCCCACTGCCACGTGACGCGTAAATATCTTTGTGACGGTTGGCGCTTGCAGCTCCTGGAACATAATTTTTAACACTTATTAGTTTTTACACTTGTCGATTTTAAAATACATGTTTAAAAACATTCACAATCCAGAATGCATTGTGTGCTAAACATATCCGTGGTGTTATTTTTATTCCGGAGTAACAGTTTCGTTTGTCACAAACAGACGAATATCAACCAACTGCCGCGCACTCCGCAATGATCGTTGAATACCCCCAATTGACACTTGACGCGTAAACATGTTTGTAGCGGGTAGTGCTCGCAGCGGCTGGAACGTTATTTTTCAACACTTATTAATTTTCACACTTGCCGTATTAAAAATTCAAATTTAAAAACACTCACAATCCAGATTGCACGGTGTGCTCGACATGTCCGTGGTATTTTCTGCCTTAGTAACACATCCGTCTTCACAAACTGACGACTATCAACTAACTGCCGCGCGCTCCGCACTGCTCGTTGAAAACCCCCACTCCGACGTGACGCGTAAATATTTATGTGACCGTTGGCGCTTGCAGCTCCTGGAACATAATTTTTTAACACTTATTAGTTTTTACACTTGTCGATTTTAAAATACTTGTTTAAAAACACTCACAATGCAGAATGCACTGTGTGCTAAACATATCCGTGGTGTTATTTTTATTCCGGAGTAACAGTTTCGTTTGTCACAAACAGACGAATATCAACCAACTACCGCGCACTCCGCAATGATCGTTGAATACCCCCAATTGACACTTGACGCGTAAACATGTTTGTAGCGGGTAGTGCTCGCAGCGGCTGGAACGTTATTTTTAAACACTTATTAATTTTCACACTTGCCGTATTTAAAATTCGAATTTAAAAACACTCACAATCTAGATTGCACGGTGTGCTCGACATGTCCGTGGTATTTTCTGTTGGAGTAACACATCCGTCTTCACAAACTGACGACTATCAACTAACTGCCGCGCGCTCCGCACTGCTCGTTGAAAACCCTAACTCTGACGTGAGACGTAAATATCTTTGTGACGGTTGGCGCTTGCAGCGGCTGGAACATAATTTTTTAACACTAATTAGTTTTTACACTTGTCGATTTTAAAATACTTGTTTAAAAACAATCACAATGCAGAATGCACTGTGTGCTAAACATATCCGTATTGTCATTTTTATTCCGGAGTAACAGTTTCGTTTGTCACAAATTGACGAATATCAACCAACTGCCGCGCACTCTGCAATGATCGTTGATTACCCCTACTTGACATGTGACGCGTAAACATGTTTGTAGCGGGTAGTGCTCGCAGCGGCTGGAACATTATTTTTAAACACATATTTATTTTCACACATGCCGTATTTAAAATTCGAATTTGAAAACACTCACAATCCAGATTGCACGGTGTGCTCGACATGTCAGTGGTATTTTCTGCCGGAGTAACACATCCGTTTTCACAAACTGACGACTATCAACTAACTGCCGCGCGCTCCGTACTGCTCGTTGAAAACCCCCACTGCCACGTGACGCGTAAATATCTTTGTGACGGTTGGCGCTTGAAGCGGCTGGAACATAATTTTTAACACTTATTAGTTTTTACACTTGTCGATTTTAAAATACATGTTTAAAAACATTCTCAATCCAGAATGCATTGTGTGCTAAACATATCCGTGGTGTTATTTTTATTCCGGAGTAACAGTTTCGTTTGTCACAAACAGACGAATATCAACCAACTGCTGCGCACTCCGCAATGATCGTTGAATACCCCCAATTGACACTTGACGCGTAAACATGTTTGTAGCGGGTAGTGCTCGCAGCGGCTGGAACGTTATTTTTAAACACTTATTAATTTTCACACTTGCCGTATTTAAAATTCGAGTTTAAAAACACTCACAATCCAGATTGCACGGTGTGCTCGACATGTCCGTGGTATTTTCTGCCTTAGTAACACATCCGTCTTCACAAACTGACGACTATCAACTAACTGCCACGCGCTCCGCACTGCTCGTTGAAAACTCCCACTCCGACGTGACGCGTAAATATTTTTGTGACGGTTGGCGCTTGCAGCTCCTGGAACATAATTTTTTAACACTAATTAGTTTTTACACTTGTTGATTTTAAAATACTTGTTTAAAAACACTTACAATCCAGAATGCACCGTGTGCTATACATATCCGTGGTGTTATTTTTATTCCGGAGTAACAGTTTCGTTTGTCACAAACAGACGAATATCAACCAACTGCCGCGCACTCCGCAATGATCGTTGAATACCCCCAATTGACACTTGACGCGTAAACATGTTTGTAGCGGATAGTGCTCGCAGCGGCTGGAACGTTATTTTTAAACACTTATTAATTTTCACACTTGCCGTATTAAAAATTCGAGTTTAAAAACACTCACAATCCAGATTGCACGGTGTGCTCGACATGTCCGTGGTATTTTCTGCCTTAGTAACACATCCGTCTTCACAAACTGACGACTATCAACTAACTGCCGCGCGCTCCGCACTGCTCGTTGAAAACCCCCACTGCCACGTGACGCGTAAATATCTTTGTGACGGTTGGCGCTTGCAGCTCCTGGAACATAATTTTTTAACACTTATTAGTTTTTACAATTGTCGATTTTAAAATACTTGTTTAAAAACAATCACAATCCAGAATGCACCGTGTGCTATACATATCCGTGGTGTTATTTTTATTCCGGAGTAACAGTTTCGTTTGTCACAAATTGACGAATATCAACCAACTGCCGCGCACTCCGCAATGATCGTTGATTACCCCTATTTGACATGAGACGCGTAAACATGTTTGTAGCGGGTAGTGCTCGCAGCGGCTGGAACATTATTTTTAAACAGATATTAATTTTCACACATGCCGTATTTAAAATTCGAACTTAAAAACACTCACAATCCAGATTGCACAATCTGCTCGACATGTCCGTGGAATTTTCTTACGGAATAACACATCCTTCTTCACAAACTGACGACTATCAACTAACTGCCGCGCGCTCCGCACTGCACGTTGAAAACCCCCACTCCCACGTGACGCGTAAATATGTTTGTGACGGTTGGCGCTTGCAGCGGCTGGAACATAATTTTTTAACACTAATTAGTTTTTACACTTGTCGATTTTAAAATACTTGTTTAAAAACACTCACAATCCAGAATGCACTGTATGGTAAACATATCCCTGGTGTTCATTGATTCCAGAGTAACAGTTTGTTTTGTCACAAACTGACGAATATCAACCAACTGCCGCGCACTCCGCAATGATCGTTGATTATCCCCAATTGACACATGACGCATAAACATGTTTGTAGCGGGTAGTGCTAACAGCGGCTGGAACGTTATTTTTAAACACTTATTAATTTTCACACTTGCCGTATTTAAAATTCGAATTTAAAAACACTCACAATCCAGATTGCACGGTGTGCTCGACATGTCCGTGGTATTTTCTGCTGTTGTAACACATCCGTCTTCACAAACTGACGACTATCAACTAACTGCCGCGCGCTCCGCACTGCTCGTTGAAAACCCTAACTCTGACGTGAGACGTAAATATCTTTGTGACGGTTGGCGCTTGCAGCGGCTGGAACATAATTTTTTAACACTAATTAGTTTTTACACTTGTCGATTTTAAAATACTTGTTTAAAAACAATCACAATGCAGAATGCACTGTGTGCTAAACATATCCGTATTGTTATTTTTATTCCGGAGTAACAGTTTCGTTTGTCACAAATTGACGAATATCAACCAACTGCCGCGCACTCTGCAATGATCGTTGATTACCCCTACTTGACATGTGACGCGTAAACATGTTTGTAGCGGGTAGTGCTCGCAGCGGCTGGAACATTATTTTTAAACACATATTTATTTTCACACATGCCGTATTTAAAATTCGAATTTGAAAACACTCACAATCCAGATTGCACGGTGTGCTCGACATGTCAGTGGTATTTTCTGCCGGAGTAACACATCCGTTTTCACAAACTGACGACTATCAACTAACTGCCGCGCGCTCCGTACTGCTCGTTGAAAACCCCCACTGCCACGTGACGCGTAAATATCTTTGTGACGGTTGGCGCTTGCAGCACCTGGAACATAATTTTTAACACTTATTAGTTTTTACACTTGTCGATTTTAAAATACATGTTCAAAAACATTCACAATCCAGAATGCACTGTGTGCTAAACATATCCGTGGTGTTATTTTTATTCCGGAGTAACAGTTTCGTTTGTCACAAACAGACGAATATCAACCAACTGCCGCGCACTCCGCAATGATCGTTGAATACCCCCAATTGACACTTGACGCGTAAACATGTTTGTAGCGGGTAGTGCTCGCAGCGGCTGGAACGTTATTTTTAAACACTTATTAATTTTCACACTTGCCGTATTAAAAATTTAAATTTAAAAACACTCACAATCCAGATTGCACGGTCTGCTCGACATGTCCGTGGAATTTTCTTACGGAATAACACATCCTTCTTCACAAACTGACGACTATCAACTAACTGCCGCGCGCTCCGCACTGCTCGTTGAAAACCCCCACTGCCACGTGACGCGTAAATATCTTTGTGACGGTTGGCGCTTGCAGCTCCTGGAACATAATTTTTAACACTTATTAGTTTTTACACTTGTCGATTTTAAAATACATGTTTAAAAACATTCACAATCCAGAATGCACTGTGTGCTAAACATATCCGTGGTGTTATTTTTATTCCGGAGTAGCAGTTTCGTTTGTCACAAACAGACGAATATCAACCAACTGCCGCGCACTCCGCAATGATCGTTGAATACCCCCAATTGACACTTGACGCGTAAACATGTTTGTAGCGGGTAGTGCTCGCAGCGGCTGGAATGTTATTTTTAAACACTTATTAATTTTCACACTTGCCGTATTTAAAATTCGAATTTAAAAACATTCACAATCTAGATTGCACGGTGTGCTCGACATGTCCGTGGTATTTTCTGCCGGAGTAACACATCCGTCTTCACAAACTGACGACTATCAACTAACTGCCGCGCGCTCCGCACTGCTCGTTGAAAACCCCCACTGTAACGTGACGCGTAAATATCTTTGTGACGGTTGGCGCTTGCAGCGGCTGGAACATAATTTTTAACACTTATTAGTTTTTACACATGTCGATTTTAAAATACATGTTTAAAAACATTCACAATCCAGAATGCACTGTGTGCTAAACATATCCGTGGTGTTATTTTTATTCCGGAGTAACAGTTTCGTTTGTCACAAACAGACGAATATCAACCAACTGCCGCGCACTCCGCAATGATCGTTGATTACCCCTATTTGACATGAGACGCGTAAACATGTTTGTAGCGGGTAGTGCTCGCAGCGGCTGGAACGTTATTTTTAAACACTTATTAATTTTCACATTGCCGTATTTAAAATTCGAATTTAAAAACACTCACAATCTAGATTGCACGGTGTGCTCGACATGTCCGTGGTATTTTCTGCCGGAGTAACACATCCGTCTTCACAAACTGACGACTATCAACTAACTGCCGCGCGCTCCGCACTGCTCGTTGAAAACCCCCACTGCCACGTGACGCGTAAATATCTTTGTGACGGTTGGCGCTTGCAGCGGCTGGAACATAATTTTTTAACACTAATTAGTTTTTACACTTGTCGATTTTAAAATACTTGTTTAAAAACAATCACAATGCAGAATGCACTGTGTGCTAAACATATCCGTAGTGTTATTTTTATTCCAGAGTAACAGTTTCGTTTGTCACAAATTGACGAATATCAACCAACTGTCGCGCACTCCGCAATGATCGTTGAATACCCCTATTTGACATGGGACGCGTAAACATGTTTGTAGCGGGTAGTGCTCGCAGCGGCTGGAACGTTATTTTTAAACACTTATTTATTTTCACACTTGCCGTATTAAAAATTCAAATTTAAAAACACTCACAATCCAGATTGCACGGTGTGCTCGACATGTCCGTGGTATTTTCTGCCTTAGTAACACATCCGTCTTCACAAACTGACGACTATCAACTAACTGCCGCGCGCTCCGCACTGCTCGTTGAAAACCCCCACTGCCACGTGACGCGTAAATATCTTTATGACGGTTGGCGCTTGCAGCTCCTGGAACATAATTTTTAACACTTATTAGTTTTTACACTTGTCGATTTTAAAATACATGTTTAAAAACATTCTCAATCCAGAATGCATTGTGTGCTAAACATATCCGTGGTGTTATTTTTATTCCGGAGTAACAGTTTCATTTGTCACAAACAGACGAATATCAACCAACTGCCGCGCACTCCGCAATGATCGTTGAATACCCAATTGACACTTGACGCGTAAACATGTTTGTAGCGGGTAGTGCTCGCAGCGGCTGGAACGTTATTTTTAAACACTTATTAATTTTCACACTTGCCGTATTTAAAATTCGAATTTAAAAACACTCACAATCTAGATTGCACGGTGTGCTCGACATGTCCGTGGTATTTTCTGCCGGAGTAACACATCCGTCTTCACAAACTGACGACTATCAACTAACTGCCGCGCGCTCCGCACTGCTCGTTGAAACCCCCCCCTGCCACGTGACGCGTAAATATCTTTGTGACGGTTGGCGCTTGCAGCGGCTGGAACATAATTTTTTAACACTAATTAGTTTTTACACTTGTCGATTTTAAAATACTTGTTTAAAAACACTCACAATCCAGAGTGCACTGTGTGCTAAACATATCCTTTGTGTTATTTTTATTCCGGAGTAACAGTTTCGTTTGTCACAAATTGATGAATATCAACCAACTGCCGCGCACTCCGCAATGATCGTTGATTACCCCTACTTGACATGTGACGCGTAAACATGTTTGTAGCGGGTAGTGCTCGCAGCGGCTGGAACATTATTTTTAAACACATATTAATTTTCACACATGCCGTATTTAAAATTCGAACTTAAAAACACTCACAATCCAGATTGCACGGTCTGCTCGACATACCCGTGGAATTTTCTTACGGAATAACACATCCGTCTTCACAAACTGACGACTATCAACTAACTGCCGCGCGCTCCGCACTGCTCGTTGAAAACCCCCACTGCCACGTGACGCGTAAATATCTTTGTGACGGTTGGCGCTTGAAGCGGCTGGAACATAATTTTTTAACACTAATTAGTTTTTACACTTGTCGATTTTAAAATACTTGTTTAAAAACACTCACAATGCAGAATGCACTGTGTGCTAAACACATCCGTATTGTTATTTTTATTCCGGAGTAACAGTTTCGTTTGTCACAAATTGACGAATATCAACCAACTGCCGCGCACTCCGCAATGATCGTTGATTACCCCTATTTGACATGAGATGCGTAAACATGTTTGTAGCGGGTAGTGCTCGCAGCGGCTGGAACGTTATTTTTAAACACTTATTAATTTTCACACTTGCCGTATTTAAAATTCGAATTTAAAAACACTCACAATCTAGATTGCACGGTGTGCTCGACATGTCCGTGGTATTTTCTGCCGGAGTAACACATCCGTCTTCACAAACTGACGACTATCAACTAACTGCCGCGCGCTCCGCACTGCTCGTTGAAAACCCCCACTCTGACGTGAAGCGTAAATATCTTTGTGACGGTTGGCGCTTGCAGCGGCTGAAACATAATTTTTTAACACTAATTAGTTTTTACACTTGTCGATTTTAAAATACTTGTTTAAAAACAATCACAATGCAGAATGCACTGTGTGCTAAACATATCCGTATTGTTATTTTTATTCCGGAGTAACAGTTTCGTTTGTCACAAATTGACGAATATCAACCAACTGCCGCGCACTCTGCAATGATCGTTGATTACCCTTACTTGACATGTGACGCGTAAACATGTTTGTAGCGGGTAGTGCTCGCAGCGGCTGGAACGTTATTTTTAAACACTTATTAATTTTCACACTTGCCGTATTAAAAATTTAAATTTAAAAACACTCACAATCCAGATTGCACGGTCTGCTCGACATGTCCGTGGAATTTTCTTACGGAATAACACATCCTTCTTCACAAACTGACGACTATCAACTAACTGCCGCGCGCTCCGCACTGCTCGTTGAAAACCCCCACTGCCACGTGACGCGTAAATATCTTTGTGACGGTTGGCGCTTGCAGCTCCTGGAACATAATTTTTAACACTTATTAGTTTTTACACTTGTCGATTTTAAAATACATGTTTAAAAACAATCACAATGCAGAATGCACTGTGTGCTAAACATATCCGTGGTGTTATTTTTATTCCGGAGTAACAGTTTCGTTTGTCACAAACAGACGAATATCAACCAACTGCCGCGCACTCCGCAATGATCGTTGAATACCCCTATTTGACATGAGACGCGTAAACATGTTTGTAGCGGGTAGTGCTCGCAGCGGCTGGAACGTTATTTTTAAACACTTATTTATTTTCACACTTGCCGTATTAAAAATTCAAATTTAAAAACACTCACAATCCAGATTGCACGGTGTGCTCGACATGTCCGTGGTATTTTCTGCCTTAGTAACACATCCGTCTTCACAAACTGACGACTATCAACTAACTGCCGCGCGCTCCGCACTGCTCGTTGAAAACCCCCACTGCCACGTGACGCGTAAATATCTTTGTGACGGTTGGCACTTGCAGCGGCTGGAACATAATTTTTTAACACTAATTAGTTTTTACACTTGTCGATTTTAAAATACTTGTTTAAAAACAATTACAATGCAGAATGCACTGTGTGCTAAACATATCCGTGGTGTTATTTTTATTCCGGAGTAACAGTTTCGTTTGTCACAAATTGACGAATATCAACCAACTGCCGCGCACTCCGCAATGATCGTTGATTACCCCTATTTCACATGAGACGCGTAAACATGTTTGTAGCGGGTAGTGCTCGCAGCGGCTGGAACATTATTTTTAAACACATATTAATTTTCACACATGCCGTATTTAAAATTCGAACTTAAAAACACTCACAATCCAGATTGCACAGTCTGCTCGACATGTCCGTGGAATTTTCTTACGGAATAACACATCCTTCTTCACAAACTGACGACTATCAACTAACTGCCGCGCGCTCCGCACTGCTCGTTGAAAACCCCCACTGCCACGTGACGCGTAAATATCTTTGTGACGGTTGGCGCTTGCAGCTCCTGGAACATAATTTTTAACACTTATTAGTTTTTACACATGTCGATTTTAAAATACATGTTTAAAAACATTCACAATCCAGAATGCACTGTGTGCTAAACATATCCGTGGTGTTATTTTTATTCCGGAGTAACAGTTTCGTTTGTCACAAACAGACGAATATCAACCAACTGCCGCGCACTCCGCAATGATCGTTGATTACCCCTACTTGACATGTGACGCGTAAACATGTTTGTAGCGGGTAGTGCTCGCAGCGGCTGGAACATTATTTTTAAACACATATTAATTTTCACACATGCCGTATTTAAAATTCGAACTTAAAAACACTCACAATCCAGATTGCAGGGTCTGCTCGACATACCCGTGGAATTTTCTTACGGAATAACACATCCGTCTTCACAAACTGACGACTATCAACTAACTGCCGCGCGCTCCGCACTGCTCGTTGAAAACCCCCACTGCCACGTGACGCGTAAATATCTTTGTGACGGTTGGCGCTTGAAGCGGCTGGAACATAATTTTTTAACACTAATTAGTTTTTACACTTGTCGATTTTAAAATACTTGTTTAAAAACACTCACAATGCAGAATGCACTGTGTGCTAAACACATCCGTATTGTTATTTTTATTCCGGAGTAACAGTTTCGTTTGTCACAAATTGACGAATATCAACCAACTGCCGCGCACTCCGCAATGATCGTTGATTACCCCTATTTGACATGAGATGCGTAAACATGTTTGTAGCGGGTAGTGCTCGCAGCGGCTGGAACGTTATTTTTAAACACTTATTAATTTTCACACTTGCCGTATTTAAAATTCGAATTTAAAAACACTCACAATCTAGATTGCACGGTGTGCTCGACATGTCCGTGGTATTTTCTGCCGGAGTAACACATCCGTCTTCACAAACTGACGACTATCAACTAACTGCCGCGCGCTCCGCACTGCTCGTTGAAAACCCCCACTGCCACGTGACGCGTAAATATCTTTGTGACGGTTGGCGCTTGCAGCGGCTGGAACATAATTTTTTAACACTAATTAGTTTTTACACTTGTCGATTTTAAAATGCATGTTTAAAAACATTCACAATCCAGAATGCACTGTGTGCTAAACATATCCGTGGTGTTATTTTTATTCCGGAGTAACAGTTTCGTTTGTCACAAACAGACGAATATCAACCAACTGCCGCGCACTCCGCAATGATCGTTGAATACCCCTATTTGACATGAGACGCGTAAACATGTTTGTAGCGGGTAGTGCTCGCAGCGGCTGGAACGTTATTTTTAAACACTTATTTATTTTCACACTTGCCGTATTAAAAATTCAAATTTAAAAACACTCACAATCCAGATTGCACGGTGTGCTCGACATGTCCGTGGTATTTTCTGCCTTAGTAACACATCCGTCTTCACAAACTGACGACTATCAACTAACTGCCGCGCGCTCCGCACTGCTCGTTGAAAACCCCCACTGCCACGTGACGCGTAAATATCTTTGTGACGGTTGGCCCTTGCAGCTCCTGGAACATAATTTTTAACACTTATTAGTTTTTACACTTGTCGATTTTAAAATACATGTTTAAAAACATTCTCAATCCAGAATGCATTGTGTGCTAAACATATCCGTGGTGTTATTTTTATTCCGGAGTAACAGTTTCGTTTGTCACAAACAGACGAATATCAACCAACTACAGCGCACTCCGCAATGATCGTTGAATACCCCCAATTGACACTTGACGCGTAAACATGTTTGTAGCGGGTAGTGCTCGCAGCGGCTGGAACGTTATTTTTAAACACTTATTAATTTTCACACTTGCCGTATTTAAAATTCGAATTTAAAAACACTCACAATCTAGATTGCACGGTGTGCTCGACATGTCCGTGGTATTTTCTGCCGGTGTAACACATCCGTCTTCACAAACTGACGACTATCAACTAACTGCCGCGCGCTCCGCACTGCTCGTTGAAAACCCCCACTGCCACGTGACGCGTAAATATCTTTGTGACGGTTGGCGCTTGCAGCTCCTGGAACAGAATTTTTAACACTTATTAGTTTTTACACTTGTCGATTTTAAAATACATGTTTAAGAACATTCTCAATCCAGAATGCATTGTGTGATAAACATATCCGTGGTGTTATTTTTATTCCGGAGTAACAGTTTCGTTTGTCACAAACAGACGAATATCAACCAACTGCCGCGCACTCCGCAATGATCGTTGAATACCCCCAATTGACACTTGACGCGTAAACATGTTTGTAGCGGGTAGTGCTCGCAGCGGCTGGAACGTTATTTTTAAACACTTATTAATTTTCACACTTGCCGTATTTAAAATTCGAATTTAAAAACACTCACAATCTAGATTGCACGGTGTGCTCGACATGTCCGTGGTATTTTCTGCCGGAGTAACACATCCGTCTTCACAAACTGACGACTATCAACTAACTGCCGCGCGCTCCGCACTGCTCGTTGAAAACCCCCACTGCCACGTGACGCGTAAATATCTTTGTGACGGTTGGCGCTTGCAGCGGCTGGAACATAATTTTTTAACACTAATTAGTTTTTACACTTGTCGATTTTAAAATACTTGTTTAAAAACAATCACAATGCAGAATACACTGTGTGCTAAACATATCCGTGGTGTTATTTTTATTCCGGAGTAACAGTTTCGTTTGTCACAAATTGACGAATATCAACCAACTGCCGCGCACTCCGCAATGATCGTTGATTACCCCTATTTGACATGAGACGCGTAAACATGTTTGTAGCGGGTAGTGCTCGCAGCGGCTGGAACGTTATTTTTAAACACTTATTAATTTTCACATTGCCGTATTTAAAATTCGAATTTAAAAACACTCACAATCTAGATTGCACGGTGTGCTCGACATGTCCGTGGTATTTTCTGCCGGAGTAACACATCCGTCTTCACAAACTGACGACTATCAACTAACTGCCGCGCGCTCCGCACTGCTCGTTGAAAACCCCCACTGCCACGTGACGCGTAAATATCTTTGTGACGGTTGGCGCTTGCAGCGGCTGGAACATAATTTTTTAACACTAATTAGTTTTTACACTTGTCGATTTTAAAATACTTGTTTAAAAACAATCACAATGCAGAATGCACTGTGTGCTAAACATATCCGTGGTGTTATTTTTATTCCGGAGTAACAGTTTCGTTTGTCACAAACAGACGAATATCAACCAACTGCCGCGCACTCCGCAATGATCGTTGAATACCCCTATTTGACATGAGACGCGTAAACATGTTTGTAGCGGGTAGTGCTCGCAGCGGCTGGAACGTTATTTTTAAACACTTATTTATTTTCACACTTGCCGTATTAAAAATTCAAATTTAAAAACACTCACAATCCAGATTGCACGGTGTGCTCGACATGTCCGTGGTATTTTCTGCCTTAGTAACACATCCGTCTTCACAAACTGACGACTATCAACTAACTGCCGCGCGCTCCGCACTGCTCGTTGAAAACCCCCACTGCCACGTGACGCGTAAATATCTTTGTGACGGTTGGCGCTTGCAGCTCCTGGAACATAATTTTTAACACTTATTAGTTTTTACACTTGTCGATTTTAAAATACATGTTTAAAAACATTCTCAATCCAGAATGCATTGTGTGCTAAACATATCCGTGGTGTTATTTTTATTCCGGAGTAACAGTTTCGTTTGTCACAAACAGACGAATATCAACCAACTGCCGCGCACTCCGCAATGATCGTTGAATACCCCCAATTGACACTTGACGCGTAAACATGTTTGTAGCGGGTAGTGCTCGCAGCGGCTGGAACGTTATTTTTAAACACTTATTAATTTTCACACTTGCCGTATTTAAAATTCGAATTTAAAAACACTCACAATCTAGATTGCACGGTGTGCTCGACATGTCCGTGGTATTTTCTGCCGGAGTAACACATCCGTCTTCACAAACTGACGACTATCAACTAACTGCCGCGCGCTCCACACTGCTCGTTGAAAACCCCCACTGCCACGTGACGCGTAAATATCTTTGTGACGGTTGGCGCTTGCAGCGGCTGGAACATAATTTTTTAACACTAATTAGTTTTTACACTTGTCGATTTTAAAATACTTGTTTAAAAACAATCACAATGCAGAATGCACTGTGTGCTAAACATATCCGTGGTGTTATTTTTATTCCGGAGTAACAGTTTCGTTTGTCACAAACAGACGAATATCAACCAACTGCCGCGCACTCCGCAATGATCGTTGAATACCCCTATTTGACATGAGACGCGTAAACATGTTTGTAGCGGGTAGTGCTCGCAGCGGCTGGAACGTTATTTTTAAACACTTATTTATTTTCACACTTGCCGTATTAAAAATTCAAATTTAAAAACACTCACAATCCAGATTGCACGGTGTGCTCGACATGTCCGTGGTATTTTCTGCCTTAGTAACACATCCGTCTTCACAAACTGACGACTATCAACTAACTGCCGCGCGCTCCGCACTGCTCGTTGAAAACCCCCACTGCCACGTGACGCGTAAATATCTTTGTGACGGTTGGCGCTTGCAGCTCCTGGAACATAATTTTTAACACTTATTAGTTTTTACACTTGTCGATTTTAAAATACATGTTTAAAAACATTCTCAATCCAGAATGCATTGTGTGCTAAACATATCCGTGGTGTTATTTTTATTCCGGAGTAACAGTTTCGTTTGTCACAAACAGACGAATATCAACCAACTGCCGCGCACTCCGCAATGATCGTTGAATACCCCCAATTGACACTTGACGCGTAAACATGTTTGTAGCGGGTAGTGCTCGCAGCGGCTGGAACGTTATTTTTAAACACTTATTAATTTTCACACTTGCCGTATTTAAAATTCGAATTTAAAAACACTCACAATCTAGATTGCACGGTGTGCTCGACATGTCCGTGGTATTTTCTGCCGGAGTAACACATCCGTCTTCACAAACTGACGACTATCAACTAACTGCCGCGCGCTCCGCACTGCTCGTTGAAAACCCCCACTGCCACGTGACGCGTAAATATCTTTGTGACGGTTGGCGCTTGCAGCGGCTGGAACATAATTTTTTAACACTAATTAGTTTTTACACTTGTCGATTTTAAAATACTTGTTTAAAAACAATCACAATGCAGAATACACTGTGTGCTAAACATATCCGTGGTGTTATTTTTATTCCGGAGTAACAGTTTCGTTTGTCACAAATTGACGAATATCAACCAACTGCCGCGCACTCCGCAATGATCGTTGATTACCCCTATTTGACATGAGACGCGTAAACATGTTTGTAGCGGGTAGTGCTCGCAGCGGCTGGAACGTTATTTTTAAACACTTATTAATTTTCACATTGCCGTATTTAAAATTCGAATTTAAAATCACTCACAATCTAGATTGCACGGTGTGCTCGACATGTCCGTGGTATTTTCTGCCGGAGTAACACATCCGTCTTCACAAACTGACGACTATCAACTAACTGCCGCGCGCTCCGCACTGCTCGTTGAAAACCCCCACTGCCACGTGACGCGTAAATATCTTTGTGACGGTTGGCGCTTGCAGCGGCTGGAACATAATTTTTTAACACTAATTAGTTTTTACACTTGTCGATTTTAAAATACTTGTTTAAAAACAATCACAATGCAGAATGCACTGTGTGCTAAACATATCCGTGGTGTTATTTTTATTCCGGAGTAACAGTTTCGTTTGTCACAAACAGACGAATATCAACCAACTGCCGCGCACTCCGCAATGATCGTTGAATACCCCTATTTGACATGAGACGCGTAAACATGTTTGTAGCGGGTAGTGCTCGCAGCGGCTGGAACGTTATTTTTAAACACTTATTTATTTTCACACTTGCCGTATTAAAAATTCAAATTTAAAAACACTCACAATCCAGATTGCACGGTGTGCTCGACATGTCCGTGGTATTTTCTGCCTTAGTAACACATCCGTCTTCACAAACTGACGACTATCAACTAACTGCCGCGCGCTCCGCACTGCTCGTTGAAAACCCCCACTGCCACGTGACGCGTAAATATCTTTGTGACGGTTGGCGCTTGCAGCTCCTGGAACATAATTTTTAACACTTATTAGTTTTTACACTTGTCGATTTTAAAATACATGTTTAAAAACATTCTCAATCCAGAATGCATTGTGTGCTAAACATATCCGTGGTGTTATTTTTATTCCGGAGTAACAGTTTCGTTTGTCACAAACAGACGAATATCAACCAACTGCCGCGCACTCCGCAATGATCGTTGAATACCCCCAATTGACACTTGACGCGTAAACATGTTTGTAGCGGGTAGTGCTCGCAGCGGCTGGAACGTTATTTTTAAACACTTATTAATTTTCACACTTGCCGTATTTAAAATTCGAATTTAAAAACACTCACAATCTAGATTGCACGGTGTGCTCGACATGTCCGTGGTATTTTCTGCCGGAGTAACACATCCGTCTTCACAAACTGACGACTATCAACTAACTGCCGCGCGCTCCGCACTGCTCGTTGAAAACCCCCACTGCCACGTGACGCGTAAATATCTTTGTGACGGTTGGCGCTTGCAGCGGCTGGAACATAATTTTTTAACACTAATTAGTTTTTACACTTGTCGATTTTAAAATGCATGTTTAAAAACATTCACAATCCAGAATGCACTGTGTGCTAAACATATCCGTGGTGTTATTTTTATTCCGGAGTAACAGTTTCGTTTGTCACAAACAGACGAATATCAACCAACTGCCGCGCACTCCGCAATGATCGTTGAATACCCCTATTTGACATGAGACGCGTAAACATGTTTGTAGCGGGTAGTGCTCGCAGCGGCTGGAACGTTATTTTTAAACACTTATTTATTTTCACACTTGCCGTATTAAAAATTCAAATTTAAAAACACTCACAATCCAGATTGCACGGTGTGCTCGACATGTCCGTGGTATTTTCTGCCTTAGCAACACATCCGTCTTCACAAACTGACGACTATCAACTAACTGCCGCGCGCTCCGCACTGCTCGTTGAAAACCCCCACTGCCACGTGACGCGTAAATATCTTTGTGACGGTTGGCGCTTGCAGCTCCTGGAACATAATTTTTAACACTTATTAGTTTTTACACTTGTCGATTTTAAAATACATGTTTAAAAACATTCTCAATCCAGAATGCATGGTGTGCTAAACATATCCGTGGTGTTATTTTTATTCCGGAGTAACAGTTTCGTTTGTCACAAACAGACGAATATCAACCAACTGCCGCGCACTCCGCAATGATCGTTGAATACCCCCAATTGACACTTGACGCGTAAACATGTTTGTAGCGGGTAGTGCTCGCAGCGGCTGGAACGTTATTTTTAAACACTTATTAATTTTCACACTTGCCGTATTTAAAATTCGAATTTAAAAACACTCACAATCTAGATTGCACGGTGTGCTCGACATGTCCGTGGTATTTTCTGCCGGAGTAACACATCCGTCTTCACAAACTGACGACTATCAACTAACTGCCGCGCGCTCCGCACTGCTCGTTGAAAACCCCCACTGCCACGTGACGCGTAAATATCTTTGTGACGGTTGGCGCTTGCAGCGGCTGGAACATAATTTTTTAACACTAATTAGTTTTTACACTTGTCGATTTTAAAATGCATGTTTAAAAACATTCACAATCCAGAATGCACTGTGTGCTAAACATATCCGTGGTGTTATTTTTATTCCGGAGTAACAGTTTCGTTTGTCACAAACAGACGAATATCAACCAACTGCCGCGCACTCCGCAATGATCGTTGAATACCCCTATTTGACATGAGACGCGTAAACATGTTTGTAGCGGGTAGTGCTCGCAGCGGCTGGAACGTTATTTTTAAACACTTATTTATTTTCACACTTGCCGTATTAAAAATTCAAATTTAAAAACACTCACAATCCAGATTGCACGGTGTGCTCGACATGTCCGTGGTATTTTCTGCCTTAGTAACACATCCGTCTTCACAAACTGACGACTATCAACTAACTGCCGCGCGCTCCGCACTGCTCGTTGAAAACCCCCACTGCCACGTGACGCGTAAATATCTTTGTGACGGTTGGCCCTTGCAGCTCCTGGAACATAATTTTTAACACTTATTAGTTTTTACACTTGTCGATTTTAAAATACATGTTTAAAAACATTCTCAATCCAGAATGCATTGTGTGCTAAACATATCCGTGGTGTTATTTTTATTCCGGAGTAACAGTTTCGTTTGTCACAAACAGACGAATATCAACCAACTACAGCGCACTCCGCAATGATCGTTGAATACCCCCAATTGACACTTGACGCGTAAACATGTTTGTAGCGGGTAGTGCTCGCAGCGGCTGGAACGTTATTTTTAAACACTTATTAATTTTCACACTTGCCGTATTTAAAATTCGAATTTAAAAACACTCACAATCTAGATTGCACGGTGTGCTCGACATGTCCGTGGTATTTTCTGCCGGTGTAACACATCCGTCTTCACAAACTGACGACTATCAACTAACTGCCGCGCGCTCCGCACTGCTCGTTGAAAACCCCCACTGCCACGTGACGCGTAAATATCTTTGTGACGGTTGGCGCTTGCAGCTCCTGGAACAGAATTTTTAACACTTATTAGTTTTTACACTTGTCGATTTTAAAATACATGTTTAAGAACATTCTCAATCCAGAATGCATTGTGTGATAAACATATCCGTGGTGTTATTTTTATTCCGGAGTAACAGTTTCGTTTGTCACAAACAGACGAATATCAACCAACTGCCGCGCACTCCGCAATGATCGTTGAATACCCCCAATTGACACTTGACGCGTAAACATGTTTGTAGCGGGTAGTGCTCGCAGCGGCTGGAACGTTATTTTTAAACACTTATTAATTTTCACACTTGCCGTATTTAAAATTCGAATTTAAAAACACTCACAATCTAGATTGCACGGTGTGCTCGACATGTCCGTGGTATTTTCTGCCGGAGTAACACATCCGTCTTCACAAACTGACGACTATCAACTAACTGCCGCGCGCTCCGCACTGCTCGTTGAAAACCCCCACTGCCACGTGACGCGTAAATATCTTTGTGACGGTTGGCGCTTGCAGCGGCTGGAACATAATTTTTTAACACTAATTAGTTTTTACACTTGTCGATTTTAAAATACTTGTTTAAAAACAATCACAATGCAGAATACACTGTGTGCTAAACATATCCGTGGTGTTATTTTTATTCCGGAGTAACAGTTTCGTTTGTCACAAATTGACGAATATCAACCAACTGCCGCGCACTCCGCAATGATCGTTGATTACCCCTATTTGACATGAGACGCGTAAACATGTTTGTAGCGGGTAGTGCTCGCAGCGGCTGGAACGTTATTTTTAAACACTTATTAATTTTCACATTGCCGTATTTAAAATTCGAATTTAAAAACACTCACAATCTAGATTGCACGGTGTGCTCGACATGTCCGTGGTATTTTCTGCCGGAGTAACACATCCGTCTTCACAAACTGACGACTATCAACTAACTGCCGCGCGCTCCGCACTGCTCGTTGAAAACCCCCACTGCCACGTGACGCGTAAATATCTTTGTGACGGTTGGCGCTTGCAGCGGCTGGAACATAATTTTTTAACACTAATTAGTTTTTACACTTGTCGATTTTAAAATACTTGTTTAAAAACAATCACAATGCAGAATGCACTGTGTGCTAAACATATCCGTGGTGTTATTTTTATTCCGGAGTAACAGTTTCGTTTGTCACAAACAGACGAATATCAACCAACTGCCGCGCACTCCGCAATGATCGTTGAATACCCCTATTTGACATGAGACGCGTAAACATGTTTGTAGCGGGTAGTGCTCGCAGCGGCTGGAACGTTATTTTTAAACACTTATTTATTTTCACACTTGCCGTATTAAAAATTCAAATTTAAAAACACTCACAATCCAGATTGCACGGTGTGCTCGACATGTCCGTGGTATTTTCTGCCTTAGTAACACATCCGTCTTCACAAACTGACGACTATCAACTAACTGCCGCGCGCTCCGCACTGCTCGTTGAAAACCCCCACTGCCACGTGACGCGTAAATATCTTTGTGACGGTTGGCGCTTGCAGCTCCTGGAACATAATTTTTAACACTTATTAGTTTTTACACTTGTCGATTTTAAAATACATGTTTAAAAACATTCTCAATCCAGAATGCATTGTGTGCTAAACATATCCGTGGTGTTATTTTTATTCCGGAGTAACAGTTTCGTTTGTCACAAACAGACGAATATCAACCAACTGCCGCGCACTCCGCAATGATCGTTGAATACCCCCAATTGACACTTGACGCGTAAACATGTTTGTAGCGGGTAGTGCTCGCAGCGGCTGGAACGTTATTTTTAAACACTTATTAATTTTCACACTTGCCGTATTTAAAATTCGAATTTAAAAACACTCACAATCTAGATTGCACGGTGTGCTCGACATGTCCGTGGTATTTTCTGCCGGAGTAACACATCCGTCTTCACAAACTGACGACTATCAACTAACTGCCGCGCGCTCCGCACTGCTCGTTGAAAACCCCCACTGCCACGTGACGCGTAAATATCTTTGTGACGGTTGGCGCTTGCAGCGGCTGGAACATAATTTTTTAACACTAATTAGTTTTTACACTTGTCGATTTTAAAATACTTGTTTAAAAACAATCACAATGCAGAATGCACTGTGTGCTAAACATATCCGTGGTGTTATTTTTATTCCGGAGTAACAGTTTCGTTTGTCACAAACAGACGAATATCAACCAACTGCCGCGCACTCCGCAATGATCGTTGAATACCCCTATTTGACATGAGACGCGTAAACATGTTTGTAGCGGGTAGTGCTCGCAGCGGCTGGAACGTTATTTTTAAACACTTATTTATTTTCACACTTGCCGTATTAAAAATTCAAATTTAAAAACACTCACAATCCAGATTGCACGGTGTGCTCGACATGTCCGTGGTATTTTCTGCCTTAGTAACACATCCGTCTTCACAAACTGACGACTATCAACTAACTGCCGCGCGCTCCGCACTGCTCGTTGAAAACCCCCACTGCCACGTGACGCGTAAATATCTTTGTGACGGTTGGCGCTTGCAGCTCCTGGTACATAATTTTTAACACTTATTAGTTTTTACACTTGTCGATTTTAAAATACATGTTTAAAAACATTCTCAATCCAGAATGCATTGTGTGCTAAACATATCCGTGGTGTTATTTTTATTCCGGAGTAACAGTTTCGTTTGTCACAAACAGACGAATATCAACCAACTGCCGCGCACTCCGCAATGATCGTTGAATACCCCCAATTGACACTTGACGCGTAAACATGTTTGTAGCGGGTAGTGCTCGCAGCGGCTGGAACGTTATTTTTAAACACTTATTAATTTTCACACTTGCCGTATTTAAAATTCGAATTTAAAAACACTCACAATCTAGATTGCACGGTGTGCTCGACATGTCCGTGGTATTTTCTGCCGGAGTAACACATCCGTCTTCACAAACTGACGACTATCAACTAACTGCCGCGCGCTCCGCACTGCTCGTTGAAAACCCCCACTGCCACGTGACGCGTAAATATCTTTGTGACGGTTGGCGCTTGCAGCGGCTGGAACATAATTTTTTAACACTAATTAGTTTTTACACTTGTCGATTTTAAAATGCATGTTTAAAAACATTCACAATCCAGAATGCACTGTGTGCTAAACATATCCGTGGTGTTATTTTTATTCCGGAGTAACAGTTTCGTTTGTCACAAACAGACGAATATCAACCAACTGCCGCGCACTCCGCAATGATCGTTGAATACCCCTATTTGACATGAGACGCGTAAACATGTTTGTAGCGGGTAGTGCTCGCAGCGGCTGGAACGTTATTTTTAAACACTTATTTATTTTCACACTTGCCGTATTAAAAATTCAAATTTAAAAACACTCACAATCCAGATTGCACGGTGTGCTCGACATGTCCGTGGTATTTTCTGCCTTAGTAACACATCCGTCTTCACAAACTGACGACTATCAACTAACTGCCGCGCGCTCCGCACTGCTCGTTGAAAACCCCCACTGCCACGTGACGCGTAAATATCTTTGTGACGGTTGGCGCTTGCAGCGGCTGGAACATAATTTTTAACACTTATTAGTTTTTACACTTGTCGATTTTAAAATACATGTTTAAAAACATTCTCAATCCAGAATGCATTGTGTGCTAAATATATCCGTGGTGTTATTTTTATTCCGGAGTAACAGTTTCGTTTGTCACAAACAGACGAATATCAACCAACTACAGCGCACTCCGCAATGATCGTTGAATACCCCCAATTGACACTTGACGCGTAAACATGTTTGTAGCGGGTAGTGCTCGCAGCGGCTGGAACGTTATTTTTAAACACTTATTAATTTTCACACTTGCCGTATTTAAAATTCGAATTTAAAAACACTCACAATCTAGATTGCACGGTGTGCTCGACATGTCCGTGGTATTTTCTGCCGGTGTAACACATCCGTCTTCACAAACTGACGACTATCAACTAACTGCCGCGCGCTCCGCACTGCTCGTTGAAAACCCCCACTGCCACGTGACGCGTAAATATCTTTGTGACGGTTGGCGCTTGCAGCTCCTGGAACAGAATTTTTAACACTTATTAGTTTTTACACTTGTCGATTTTAAAATACATGTTTAAGAACATTCTCAATCCAGAATGCATTGTGTGATAAACATATCCGTGGTGTTATTTTTATTCCGGAGTAACAGTTTCGTTTGTCACAAACAGACGAATATCAACCAACTGCCGCGCACTCCGCAATGATCGTTGAATACCCCCAATTGACACTTGACGCGTAAACATGTTTGTAGCGGGTAGTGCTCGCAGCGGCTGGAACGTTATTTTTAAACACTTATTAATTTTCACACTTGCCGTATTTAAAATTCGAATTTAAAAACACTCACAATCTAGATTGCACGGTGTGCTCGACATGTCCGTGGTATTTTCTGCCGGAGTAACACATCCGTCTTCACAAACTGACGACTATCAACTAACTGCCGCGCGCTCCGCACTGCTCGTTGAAAACCCCCACTGCCACGTGACGCGTAAATATCTTTGTGACGGTTGGCGCTTGCAGCGGCTGGAACATAATTTTTTAACACTAATTAGTTTTTACACTTGTCGATTTTAAAATACTTGTTTAAAAACAATCACAATGCAGAATACACTGTGTGCTAAACATATCCGTGGTGTTATTTTTATTCCGGAGTAACAGTTTCGTTTGTCACAAATTGACGAATATCAACCAACTGCCGCGCACTCCGCAATGATCGTTGATTACCCCTATTTGACATGAGACGCGTAAACATGTTTGTAGCGGGTAGTGCTCGCAGCGGCTGGAACGTTATTTTTAAACACTTATTAATTTTCACATTGCCGTATTTAAAATTCGAATTTAAAAACACTCACAATCTAGATTGCACGGTGTGCTCGACATGTCCGTGGTATTTTCTGCCGGAGTAACACATCCGTCTTCACAAACTGACGACTATCAACTAACTGCCGCGCGCTCCGCACTGCTCGTTGAAAACCCCCACTGCCACGTGACGCGTAAATATCTTTGTGACGGTTGGCGCTTGCAGCGGCTGGAACATAATTTTTTAACACTAATTAGTTTTTACACTTGTCGATTTTAAAATACTTGTTTAAAAACAATCACAATGCAGAATGCACTGTGTGCTAAACATATCCGTGGTGTTATTTTTATTCCGGAGTAACAGTTTCGTTTGTCACAAACAGACGAATATCAACCAACTGCCGCGCACTCCGCAATGATCGTTGAATACCCCTATTTGACATGAGACGCGTAAACATGTTTGTAGCGGGTAGTGCTCGCAGCGGCTGGAACGTTATTTTTAAACACTTATTTATTTTCACACTTGCCGTATTAAAAATTCAAATTTAAAAACACTCACAATCCAGATTGCACGGTGTGCTCGACATGTCCGTGGTATTTTCTGCCTTAGTAACACATCCGTCTTCACAAACTGACGACTATCAACTAACTGCCGCGCGCTCCGCACTGCTCGTTGAAAACCCCCACTGCCACGTGACGCGTAAATATCTTTGTGACGGTTGGCGCTTGCAGCTCCTGGAACATAATTTTTAACACTTATTAGTTTTTACACTTGTCGATTTTAAAATACATGTTTAAAAACATTCTCAATCCAGAATGCATTGTGTGCTAAACATATCCGTGGTGTTATTTTTATTCCGGAGTAACAGTTTCGTTTGTCACAAACAGACGAATATCAACCAACTGCCGCGCACTCCGCAATGATCGTTGAATACCCCCAATTGACACTTGACGCGTAAACATGTTTGTAGCGGGTAGTGCTCGCAGCGGCTGGAACGTTATTTTTAAACACTTATTAATTTTCACACTTGCCGTATTTAAAATTCGAATTTAAAAACACTCACAATCTAGATTGCACGGTGTGCTCGACATGTCCGTGGTATTTTCTGCCGGAGTAACACATCCGTCTTCACAAACTGACGACTATCAACTAACTGCCGCGCGCTCCGCACTGCTCGTTGAAAACCCCCACTGCCACGTGACGCGTAAATATCTTTGTGACGGTTGGCGCTTGCAGCGGCTGGAACATAATTTTTTAACACTAATTAGTTTTTACACTTGTCGATTTTAAAATACTTGTTTAAAAACAATCACAATGCAGAATGCACTGTGTGCTAAACATATCCGTGGTGTTATTTTTATTCCGGAGTAACAGTTTCGTTTGTCACAAACAGACGAATATCAACCAACTGCCGCGCACTCCGCAATGATCGTTGAATACCCCTATTTGACATGAGACGCGTAAACATGTTTGTAGCGGGTAGTGCTCGCAGCGGCTGGAACGTTATTTTTAAACACTTATTTATTTTCACACTTGCCGTATTAAAAATTCAAATTTAAAAACACTCACAATCCAGATTGCACGGTGTGCTCGACATGTCCGTGGTATTTTCTGCCTTAGTAACACATCCGTCTTCACAAACTGACGACTATCAACTAACTGCCGCGCGCTCCGCACTGCTCGTTGAAAACCCCCACTGCCACGTGACGCGTAAATATCTTTGTGACGGTTGGCGCTTGCAGCTCCTGGAACATAATTTTTAACACTTATTAGTTTTTACACTTGTCGATTTTAAAATACATGTTTAAAAACATTCTCAATCCAGAATGCATTGTGTGCTAAACATATCCGTGGTGTTATTTTTATTCCGGAGTAACAGTTTCGTTTGTCACAAACAGACGAATATCAACCAACTGCCGCGCACTCCGCAATGATCGTTGAATACCCCCAATTGACACTTGACGCGTAAACATGTTTGTAGCGGGTAGTGCTCGCAGCGGCTGGAACGTTATTTTTAAACACTTATTAATTTTCACACTTGCCGTATTTAAAATTCGAATTTAAAAACACTCACAATCTAGATTGCACGGTGTGCTCGACATGTCCGTGGTATTTTCTGCCGGAGTAACACATCCGTCTTCACAAACTGACGACTATCAACTAACTGCCGCGCGCTCCGCACTGCTCGTTGAAAACCCCCACTGCCACGTGACGCGTAAATATCTTTGTGACGGTTGGCGCTTGCAGCGGCTGGAACATAATTTTTTAACACTAATTAGTTTTTACACTTGTCGATTTTAAAATACTTGTTTAAAAACAATCACAATGCAGAATACACTGTGTGCTAAACATATCCGTGGTGTTATTTTTATTCCGGAGTAACAGTTTCGTTTGTCACAAATTGACGAATATCAACCAACTGCCGCGCACTCCGCAATGATCGTTGATTACCCCTATTTGACATGAGACGCGTAAACATGTTTGTAGCGGGTAGTGCTCGCAGCGGCTGGAACGTTATTTTTAAACACTTATTAATTTTCACATTGCCGTATTTAAAATTCGAATTTAAAATCACTCACAATCTAGATTGCACGGTGTGCTCGACATGTCCGTGGTATTTTCTGCCGGAGTAACACATCCGTCTTCACAAACTGACGACTATCAACTAACTGCCGCGCGCTCCGCACTGCTCGTTGAAAACCCCCACTGCCACGTGACGCGTAAATATCTTTGTGACGGTTGGCGCTTGCAGCGGCTGGAACATAATTTTTTAACACTAATTAGTTTTTACACTTGTCGATTTTAAAATACTTGTTTAAAAACAATCACAATGCAGAATGCACTGTGTGCTAAACATATCCGTGGTGTTATTTTTATTCCGGAGTAACAGTTTCGTTTGTCACAAACAGACGAATATCAACCAACTGCCGCGCACTCCGCAATGATCGTTGAATACCCCTATTTGACATGAGACGCGTAAACATGTTTGTAGCGGGTAGTGCTCGCAGCGGCTGGAACGTTATTTTTAAACACTTATTTATTTTCACACTTGCCGTATTAAAAATTCAAATTTAAAAACACTCACAATCCAGATTGCACGGTGTGCTCGACATGTCCGTGGTATTTTCTGCCTTAGTAACACATCCGTCTTCACAAACTGACGACTATCAACTAACTGCCGCGCGCTCCGCACTGCTCGTTGAAAACCCCCACTGCCACGTGACGCGTAAATATCTTTGTGACGGTTGGCGCTTGCAGCTCCTGGAACATAATTTTTAACACTTATTAGTTTTTACACTTGTCGATTTTAAAATACATGTTTAAAAACATTCTCAATCCAGAATGCATTGTGTGCTAAACATATCCGTGGTGTTATTTTTATTCCGGAGTAACAGTTTCGTTTGTCACAAACAGACGAATATCAACCAACTGCCGCGCACTCCGCAATGATCGTTGAATACCCCCAATTGACACTTGACGCGTAAACATGTTTGTAGCGGGTAGTGCTCGCAGCGGCTGGAACGTTATTTTTAAACACTTATTAATTTTCACACTTGCCGTATTTAAAATTCGAATTTAAAAACACTCACAATCTAGATTGCACGGTGTGCTCGACATGTCCGTGGTATTTTCTGCCGGAGTAACACATCCGTCTTCACAAACTGACGACTATCAACTAACTGCCGCGCGCTCCGCACTGCTCGTTGAAAACCCCCACTGCCACGTGACGCGTAAATATCTTTGTGACGGTTGGCGCTTGCAGCGGCTGGAACATAATTTTTTAACACTAATTAGTTTTTACACTTGTCGATTTTAAAATACTTGTTTAAAAACAATCACAATGCAGAATACACTGTGTGCTAAACATATCCGTGGTGTTATTTTTATTCCGGAGTAACAGTTTCGTTTGTCACAAATTGACGAATATCAACCAACTGCCGCGCACTCCGCAATGATCGTTGATTACCCCTATTTGACATGAGACGCGTAAACATGTTTGTAGCGGGTAGTGCTCGCAGCGGCTGGAACGTTATTTTTAAACACTTATTAATTTTCACATTGCCGTATTTAAAATTCGAATTTAAAATCACTCACAATCTAGATTGCACGGTGTGCTCGACATGTCCGTGGTATTTTCTGCCGGAGTAACACATCCGTCTTCACAAACTGACGACTATCAACTAACTGCCGCGCGCTCCGCACTGCTCGTTGAAAACCCCCACTGCCACGTGACGCGTAAATATCTTTGTGACGGTTGGCGCTTGCAGCGGCTGGAACATAATTTTTTAACACTAATTAGTTTTTACACTTGTCGATTTTAAAATACTTGTTTAAAAACAATCACAATGCAGAATGCACTGTGTGCTAAACATATCCGTGGTGTTATTTTTATTCCGGAGTAACAGTTTCGTTTGTCACAAACAGACGAATATCAACCAACTGCCGCGCACTCCGCAATGATCGTTGAATACCCCTATTTGACATGAGACGCGTAAACATGTTTGTAGCGGGTAGTGCTCGCAGCGGCTGGAACGTTATTTTTAAACACTTATTTATTTTCACACTTGCCGTATTAAAAATTCAAATTTAAAAACACTCACAATCCAGATTGCACGGTGTGCTCGACATGTCCGTGGTATTTTCTGCCTTAGTAACACATCCGTCTTCACAAACTGACGACTATCAACTAACTGCCGCGCGCTCCGCACTGCTCGTTGAAAACCCCCACTGCCACGTGACGCGTAAATATCTTTGTGACGGTTGGCGCTTGCAGCTCCTGGAACATAATTTTTAACACTTATTAGTTTTTACACTTGTCGATTTTAAAATACATGTTTAAAAACATTCTCAATCCAGAATGCATTGTGTGCTAAACATATCCGTGGTGTTATTTTTATTCCGGAGTAACAGTTTCGTTTGTCACAAACAGACGAATATCAACCAACTGCCGCGCACTCCGCAATGATCGTTGAATACCCCCAATTGACACTTGACGCGTAAACATGTTTGTAGCGGGTAGTGCTCGCAGCGGCTGGAACGTTATTTTTAAACACTTATTAATTTTCACACTTGCCGTATTTAAAATTCGAATTTAAAAACACTCACAATCTAGATTGCACGGTGTGCTCGACATGTCCGTGGTATTTTCTGCCGGAGTAACACATCCGTCTTCACAAACTGACGACTATCAACTAACTGCCGCGCGCTCCGCACTGCTCGTTGAAAACCCCCACTGCCACGTGACGCGTAAATATCTTTGTGACGGTTGGCGCTTGCAGCGGCTGGAACATAATTTTTTAACACTAATTAGTTTTTACACTTGTCGATTTTAAAATACTTGTTTAAAAACAATCACAATGCAGAATACACTGTGTGCTAAACATATCCGTGGTGTTATTTTTATTCCGGAGTAACAGTTTCGTTTGTCACAAATTGACGAATATCAACCAACTGCCGCGCACTCCGCAATGATCGTTGATTACCCCTATTTGACATGAGACGCGTAAACATGTTTGTAGCGGGTAGTGCTCGCAGCGGCTGGAACGTTATTTTTAAACACTTATTAATTTTCACATTGCCGTATTTAAAATTCGAATTTAAAAACACTCACAATCTAGATTGCACGGTGTGCTCGACATGTCCGTGGTATTTTCTGCCGGAGTAACACATCCGTCTTCACAAACTGACGACTATCAACTAACTGCCACGCGCTCCGCACTGCTCGTTGAAAACCCCCACTCCGACGTGACGCGTAAATATTTTTGTGACGGTTGGCGCTTGCAGCTCCTGGAACATAATTTTTTAACACTAATTAGTTTTTATACTTGTCGATTTTAAAATACTTGTTTAAAAACACTCACAATCCAGAATGCACCGTGTGCTATACATATCCGTGGTGTTATTTTTATTCCAGAGTAACAGTTTCGTTTGTCACAAACAGACGAATATCAACCAACTGCCGCGCACTCCGCAATGATCGTTGAATACCCCCATTGACACTTGACGCGTAAACATGTTTGTAGCGGGTAGTGCTCGCAGCGGCTGGAACGTTATTTTTAAACACTTATTTATTTTCACACTTGCCGTATTTAAAATTCGAATTTAAAAACACTCACAATCCAGATTGCACGGTCTGCTCGACATGTCCGTGGAATTTTCTTACGGAATAACACATCCGTCTTCACAAACTGACGACTATCAACTAACTGCCGCGCGCTCCGCACTGCTCGTTGAAAACCCCCACTGCCACGTGACGCGTAAATATCTTTGTGACGGTTGGCGCTTGCAGCTCCTGGAACATAATTTTTAACACTTATTAGTTTTTACACTTGTCGATTTTAAAATACATGTTTAAAAACATTCTCAATCCAGAATGCATTGTGTGCTAAACATATCCGTGGTGTTATTTTTATTCCGGAGTAACAGTTTCGTTTGTCACAAACAGACGAATATCAACCAACTGCCGCGCACTCCGCAATGATCGTTGAATACCCCCAATTGACACTTGACGCTTAAACATGTTTGTAGCGGGTAGTGCTCGCAGCGGCTGGAACGTTATTTTTAAACACTTATTAATTTTCACACTTGCCGTATTAAAAATTCAAATTTAAAAACACTCACAATCCAGATTGCACGGTGTGCTCGACATGTCCGTGGTATTTTCTGCCTTAGTAACACATTCGTCTTCACAAACTGACGACTATCAACTAACTGCCGCGCGCTCCGCACTGCTCGTTGAAAACCCCCACTGCCACGTGACGCGTAAATATCTTTGTGACGGTTGGCGCTTGCAGCGGCTGGAACATAATTTTTTAACACTAATTAGTTTTTACACTTGTCGATTTTAAAATACTTGTTTAAAAACAATCACAATGTAGAATGCACTGTGTGCTAAACATATCCGTGGTGTTATTTTTATTCCGGAGTAACAGTTTCGTTTGTCACAAACAGACGAATATCAACCAACTGCCGCGCACTCCGCAATGATCGTTGAATACCCCCAATTGACACTTGACGCGTAAACATGTTTGTAGCGGGTAGTGCTCGCAGCGGCTGGAACGTTATTTTTAAACACTTATTAATTTTCACACTTGCCGTATTAAAAATTTAAATTTAAAAACACTCACAATCCAGATTGCACGGTCTGCTCGACATGTCCGTGGAATTTTCTTACGGAATAACACATCCGTCTTCACAAACTGACGACTATCAACTAACTGCCGCGCGCTCCGCACTGCTCGTTGAAAACCCCCACTGCCACGTGACGCGTATATATCTTTGTGACGGTTGGCGCTTGCAGCGGCTGGAACATAATTTTTTAACACTAATTAGTTTTTACACTTGTCGATTTTAAAATACTTGTTTAAAAACAATCACAATGCAGAATGCACTGTGTGCTAAACATATCCGTGGTGTTATTTTTATTCCGGAGTAACAGTTTCGTTTGTCACAAACAGACGAATATCAACCAACTGCCGCGCACTCCGCAATGATCGTTGAATACCCCCAATTGACACTTGACGCGTAAACATGTTTGTAGCGGATAGTGCTCGCAGCGGCTGGAACGTTATTTTTAAACACTTATTAATTTTCACACTTGCCGTATTTAAAATTCGAATTTAAAAACACTCACAATGCAGATTGCACGGTGTCCTCGACATGTCCGTGGTATTTTCTGCCGGAGTAACACATCCGTTTTCACAAACTGACGACTATCAACTAACTGCCGCGCGCTCCGCACTGCTCGTTGAAAACCCCCACTGCCACGTGACGCGTAAATATCTTTGTGACGGTTGGCGCTTGCAGCGGCTGGAACATAATTTTTTAACACTAATTAGTTTTTACACTTGTCGATTTTAAAATACTTGTTTAAAAACAATCACAATGCAGAATGCACTGTGTGCTAAACATATCCGTATTGTTATTTTTATTCCGGAGTAACAGTTTCGTTTGTCACAAATTGACGAATATCAACCAACTGCCGCGCACTCTGCAATGATCGTTGATTACCCCTACTTGACATGTGACGCGTAAACATGTTTGTAGCGGGTAGTGCTTGCAGCGGCTGGAACATTATTTTTAAACTCATATTTATTTTCACACATGCCGTATTTAAAATTCGAACTTAAAAACACTCACAATCCAGATTGCACGGTCTGCTCGACATGTCCGTGGAATTTTCTTACGGAATAACACATCCTTCTTCACAAACTGACGACTATCAACTAACTGCCGCGCGCTCCGCACTGCTCGTTGAAAACCCCCACTGCCACGTGACGCGTAAATATCTTTGTGACGGTTGGCGCTTGCAGCGGCTGGAACATAATTTTTTAACACTAATTAGTTTTTACACTTGTCGATTTTAAAATACTTGTTTAAAAACAATCACAATGTAGAATGCACTGTGTGCTAAACATATCCGTGGTGTTATTTTTATTCCGGAGTAACAGTTTCGTTTGTCACAAACAGACGAATATCAACCAACTGCCGCGCACTCCGCAATGATCGTTGAATACCCCTATTTGACATGAGACGCGTAAACATGTTTGTAGCGGGTAGTGCTCGCAGCGGCTGGAACGTTATTTTTAAACACTTATTTATTTTCACACTTGCCGTATTTAAAATTCGAATTTAAAAACACTCACAATCCAGATTGCACGGTCTGCTCGACATGTCCGTGGAATTTTCTTACGGAATAACACATCCGTCTTCACAAACTGACGACTATCAACTAACTGCCGCGCGCTCCGCACTGCTCGTTGAAAACCCCCACTGCCACGTGACGCGTATATATCTTTGTGACGGTTGGCGCTTGCAGCGGCTGGAACATAATTTTTTAACACTAATTAGTTTTTACACTTGTCGATTTTAAAATACTTGTTTAAAAACAATCACAATGCAGAATGCACTGTGTGCTAAACATATCCGTGGTGTTATTTTTATTCCGGAGTAACAGTTTCGTTTGTCACAAACAGACGAATATCAACCAACTGCCGCGCACTCCGCAATGATCGTTGAATACCCCCAATTGACACTTGACGCGTAAACATGTTTGTAGCGGGTAGTGCTCGCAGCGGCTGGAACGTTATTTTTAAACACTTATTTATTTTCACACTTGCCGTATTAAAAATTCAAATTTAAAAACACTCACAATCCAGATTGCACGGTGTGCTCGACATGTCCGTGGTATTTTCTGCCTTAGTAACACATCCGTCTTCACAAACTGACGACTATCAACTAACTGCCGCGCGCTCCGCACTGCTCGTTGAAAACCCCCACTGCCACGTGACGCGTATATATCTTTGTGACGGTTGGCGCTTGCAGCGGCTGGAACATAATTTTTTAACACTAATTAGTTTTTACACTTGTCGATTTTAAAATACTTGTTTAAAAACAATCACAATGCAGAATGCACTGTGTGCTAAACATATCCGTGGTGTTATTTTTATTCCGGAGTAACAGTTTCGTTTGTCACAAACAGACGAATATCAACCAACTGCCGCGCACTCCGCAATGATCGTTGAATACCCCCAATTGACACTTGACGCGTAAACATGTTTGTAGCGGGTAGTGCTCGCAGCGGCTGGAACGTTATTTTTAAACACTTATTTATTTTCACACTTGCCGTATTAAAAATTCAAATTTAAAAACACTCACAATGCAGATTGCACGGTGTCCTCGACATGTCCGTGGTATTTTCTGCCGGAGTAACACATCCGTTTTCACAAACTGACGACTATCAACTAACTGCCGCGCGCTCCGCACTGCTCGTTGAAAACCCCCACTGCCACGTGACGCGTAAATATCTTTGTGACGGTTGGCGCTTGCAGCGGCTGGAACATAATTTTTTAACACTAATTAGTTTTTACACTTGTCGATTTTAAAATACTTGTTTAAAAACAATCACAATGCAGAATGCACTGTGTGCTAAACATATCCGTATTGTTATTTTTATTCCGGAGTAACAGTTTCGTTTGTCACAAATTGACGAATATCACTCTGCAATGATCGTTGATTACCCCTACTTGACATGTGACGCGTAAACATGTTTGTAGCGGGTAGTGCTTGCAGCGGCTGGAACATTATTTTTAAACACATATTTATTTTCACACATGCCGTATTTAAAATTCGAACTTAAAAACACTCACAATCCAGATTGCACGGTCTGCTCGACATGTCCGTGGAATTTTCTTACGGAATAACACATCCTTCTTCACAAACTGACGACTATCAACTAACTGCCGCGCGCTCCGCACTGCTCGTTGAAAACCCCCACTGCCACGTGACGCGTAAATATCTTTGTGACGGTTGGCGCTTGCAGCGGCTGGAACATAATTTTTTAACACTAATTAGTTTTTACACTTGTCGATTTTAAAATACTTGTTTAAAAACAATCACAATGTAGAATGCACTGTGTGCTAAACATATCCGTGGTGTTATTTCTCTTCCGGAGTAACAGTTTCGTTTGTCACAAACAGACGAATATCAACCAACTGCCGCGCACTCCGCAATGATCGTTGAATACCCCCATTGACACTTGACGCGTAAACATGTTTGTAGCGGGTAGTGCTCGCAGCGGCTGGAACGTTATTTTTAAACACTTATTTATTTTCACACTTGCCGTATTAAAAATTCAAATTTAAAAACACTCACAATCCAGATTGCACGGTGTGCTCGACATGTCCGTGGTATTTTCTGCCTTAGTAACACATCCGTCTTCACAAACTGACGACTATCAACTAACTGCCGCGCGCTCCGCACTGCTCGTTGAAAACCCCCACTGCCACGTGACGCGTAAATATCTTTGTGACGGTTGGCGCTTGCAGCTCCTGGAACATAATTTTTAACACTTATTAGTTTTTACACTTGTCGATTTTAAAATACTTGTTTAAAAACATTCTCAATCCAGAATGCATTGTGTGCTAAACATATCCGTGGTGTTATTTTTATTCCGGAGTAACAGTTTCGTTTGTCACAAACAGACGAATATCAACCAACTGCCGCGCACTCCGCAATGATCGTTGAATACCCCCAATTGACACTTGACGCTTAAACATGTTTGTAGCGGGTAGTGCTCGCAGCGGCTGGAACGTTATTTTTAAACACTTATTAATTTTCACACTTGCCGTATTAAAAATTCAAATTTAAAAACACTCACAATCCAGATTGCACGGTGTGCTCGACATGTCCGTGGTATTTTCTGCCTTAGTAACACATTCGTCTTCACAAACTGACGACTATCAACTAACTGCCGCGCGCTCCGCACTGCTCGTTGAAAACCCCCACTGCCACGTGACGCGTAAATATCTTTGTGACGGTTGGCGCTTGCAGCGGCTGGAACATAATTTTTTAACACTAATTAGTTTTTACACTTGTCGATTTTAAAATACTTGTTTAAAAACAATCACAATGTAGAATGCACTGTGTGCTAAACATATCCGTGGTGTTATTTTTATTCCGGAGTAACAGTTTCGTTTGTCACAAACAGACGAATATCAACCAACTGCCGCGCACTCCGCAATGATCGTTGAATACCCCCAATTGACACTTGACGCGTAAACATGTTTGTAGCGGGTAGTGCTCGCAGCGGCTGGAACGTTATTTTTAAACACTTATTAATTTTCACACTTGCCGTATTAAAAATTTAAATTTAAAAACACTCACAATCCAGATTGCACGGTCTGCTCGACATGTCCGTGGAATTTTCTTACGGAATAACACATCCGTCTTCACAAACTGACGACTATCAACTAACTGCCGCGCGCTCCGCACTGCTCGTTGAAAACCCCCACTGCCACGTGACGCGTATATATCTTTGTGACGGTTGGCGCTTGCAGCGGCTGGAACATAATTTTTTAACACTAATTAGTTTTTACACTTGTCGATTTTAAAATACTTGTTTAAAAACAATCACAATGCAGAATGCACTGTGTGCTAAACATATCCGTGGTGTTATTTTTATTCCGGAGTAACAGTTTCGTTTGTCACAAACAGACGAATATCAACCAACTGCCGCGCACTCCGCAATGATCGTTGAATACCCCCAATTGACACTTGACGCGTAAACATGTTTGTAGCGGATAGTGCTCGCAGCGGCTGGAACGTTATTTTTCAACACTTATTAATTTTCACACTTGCCGTATTTAAAATTCGAATTTAAAAACACTCACAATGCAGATTGCACGGTGTCCTCGACATGTCCGTGGTATTTTCTGCCGGAGTAACACATCCGTTTTCACAAACTGACGACTATCAACTAACTGCCGCGCGCTCCGCACTGCTCGTTGAAAACCCCCACTGCCACGTGACGCGTAAATATCTTTGTGACGGTTGGCGCTTGCAGCGGCTGGAACATAATTTTTTAACACTAATTAGTTTTTACACTTGTCGATTTTAAAATACTTGTTTAAGAACAATCACAATGCAGAATGCACTGTGTGCTAAACATATCCGTGGTGTTATTTTTATTCCGGAGTAACAGTTTCGTTTGTCACAAATTGACGAATATCAACCAACTGCCGCGCACTCCGCAATGATCGTTGATTACCCCTATTTGACATGAGACGCGTAAACATGTTTGTAGCGGGTAGTGCTCGCAGCGGCTGGAACGTTATTTTTAAACACTTATTAATTTTCACACTTGCCGTATTTAAAATTCGAATTTAAAAACACTCACAATCTAGATTGCACGGTGTGCTCGACATGTCCGTGGTATTTTCTGCCGGAGTAACACATCCGTCTTCACAAACTGACGACTATCAACTAACTGCCGCGCGCTCCGCACTGCTCGTTGAAAACCCCCACTGCCACGTGACGCGTAAATATCTTTGTGACGGTTGGCGCTTGCAGCGGCTGGAACATAATTTTTTAACACTAATTAGTTTTTACACTTGTCGATTTTAAAATACTTGTTTAAAAACAATCACAATGCAGAATGCACTGTGTGCTAAACATATCCGTGGTGTTATTTTTATTCCGGAGTAACAGTTTCGTTTGTCACAAACAGACGAATATCAACCAACTGCCGCGCACTCCGCAATGATCGTTGAATACCCCTATTTGACACTTGACGCGTAAACATGTTTGTAGCGGGTAGTGCTCGCAGCGGCTGGAACGTTATTTTTAAACACTTATTAATTTTCACACTTGCCGTATTAAAAATTTGAATTTAAAAACATTCACAATCCAGATTGCACGGTCTGCTCGACATGTCCGTGGTATTTTCTGCCTTAGTAACACATCCGTCTTCACAAACTGACGACTATCAACTAACTGCCGCGCGCTCCGCACTGCTCGTTGAAAACCCCCACTGCCACGTGACGCGTAAATATCTTTGTGACGGTTGGCGCTTGCAGCGGCTGGAACATAATTTTTTAACACTAATTAGTTTTTACACTTGTCGATTTTAAAATACATGTTTAAAAACATTCTCAATCCAGAATGCATTGTGTGCTAAACATATCCGTGGTGTTATTTTTATTCCGGAGTAACAGTTTCGTTTGTCACAAACAGACGAATATCAACCAACTGCCGCGCACTCCGCAATGATCGTTGAATACCCCCAATTGACACTTGACGCGTAAACATGTTTGTAGCGGGTAGTGCTCGCAGCGGCTGGAACGTTATTTTTAAACACTTATTAATTTTCACACTTGCCGTATTTAAAATTCGAATTTAAAAACACTCACAATCTAGATTGCACGGTGTGCTCGACATGTCCGTGGTATTTTCTGCCGGAGTAACACATCCGTCTTCACAAACTGACGACTATCAACTAACTGCCGCGCGCTCCGCACTGCTCGTTGAAAACCCCCACTGCCACGTGACGCGTAAATATCTTTGTGACGGTTGGCGCTTGCAGCTCCTGGAACATAATTTTTTAACACTTATTAGTTTTTACACTTGTCGATTTTAAAATACATGTTTAAAAACATTCTCAATCCAGAATGCATTGTGTGCTAAACATAACCGTGGTGTTATTTTTATTCCGGAGTAACAGTTTCGTTTGTCACAAACAGACGAATATCAACCAACTGCCGCGCACTCCGCAATGATCGTTGAATACCCCCAATTGACACTTGACGCGTAAACATGTTTGTAGCGGGTAGTGCTCGCAGCGGCTGGAACGTTATTTTTAAACACTTATGAATTTTCACACTTGCCGTATTAAAAATTCAAATTTAAAAACACTCACAATCCAGATTGCACGGTGTGCTCGACATGTACGTGGTATTTTCTGCCTTAGTAACACATCCGTCTTTACAAACTGACGACTATCAACTAACTGCCGCGCGCTCCGCACTGCTCGTTGAAAACCCCCACTGCCACGTGACGCGTAAATATCTTTGTGACGGTTGGCGCTTGCAGCGGCTGGAACATAATTTTTTAACACTAATTAGTTTTTACACTTGTCGATTTTAAAATACATGTTCAAAAACATTCACAATCCAGAATGCACTGTGTGCTAAACATATCCGTATTGTTATTTTTATTCCGGAGTAACAGTTTCGTTTGTCACAAACAGACGAATATCAACCAACTGCCGCGCACTCCGCAATGATCGTTGAATACCCCCAATTGACACTTGACGCGTAAACATGTTTGTAGCGGGTAGTGCTCGCAGCGGCTGGAACGTTATTTTTAAACACTTATTAATTTTCACACTTGCCGTATTAAAAATTTGAATTTAAAAACACTCACAATCCAGATTGCACGGTCTGCTCGACATGTCCGTGGTATTTTCTGCCTTAGTAACACATCCGTCTTCACAAACTGACGACTATCAACTAACTGCCGCGCGCTCCGCACTGCTCGTTGAAAACCCCCACTGCCACGTGACGCGTAAATATCTTTGTGACGGTTGGCGCTTGCAGCGGCTGGAACATAATTTTTTAACACTAATTAGTTTTTACACTTGTCGATTTTAAAATACATGTTTAAAAACATTCTCAATCCAGAATGCATTGTGTGCTAAACATATCCGTGGTGTTATTTTTATTCCGGAGTAACAGTTTCGTTTGTCACAAACAGACGAATATCAACCAACTGCCGCGCACTCCGCAATGATCGTTGAATACCCCCAATTGACACTTGACGCGTAAACATGTTTGTAGCGGGTAGTGCTCGCAGCGGCTGGAACGTTATTTTTAAACACTTATTAATTTTCACACTTGCCGTATTTAAAATTCGAATTTAAAAACACTCACAATCTAGATTGCACGGTGTGCTCGACATGTCCGTGGTATTTTCTGCCGGAGTAACACATCCGTCTTCACAAACTGACGACTATCAACTAACTGCCGCGCGCTCCGCACTGCTCGTTGAAAACCCCCACTGCCACGTGACGCGTAAATATCTTTGTGACGGTTGGCGCTTGCAGCTCCTGGAACATAATTTTTTAACACTTATTAGTTTTTACACTTGTCGATTTTAAAATACATGTTTAAAAACATTCTCAATCCAGAATGCATTGTGTGCTAAACATAACCGTGGTGTTATTTTTATTCCGGAGTAACAGTTTCGTTTGTCACAAACAGACGAATATCAACCAACTGCCGCGCACTCCGCAATGATCGTTGAATACCCCCAATTGACACTTGACGCGTAAACATGTTTGTAGCGGGTAGTGCTCGCAGCGGCTGGAACGTTATTTTTAAACACTTATGAATTTTCACACTTGCCGTATTAAAAATTCAAATTTAAAAACACTCACAATCCAGATTGCACGGTGTGCTCGACATGTCCGTGGTATTTTCTGCCTTAGTAACACATCCGTCTTCACAAACTGACGACTATCAACTAACTGCCGCGCGCTCCGCACTGCTCGTTGAAAACCCCCACTGCCACGTGACGCGTAAATATCTTTGTGACGGTTGGCGCTTGCAGCGGCTGGAACATAATTTTTTAACACTAATTAGTTTTTACACTTGTCGATTTTAAAATACATGTTCAAAAACATTCACAATCCAGAATGCACTGTGTGCTAAACATATCCGTATTGTTATTTTTATTCCGGAGTAACAGTTTCGTTTGTCACAAACAGACGAATATCAACCAACTGCCGCGCACTCCGCAATGATCGTTGAATACCCCCAATTGACACTTGACGCGTAAACATGTTTGTAGCGGGTAGTGCTCGCAGCGGCTGGAACGTTATTTTTAAACACTTATTAATTTTCACACTTGCCGTATTAAAAATTTGAATTTAAAAACACTCACAATCCAGATTGCACGGTCTGCTCGACATGTCCGTGGTATTTTCTGCCTTAGTAACACATCCGTCTTCACAAACTGACGACTATCAACTAACTGCCGCGCGCTCCGCACTGCTCGTTGAAAACCCCCACTGCCACGTGACGCGTAAATATCTTTGTGACGGTTGGCGCTTGCAGCGGCTGGAACATAATTTTTTAACACTAATTAGTTTTTACACTTGTCGATTTTAAAATACATGTTTAAAAACATTCTCAATCCAGAATGCATTGTGTGCTAAACATATCCGTGGTGTTATTTTTATTCCGGAGTAACAGTTTCGTTTGTCACAAACAGACGAATATCAACCAACTGCCGCGCACTCCGCAATGATCGTTGAATACCCCCAATTGACACTTGACGCGTAAACATGTTTGTAGCGGGTAGTGCTCGCAGCGGCTGGAACGTTATTTTTAAACACTTATTAATTTTCACACTTGCCGTATTTAAAATTCGAATTTAAAAACACTCACAATCTAGATTGCACGGTGTGCTCGACATGTCCGTGGTATTTTCTGCCGGAGTAACACATCCGTCTTCACAAACTGACGACTATCAACTAACTGCCGCGCGCTCCGCACTGCTCGTTGAAAACCCCCACTGCCACGTGACGCGTAAATATCTTTGTGACGGTTGGCGCTTGCAGCTCCTGGAACATAATTTTTTAACACTTATTAGTTTTTACACTTGTCGATTTTAAAATACATGTTTAAAAACATTCTCAATCCAGAATGCATTGTGTGCTAAACATAACCGTGGTGTTATTTTTATTCCGGAGTAACAGTTTCGTTTGTCACAAACAGACGAATATCAACCAACTGCCGCGCACTCCGCAATGATCGTTGAATACCCCCAATTGACACTTGACGCGTAAACATGTTTGTAGCGGGTAGTGCTCGCAGCGGCTGGAACGTTATTTTTAAACACTTATGAATTTTCACACTTGCCGTATTAAAAATTCAAATTTAAAAACACTCACAATCCAGATTGCACGGTGTGCTCGACATGTCCGTGGTATTTTCTGCCTTAGTAACACATCCGTCTTCACAAACTGACGACTATCAACTAACTGCCGCGCGCTCCGCACTGCTCGTTGAAAACCCCCACTGCCACGTGACGCGTAAATATCTTTGTGACGGTTGGCGCTTGCAGCGGCTGGAACATAATTTTTTAACACTAATTAGTTTTTACACTTGTCGATTTTAAAATACATGTTCAAAAACATTCACAATCCAGAATGCACTGTGTGCTAAACATATCCGTATTGTTATTTTTATTCCGGAGTAACAGTTTCGTTTGTCACAAACAGACGAATATCAACCAACTGCCGCGCACTCCGCAATGATCGTTGAATACCCCCAATTGACACTTGACGCGTAAACATGTTTGTAGCGGGTAGTGCTCGCAGCGGCTGGAACGTTATTTTTAAACACTTATTAATTTTCACACTTGCCGTATTAAAAATTTGAATTTAAAAACACTCACAATCCAGATTGCACGTCTGCTCGACATGTCCGTGGTATTTTCTGCCTTAGTAACACATCCGTCTTCACAAACTGACGACTATCAACTAACTGCCGCGCGCTCCGCACTGCTCGTTGAAAACCCCCACTGCCACGTGACGCGTAAATATCTTTGTGACGGTTGGCGCTTGCAGCGGCTGGAACATAATTTTTTAACACTAATTAGTTTTTACACTTGTCGATTTTAAAATACATGTTTAAAAACATTCTCAATCCAGAATGCATTGTGTGCTAAACATATCCGTGGTGTTATTTTTATTCCGGAGTAACAGTTTCGTTTGTCACAAACAGACGAATATCAACCAACTGCCGCGCACTCCGCAATGATCGTTGAATACCCCCAATTGACACTTGACGCGTAAACATGTTTGTAGCGGGTAGTGCTCGCAGCGGCTGGAACGTTATTTTTAAACACTTATTAATTTTCACACTTGCCGTATTTAAAATTCGAATTTAAAAACACTCACAATCTAGATTGCACGGTGTGCTCGACATGTCCGTGGTATTTTCTGCCTTAGTAACACATCCGTCTTCACAAACTGACGACTATCAACTAACTGCCGCGCGCTCCGCACTGCTCGTTGAAAACCCCCACTGCCACGTGACGCGTAAATATCTTTGTGACGGTTGGCGCTTGCAGCTCCTGGAACATAATTTTTTAACACTTATTAGTTTTTACACTTGTCGATTTTAAAATACATGTTTAAAAACATTCTCAATCCAGAATGCATTGTGTGCTAAACATAACCGTGGTGTTATTTTTATTCCGGAGTAACAGTTTCGTTTGTCACAAACAGACGAATATCAACCAACTGCCGCGCACTCCGCAATGATCGTTGAATACCCCCAATTGACACTTGACGCGTAAACATGTTTGTAGCGGGTAGTGCTCGCAGCGGCTGGAACGTTATTTTTAAACACTTATGAATTTTCACACTTGCCGTATTAAAAATTCAAATTTAAAAACACTCACAATCCAGATTGCACGGTGTGCTCGACATGTCCGTGGTATTTTCTGCCTTAGTAACACATCCGTCTTCACAAACTGACGACTATCAACTAACTGCCGCGCGCTTCCGCACTGCTCGTTGAAAACCCCCACTGCCACGTGACGCGTAAATATCTTTGTGACGGTTGGCGCTTGCAGCGGCTGGAACATAATTTTTTAACACTAATTAGTTTTTACACTTGTCGATTTTAAAATACATGTTCAAAAACATTCACAATCCAGAATGCACTGTGTGCTAAACATATCCGTATTGTTATTTTTATTCCGGAGTAACAGTTTCGTTGGTCACAAACAGACGAATATCAACCAACTGCCGCGCACTCCGCAATGATCGTTGAATACCCCCAATTGACACTTGACGCGTAAACATGTTTGTAGCGGGTAGTGCTCGCAGCGGCTGGAACGTTATTTTTAAACACTTATTAATTTTCACACTTGCCGTATTAAAAATTTGAATTTAAAAACACTCACAATCCAGATTGCACGGTCTGCTCGACATGTCCGTGGTATTTTCTGCCTTAGTAACACATCCGTCTTCACAAACTGACGACTATCAACTAACTGCCGCGCGCTCCGCACTGCTCGTTGAAAACCCCCACTGCCACGTGACGCGTAAATATCTTTGTGACGGTTGGCGCTTGCAGCGGCTGGAACATAATTTTTTAACACTAATTAGTTTTTACACTTGTCGATTTTAAAATACATGTTTAAAAACATTCTCAATCCAGAATGCATTGTGTGCTAAACATATCCGTGGTGTTATTTTTATTCCGGAGTAACAGTTTCGTTTGTCACAAACAGACGAATATCAACCACTGCCGCGCACTCCGCAATGATCGTTGAATACCCCAAATTGACACTTGACGCGTAAACATGTTTGTAGCGGGTAGTGCTCGCAGCGGCTGGAACGTTATTTTTAAACACTTATTAATTTTCACACTTGCCGTATTTAAAATTCGAATTTAAAAACACTCACAATCTAGATTGCACGGTGTGCTCGACATGTCCGTGGTATTTTCTGCCGGAGTAACACATCCGTCTTCACAAACTGACGACTATCAACTAACTGCCGCGCGCTCCGCACTGCTCGTTGAAAACCCCCACTGCCACGTGACGCGTAAATATCTTTGTGACGGTTGGCGCTTGCAGCTCCTGGAACATAATTTTTTAACACTTATTAGTTTTTACACTTGTCGATTTTAAAATACATGTTTAAAAACATTCTCAATCCAGAATGCATTGTGTGCTAAACATAACCGTGGTGTTATTTTTATTCCGGAGTAACAGTTTCGTTTGTCACAAACAGACGAATATCAACCAACTGCCGCGCACTCCGCAATGATCGTTGAATACCCCCAATTGACACTTGACGCGTAAACATGTTTGTAGCGGGTAGTGCTCGCAGCGGCTGGAACGTTATTTTTAAACACTTATGAATTTTCACACTTGCCGTATTAAAAATTCAAATTTAAAAACACTCACAATCCAGATTGCACGGTGTGCTCGACATGTCCGTGGTATTTTCTGCCTTAGTAACACATCCGTCTTCACAAACTGACGACTATCAACTAACTGCCGCGCGCTCCGCACTGCTCGTTGAAAACCCCCACTGCCACGTGACGCGTAAATATCTTTGTGACGGTTGGCGCTTGCAGCGGCTGGAACATAATTTTTTAACACTAATTAGTTTTTACACTTGTCGATTTTAAAATACATGTTTAAAAACATTCACAATCCAGAATGCACTGTGTGCTAAACATATCCGTGGTGTTATTTTTATTCCGGAGTAACAGTTTCGTTTGTCACAAACAGACGAATATCAACCAACTGCCGCGCACTCCGCAATGATCGTTGAATACCCCCAATTGACACTTGACGCGTAAACATGTTTGTAGCGGGTAGTGCTCGCAGCGGCTGGAACGTTATTTTTAAACACTTATTAATTTTCACACTTGCCGTATTAAAAATTTGAATTTAAAAACACTCACAATCCAGATTGCACGGTCTGCTCGACATGTCCGTGGTATTTTCTGCCTTAGTAACACATCCGTCTTCACAAACTGACGACTATCAACTAACTGCCGCGCGCTCCGCACTGCTCGTTGAAAACCCCCACTGCCACGTGACGCGTAAATATCTTTGTGACGGTTGGCGCTTGCAGCGGCTGGAACATAATTTTTTAACACTAATTAGTTTTTACACTTGTCGATTTTAAAATACATGTTTAAAAACATTCACAATCCAGAATGCACTGTGTGCTAAACATATCCGTGGTGTTATTTTTATTCCGGAGTAACAGTTTCGTTTGTCACAAACAGACGAATATCAACCAACTGCCGCGCACTCCGCAATGATCGTTGAATACCCCCAATTGACACTTGACGCGTAAACATGTTTGTAGCGGGTAGTGCTCGCAGCGGCTGGAACGTTATTTTTAAACACTTATTAATTTTCACACTTGCCGTATTAAAAATTTGAATTTAAAAACACTCACAATCCAGATTGCACGGTCTGCTCGACATGTCCGTGGTATTTTCTGCCTTAGTAACACATCCGTCTTCACAAACTGACGACTATCAACTAACTGCCGCGCGCTCCGCACTGCTCGGTGAAAACCCCCACTGCCACGTGACGCGTAAATATCTTTGTGACGGTTGGCGCTTGCAGCGGCTGGAACATAATTTTTTAACACTTATTAGTTTTTACACTTGTCGATTTTAAAATACTTGTTTAAAAACAATCACAATGCAGAATGCACTGTGTGCTAAACATATCCGTGGTGTTATTTTTATTCCGGAGTAACAGTTTCGTTTGTCACAAACAGACGAATATCAACCAACTGCCGCGCACTCCGCAATGATCGTTGAATACCCCTATTTGACATGAGACGCGTAAACATGTTTGTAGCGGGTAGTGCTCGCAGCGGCTGTAACGTTATTTTTAAACACTTATTTATTTTCACACTTGCCGTATTAAAAATTCAAATTTAAAAACACTCACAATCCAGATTGCACGGTCTGCTCGACATGTCCGTGGTATTTTCTGCCTTAGTAACACATCCGTCTTCACAAACTGACGACTATCAACTAACTGCCGCGCGTTCCGCACTGCTCATTGAAAACCCCCACTTCGACGTGACGCGTAAATATCTTTGTGACGGTTGGCGCTTGCAGCTCCTGGAACATAATTTTTAACACTTATTAGTTTTTACACTTGTCGATTTTAAAATACATGTTTAAAAACATTCTCAATCCAGAATGCATTGTGTGCTAAACATATCCGTGGTGTTATTTTTATTCCGGAGTAACAGTTTCGTTTGTCACAAACAGACAAATATCAACCAACTGCCGCGCACTCCGCAATGATCGTTGAATACCCCCAATTGACACTTGACGCGTAAACATGTTTGTAGCGGGTAGTGCTCGTAGCGGCTGGAACGTTATTTTTAAACACTTATTAATTTTCACACTTGCCGTATTTAAAATTCGAATTTAAAAACACTCACAATCTAGATTGCACGGTGTGCTCGACATGTCCGTGGTATTTTCTGCCGGAGTAACACATCCGTCTTCACAAACTGACGACTATCAACTAACTGCCGCGCGCTCCGCACTGCTCGTTGAAAACCCCCACTGCCACGTGACGCGTAAATATCTTTGTGACGGTTGGCGCTTGCAGCTCCTGGAACATAATTTTTTAACACTTATTAGTTTTTACACTTGTCGATTTTAAAATACATGTTTAAAAACATTCTCAATCCAGAATGCATTGTGTGCTAAACATAACCGTGGTGTTATTTTTATTCCGGAGTAACAGTTTCGTTTGTCACAAACAGACGAATATCAACCAACTGCCGCGCACTCCGCAATGATCGTTGAATACCCCCAATTGACACTTGACGCGTAAACATGTTTGTAGCGGATAGTGCTCGCAGCGGCTGGAACGTTATTTTTAAACACTTATGAATTTTCACACTTGCCGTATTAAAAATTCAAATTTAAAAACACTCACAATCCAGATTGCACGGTGTGCTCGACATGTCCGTGGTATTTTCTGCCTTAGTAACACATCCGTCTTCACAAACTGACGACTATCAACTAACTGCCGCGCGCTCCGCACTGCTCGTTGAAAACCCCCACTGCCACGTGACGCGTAAATATCTTTGTGACGGTTGGCGCTTGCAGCGGCTGGAACATAATTTTTTAACACTAATTAGTTTTTACACTTGTCGATTTTAAAATACATGTTCAAAAACATACACAATCCAGAATGCACTGTGTGCTAAACATATCCGTATTGTTATTTTTATTCCGGAGTAACAGTTTCGTTGGTCACAAACAGACGAATATCAACCAACTGCCGCGCACTCCGCAATGATCGTTGAATAACCCCAATTGACACTTGACGCGTAAACATGTTTGTAGCGGGTAGTGCTCGCAGCGGCTGGAACGTTATTTTTAAACACTTATTAATTTTCACACTTGCCGTATTAAAAATTTGAATTTAAAAACACTCACAATCCAGATTGCACGGTCTGCTCGACATGTCCGTGGTATTTTCTGCCTTAGTAACACATCCGTCTTCACAAACTGACGACCATCAACTAACTGCCGCGCGCTCCGCACTGCTCGTTGAAAACCCCCACTGCCACGTGACGCGTAAATATCTTTGTGACGGTTGGCGCTTGCAGCGGCTGGAACATAATTTTTTAACACTAATTAGTTTTTACACTTGTCGATTTTAAAATACTTGTTTAAAAACAATCACAATGCAGAATGCACTGTGTGCTAAACATATCCGTGGTGTTATTTTTATTCCGGAGTAACAGTTTCGTTTGTCACAAACAGACGAATATCAACCAACTGCCGCGCACTCCGCAATGATCGTTGAATACCCCCAATTGACACTTGACGCGTAAACATGTTTGTAGCGGATAGTGCTCGCAGCGGCTGGAACGTTATTTTTAAACACTTATGAATTTTCACACTTGCCGTATTAAAAATTCAAATTTAAAAACACTCACAATCCAGATTGCACGGTGTGCTCGACATGTCCGTGGTATTTTCTGCCTTAGTAACACATCCGTCTTCACAAACTGACGACTATCAACTAACTGCCGCGCGCTCCGCACTGCTCGTTGAAAACCCCCACTGCCACGTGACGCGTAAATATCTTTGTGACGGTTGGCGCTTGCAGCGGCTGGAACATAATTTTTTAACACTAATTAGTTTTTACACTTGTCGATTTTAAAATACATGTTCAAAAACATTCACAATCCAGAATGCACTGTGTGCTAAACATATCCGTATTGTTATTTTTATTCCGGAGTAACAGTTTCGTTTGTCACAAACAGACGAATATCAACCAACTGCCGCGCACTCCGCAATGATCGTTGAATACCCCCAATTGACACTTGACGCGTAAACATGTTTGTAGCGGGTAGTGCTCGCAGCGGCTGGAACGTTATTTTTAAACACTTATTAATTTTCACACTTGCCGTATTAAAAATTTGAATTTAAAAACACTCACAATCCAGATTGCACGGTCTGCTCGACATGTCCGTGGTATTTTCTGCCTTAGTAACACATCCGTCTTCACAAACTGACGACTATCAACTAACTGCCGCGCGCTCCGCACTGCTCGTTGAAAACCCCCACTGCCACGTGACGCGTAAATATCTTTGTGACGGTTGGCGCTTGCAGCGGCTGGAACATAATTTTTTAACACTAATTAGTTTTTACACTTGTCGATTTTAAAATACATGTTTAAAAACATTCTCAATCCAGAATGCATTGTGTGCTAAACATATCCGTGGTGTTATTTTTATTCCGGAGTAACAGTTTCGTTTGTCACAAACAGACGAATATCAACCAACTGCCGCGCACTCCGCAATGATCGTTGAATACCCCAAATTGACACTTGACGCGTAAACATGTTTGTAGCGGGTAGTGCTCGCAGCGGCTGGAACGTTATTTTTAAACACTTATTAATTTTCACACTTGCCGTATTTAAAATTCGAATTTAAAAACACTCACAATCTAGATTGCACGGTGTGCTCGACATGTCCGTGGTATTTTCTGCCGGAGTAACACATCCGTCTTCACAAACTGACGACTATCAACTAACTGCCGCGCGCTCCGCACTGCTCGTTGAAAACCCCCACTGCCACGTGACGCGTAAATATCTTTGTGACGGTTGGCGCTTGCAGCTCCTGGAACATAATTTTTTAACACTTATTAGTTTTTACACTTGTCGATTTTAAAATACATGTTTAAAAACATTCTCAATCCAGAATGCATTGTGTGCTAAACATAACCGTGGTGTTATTTTTATTCCGGAGTAACAGTTTCGTTTGTCACAAACAGACGAATATCAACCAACTGCCGCGCACTCCGCAATGATCGTTGAATACCCCCAATTGACACTTGACGCGTAAACATGTTTGTAGCGGGTAGTGCTCGCAGCGGCTGGAACGTTATTTTTAAACACTTATGAATTTTCACACTTGCCGTATTAAAAATTCAAATTTAAAAACACTCACAATCCAGATTGCACGGTGTGCTCGACATGTCCGTGGTATTTTCTGCCTTAGTAACACATCCGTCTTCACAAACTGACGACTATCAACTAACTGCCGCGCGCTCCGCACTGCTCGTTGAAAACCCCCACTGCCACGTGACGCGTAAATATCTTTGTGACGGTTGGCGCTTGCAGCGGCTGGAACATAATTTTTTAACACTAATTAGTTTTTACACTTGTCGATTTTAAAATACATGTTTAAAAACATTCACAATCCAGAATGCACTGTGTGCTAAACATATCCGTGGTGTTATTTTTATTCCGGAGTAACAGTTTCGTTTGTCACAAACAGACGAATATCAACCAACTGCCGCGCACTCCGCAATGATCGTTGAATACCCCCAATTGACACTTGACGCGTAAACATGTTTGTAGCGGGTAGTGCTCGCAGCGGCTGGAACGTTATTTTTAAACACTTATTAATTTTCACACTTGCCGTATTAAAAATTTGAATTTAAAAACACTCACAATCCAGATTGCACGGTCTGCTCGACATGTCCGTGGTATTTTCTGCCTTAGTAACACATCCGTCTTCACAAACTGACGACTATCAACTAACTGCCGCGCGCTCCGCACTGCTCGTTGAAAACCCCCACTGCCACGTGACGCGTAAATATCTTTGTGACGGTTGGCGCTTGCAGCGGCTGGAACATAATTTTTTAACACTAATTAGTTTTTACACTTGTCGATTTTAAAATACATGTTTAAAAACATTCACAATCCAGAATGCACTGTGTGCTAAACATATCCGTGGTGTTATTTTTATTCCGGAGTAACAGTTTCGTTTGTCACAAACAGACGAATATCAACCAACTGCCGCGCACTCCGCAATGATCGTTGAATACCCCCAATTGACACTTGACGCGTAAACATGTTTGTAGCGGGTAGTGCTCGCAGCGGCTGGAACGTTATTTTTAAACACTTATTAATTTTCACACTTGCCGTATTAAAAATTTGAATTTAAAAACACTCACAATCCAGATTGCACGGTCTGCTCGACATGTCCGTGGTATTTTCTGCCTTAGTAACACATCCGTCTTCACAAACTGACGACTATCAACTAACTGCCGCGCGCTCCGCACTGCTCGGTGAAAACCCCCACTGCCACGTGACGCGTAAATATCTTTGTGACGGTTGGCGCTTGCAGCGGCTGGAACATAATTTTTTAACACTTATTAGTTTTTACACTTGTCGATTTTAAAATACTTGTTTAAAAACAATCACAATGCAGAATGCACTGTGTGCTAAACATATCCGTGGTGTTATTTTTATTCCGGAGTAACAGTTTCGTTTGTCACAAACAGACGAATATCAACCAACTGCCGCGCACTCCGCAATGATCGTTGAATACCCCTATTTGACATGAGACGCGTAAACATGTTTGTAGCGGGTAGTGCTCGCAGCGGCTGTAACGTTATTTTTAAACACTTATTTATTTTCACACTTGCCGTATTAAAAATTCAAATTTAAAAACACTCACAATCCAGATTGCACGGTCTGCTCGACATGTCCGTGGTATTTTCTGCCTTAGTAACACATCCGTCTTCACAAACTGACGACTATCAACTAACTGCCGCGCGTTCCGCACTGCTCATTGAAAACCCCCACTTCGACGTGACGCGTAAATATCTTTGTGACGGTTGGCGCTTGCAGCTCCTGGAACATAATTTTTAACACTTATTAGTTTTTACACTTGTCGATTTTAAAATACATGTTTAAAAACATTCTCAATCCAGAATGCATTGTGTGCTAAACATATCCGTGGTGTTATTTTTATTCCGGAGTAACAGTTTCGTTTGTCACAAACAGACAAATATCAACCAACTGCCGCGCACTCCGCAATGATCGTTGAATACCCCCAATTGACACTTGACGCGTAAACATGTTTGTAGCGGGTAGTGCTCGTAGCGGCTGGAACGTTATTTTTAAACACTTATTAATTTTCACACTTGCCGTATTTAAAATTCGAATTTAAAAACACTCACAATCTAGATTGCACGGTGTGCTCGACATGTCCGTGGTATTTTCTGCCGGAGTAACACATCCGTCTTCACAAACTGACGACTATCAACTAACTGCCGCGCGCTCCGCACTGCTCGTTGAAAACCCCCACTGCCACGTGACGCGTAAATATCTTTGTGACGGTTGGCGCTTGCAGCTCCTGGAACATAATTTTTTAACACTTATTAGTTTTTACACTTGTCGATTTTAAAATACATGTTTAAAAACATTCTCAATCCAGAATGCATTGTGTGCTAAACATAACCGTGGTGTTATTTTTATTCCGGAGTAACAGTTTCGTTTGTCACAAACAGACGAATATCAACCAACTGCCGCGCACTCCGCAATGATCGTTGAATACCCCCAATTGACACTTGACGCGTAAACATGTTTGTAGCGGATAGTGCTCGCAGCGGCTGGAACGTTATTTTTAAACACTTATGAATTTTCACACTTGCCGTATTAAAAATTCAAATTTAAAAACACTCACAATCCAGATTGCACGGTGTGCTCGACATGTCCGTGGTATTTTCTGCCTTAGTAACACATCCGTCTTCACAAACTGACGACTATCAACTAACTGCCGCGCGCTCCGCACTGCTCGTTGAAAACCCCCACTGCCACGTGACGCGTAAATATCTTTGTGACGGTTGGCGCTTGCAGCGGCTGGAACATAATTTTTTAACACTAATTAGTTTTTACACTTGTCGATTTTAAAATACATGTTCAAAAACATACACAATCCAGAATGCACTGTGTGCTAAACATATCCGTATTGTTATTTTTATTCCGGAGTAACAGTTTCGTTGGTCACAAACAGACGAATATCAACCAACTGCCGCGCACTCCGCAATGATCGTTGAATAACCCCAATTGACACTTGACGCGTAAACATGTTTGTAGCGGGTAGTGCTCGCAGCGGCTGGAACGTTATTTTTAAACACTTATTAATTTTCACACTTGCCGTATTAAAAATTTGAATTTAAAAACACTCACAATCCAGATTGCACGGTCTGCTCGACATGTCCGTGGTATTTTCTGCCTTAGTAACACATCCGTCTTCACAAACTGACGACCATCAACTAACTGCCGCGCGCTCCGCACTGCTCGTTGAAAACCCCCACTGCCACGTGACGCGTAAATATCTTTGTGACGGTTGGCGCTTGCAGCGGCTGGAACATAATTTTTTAACACTAATTAGTTTTTACACTTGTCGATTTTAAAATACTTGTTTAAAAACAATCACAATGCAGAATGCACTGTGTGCTAAACATATCCGTGGTGTTATTTTTATTCCGGAGTAACAGTTTCGTTTGTCACAAACAGACGAATATCAACCAACTGCCGCGCACTCCGCAATGATCGTTGAATACCCCCAATTGACACTTGACGCGTAAACATGTTTGTAGCGGATAGTGCTCGCAGCGGCTGGAACGTTATTTTTAAACACTTATGAATTTTCACACTTGCCGTATTAAAAATTCAAATTTAAAAACACTCACAATCCAGATTGCACGGTGTGCTCGACATGTCCGTGGTATTTTCTGCCTTAGTAACACATCCGTCTTCACAAACTGACGACTATCAACTAACTGCCGCGCGCTCCGCACTGCTCGTTGAAAACCCCCACTGCCACGTGACGCGTAAATATCTTTGTGACGGTTGGCGCTTGCAGCGGCTGGAACATAATTTTTTAACACTAATTAGTTTTTACACTTGTCGATTTTAAAATACATGTTCAAAAACATACACAATCCAGAATGCACTGTGTGCTAAACATATCCGTATTGTTATTTTTATTCCGGAGTAACAGTTTCGTTGGTCACAAACAGACGAATATCAACCAACTGCCGCGCACTCCGCAATGATCGTTGAATACCCCCAATTGACACTTGACGCGTAAACATGTTTGTAGCGGGTAGTGCTCGCAGCGGCTGGAACGTTATTTTTAAACACTTATTAATTTTCACACTTGCCGTATTAAAAATTTGAATTTAAAAACACTCACAATCCAGATTGCACGGTCTGCTCGACATGTCCGTGGTATTTTCTGCCTTAGTAACACATCCGTCTTCACAAACTGACGACCATCAACTAACTGCCGCGCGCTCCGCACTGCTCGTTGAAAACCCCCACTGCCACGTGACGCGTAAATATCTTTGTGACGGTTGGCGCTTGCAGCGGCTGGAACATAATTTTTTAACACTAATTAGTTTTTACACTTGTCGATTTTAAAATACTTGTTTAAAAACAATCACAATGCAGAATGCACTGTGTGCTAAACATATCCGTGGTGTTATTTTTATTCCGGAGTAACAGTTTCGTTTGTCACAAACAGACGAATATCAACCAACTGCCGCGCACTCCGCAATGATCGTTGAATACCCCCAATTGACACTTGACGCGTAAACATGTTTGTAGCGGGTAGTGCTCGCAGCGGCTGGAACGTTATTTTTAAACACTTATGAATTTTCACACTTGCCGTATTAAAAATTCAAATTTAAAAACACTCACAATCCAGATTGCACGGTGTGCTCGACATGTCCGTGGTATTTTCTGCCTTAATAACACATCCGTCTTCACAAACTGACGACTATCAACTAACTGCCGCGCGCTCCGCACTGCTCGTTGAAAACCCCCACTGCCACGTGACGCGTAAATATCTTTGTGACGGTTGGCGCTTGCAGCGGCTGGAACATAATTTTTTAACACTAATTAGTTTTTACACTTGTCGATTTTAAAATACTTGTTTAAAAACAATCACAATGCAGAATGCACTGTGTGCTAAACATATCCGTGGTGTTATTTTTATTCCGGAGTAACAGTTTCGTTTGTCACAAACAGACGAATATCAACCAACTGCCGCGCACTCCGCAATGATCGTTGAATACCCCCAATTGACACTTGACGCGTAAACATGTTTGTAGCGGGTAGTGCTCGCAGCGGCTGGAACGTTATTTTTAAACACTTATGAATTTTCACACTTGCCGTATTAAAAATTCAAATTTAAAAACACTCACAATCCAGATTGCACGGTGTGCTCGACATGTCCGTGGTATTTTCTGCCTTAGTAACACATCCGTCTTCACAAACTGACGACTATCAACTAACTGCCGCGCGCTCCGCACTGCTCGTTGAAAACCCCCACTGCCACGTGACGCGTAAATATCTTTGTGACGGTTGGCGCTTGCAGCGGCTGGAACATAATTTTTTAACACTAATTAGTTTTTACACTTGTCGATTTTAAAATACATGTTCAAAAACATTCACAATCCAGAATGCACTGTGTGCTAAACATATCCGTATTGTTATTTTTATTCCGGAGTAACAGTTTCGTTGGTCACAAACAGACGAATATCAACCAACTGCCGCGCACTCCGCAATGATCATTGAATACCCCCAATTGACACTTGACGCGTAAACATGTTTGTAGCGGGTAGTGCTCGCAGCGGCTGGAACGTTATTTTTAAACACTTATTAATTTTCACATTTGCCGTATTAAAAATTTGAATTTAAAAACACTCACAATCCAGATTGCACGGTCTGCTCGACATGTCCGTGGTATTTTCTGCCTTAGTAACACATCCGTCTTCACAAACTGACGACCATCAACTAACTGCCGCGCGCTCCGCACTGCTCGTTGAAAACCCCCACTGCCACGTGACGCGTAAATATCTTTGTGACGGTTGGCGCTTGCAGCGGCTGGAACATAATTTTTTAACACTAATTAGTTTTTACACTTGTCGATTTTAAAATACTTGTTTAAAAACAATCACAATGCAGAATGCACTGTGTGCTAAACATATCCGTGGTGTTATTTTTATTCCGGAGTAACAGTTTCGTTTGTCACAAACAGACGAATATCAACCAACTGCCGCGCACTCCGCAATGATCGTTGAATACCCCCAATTGACACTTGACGCGTAAACATGTTTGTAGCGGGTAGTGCTCGCAGCGGCTGGAACGTTATTTTTAAACACTTATTAATTTTCACACTTGCCGTATTAAAAATTTGAATTTAAAAACACTCACAATCCAGATTGCACGGTCTGCTCGACATGTCCGTGGTATTTTCTGCCTTAGTAACACATCCGTCTTCACAAACTGACGACTATCAACTAACTGCCGCGCGCTCCGCACTGCTCGTTGAAAACCCCCACTGCCACGTGACGCGTAAATATCTTTGTGACGGTTGGCGCTTGCAGCGGCTGGAACATAATTTTTTAACACTAATTAGTTTTTACACTTGTCGATTTTAAAATACTTGTTTAAAAACAATCACAATGCAGAATGCACTGTGTGCTAAACATATCCGTGGTGTTATTTTTATTCCGGAGTAACAGTTTCGTTTGTCACAAACAGACGAATATCAACCAACTGCCGCGCACTCCACAATGATCGTTGAATACCCCCAATTGACACTTGACGCGTAAACATGTTTGTAGCGGGTAGTGCTCGCAGCGGCTGGAACGTTATTTTTAAACACTTATTAATTTTCACACTTGCCGTATTAAAAATTTGAATTTAAAAACACTCACAATCCAGATTGCACGGTCTGCTCGACATGTCCGTGGTATTTTCTGCCTTAGTAACACATCCGTCTTCACAAACTGACGACCATCAACTAACTGCCGCGCGCTCCGCACTGCTCGTTGAAAACCCCCACTGCCACGTGACGCGTAAATATCTTTGTGACGGTTGGCGCTTGCAGCGGCTGGAACATAATTTTTTAACACTAATTAGTTTTTACACTTGTCGATTTTAAAATACTTGTTTAAAAACAATCACAATGCAGAATGCACTGTGTGCTAAACATATCCGTGGTGTTATTTTTATTCCGGAGTAACAGTTTCGTTTGTCACAAACAGACGAATATCAACCAACTGCCGCGCACTCCGCAATGATCGTTGAATACCCCCAATTGACACTTGACGCGTAAACATGTTTGTAGCGGGTAGTGCTCGCAGCGGCTGGAACGTTATTTTTAAACACTTATTAATTTTCACACTTGCCGTATTAAAAATTTGAATTTAAAAACACTCACAATCCAGATTGCACGGTCTGCTCGACATGTCCGTGGTATTTTCTGCCTTAGTAACACATCCGTCTTCACAAACTGACGACTATCAACTAACTGCCGCGCGCTCCGCACTGCTCGTTGAAAACCCCCACTGCCACGTGACGCGTAAATATCTTTGTGACGGTTGGCGCTTGCAGCTCCTGGAACATAATTTTTTAACACTTATTAGTTTTTACACTTGTTGATTTTAAAATACATGTTTAAAAACATTCTCAATCCAGAATGCATTGTGTGCTAAACATATCCGTGGTGTTATTTTTATTCCGGAGTAACAGTTTCGTTTCTCACAAACAGACGAATATCAACCAACTGCCGCGCACTCCGCAATGATCGTTGAATACCCCCAATTGACACTTGACGCGTAAACATGTTTGTAGCGGGTAGTGCTCGCAGCGGCTGGAACGTTATTTTTAAACACTTATTAATTTTCACACTTGCCGTATTAAAAATTTGAATTTAAAAACACTCACAATCCAGATTGCACGGTGTGCTCGACATGTCCGTGGTATTTTCTGCCTTAGTAACACATCCGTCTTCACAAACTGACGACTATCAACTAACTGCCGCGCGCTCCGCACTGCTCGTTGAAAACCCCCACTGCCACGTGACGCGTAAATATCTTTGTGACGGTTGGCGCTTGAAGCGGCTGGAACATAATTTTTTAACAATAATTAGTTTTTACACTTGTCGATTTTAAAATACTTGTTTAAAAACACTCACAATGCAGAATGCACTGTGTGCTAAACATATCCGTATTGTTATATTTATTCCGGAGTAACAGTTTCGTTTGTCACAAATTGACGAATATCAACCAACTGCCGCGCACTCCGCAATGATCGTTGATTACCCCTATTTGACATGAGACGCGTAAACATGTTTGTAGCGGGTAGTGCTCGCAGCGGCTGGAACGTTATTTTTAAACACTTATTAATTTTCACAATTGCCGTATTTAAAATTCGAATTTAAAAACACTCACAATCTAGATTGCACGGTGTGCTCGACATGTCCGTGGTATTTTCTGCCGGAGTAACACATCCGTCTTCACAAACTGACGACTATCAACTAACTGCCGCGCGCTCCGCACTGCTCGTTGAAAACCCCCACTGCCACGTGACGCGTAAATATCTTTGTGACGGTTGGCGCTTGCAGCTCCTGGAACATAATTTTTAACACTTATTAGTTTTTACACTTGTCGATTTTAAAATGCATGTTTAAAAACATTCACAATCCAGAATGCATTGTGTGCTAAACATATCCGTGGTGTTATTTTTATTCCGGAGTAACAGTTTCGTTTGTCACAAACAGACGAATATCAACCAACTGCCGCGCACTCCGCAATGATCGTTGAATACCCCCAATTGACACTTGACGCGTAAACATGTTTGTAGCGGGTAGTGCTCGCAGCGGCTGGAACGTTATTTTTAAACACTTATTAATTTTCACACTTGCTGTATTAAAAATTCAAATTTAAAAACACTCACAATCCAGATTGCACGGTCTGCTCGACATGTCCGTGGTATTTTCTGCCTTAGTAACACATCCGTCTTCACAAACTGACGACTATCAACTAACTGCCGCGCGCTCCGCACTGCTCGTTGAAAACCCCCACTGCCACGTGACGCGTAAATATCTTTGTGACGGTTGGCGCTTGCAGCGGCTGGAACATAATTTTTTAACACTAATTAGTTTTTACACTTGTCGATTTTAAAATACTTGTTTAAAAACAATCACAATGCAGAATGCACTGTGTGCTAAACATATCCGTGGTGTTATTTTTATTCCGGAGTAACAGTTTCGTTTGTCACAAACAGACGAATATCAACCAACTGCCGCGCACTCCGCAATGATCGTTGAATACCCCCAATTGACACTTGACGCGTAAACATGTTTGTAGCGGGTAGTGCTCGCAGCGGCTGGAACGTTATTTTTAAACACTTATTAATTTTCACACTTGCCGTATTAAAAATTTGAATTTAAAAACACTCACAATCCAGATTGCACGGTCTGCTCGACATGTCCGTGGTATTTTCTGCCTTAGTAACACATCCGTCTTCACAAACTGACGACTATCAACTAACTGCCGCGCGCTCCGCACTGCTCGTTGAAAACCCCCACTGCCACGTGACGCGTAAATATCTTTGTGACGGTTGGCGCTTGCAGCGGCTGGAACATAATTTTTTAACACTAATTAGTTTTTACACTTGTCGATTTTAAAATACTTGTTTAAAAACAATCACAATGCAGAATGCACTGTGTGCTAAACATATCCGTGGTGTTATTTTTATTCCGGAGTAACAGTTTCGTTTGTCACAAACAGACGAATATCAACCAACTGCCGCGCACTCCACAATGATCGTTGAATACCCCCAATTGACACTTGACGCGTAAACATGTTTGTAGCGGGTAGTGCTCGCAGCGGCTGGAACGTTATTTTTAAACACTTATTAATTTTCACACTTGCCGTATTAAAAATTTGAATTTAAAAACACTCACAATCCAGATTGCACGGTCTGCTCGACATGTCCGTGGTATTTTCTGCCTTAGTAACACATCCGTCTTCACAAACTGACGACTATCAACTAACTGCCGCGCGCTCCGCACTGCTCGTTGAAAACCCCCACTGCCACGTGACGCGTAAATATCTTTGTGACGGTTGGCGCTTGCAGCTCCTGGAACATAATTTTTAACACTTATTAGTTTTTACACTTGTCGATTTTAAAATACATGTTTAAAAACATTCTCAATCCAGAATGCATTGTGTGCTAAACATATCCGTGGTGTTATTTTTATTCCGGAGTAACAGTTTCGTTTGTCACAAACAGACGAATATCAACCAACTGCCGCGCACTCCGCAATGATCGTTGAATACCCCCAATTGACACTTGACGCGTAAACATGTTTGTAGCGGGTAGTGCTCGCAGCGGCTGGAACGTTATTTTTAAACACTTATTAATTTTCACACTTGCCGTATTAAAAATTTGAATTTAAAAACACTCACAATCCAGATTGCACGGTCTGCTCGACATGTCCGTGGTATTTTCTGCCTTAGTAACACATCCGTCTTCACAAACTGACGACTATCAACTAACTGCCGCGCGCTCCGCACTGCTCGTTGAAAACCCCCACTGCCACGTGACGCGTAAATATCTTTGTGACGGTTGGCGCTTGCAGCGGCTGGAACATAATTTTTTAACACTAATTAGTTTTTACACTTGTCGATTTTAAAATACTTGTTTAAAAACAATCACAATGCAGAATGCACTGTGTGCTAAACATATCCGTGGTGTTATTTTTATTCCGGAGTAACAGTTTCGTTTGTCACAAACAGACGAATATCAACCAACTGCCGCGCACTCCGCAATGATCGTTGAATACCCCCAATTGACACTTGACGCGTAAACATGTTTGTAGCGGGTAGTGCTCGCAGCGGCTGGAACGTTATTTTTAAACACTTATTAATTTTCACACTTGCCGTATTAAAAATTTGAATTTAAAAACACTCACAATCCAGATTGCACGGTCTGCTCGACATGTCCGTGGTATTTTCTGCCTTAGTAACACATCCGTCTTCACAAACTGACGACTATCAACTAACTGCCGCGCGCTCCGCACTGCTCGTTGAAAACCCCCACTGCCACGTGACGCGTAAATATCTTTGTGACGGTTGGCGCTTGCAGCGGCTGGAACATAATTTTTTAACACTAATTAGTTTTTACACTTGTCGATTTTAAAATACTTGTTTAAAAACAATCACAATGCAGAATGCACTGTGTGCTAAACATATCCGTGGTGTTATTTTTATTCCGGAGTAACAGTTTCGTTTGTCACAAACAGACGAATATCAACCAACTGCCGCGCACTCCACAATGATCGTTGAATACCCCCAATTGACACTTGACGCGTAAACATGTTTGTAGCGGGTAGTGCTCGCAGCGGCTGGAACGTTATTTTTAAACACTTATTAATTTTCACACTTGCCGTATTAAAAATTTGAATTTAAAAACACTCACAATCCAGATTGCACGGTCTGCTCGACATGTCCGTGGTATTTTCTGCCTTAGTAACACATCCGTCTTCACAAACTGACGACTATCAACTAACTGCCGCGCGCTCCGCACTGCTCGTTGAAAACCCCCACTGCCACGTGACGCGTAAGTATCTTTGTGACGGTTGGCGCTTGCAGCGGCTGGAACATAATTTTTTAACACTAATTAGTTTTTACACTTGTCGATTTTAAAATACATGTTTAAAAACATTCACAATCCAGAATGCACTGTGTGCTAAACATATCCGTGGTGTTATTTTTATTCCGGAGTAACAGTTTCGTTTGTCACAAACAGACGAATATCAACCAACTGCCGCGCACTCCGCAATGATCGTTGAATACCCCCAATTGACACTTGACGCGGAAACATGTTTGTAGCGGGTAGTGCTCGCAGCGGCTGGAACGTTATTTTTAAACACTTATTAATTTTCACACTTGCCGTATTAAAAATTTGAATTTAAAAACACTCACAATCCAGATTGCACGGTCTGCTCGACATGTCCGTGGTATTTTCTGCCTTAGTAACACATCCGTCTTCACAAACTGACGACTATCAACTAACTGTCGCGCGCTCCGCACTGCTCGTTGAAAACCCCCACTGCCACGTGACGCGTAAATATCTTTGTGACGGTTGGCGCTTGCAGCGGCTGGAACATAATTTTTTAACACTAATTAGTTTTTACACTTGTCGATTTTAAAATACTTGTTTAAAAACAATCACAATGCAGAATGCACTGTGTGCTAAACATATCCGTGGTGTTATTTTTATTCAGGAGTAACAGTTTCGTTTGTCACAAATTGACGAATAGCAACCAACTGCCGCGCACTCCGCAATGATCGTTGATTACCCCTATTTGACATGAGACGCGTAAACATGTTTGTAGCGGGTAGTGCTCGCAGCGGCTGGAACGTTATTTTTAAACACTTATTAATTTTCACACTTGCCGTATTAAAAATTTGAATTTAAAAACACTCACAATCCAGATTGCACGGTCTGCTCGACATGTCCGTGGTATTTTCTGCCTTAGTAACACATCCGTCTTCACAAACTGACGACTATCAACTAACTGCCGCGCGCTCCGCACTGCTCGTTGAAAACCCCCACTGCCACGTGACGCGTAAATATCTTTGTGACGGTTGGCGCTTGCAGCGGCTGGAACATAATTTTTTAACACTAATTAGTTTTTACACTTGTCGATTTTAAAATACTTGTTTAAAAACAATCACAATGCAGAATGCACTGTGTGCTAAACATATCCGTGGTGTTATTTTTATTCCGGAGTAACAGTTTCGTTTGTCACAAACAGACGAATATCAACCAACTGCCGCGCACTCCACAATGATCGTTGAATACCCCCAATTGACACTTGACGCGTAAACATGTTTGTAGCGGGTAGTGCTCGCAGCGGCTGGAACGTTATTTTTAAACACTTATTAATTTTCACACTTGCCGTATTAAAAATTTGAATTTAAAAACACTCACAATCCAGATTGCACGGTCTGCTCGACATGTCCGTGGTATTTTCTGCCTTAGTAACACATCCGTCTTCACAAACTGACGACTATCAACTAACTGCCGCGCGCTCCGCACTGCTCGTTGAAAACCCCCACTGCCACGTGACGCGTAAGTATCTTTGTGACGGTTGGCGCTTGCAGCGGCTAAAACATAATTTTTTAACACTAATTAGTTTTTACACTTGTCGATTTTAAAATACATGTTTAAAAACATTCACAATCCAGAATGCACTGTGTGCTAAACATATCCGTGGTGTTATTTTTATTCCGGAGTAACAGTTTCGTTTGTCACAAACAGACGAATATCAACCAACTGCCGCGCACTCCGCAATGATCGTTGAATACCCCCAATTGACACTTGACGCGTAAACATGTTTGTAGCGGGTAGTGCTCGCAGCGGCTGGAACGTTATTTTTAAACACTTATTAATTTTCACACTTGCCGTATTAAAAATTTGAATTTAAAAACACTCACAATCCAGATTGCACGGTCTGCTCGACATGTCCGTGGTATTTTCTGCCTTAGTAACACATCCGTCTTCACAAACTGACGACTATCAACTAACTGTCGCGCGCTCCGCACTGCTCGTTGAAAACCCCCACTGCCACGTGACGCGTAAATATCTTTGTGACGGTTGGCGCTTGCAGCGGCTGGAACATAATTTTTTAACACTAATTAGTTTTTACACTTGTCGATTTTAAAATACTTGTTTAAAAACAATCACAATGCAGAATGCACTGTGTGCTAAACATATCCGTGGTGTTATTTTTATTCAGGAGTAACAGTTTCGTTTGTCACAAATTGACGAATAGCAACCAACTGCCGCGCACTCCGCAATGATCGTTGATTACCCCTATTTGACATGAGACGCGTAAACATGTTTGTAGCGGGTAGTGCTCGCAGCGGCTGGAACGTTATTTTTAAACACTTATTAATTTTCACACTTGCCGTATTAAAAATTTGAATTTAAAAACACTCACAATCCAGATTGCACGGTCTGCTCGACATGTCCGTGGTATTTTCTGCCTTAGTAACACATCCGTCTTCACAAACTGACGACTATCAACTAACTGCCGCGCGCTCCGCACTGCTCGTTGAAAACCCCCACTGCCACGTGACGCGTAAATATCTTTGTGACGGTTGGCGCTTGCAGCGGCTGGAACATAATTTTTTAACACTAATTAGTTTTTACACTTGTCGATTTTTAAATACTTGTTTAAAAACAATCACAATGCAGAATGCACTGTGTGCTAAACATATCCGTGGTGTTATTTTTATTCCGGAGTAACAGTTTCGTTTGTCAGAAACAGACGAATATCAACCAACTGCCGCGCACTCCGCAATGATCGTTGAATACCCCTATTTGACATGAGACGCGTAAACATGTTTGTAGCGGGTAGTGCTCGCAGCGGCTGGAACGTTATTTTTAAACACTTATTAATTTTCACACTTGCCGTATTAAAAATTTGAATTTAAAAACACTCACAATCCAGATTGCACGGTCTGCTCGACATGTCCGTGGTATTTTCTGCCTTAGTAACACATCCGTCTTCACAAACTGACGACTATCAACTAACTGCCGCGCGCTCCGCACTGCTCGTTGAAAACCCCCACTGCCACGTGACGCGTAAATATCTTTGTGACGGTTGGCGCTTGCAGCTCCTGGAACATAATTTTTAACACTTATTAGTTTTTACACTTGTCGATTTTAAAATACATGTTTAAAAACATTCTCAATCCAGAATGCATTGTGTGCTAAACATATCCGTGGTGTTATTTTTATTCCGGAGTAACAGTTTCGTTTGTCACAAACAGACGAATATCAACCAACTGCCGCGCACTCCGCAATGATCGTTGAATACCCCCAATTGACACTTGACGCGTAAACATGTTTGTAGCGGGTAGTGCTCGCAGCGGCTGGAACGTTATTTTTAAACACTTATTAATTTTCACACTTGCCGTATTAAAAATTTGAATTTAAAAACACTCACAATCCAGATTGCACGGTCTGCTCGACATGTCCGTGGTATTTTCTGCCTTAGTAACACATCCGTCTTCACAAACTGACGACTATCAACTAACTGCCGCGCGCTCCGCACTGCTCGTTGAAAACCCCCACTGCCACGTGACGCGTAAATATCTTTGTGACGGTTGGCGCTTGCAGCGGCTGGAACATAATTTTTTAACACTAATTAGTTTTTACACTTGTCGATTTTAAAATACTTGTTTAAAAACAATCACAATGCAGAATGCACTGTGTGCTAAACATATCCGTGGTGTTATTTTTATTCCGGAGTAACAGTTTCGTTTGTCACAAACAGACGAATATCAACCAACTGCCGCGCACTCCGCAATGATCGTTGAATACCCCCAATTGACACTTGACGCGTAAACATGTTTGTAGCGGGTAGTGCTCGCAGCGGCTGGAACGTTATTTTTAAACACTTATTAATTTTCACACTTGCCGTATTAAAAATTTGAATTTAAAAACACTCACAATCCAGATTGCACGGTCTGCTCGACATGTCCGTGGTATTTTCTGCCTTAGTAACACATCCGTCTTCACAAACTGACGACTATCAACTAACTGCCGCGCGCTCCGCACTGCTCGTTGAAAACCCCCACTGCCACGTGACGCGTAAATATCTTTGTGACGGTTGGCGCTTGCAGCGGCTGGAACATAATTTTTTAACACTAATTAGTTTTTACACTTGTCGATTTTAAAATACTTGTTTAAAAACAATCACAATGCAGAATGCACTGTGTGCTAAACATATCCGTGGTGTTATTTTTATTCCGGAGTAACAGTTTCGTTTGTCACAAACAGACGAATATCAACCAACTGCCGCGCACTCCACAATGATCGTTGAATACCCCCAATTGACACTTGACGCGTAAACATGTTTGTAGCGGGTAGTGCTCGCAGCGGCTGGAACGTTATTTTTAAACACTTATTAATTTTCACACTTGCCGTATTAAAAATTTGAATTTAAAAACACTCACAATCCAGATTGCACGGTCTGCTCGACATGTCCGTGGTATTTTCTGCCTTAGTAACACATCCGTCTTCACAAACTGACGACTATCAACTAACTGCCGCGCGCTCCGCACTGCTCGTTGAAAACCCCCACTGCCACGTGACGCGTAAGTATCTTTGTGACGGTTGGCGCTTGCAGCGGCTGGAACATAATTTTTTAACACTAATTAGTTTTTACACTTGTCGATTTTAAAATACATGTTTAAAAACATTCACAATCCAGAATGCACTGTGTGCTAAACATATCCGTGGTGTTATTTTTATTCCGGAGTAACAGTTTCGTTTGTCACAAACAGACGAATATCAACCAACTGCCGCGCACTCCGCAATGATCGTTGAATACCCCCAATTGACACTTGACGCGGAAACATGTTTGTAGCGGGTAGTGCTCGCAGCGGCTGGAACGTTATTTTTAAACACTTATTAATTTTCACACTTGCCGTATTAAAAATTTGAATTTAAAAACACTCACAATCCAGATTGCACGGTCTGCTCGACATGTCCGTGGTATTTTCTGCCTTAGTAACACATCCGTCTTCACAAACTGACGACTATCAACTAACTGTCGCGCGCTCCGCACTGCTCGTTGAAAACCCCCACTGCCACGTGACGCGTAAATATCTTTGTGACGGTTGGCGCTTGCAGCGGCTGGAACATAATTTTTTAACACTAATTAGTTTTTACACTTGTCGATTTTAAAATACTTGTTTAAAAACAATCACAATGCAGAATGCACTGTGTGCTAAACATATCCGTGGTGTTATTTTTATTCAGGAGTAACAGTTTCGTTTGTCACAAATTGACGAATAGCAACCAACTGCCGCGCACTCCGCAATGATCGTTGATTACCCCTATTTGACATGAGACGCGTAAACATGTTTGTAGCGGGTAGTGCTCGCAGCGGCTGGAACGTTATTTTTAAACACTTATTAATTTTCACACTTGCCGTATTAAAAATTTGAATTTAAAAACACTCACAATCCAGATTGCACGGTCTGCTCGACATGTCCGTGGTATTTTCTGCCTTAGTAACACATCCGTCTTCACAAACTGACGACTATCAACTAACTGCCGCGCGCTCCGCACTGCTCGTTGAAAACCCCCACTGCCACGTGACGCGTAAATATCTTTGTGACGGTTGGCGCTTGCAGCGGCTGGAACATAATTTTTTAACACTAATTAGTTTTTACACTTGTCGATTTTAAAATACTTGTTTAAAAACAATCACAATGCAGAATGCACTGTGTGCTAAACATATCCGTGGTGTTATTTTTATTCCGGAGTAACAGTTTCGTTTGTCACAAACAGACGAATATCAACCAACTGCCGCGCACTCCACAATGATCGTTGAATACCCCCAATTGACACTTGACGCGTAAACATGTTTGTAGCGGGTAGTGCTCGCAGCGGCTGGAACGTTATTTTTAAACACTTATTAATTTTCACACTTGCCGTATTAAAAATTTGAATTTAAAAACACTCACAATCCAGATTGCACGGTCTGCTCGACATGTCCGTGGTATTTTCTGCCTTAGTAACACATCCGTCTTCACAAACTGACGACTATCAACTAACTGCCGCGCGCTCCGCACTGCTCGTTGAAAACCCCCACTGCCACGTGACGCGTAAGTATCTTTGTGACGGTTGGCGCTTGCAGCGGCTGGAACATAATTTTTTAACACTAATTAGTTTTTACACTTGTCGATTTTAAAATACATGTTTAAAAACATTCACAATCCAGAATGCACTGTGTGCTAAACATATCCGTGGTGTTATTTTTATTCCGGAGTAACAGTTTCGTTTGTCACAAACAGACGAATATCAACCAACTGCCGCGCACTCCGCAATGATCGTTGAATACCCCCAATTGACACTTGACGCGGAAACATGTTTGTAGCGGGTAGTGCTCGCAGCGGCTGGAACGTTATTTTTAAACACTTATTAATTTTCACACTTGCCGTATTAAAAATTTGAATTTAAAAACACTCACAATCCAGATTGCACGGTCTGCTCGACATGTCCGTGGTATTTTCTGCCTTAGTAACACATCCGTCTTCACAAACTGACGACTATCAACTAACTGTCGCGCGCTCCGCACTGCTCGTTGAAAACCCCCACTGCCACGTGACGCGTAAATATCTTTGTGACGGTTGGCGCTTGCAGCGGCTGGAACATAATTTTTTAACACTAATTAGTTTTTACACTTGTCGATTTTAAAATACTTGTTTAAAAACAATCACAATGCAGAATGCACTGTGTGCTAAACATATCCGTGGTGTTATTTTTATTCAGGAGTAACAGTTTCGTTTGTCACAAATTGACGAATAGCAACCAACTGCCGCGCACTCCGCAATGATCGTTGATTACCCCTATTTGACATGAGACGCGTAAACATGTTTGTAGCGGGTAGTGCTCGCAGCGGCTGGAACGTTATTTTTAAACACTTATTAATTTTCACACTTGCCGTATTAAAAATTTGAATTTAAAAACACTCACAATCCAGATTGCACGGTCTGCTCGACATGTCCGTGGTATTTTCTGCCTTAGTAACACATCCGTCTTCACAAACTGACGACTATCAACTAACTGCCGCGCGCTCCGCACTGCTCGTTGAAAACCCCCACTGCCACGTGACGCGTAAATATCTTTGTGACGGTTGGCGCTTGCAGCGGCTGGAACATAATTTTTTAACACTAATTAGTTTTTACACTTGTCGATTTTAAAATACATGTTTAAAAACATTCACATTCCAGAATGCACTGTGTGCTAAACATATCCGTGGTGTTATTTTTATTCCGGAGTAACAGTTTCGTTTGTCACAAACAGACGAATATCAACCAACTGCCGCGCACTCCGCAATGATCGTTGAATACCCCCAATTGACACTTGACGCGTAAACATGTTTGTAGCGGGTAGTGCTCGCAGCGGCTGGAACGTTATTTTTAAACACTTATTAATTTTCACACTTGCCGTATTAAAAATTTGAATTTAAAAACACTCACAATCCAGATTGCACGGTCTGCTCGACATGTCCGTGGTATTTTCTGCCTTAGTAACACATCCGTCTTCACAAACTGACGACTATCAACTAACTGCCGCGCGCTCCGCACTGCTCGTTGAAAACCCCCACTGCCACGTGACGCGTAAATATCTTTGTGACGGTTGGCGCTTGCAGCGGCTGGAACATAATTTTTTAACACTAATTAGTTTTTACACTTGTCGATTTTAAAATACTTGTTTAAAAACAATCACAATGCAGAATGCACTGTGTGCTAAACATATCCGTGGTGTTATTTTTATTCCGGAGTAACAGTTTCGTTTGTCAGAAACAGACGAATATCAACCAACTGCCGCGCACTCCGCAATGATCGTTGAATACCCCTATTTGACATGAGACGCGTAAACATGTTTGTAGCGGGTAGTGCTCGCAGCGGCTGGAACGTTATTTTTAAACACTTATTTATTTTCACACTTGCCGTATTAAAAATTCAAATTTAAAAACACTCACAATCCAGATTGCACGGTGTGCTCGACATGTCCGTGGTATTTTCTGCCTTAGTAACACATCCGTCTTCACAAACTGACGACTATCAACTAACTGCCGCGCGCTCCGCACTGCTCGTTGAAAACCCCCACTGCCACGTGACGCGTAAATATCTTTGTGACGGTTGGCGCTTGCAGCTCCTGGAACATAATTTTTAACACTTATTAGTTTTTACACTTGTCGATTTTAAAATACATGTTTAAAAACATTCTCAATCCAGAATGCATTGTGTGCTAAACATATCCGTGGTGTTATTTTTATTCCGGAGTAACAGTTTCGTTTGTCACAAACAGACGAATATCAACCAACTGCCGCGCACTCCGCAATGATCGTTGAATACCCCCAATTGACACTTGACGCGTAAACATGTTTGTAGCGGGTAGTGCTCGCAGCGGCTGGAACGTTATTTTTAAACACTTATTAATTTTCACACTTGCCGTATTAAAAATTTGAATTTAAAAACACTCACAATCCAGATTGCACGGTCTGCTCGACATGTCCGTGGTATTTTCTGCCTTAGTAACACATCCGTCTTCACAAACTGACGACTATCAACTAACTGCCGCGCGCTCCGCACTGCTCGTTGAAAACCCCCACTGCCACGTGACGCGTAAATATCTTTGTGACGGTTGGCGCTTGCAGCTCCTGGAACATAATTTTTAACACTTATTAGTTTTTACACTTGTCGATTTTAAAATACATGTTTAAAAACATTCTCAATCCAGAATGCATTGTGTGCTAAACATATCCGTGGTGTTATTTTTATTCCGGAGTAACAGTTTCGTTTGTCACAAACAGACGAATATCAACCAACTGCCGCGCACTCCGCAATGATCGTTGAATACCCCCAATTGACACTTGACGCGTAAACATGTTTGTAGCGGGTAGTGCTCGCAGCGGCTGGAACGTTATTTTTAAACACTTATTAATTTTCACACTTGCCGTATTAAAAATTTGAATTTAAAAACACTCACAATCCAGATTGCACGGTGTGCTCGACATGTCCGTGGTATTTTCTGCCTTAGTAACACATCCGTCTTCACAAACTGACGACTATCAACTAACTGCCGCGCGCTCCGCACTGCTCGTTGAAAACCCCCACTGCCACGTGACGCGTAAATATCTTTGTGACGGTTGGCGCTTGCAGCGGCTGGAACATAATTTTTTAACACTAATTAGTTTTTACACTTGTCGATTTTAAAATACATGTTTAAAAACATTCACAATCCAGAATGCACTGTGTGCTAAACATATCCGTGGTGTTATTTTTATTCCGGAGTAACAGTTTCGTTTGTCACAAACAGACGAATATCAACCAACTGCCGCGCACTCCACAATGATCGTTGAATACCCCCAATTGACACTTGACGCGTAAACATGTTTGTAGCGGGTAGTGCTCGCAGCGGCTGGAACGTTATTTTTAAACACTTATTAATTTTCACACTTGCCGTATTAAAAATTTGAATTTAAAAACACTCACAATCCAGATTGCACGGTCTGCTCGACATGTCCGTGGTATTTTCTGCCTTAGTAACACATCCGTCTTCACAAACTGACGACTATCAACTAACTGCCGCGCGCTCCGCACTGCTCGTTGAAAACCCCCACTGCCACGTGACGCGTAAGTATCTTTGTGACGGTTGGCGCTTGCAGCGGCTAAAACATAATTTTTTAACACTAATTAGTTTTTACACTTGTCGATTTTAAAATACATGTTTAAAAACATTCACAATCCAGAATGCACTGTGTGCTAAACATATCCGTGGTGTTATTTTTATTCCGGAGTAACAGTTTCGTTTGTCACAAACAGACGAATATCAACCAACTGCCGCGCACTCCGCAATGATCGTTGAATACCCCCAATTGACACTTGACGCGGAAACATGTTTGTAGCGGGTAGTGCTCGCAGCGGCTGGAACGTTATTTTTAAACACTTATTAATTTTCACACTTGCCGTATTAAAAATTTGAATTTAAAAACACTCACAATCCAGATTGCACGGTCTGCTCGACATGTCCGTGGTATTTTCTGCCTTAGTAACACATCCGTCTTCACAAACTGACGACTATCAACTAACTGTCGCGCGCTCCGCACTGCTCGTTGAAAACCCCCACTGCCACGTGACGCGTAAATATCTTTGTGACGGTTGGCGCTTGCAGCGGCTGGAACATAATTTTTTAACACTAATTAGTTTTTACACTTGTCGATTTTAAAATACTTGTTTAAAAACAATCACAATGCAGAATGCACTGTGTGCTAAACATATCCGTGGTGTTATTTTTATTCAGGAGTAACAGTTTCGTTTGTCACAAATTGACGAATAGCAACCAACTGCCGCGCACTCCGCAATGATCGTTGATTACCCCTATTTGACATGAGACGCGTAAACATGTTTGTAGCGGGTAGTGCTCGCAGCGGCTGGAACGTTATTTTTAAACACTTATTAATTTTCACACTTGCCGTATTAAAAATTTGAATTTAAAAACACTCACAATCCAGATTGCACGGTCTGCTCGACATGTCCGTGGTATTTTCTGCCTTAGTAACACATCCGTCTTCACAAACTGACGACTATCAACTAACTGCCGCGCGCTCCGCACTGCTCGTTGAAAACCCCCACTGCCACGTGACGCGTAAATATCTTTGTGACGGTTGGCGCTTGCAGCGGCTGGAACATAATTTTTTAACACTAATTAGTTTTTACACTTGTCGATTTTTAAATACTTGTTTAAAAACAATCACAATGCAGAATGCACTGTGTGCTAAACATATCCGTGGTGTTATTTTTATTCCGGAGTAACAGTTTCGTTTGTCAGAAACAGACGAATATCAACCAACTGCCGCGCACTCCGCAATGATCGTTGAATACCCCTATTTGACATGAGACGCGTAAACATGTTTGTAGCGGGTAGTGCTCGCAGCGGCTGGAACGTTATTTTTAAACACTTATTAATTTTCACACTTGCCGTATTAAAAATTTGAATTTAAAAACACTCACAATCCAGATTGCACGGTCTGCTCGACATGTCCGTGGTATTTTCTGCCTTAGTAACACATCCGTCTTCACAAACTGACGACTATCAACTAACTGCCGCGCGCTCCGCACTGCTCGTTGAAAACCCCCACTGCCACGTGACGCGTAAATATCTTTGTGACGGTTGGCGCTTGCAGCTCCTGGAACATAATTTTTAACACTTATTAGTTTTTACACTTGTCGATTTTAAAATACATGTTTAAAAACATTCTCAATCCAGAATGCATTGTGTGCTAAACATATCCGTGGTGTTATTTTTATTCCGGAGTAACAGTTTCGTTTGTCACAAACAGACGAATATCAACCAACTGCCGCGCACTCCGCAATGATCGTTGAATACCCCCAATTGACACTTGACGCGTAAACATGTTTGTAGCGGGTAGTGCTCGCAGCGGCTGGAACGTTATTTTTAAACACTTATTAATTTTCACACTTGCCGTATTAAAAATTTGAATTTAAAAACACTCACAATCCAGATTGCACGGTCTGCTCGACATGTCCGTGGTATTTTCTGCCTTAGTAACACATCCGTCTTCACAAACTGACGACTATCAACTAACTGCCGCGCGCTCCGCACTGCTCGTTGAAAACCCCCACTGCCACGTGACGCGTAAATATCTTTGTGACGGTTGGCGCTTGCAGCGGCTGGAACATAATTTTTTAACACTAATTAGTTTTTACACTTGTCGATTTTAAAATACTTGTTTAAAAACAATCACAATGCAGAATGCACTGTGTGCTAAACATATCCGTGGTGTTATTTTTATTCCGGAGTAACAGTTTCGTTTGTCACAAACAGACGAATATCAACCAACTGCCGCGCACTCCGCAATGATCGTTGAATACCCCCAATTGACACTTGACGCGTAAACATGTTTGTAGCGGGTAGTGCTCGCAGCGGCTGGAACGTTATTTTTAAACACTTATTAATTTTCACACTTGCCGTATTAAAAATTTGAATTTAAAAACACTCACAATCCAGATTGCACGGTCTGCTCGACATGTCCGTGGTATTTTCTGCCTTAGTAACACATCCGTCTTCACAAACTGACGACTATCAACTAACTGCCGCGCGCTCCGCACTGCTCGTTGAAAACCCCCACTGCCACGTGACGCGTAAATATCTTTGTGACGGTTGGCGCTTGCAGCGGCTGGAACATAATTTTTTAACACTAATTAGTTTTTACACTTGTCGATTTTAAAATACTTGTTTAAAAACAATCACAATGCAGAATGCACTGTGTGCTAAACATATCCGTGGTGTTATTTTTATTCCGGAGTAACAGTTTCGTTTGTCACAAACAGACGAATATCAACCAACTGCCGCGCACTCCACAATGATCGTTGAATACCCCCAATTGACACTTGACGCGTAAACATGTTTGTAGCGGGTAGTGCTCGCAGCGGCTGGAACGTTATTTTTAAACACTTATTAATTTTCACACTTGCCGTATTAAAAATTTGAATTTAAAAACACTCACAATCCAGATTGCACGGTCTGCTCGACATGTCCGTGGTATTTTCTGCCTTAGTAACACATCCGTCTTCACAAACTGACGACTATCAACTAACTGCCGCGCGCTCCGCACTGCTCGTTGAAAACCCCCACTGCCACGTGACGCGTAAGTATCTTTGTGACGGTTGGCGCTTGCAGCGGCTGGAACATAATTTTTTAACACTAATTAGTTTTTACACTTGTCGATTTTAAAATACATGTTTAAAAACATTCACAATCCAGAATGCACTGTGTGCTAAACATATCCGTGGTGTTATTTTTATTCCGGAGTAACAGTTTCGTTTGTCACAAACAGACGAATATCAACCAACTGCCGCGCACTCCGCAATGATCGTTGAATACCCCCAATTGACACTTGACGCGGAAACATGTTTGTAGCGGGTAGTGCTCGCAGCGGCTGGAACGTTATTTTTAAACACTTATTAATTTTCACACTTGCCGTATTAAAAATTTGAATTTAAAAACACTCACAATCCAGATTGCACGGTCTGCTCGACATGTCCGTGGTATTTTCTGCCTTAGTAACACATCCGTCTTCACAAACTGACGACTATCAACTAACTGTCGCGCGCTCCGCACTGCTCGTTGAAAACCCCCACTGCCACGTGACGCGTAAATATCTTTGTGACGGTTGGCGCTTGCAGCGGCTGGAACATAATTTTTTAACACTAATTAGTTTTTACACTTGTCGATTTTAAAATACTTGTTTAAAAACAATCACAATGCAGAATGCACTGTGTGCTAAACATATCCGTGGTGTTATTTTTATTCAGGAGTAACAGTTTCGTTTGTCACAAATTGACGAATAGCAACCAACTGCCGCGCACTCCGCAATGATCGTTGATTACCCCTATTTGACATGAGACGCGTAAACATGTTTGTAGCGGGTAGTGCTCGCAGCGGCTGGAACGTTATTTTTAAACACTTATTAATTTTCACACTTGCCGTATTAAAAATTTGAATTTAAAAACACTCACAATCCAGATTGCACGGTCTGCTCGACATGTCCGTGGTATTTTCTGCCTTAGTAACACATCCGTCTTCACAAACTGACGACTATCAACTAACTGCCGCGCGCTCCGCACTGCTCGTTGAAAACCCCCACTGCCACGTGACGCGTAAATATCTTTGTGACGGTTGGCGCTTGCAGCGGCTGGAACATAATTTTTTAACACTAATTAGTTTTTACACTTGTCGATTTTAAAATACTTGTTTAAAAACAATCACAATGCAGAATGCACTGTGTGCTAAACATATCCGTGGTGTTATTTTTATTCCGGAGTAACAGTTTCGTTTGTCACAAACAGACGAATATCAACCAACTGCCGCGCACTCCACAATGATCGTTGAATACCCCCAATTGACACTTGACGCGTAAACATGTTTGTAGCGGGTAGTGCTCGCAGCGGCTGGAACGTTATTTTTAAACACTTATTAATTTTCACACTTGCCGTATTAAAAATTTGAATTTAAAAACACTCACAATCCAGATTGCACGGTCTGCTCGACATGTCCGTGGTATTTTCTGCCTTAGTAACACATCCGTCTTCACAAACTGACGACTATCAACTAACTGCCGCGCGCTCCGCACTGCTCGTTGAAAACCCCCACTGCCACGTGACGCGTAAGTATCTTTGTGACGGTTGGCGCTTGCAGCGGCTGGAACATAATTTTTTAACACTAATTAGTTTTTACACTTGTCGATTTTAAAATACATGTTTAAAAACATTCACAATCCAGAATGCACTGTGTGCTAAACATATCCGTGGTGTTATTTTTATTCCGGAGTAACAGTTTCGTTTGTCACAAACAGACGAATATCAACCAACTGCCGCGCACTCCGCAATGATCGTTGAATACCCCCAATTGACACTTGACGCGGAAACATGTTTGTAGCGGGTAGTGCTCGCAGCGGCTGGAACGTTATTTTTAAACACTTATTAATTTTCACACTTGCCGTATTAAAAATTTGAATTTAAAAACACTCACAATCCAGATTGCACGGTCTGCTCGACATGTCCGTGGTATTTTCTGCCTTAGTAACACATCCGTCTTCACAAACTGACGACTATCAACTAACTGTCGCGCGCTCCGCACTGCTCGTTGAAAACCCCCACTGCCACGTGACGCGTAAATATCTTTGTGACGGTTGGCGCTTGCAGCGGCTGGAACATAATTTTTTAACACTAATTAGTTTTTACACTTGTCGATTTTAAAATACTTGTTTAAAAACAATCACAATGCAGAATGCACTGTGTGCTAAACATATCCGTGGTGTTATTTTTATTCAGGAGTAACAGTTTCGTTTGTCACAAATTGACGAATAGCAACCAACTGCCGCGCACTCCGCAATGATCGTTGATTACCCCTATTTGACATGAGACGCGTAAACATGTTTGTAGCGGGTAGTGCTCGCAGCGGCTGGAACGTTATTTTTAAACACTTATTAATTTTCACACTTGCCGTATTAAAAATTTGAATTTAAAAACACTCACAATCCAGATTGCACGGTCTGCTCGACATGTCCGTGGTATTTTCTGCCTTAGTAACACATCCGTCTTCACAAACTGACGACTATCAACTAACTGCCGCGCGCTCCGCACTGCTCGTTGAAAACCCCCACTGCCACGTGACGCGTAAATATCTTTGTGACGGTTGGCGCTTGCAGCGGCTGGAACATAATTTTTTAACACTAATTAGTTTTTACACTTGTCGATTTTTAAATACTTGTTTAAAAACAATCACAATGCAGAATGCACTGTGTGCTAAACATATCCGTGGTGTTATTTTTATTCCGGAGTAACAGTTTCGTTTGTCAGAAACAGACGAATATCAACCAACTGCCGCGCACTCCGCAATGATCGTTGAATACCCCTATTTGACATGAGACGCGTAAACATGTTTGTAGCGGGTAGTGCTCGCAGCGGCTGGAACGTTATTTTTAAACACTTATTTATTTTCACACTTGCCGTATTAAAAATTCAAATTTAAAAACACTCACAATCCAGATTGCACGGTGTGCTCGACATGTCCGTGGTATTTTCTGCCTTAGTAACACATCCGTCTTCACAAACTGACGACTATCAACTAACTGCCGCGCGCTCCGCACTGCTCGTTGAAAACCCCCACTGCCACGTGACGCGTAAATATCTTTGTGACGGTTGGCGCTTGCAGCGGCTGGAACATAATTTTTTAACACTAATTAGTTTTTACACTTGTCGATTTTAAAATACATGTTTAAAAACATTCACATTCCAGAATGCACTGTGTGCTAAACATATCCGTGGTGTTATTTTTATTCCGGAGTAACAGTTTCGTTTGTCACAAACAGACGAATATCAACCAACTGCCGCGCACTCCGCAATGATCGTTGAATACCCCCAATTGACACTTGACGCGTAAACATGTTTGTAGCGGGTAGTGCTCGCAGCGGCTGGAACGTTATTTTTAAACACTTATTAATTTTCACACTTGCCGTATTAAAAATTTGAATTTAAAAACACTCACAATCCAGATTGCACGGTCTGCTCGACATGTCCGTGGTATTTTCTGCCTTAGTAACACATCCGTCTTCACAAACTGACGACTATCAACTAACTGCCGCGCGCTCCGCACTGCTCGTTGAAAACCCCCACTGCCACGTGACGCGTAAATATCTTTGTGACGGTTGGCGCTTGCAGCGGCTGGAACATAATTTTTTAACACTAATTAGTTTTTACACTTGTCGATTTTAAAATACTTGTTTAAAAACAATCACAATGCAGAATGCACTGTGTGCTAAACATATCCGTGGTGTTATTTTTATTCCGGAGTAACAGTTTCGTTTGTCACAAATTGACGAATATCAACCAACTGCCGCGCACTCCGCAATGATCGTTGATTACCCCTATTTGACATGAGACGCGTAAACATGTTTGTAGCGGGTAGTGCTCGCAGCGGCTGGAACGTTATTTTTAAACACTTATTATTTTCACACTTGCCGTATTAAAAATTTGAATTTAAAAACACTCACAATCCAGATTGCACGGTCTGCTCGACATGTCCGTGGTATTTTCTGCCTTAGTAACACATCCGTCTTCACAAACTGACGACTATCAACTAATTGCCGCGCGCTCCGCACTGCTCGTTGAAAACCCCCACTGCCACGTGACGCGTAAATATCTTTGTGACGGTTGGCGCTTGCAGCGGCTGGAACATAATTTTTTAACACTAATTAGTTTTTACACTTGTCGATTTTAAAATACTTGTTTAAAAACAATCACAATGCAGAATGCACTGTGTGCTAAACATATCCGTGGTGTTATTTTTATTCCGGAGTAACAGTTTCGTTTGTCACAAACAGACGAATATCAACCAACTGCCGCGCACTCCGCAATGATCGTTGAATACCCCCAATTGACACTTGACGCGTAAACATGTTTGTAGCGGGTAGTGCTCGCAGCGGCTGGAACGTTATTTTTAAACACTTATTAATTTTCACACTTGCCGTATTAAAAATTTGAATTTAAAAACACTCACAATCCAGATTGCACGGTCTGCTCGACATGTCCGTGGTATTTTCTGCCTTAGTAACACATCCGTCTTCACAAACTGACGACTATCAACTAACTGCCGCGCGCTCCGCACTGCTCGTTGAAAACCCCCACTGCCACGTGACGCGTAAATATCTTTGTGACGGTTGGCGCTTGCAGCGGCTGGAACATAATTTTTTAACACTAATTAGTTTTTACACTTGTCGATTTTAAAATACTTGTTTAAAAACAATCACAATGCAGAATGCACTGTGTGCTAAACATATCCGTGGTGTTATTTTTATTCCGGAGTAACAGTTTCGTTTGTCAGAAACAGACGAATATCAACCAACTGCCGCGCACTCCGCAATGATCGTTGAATACCCCTATTTGACATGAGACGCGTAAACATGTTTGTAGCGGGTAGTGCTCGCAGCGGCTGGAACGTTATTTTTAAACACTTATTTATTTTCACACTTGCCGTATTAAAAATTCAAATTTAAAAACACTCACAATCCAGATTGCACGGTGTGCTCGACATGTCCGTGGTATTTTCTGCCTTAGTAACACATCCGTCTTCACAAACTGACGACTATCAACTAACTGCCGCGCGCTCCGCACTGCTCGTTGAAAACCCCCACTGCCACGTGACGCGTAAATATCTTTGTGACGGTTGGCGCTTGCAGCTCCTGGAACATAATTTTTAACACTTATTAGTTTTTACACTTGTCGATTTTAAAATACATGTTTAAAAACATTCTCAATCCAGAATGCATTGTGTGCTAAACATATCCGTGGTGTTATTTTTATTCCGGAGTAACAGTTTCGTTTGTCACAAACAGACGAATATCAACCAACTGCCGCGCACTCCGCAATGATCGTTGAATACCCCCAATTGACACTTGACGCGTAAACATGTTTGTAGCGGGTAGTGCTCGCAGCGGCTGGAACGTTATTTTTAAACACTTATTAATTTTCACACTTGCCGTATTAAAAATTTGAATTTAAAAACACTCACAATCCAGATTGCACGGTCTGCTCGACATGTCCGTGGTATTTTCTGCCTTAGTAACACATCCGTCTTCACAAACTGACGACTATCAACTAACTGCCGCGCGCTCCGCACTGCTCGTTGAAAACCCCCACTGCCACGTGACGCGTAAATATCTTTGTGACGGTTGGCGCTTGCAGCTCCTGGAACATAATTTTTAACACTTATTAGTTTTTACACTTGTCGATTTTAAAATACATGTTTAAAAACATTCTCAATCCAGAATGCATTGTGTGCTAAACATATCCGTGGTGTTATTTTTATTCCGGAGTAACAGTTTCGTTTGTCACAAACAGACGAATATCAACCAACTGCCGCGCACTCCGCAATGATCGTTGAATACCCCCAATTGACACTTGACGCGTAAACATGTTTGTAGCGGGTAGTGCTCGCAGCGGCTGGAACGTTATTTTTAAACACTTATTAATTTTCACACTTGCCGTATTAAAAATTTGAATTTAAAAACACTCACAATCCAGATTGCACGGTGTGCTCGACATGTCCGTGGTATTTTCTGCCTTAGTAACACATCCGTCTTCACAAACTGACGACTATCAACTAACTGCCGCGCGCTCCGCACTGCTCGTTGAAAACCCCCACTGCCACGTGACGCGTAAATATCTTTGTGACGGTTGGCGCTTGCAGCGGCTGGAACATAATTTTTTAACACTAATTAGTTTTTACACTTGTCGATTTTAAAATACATGTTTAAAAACATTCACAATCCAGAATGCACTGTGTGCTAAACATATCCGTGGTGTTATTTTTATTCCGGAGTAACAGTTTCGTTTGTCACAAACAGACGAATATCAACCAACTGCCGCGCACTCCGCAATGATCGTTGAATACCCCCAATTGACACTTGACGCGTAAACATGTTTGTAGCGGGTAGTGCTCGCAGCGGCTGGAACGTTATTTTTAAACACTTATTAATTTTCACACTTGCCGTATTAAAAATTTGAATTTAAAAACACTCACAATCCAGATTGCACGGTCTGCTCGACATGTCCGTGGTATTTTCTGCCTTAGTAACACATCCGTCTTCACAAACTGACGACTATCAACTAACTGTCGCGCGCTCCGCACTGCTCGTTGAAAACCCCCACTGCCACGTGACGCGTAAATATCTTTGTGACGGTTGGCGCTTGCAGCGGCTGGAACATAATTTTTTAACACTAATTAGTTTTTACACTTGTCGATTTTAAAATACTTGTTTAAAAACAATCACAATGCAGAATGCACTGTGTGCTAAACATATCCGTGGTGTTATTTTTATTCAGGAGTAACAGTTTCGTTTGTCACAAATTGACGAATATCAACCAACTGCCGCGCACTCCGCAATGATCGTTGATTACCCCTATTTGACATGAGACGCGTAAACATGTTTGTAGCGGGTAGTGCTCGCAGCGGCTGGAACGTTATTTTTAAACACTTATTAATTTTCACACTTGCCGTATTAAAAATTTGAATTTAAAAACACTCACAATCCAGATTGCACGGTCTGCTCGACATGTCCGTGGTATTTTCTGCCTTAGTAACACATCCGTCTTCACAAACTGACGACTATCAACTAACTGCCGCGCGCTCCGCACTGCTCGTTGAAAACCCCCACTGCCACGTGACGCGTAAATATCTTTGTGACGGTTGGCGCTTGCAGCGGCTGGAACATAATTTTTTAACACTAATTAGTTTTTACACTTGTCGATTTTAAAATACTTGTTTAAAAACAATCACAATGCAGAATGCACTGTGTGCTAAACATATCCGTGGTGTTATTTTTATTCCGGAGTAACAGTTTCGTTTGTCAGAAACAGACGAATATCAACCAACTGCCGCGCACTCCGCAATGATCGTTGAATACCCCTATTTGACATGAGACGCGTAAACATGTTTGTAGCGGGTAGTGCTCGCAGCGGCTGGAACGTTATTTTTAAACACTTATTTATTTTCACACTTGCCGTATTAAAAATTCAAATTTAAAAACACTCACAATCCAGATTGCACGGTGTGCTCGACATGTCCGTGGTATTTTCTGCCTTAGTAACACATCCGTCTTCACAAACTGACGACTATCAACTAACTGCCGCGCGCTCCGCACTGCTCGTTGAAAACCCCCACTGCCACGTGACGCGTAAATATCTTTGTGACGGTTGGCGCTTGCAGCTCCTGGAACATAATTTTTAACACTTATTAGTTTTTACACTTGTCGATTTTAAAATACATGTTTAAAAACATTCTCAATCCAGAATGCATTGTGTGCTAAACATATCCGTGGTGTTATTTTTATTCCGGAGTAACAGTTTCGTTTGTCACAAACAGACGAATATCAACCAACTGCCGCGCACTCCGCAATGATCGTTGAATACCCCCAATTGACACTTGACGCGTAAACATGTTTGTAGCGGGTAGTGCTCGCAGCGGCTGGAACGTTATTTTTAAACACTTATTAATTTTCACACTTGCCGTATTAAAAATTTGAATTTAAAAACACTCACAATCCAGATTGCACGGTCTGCTCGACATGTCCGTGGTATTTTCTGCCTTAGTAACACATCCGTCTTCACAAACTGACGACTATCAACTAACTGCCGCGCGCTCCGCACTGCTCGTTGAAAACCCCCACTGCCACGTGACGCGTAAATATCTTTGTGACGGTTGGCGCTTGCAGCTCCTGGAACATAATTTTTAACACTTATTAGTTTTTACACTTGTCGATTTTAAAATACATGTTTAAAAACGTTCTCAATCCAGAATGCATTGTGTGCTAAACATATCCGTGGTGTTATTTTTATTCCGGAGTAACAGTTTCGTTTGTCACAAACAGACGAATATCAACCAACTGCCGCGCACTCCGCAATGATCGTTGAATACCCCCAATTGACACTTGACGCGTAAACATGTTTGTAGCGGGTAGTGCTCGCAGCGGCTGGAACGTTATTTTTAAACACTTATTAATTTTCACACTTGCCGTATTAAAAATTTGAATTTAAAAACACTCACAATCCAGATTGCACGGTGTGCTCGACATGTCCGTGGTATTTTCTGCCTTAGTAACACATCCGTCTTCACAAACTGACGACTATCAACTAACTGCCGCGCGCTCCGCACTGCTCGTTGAAAACCCCCACTGCCACGTGACGCGTAAATATCTTTGTGACGGTTGGCGCTTGCAGCGGCTGGAACATAATTTTTTAACACTAATTAGTTTTTACACTTGTCGATTTTCAAATACATGTTTAAAAACATTCACAATCCAGAATGCACTGTGTGCTAAACATATCCGTGGTGTTATTTTTATTCCGGAGTAACAGTTTCGTTTGTCACAAACAGACGAATATCAACCAACTGCCGCGCACTCCGCAATGATCGTTGAATACCCCCAATTGACACTTGACGCGTAAACATGTTTGTAGCGGGTAGTGCTCGCAGCGGCTGGAACGTTATTTTTAAACACTTATTAATTTTCACACTTGCCGTATTAAAAATTTGAATTTAAAAACACTCACAATCCAGATTGCACGGTCTGCTCGACATGTCCGTGGTATTTTCTGCCTTAGTAACACATCCGTCTTCACAAACTGACGACTATCAACTAACTGTCGCGCGCTCCGCACTGCTCGTTGAAAACCCCCACTGCCACGTGACGCGTAAATATCTTTGTGACGGTTGGCGCTTGCAGCGGCTGGAACATAATTTTTTAACACTAATTAGTTTTTACACTTGTCGATTTTAAAATACTTGTTTAAAAACAATCACAATGCAGAATGCACTGTGTGCTAAACATATCCGTGGTGTTATTTTTATTCAGGAGTAACAGTTTCGTTTGTCACAAATTGACGAATATCAACCAACTGCCGCGCACTCCGCAATGATCGTTGATTACCCCTATTTGACATGAGACGCGTAAACATGTTTGTAGCGGGTAGTGCTCGCAGCGGCTGGAACGTTATTTTTAAACACTTATTAATTTTCACACTTGCCGTATTAAAAATTTGAATTTAAAAACACTCACAATCCAGATTGCACGGTCTGCTCGACATGTCCGTGGTATTTTCTGCCTTAGTAACACATCCGTCTTCACAAACTGACGACTATCAACTAACTGCCGCGCGCTCCGCACTGCTCGTTGAAAACCCCCACTGCCACGTGACGCGTAAATATCTTTGTGACGGTTGGCGCTTGCAGCGGCTGGAACATAATTTTTTAACACTAATTAGTTTTTACACTTGTCGATTTTAAAATACTTGTTTAAAAACAATCACAATGCAGAATGCACTGTGTGCTAAACATATCCGTGGTGTTATTTTTATTCCGGAGTAACAGTTTCGTTTGTCACAAATTGACGAATATCAACCAACTGCCGCGCACTCCGCAATGATCGTTGATTACCCCTATTTGACATGAGACGCGTAAACATGTTTGTAGCGGGTAGTGCTCGCAGCGGCTGGAACGTTATTTTTAAACACTTATTAATTTTCACACTTGCCGTATTAAAAATTTGAATTTAAAAACACTCACAATCCAGATTGCACGGTCTGCTCGACATGTACGTGGTATTTTCTGCCTTAGTAACACATCCGTCTTCACAAACTGACGACTATCAACTAACTGCCGCGCGCTCCGCACTGCTCGTTGAAAACCCCCACTGCCACGTGACGCGTAAATATCTTCGTGACGGTTGGCGCTTGCAGCTCCTGGAACATAATTTTTAACACTTATTAGTTTTTACACTTGTCGATTTTAAAATACATGTTTAAAAACATTCTCAATCCAGAATGCATTGTGTGCTAAACATATCCGTGGTGTTATTTTTATTTCGGAGTAACAGTTTCGTTTGTCACAAACAGACGAATATCAACCAACTGCCGCGCACTCCGCAATGATCGTTGAATACCCCCAATTGACACTTGACGCGTAAACATGTTTGTAGCGGGTAGTGCTCGCAGCGGCTGGAACGTTATTTTTAAACACTTATTAATTTTCACACTTGCCGTATTAAAAATTTGAATTTAAAAACACTCACAATCCAGATTGCACGGTCTGCTCGACATGTACGTGGTATTTTCTGCCTTAGTAACACATCCGTCTTCACAAACTGACGACTATCAACTAACTGCCGCGCGCTCCGCACTGCTCGTTGAAAACCCCCACTGCCAAGTGACGCGTAAATATCTTCGTGACGGTTGGCGCTTGCAGCTCCTGGAACATAATTTTTAACACTTATTAGTTTTTACACTTGTCGATTTTAAAATACATGTTTAAAAACATTCTCAATCCAGAATGCATTGTGTGCTAAACATATCCGTGGTGTTATTTTTATTCCGGAGTAACAGTTTCGTTTGTCACAAACAGACGAATATCAACCAACTGCCGCGCACTCCGCAATGATCGTTGAATACCCCCAATTGACACTTGACGCGTAAACATGTTTGTAGCGGGTAGTGCTCGCAGCGGCTGGAACGTTATTTTTAAACACTTATTAATTTTCACACTTGCCGTATTAAAAATTTGAATTTAAAAACACTCACAATCCAGATTGCACGGTGTGCTCGACATGTCCGTGGTATTTTCTGCCTTAGTAACACATCCGTCTTCACAAACTGACGACTATCAACTAACTGCCGCTCGCTCCGCACTGCTCGTTGAAAACCCCCACTGCCACGTGACGCGTAAATATCTTTGTGACGGTTGGCGCTTGCAGCTCCTGGAACATAATTTTTAACACTTATTAGTTTTTACACTTGTCGATTTTAAAATACATGTTTAAAAACATTCTCAATCCAGAATGCATTGTGTGCTAAAGATAACCGTGGTGTTATTTTTATTCCGGAGTAACAGTTTCGTTTGTCACAAACAGACGAATATCAACCAACTGCCGCGCACTCCGCAATGATCGTTGAATACCCCCAATTGACACTTGACGCGTAAACATGTTTGTAGCGGGTAGTGCTCGCAGCGGCTGGAACGTTATTTTTAAACACTTATGAATTTTCACACTTGCCGTATTAAAAATTCAAATTTAAAAACACTCACAATCCAGATTGCACGGTGTGCTCGACATGTCCGTGGTATTTTCTGCCTTAGTAACACATCCGTCTTCACAAACTGACGACTATCAACTAACTGCCGCGCGCTCCGCACTGCTCGTTGAAAACCCCCACTGCCACGTGACGCGTAAATATCTTTGTGACGGTTGGCGCTTGCAGCGGCTGGAACATAATTTTTTAACACTAATTAGTTTTTACACTTGTCGATTTTAAAATACATGTTTAAAAACATTCACAATCCAGAATGCACTGTGTGCTAAACATATCCGTGGTGTTATTTTTATTCCGGAGTAACAGTTTCGTTTGTCACAAACAGACGAATATCAACCAACTGCCGCGCACTCCGCAATGATCGTTGAATACCCCCAATTGACACTTGACGCGTAAACATGTTTGTAGCGGGTAGTGCTCGCAGCGGCTGGAACGTTATTTTTAAACACTTATTAATTTTCACACTTGCCGTATTAAAAATTTGAATTTAAAAACACTCACAATCCAGATTGCACGGTCTGCTCGACATGTACGTGGTATTTTCTGTCTTAGTAACACATCCGTCTTCACAAACTGACGACTATCAACTAACTGCCGCGCGCTCCGCACTGCTCGTTGAAAACCCCCACTGCCACGTGACGCGTAAATATCTTCGTGACGGTTGGCGCTTGCAGCTCCTGGAACATAATTTTTAACACTTACTAGTTTTTACACTTGTCGATTTTAAAATACATGTTTAAAAACATTCTCAATCCAGAATGCATTGTGTGCTAAACATATCCGTGGTGTTATTTTTATTCCGGAGTAACAGTTTCGTTTGTCACAAACAGACGAATATCAACCAACTGCCGCGCACTCCGCAATGATCGTTGAATACCCCCAATTGACACTTGACGCGTAAACATGTTTGTAGCGGGTAGTGCTCGCAGCGGCTGGAACGTTATTTTTAAACACTTATTAATTTTCACACTTGCCGTATTAAAAATTTGAATTTAAAAACACTCACAATCCAGATTGCACGGTCTGCTCGACATGTCCGTGGTATTTTCTGCCTTAGTAACACATCCGTCTTCACAAACTGACGACTATCAACTAACTGCCGCGCGCTCCGCACTGCTCGTTGAAAACCCCCACTGCCACGTGACGCGTAAATATCTTTGTGACGGTTGGCGCTTGCAGCTCCTGGAACATAATTTTTAACACTTATTAGTTTTTACACTTGTCGATTTTAAAATACATGTTTAAAAACATTCTCAATCCAGAATGCATTGTGTGCTAAACATATCCGTGGTGTTATTTTTATTCCGGAGTAACAGTTTCGTTTGTCACAAACAGACGAATATCAACCAACTGCCGCGCACTCCGCAATGATCGTTGAATACCCCCAATTGACACTTGACGCGTAAACATGTTTGTAGCGGGTAGTGCTCGCAGCGGCTGGAACGTTATTTTTAAACACTTATTAATTTTCACACTTGCCGTATTAAAAATTTGAATTTAAAAACACTCACAATCCAGATTGCACGGTGTGCTCGACATGTCCGTGGTATTTTCTGCCTTAGTAACACATCCGTCTTCACAAACTGACGACTATCAACTAACTGCCGCGCGCTCCGCACTGCTCGTTGAAAACCCCCACTGCCACGTGACGCGTAAATATCTTTGTGACGGTTGGCGCTTGCAGCGGCTGGAACATAATTTTTTAACACTAATTAGTTTTTACACTTGTCGATTTTAAAATACATGTTTAAAAACATTCACAATCCAGAATGCACTGTGTGCTAAACATATCCGTGGTGTTATTTTTATTCCGGAGTAACAGTTTCGTTTGTCACAAACAGACGAATATCAACCAACTGCCGCGCACTCCGCAATGATCGTTGAATACCCCCAATTGACACTTGACGCGTAAACATGTTTGTAGCGGGTAGTGCTCGCAGCGGCTGGAACGTTATTTTTAAACACTTATTAATTTTCACACTTGCCGTATTAAAAATTTGAATTTAAAAACACTCACAATCCAGATTGCACGGTGTGCTCGACATGTCCGTGGTATTTTCTGCCTTAGTAACACATCCGTCTTCACAAACTGACGACTATCAACTAACTGTCGCGCGCTCCGCACTGCTCGTTGAAAACACCCACTGCCACGTGACGCGTTAATATCTTTGTGACGGTTGGCGCTTGCAGCGGCTGGAACATAATTTTTTAACACTAATTAGTTTTTACACTTGTCGATTTTAAAATACTTGTTTAAAAACAATCACAATGCAGAATGCACTGTGTGCTAAACATATCCGTGGTGTTATTTTTATTCAGGAGTAACAGTTTCGTTTGTCACAAATTGACGAATAGCAACCAACTGCCGCGCACTCCGCAATGATCGTTGATTACCCCTATTTGACATGAGACGCGTAAACATGTTTGTAGCGGGTAGTGCTCGCAGCGGCTGGAACGTTATTTTTAAACACTTATTAATTTTCACACTTGCCGTATTAAAAATTTGAATTTAAAAACACTCACAATCCAGATTGCACGGTCTGCTCGACATGTCCGTGGTATTTTCTGCCTTAGTAACACATCCGTCTTCACAAACTGACGACTATCAACTAACTGCCGCGCGCTCCGCACTGCTCGTTGAAAACCCCCACTGCCACGTGACGCGTAAATATCTTTGTGACGGTTGGCGCTTGCAGCGGCTGGAACATAATTTTTTAACACTAATTAGTTTTTACACTTGTCGATTTTAAAATACTTGTTTAAAAACAATCACAATGCAGAATGCACTGTGTGCTAAACATATCCGTGGTGTTATTTTTATTCCGGAGTAACAGTTTCGTTTGTCACAAATTGACGAATATCAACCAACTGCCGCGCACTCCGCAATGATCGTTGATTACCCCTATTTGACATGAGACGCGTAAACATGTTTGTAGCGGGTAGTGCTCGCAGCGGCTGGAACGTTATTTTTAAACACTTATTAATTTTCACACTTGCCGTATTAAAAATTTGAATTTAAAAACACTCACAATCCAGATTGCACGGTCTGCTCGACATGTACGTGGTATTTTCTGCCTTAGTAACACATCCGTCTTCACAAACTGACGACTATCAACTAACTGCCGCGCGCTCCGCACTGCTCGTTGAAAACCCCCACTGCCACGTGACGCGTAAATATCTTCGTGACGGTTGGCGCTTGCAGCTCCTGGAACATAATTTTTAACACTTATTAGTTTTTACACTTGTCGATTTTAAAATACATGTTTAAAAACATTCTCAATCCAGAATGCATTGTGTGCTAAACATATCCGTGGTGTTATTTTTATTCCGGAGTAACAGTTTCGTTTGTCACAAACAGACGAATATCAACCAACTGCCGCGCACTCCGCAATGATCGTTGAATACCCCCAATTGACACTTGACGCGTAAACATGTTTGTAGCGGGTAGTGCTCGCAGCGGCTGGAACGTTATTTTTAAACACTTATTAATTTTCACACTTGCCGTATTAAAAATTTGAATTTAAAAACACTCACAATCCAGATTGCACGGTGTGCTCGACATGTCCGTGGTATTTTCTGCCTTAGTAACACATCCGTCTTCACAAACTGACGACTATCAACTAACTGCCGCGCGCTCCGCACTGCTCGTTGAAAACCCCCACTGCCACGTGACGCGTAAATATCTTTGTGACGGTTGGCGCTTGCAGCGGCTGGAACATAATTTTTTGACACTAATTAGTTTTTACACTTGTCGATTTTAAAATACATGTTTAAAAACATTCACAATCCAGAATGCACTGTGTGCTAAACATATCCGTGGTGTTATTTTTATTCCGGAGTAACAGTTTCGTTTGTCACAAACAGACGAATATCAACCAACTGCCGCGCACTCCGCAATGATCGTTGAATACCCCCAATTGACACTTGACGCGTAAACATGTTTGTAGCGGGTAGTGCTCGCAGCGGCTGGAACGTTATTTTTAAACACTTATTAATTTTCACACTTGCCGTATTAAAAATTTGAATTTAAAAACACTCACAATCCAGATTGCACGGTCTGCTCGACATGTCCGTGGTATTTTCTGCCTTAGTATCACATCCGTCTTCACAAACTGACGACTATCAACTAACTGTCGCGCGCTCCGCACTGCTCGTTGAAAACCCCCACTGCCACGTGACGCGTAAATATCTTTGTGACGGTTGGCGCTTGCAGCGGCTGGAACATAATTTTTTAACACTAATTAGTTTTTACACTTGTCGATTTTAAAATACTTGTTTAAAAACAATCACAATGCAGAATGCACTGTGTGCTAAACATATCCGTGGTGTTATTTTTATTCCGGAGTAACAGTTTCGTTTGTCACAAATTGACGAATAGCAACCAACTGCCGCGCACTCCGCAATGATCGTTGATTACCCCTATTTGACATGAGACGCGTAAACATGTTTGTAGCGGGTAGTGCTCGCAGCGGCTGGAACGTTATTTTTAAACACTTATTAATTTTCACACTTGCCGTATTAAAAATTTGAATTTAAAAACACTCACAATCCAGATTGCACGGTCTGCTCGACATGTCCGTGGTATTTTCTGCCTTAGTATCACATCCGTCTTCACAAACTGACGACTATCAACTAACTGTCGCGCGCTCCGCACTGCTCGTTGAAAACCCCCACTGCCACGTGACGCGTAAATATCTTTGTGACGGTTGGCGCTTGCAGCGGCTGGAACATAATTTTTTAACACTAATTAGTTTTTACACTTGTCGATTTTAAAATACTTGTTTAAAAACAATCACAATGCAGAATGCACTGTGTGCTAAACATATCCGTGGTGTTATTTTTATTCCGGAGTAACAGTTTCGTTTGTCACAAATTGACGAATAGCAACCAACTGCCGCGCACTCCGCAATGATCGTTGATTACCCCTATTTGACATGAGACGCGTAAACATGTTTGTAGCGGGTAGTGCTCGCAGCGGCTGGAACGTTATTTTTAAACACTTATTAATTTTCACACTTGCCGTATTAAAAATTTGAATTTAAAAACACTCACAATCCAGATTGCACGGTCTGCTCGACATGTCCGTGGTATTTTCTGCCTTAGTAACACATCCGTCTTCACAAACTGACGACTATCAACTAACTGCCGCGCGCTCCGCACTGCTCGTTGAAAACCCCCACTGCCACGTGACGCGTAAATATCTTTGTGACGGTTGGCGCTTGCAGCGGCTGGAACATAATTTTTTAACACTAATTAGTTTTTACACTTGTCGATTTTAAAATACTTGTTTAAAAACAATCACAATGCAGAATGCACTGTGTGCTAAACATATCCGTGGTGTTATTTTTATTCCGGAGTAACAGTTTCGTTTGTCACAAATTGACGAATATCAACCAACTGCCGCGCACTCCGCAATGATCGTTGATTACCCCTATTTGACATGAGACGCGTAAACATGTTTGTAGCGGGTAGTGCTCGCAGCGGCTGGAACGTTATTTTTAAACACTTATTAATTTTCACACTTGCCGTATTAAAAATTTGAATTTAAAAACACTCACAATCCAGATTGCACGGTCTGCTCGACATGTACGTGGTATTTTCTGCCTTAGTAACACATCCGTCTTCACAAACTGACGACTATCAACTAACTGCCGCGCGCTCCGCACTGCTCGTTGAAAACCCCCACTGCCACGTGACGCGTAAATATCTTCGTGACGGTTGGCGCTTGCAGCTCCTGGAACATAATTTTTAACACTTATTAGTTTTTACACTTGTCGATTTTAAAATACATGTTTAAAAACATTCTCAATCCAGAATGCATTGTGTGCTTAACATATCCGTGGTGTTATTTTTATTCCGGAGTAACAGTTTCGTTTGTCACAAACAGACGAATATCAACCAACTGCCGCGCACTCCGCAATGATCGTTGAATACCCCCAATTGACACTTGACGCGTAAACATGTTTGTAGCGGGTAGTGCTCGCAGCGGCTGGAACGTTATTTTTAAACACTTATTAATTTTCACACTTGCCGTATTAAAAATTTGAATTTAAAAACACTCACAATCCAGATTGCACGGTGTGCTCGACATGTCCGTGGTATTTTCTGCCTTAGTAACACATCCGTCTTCACAAACTGACGACTATCAACTAACTGCCGCGCGCTCCGCACTGCTCGTTGAAAACCCCCACTGCCACGTGACGCGTAAATATCTTTGTGACGGTTGGCGCTTGCAGCGGCTGGAACATAATTTTTTAACACTAATTAGTTTTTACACTTGTCGATTTTAAAATACATGTTTAAAAACATTCACAATCCAGAATGCACTGTGTGCTAAACATATCCGTGGTGTTATTTTTATTCCGGAGTAACAGTTTCGTTTGTCACAAACAGACGAATATCAACCAACTGCCGCGCACTCCGCAATGATCGTTGAATACCCCCAATTGACACTTGACGCGTAAACATGTTTGTAGCGGGTAGTGCTCGCAGCGGCTGGAACGTTATTTTTAAACACTTATTAATTTTCACACTTGCCGTATTAAAAATTTGAATTTGAAAACACTCACAATCCAGATTGCACGGTGTGCTCGACATGTCCGTGGTATTTTCTGCCTTAGTATCACATCCGTCTTCACAAACTGACGACTATCAACTAACTGTCGCGCGCTCCGCACTGCTCGTTGAAAACCCCCACTGCCACGTGACGCGTAAATATCTTTGTGACGGTTGGCGCTTGCAGCGGCTGGAACATAATTTTTTAACACTAATTAGTTTTTACACTTGTCGATTTTAAAATACTTGTTTAAAAACAATCACAATGCAGAATGCACTGTGTGCTAAACATATCCGTGGTGTTATTTTTATTCAGGAGTAACAGTTTCGTTTGTCACAAATTGACGAATAGCAACCAACTGCCGCGCACTCCGCAATGATCGTTGATTACCCCCAATTGACACTTGACGCGTAAACATGTTTGTAGCGGGTAGTGCTCGCAGCGGCTGGAACGTTATTTTTAAACACTTATTAATTTTCACACTTGCCGTATTAAAAATTTGAATTTAAAAACACTCACAATCCAGGTTGCACGGTCTGCTCGACATGTCCGTGGTATTTTCTGCCTTAGTAACACATCCGTCTTCACAAACTGACGACTATCAACTAACTGCCGCGCGCTCCGCACTGCTCGTTGAAAACCCCCACTGCCACGTGACGCGTAAATATCTTTGTGACGGTTGGCGCTTGCAGCGGCTGGAACATAATTTTTTAACACTAATTAGTTTTTACACTTGTCGATTTTAAAATACTTGTTTAAAAACAATCACAATGCAGAATGCACTGTGTGCTAAACATATCCGTGGTGTTATTTTTATTCCGGAGTAACAGTTTCGTTTGTCACAAATTGACGAATATCAACCAACTGCCGCGCACTCCGCAATGATCGTTGATTACCCCTATTTGACATGAGACGCGTAAACATGTTTGTAGCGGGTAGTGCTCGCAGCGGCTGGAACGTTATTTTTAAACACTTATTAATTTTCACACTTGCCGTATTAAAAATTTGAATTTAAAAACACTCACAATCCAGATTGCACGGTCTGCTCGACATGTACGTGGTATTTTCTGCCTTAGTAACACATCCGTCTTCACAAACTGACGACTATCAACTAACTGCCGCGCGCTCCGCACTGCTCGTTGAAAACCCCCACTGCCACGTGACGCGTAAATATCTTCGTGACGGTTGGCGCTTGCAGCTCCTGGAACATAATTTTTAACACTTATTAGTTTTTACACTTGTCGATTTTAAAATACATGTTTAAAAACATTCTCAATCCAGAATGCATTGTGTGCTAAACATATCCGTGGTGTTATTTTTATTCCGGAGTAACAGTTTCGTTTGTCACAAACAGACGAATATCAACCAACTGCCGCGCACTCCGCAATGATCGTTGAATACCCCCAATTGACACTTGACGCGTAAACATGTTTGTAGCGGGTAGTGCTCGCAGCGGCTGGAACGTTATTTTTAAACACTTATTAATTTTCACACTTGCCGTATTAAAAATTTGAATTTAAAAACACTCACAATCCAGATTGCACGGTGTGCTCGACATGTCCGTGGTATTTTCTGCCTTAGTAACACATCCGTCTTCACAAACTGACGACTATCAACTAACTGCCGCGCGCTCCGCACTGCTCGTTGAAAACCCCCACTGCCACGTGACGCGTAAATATCTTTGTGACGGTTGGCGCTTGCAGCGGCTGGAACATAATTTTTTAACACTAATTAGTTTTTACACTTGTCGATTTTAAAATACATGTTTAAAAACATTCACAATCCAGAATGCACTGTGTGCTAAACATATCCGTGGTGTTATTTTTATTCCGGAGTAACAGTTTCGTTTGTCACAAACAGACGAATATCAACCAACTGCCGCGCACTCCGCAATGATCGTTGAATACCCCCAATTGACACTTGACGCGTAAACATGTTTGTAGCGGGCAGTGCTCGCAGCGGCTGGAACGTTATTTTTAAACACTTATTAATTTTCACACTTGCCGTATTAAAAATTTGAATTTAAAAACACTCACAATCCAGATTGCACGGTCTGCTCGACATGTCCGTGGTATTTTCTGCCTTAGTAACACATCCGTCTTCACAAACTGACGACTATCAACTAACTGCCGCGCGCTCCGCACTGCTCGTTGAAAACCCCCACTGCCACGTGACGCGTAAATATCTTTGTGACGGTTGGCGCTTGCGGCGGCTGGAACATAATTTTTTAACACTAATTAGTTTTTACACTTGTCGATTTTAAAATACTTGTTTAAAAACAATCACAATGCAGAATGCACTGTGTGCTAAACATATCCGTAGTGTTATTTTTATTCCGGAGTAACAGTTTCGTTTGTCACAAACAGACGAATATCAACCAACTGCCGCGCACTCCGCAATGATCGTTGAATACCCCTATTTGACATGAGACGCGTAAACATGTTTGTAGCGGGTAGTGCTCGCAGCGGCTGGAACGTTATTTTTAAACACTTATTTATTTTCACACTTGCCGTATTAAAAATTCAAATTTAAAAACACTCACAATCCAGATTGCACGGTGTGCTCGACATGTCCGTGGTATTTTCTGCCTTAGTAACACATCCGTCTTCACAAACTGACGACTATCAACTAACTGCCGCGCGCTCCGCACTGCTCGTTGAAAACCCCCACTGCCACGTGACGCGTAAATATCTTTGTGACGGTTGGCGCTTGCAGCGGCTGGAACATAATTTTTTAACACTAATTAGTTTTTACACTTGTCGATTTTAAAATACATGTTTAAAAACATTCACAATCCAGAATGCACTGTGTGCTAAACATATCCGTGGTGTTATTTTTATTCCGGAGTAACAGTTTCGTTTGTCACAAACAGACGAATATCAACCAACTGCCGCGCACTCCGCAATGATCGTTGAATACCCCTATTTGACATGAGACGCGTAAACATGTTTGTAGCGGGTAGTGCTCGCAGCGGCTGGAACGTTATTTTTAAACACTTATTTATTTTCACACTTGCCGTATTAAAAATTCAAATTTAAAAACACTCACAATCCAGATTGCACGGTGTGCTCGACATGTCCGTGGTATTTTCTGCCTTAGTAACACATCCGTCTTCACAAACTGACGACTATCAACTAACTGCCGCGCGCTCCGCACTGCTCGTTGAAAACCCCCACTGCCACGTGACGCGTAAATATCTTTGTGACGGTTGGCGCTTGCAGCTCCTGGAACATAATTTTTAACACTTATTAGTTTTTACATTTGTCGATTTTAAAATACATGTTTAAAAACATTCTCAATCCAGAATGCATTGTGTGCTAAACATATCCGTGGTGTTATTTTTATTCCGGAGTAACAGTTTCGTTTGTCACAAACAGACGAATATCAACCAACTGCCGCGCACTCCGCAATGATCGTTGAATACCCCCAATTGACACTTGACGCGTAAACATGTTTGTAGCGGGTAGTGCTCGCAGCGGCTGGAACGTTATTTTTAAACACTTATTAATTTTCACACTTGCCGTATTTAAAATTCGAATTTAAAAACACTCACAATCTAGATTGCACGGTGTGCTCGACATGTCCGTGGTATTTTCTGCCGGAGTAACACATCCGTCTTCACAAACTGACGACTATCAACTAACTGCCGCGCGCTCCGCACTGCTCGTTGAAAACCCCCACTGCCACGTGACGCGTAAATATCTTTGTGACGGTTGGCGCTTGCAGCGGCTGGAACATAATTTTTTAACACTAATTAGTTTTTACAATTGTCGATTTTAAAATACATGTTTAAAAACAGTCACAATCCAGTATGCACTGTGTGCTAAACATATCCGTGGTGTTATTTTTATTCCGGAGTAACAGTTTCGTTTGTCACAAACAGACGAATATCAACCAACTGCCGCGCACTCCGCAATGATCGTTGAATACCCCCAATTGACACTTGACGCGTAAACATGTTTGTAGCGGGTAGTGCTCGCAGCGGCTGGAACGTTATTTTTAAACACTTATTAATTTTCACACTTGCCGTATTAAAAATTTGAATTTAAAAACACTCACAATCCAGATTGCACGGTCTGCTCGACATGTCCGTGGTATTTTCTGCCTTAGTAACACATCCGTCTTCACAAACTGACAACTATCAACTAACTGCCGCGCGCTCCGCACTGCTCGTTGAAAACCCCCACTGCCACGTGACGCGTAAATATCTTTGTGACGGTTGGCGCTTGCAGCTCCTGGAACATAATTTTTAACACTTATTAGTTTTTACACTTGTCGATTTTAAAATACATGTTTAAAAACATTCTCAATCCAGAATGCATTGTGTGCTAAACATATCCGTGGTGTTATTTTTATTCCGGAGTAACAGTTTCGTTTGTCACAAACAGACGAATATCAACCAACTGCCGCGCACTCCGCAATGATCGTTGAATACCCCCAATTGACACTTGACGCGTAAACATGTTTGTAGCGGGTAGTGCTCGCAGCGGCTGGAACGTTATTTTTAAACACTTATGAATTTTCACACTTGCCGTATTAAAAATTCAAATTTAAAAACACTCAAAATCCAGATTGCACGGTGTGCTCGACATGTCCGTGGTATTTTCTGCCTTAGTAACACATCCGTCTTCACAAACTGACGACTATCAACTAACTGCCGCGCGCTCCGCACTGCTCGTTGAAAACCCCCACTGCCACGTGACGCGTAAATATCTTTGTGACGGTTGGCGCTTGCAGCGGCTGGAACATAATTTTTTAACACTAATTAGTTTTTACACTTGTCGATTTTAAAATACATGTTTAAAAACATTCACAATCCAGAATGCACTGTGTGCTAAACATATCCGTGGTGTTATTTTTATTCCGGAGTAACAGTTTCGTTTGTCACAAACAGACGAATATCAACCAACTGCCGCGCACTCCGCAATGATCGTTGAATACCCCCAATTGACACTTGACGCGTAAACATGTTTGTAGCGGGCAGTGCTCGCAGCGGCTGGAACGTTATTTTTAAACACTTATTAATTTTCACACTTGCCGTATTAAAAATTTGAATTTAAAAACACTCACAATCCAGATTGCACGGTCTGCTCGACATGTCCGTGGTATTTTCTGCCTTAGTAACACATCCGTCTTCACAAACTGACGACTATCAACTAACTGCCGCGCGCTCCGCACTGCTCGTTGAAAACCCCCACTGCCACGTGACGCGTAAATATCTTTGTGACGGTTGGCGCTTGCGGCGGCTGGAACATAATTTTTTAACACTAATTAGTTTTTACACTTGTCGATTTTAAAATACTTGTTTAAAAACAATCACAATGCAGAATGCACTGTGTGCTAAACATATCCGTGGTGTTATTTTTATTCCGGAGTAACAGTTTCGTTTGTCACAAACAGACGAATATCAACCAACTGCCGCGCACTCCGCAATGATCGTTGAATACCCCTATTTGACATGAGACGCGTAAACATGTTTGTAGCGGGTAGTGCTCGCAGCGGCTGGAACGTTATTTTTAAACACTTATTTATTTTCACACTTGCCGTATTAAAAATTCAAATTTAAAAACACTCACAAACCAGATTGCACGGTGTGCTCGACATGTCCGTGGTATTTTCTGCCTTAGTAACACATCCGTCTTCACAAACTGACGACTATCAACTAACTGCCGCGCGCTCCGCACTGCTCGTTGAAAACCCCCACTGCCACGTGACGCGTAAATATCTTTGTGACGGTTGGCGCTTGCAGCTCCTGGAACATAATTTTTAACACTTATTAGTTTTTACATTTGTCGATTTTAAAATACATGTTTAAAAACATTCTCAATCCAGAATGCATTGTGTGCTAAACATATCCGTGGTGTTATTTTTATTCCGGAGTAACAGTTTCGTTTGTCACAAACAGACGAATATCAACCAACTGCCGCGCACTCCGCAATGATCGTTGAATACCCCCAATTGACACTTGACGCGTAAACATGTTTGTAGCGGGTAGTGCTCGCAGCGGCTGGAACGTTATTTTTAAACACTTATTAATTTTCGCACTTGCCGTATTTAAAATTCGAATTTAAAAACACTCACAATCTAGATTGCACGGTGTGCTCGACATGTCCGTGGTATTTTCTGCCGGAGTAACACATCCGTCTTCACAAACTGACGACTATCAACTAACTGCCGCGCGCTCCGCACTGCTCGTTGAAAACCCCCACTGCCACGTGACGCGTAAATATCTTTGTGACGGTTGGCGCTTGCAGCGGCTGGAACATAATTTTTTAACACTAATTAGTTTTTACACTTGTCGATTTTAAAATACATGTTTAAAAACATTCACAATCCAGAATGCACTGTGTGCTAAACATATCCGTGGTGTTATTTTTATTCCGGAGTAACAGTTTCGTTTGTCACAAACAGACGAATATCAACCAACTGCCGCGCACTCCGCAATGATCGTTGAATACCCCCAATTGACACTTGACGCGTAAACATGTTTGTAGCGGGCAGTGCTCGCAGCGGCTGGAACGTTATTTTTAAACACTTATTAATTTTCACACTTGCCGTATTAAAAATTTGAATTTAAAAACACTCACAATCCAGATTGCACGGTCTGCTCGACATGTCCGTGGTATTTTCTGCCTTAGTAACACATCCGTCTTCACAAACTGACGACTATCAACTAACTGCCGCGCGCTCCGCACTGCTCGTTGAAAACCCCCACTGCCACGTGACGCGTAAATATCTTTGTGACGGTTGGCGCTTGCGGCGGCTGGAACATAATTTTTTAACACTAATTAGTTTTTACACTTGTCGATTTTAAAATACTTGTTTAAAAACAATCACAATGCAGAATGCACTGTGTGCTAAACATATCCGTAGTGTTATTTTTATTCCGGAGTAACAGTTTCGTTTGTCACAAACAGACGAATATCAACCAACTGCCGCGCACTCCGCAATGATCGTTGAATACCCCTATTTGACATGAGACGCGTAAACATGTTTGTAGCGGGTAGTGCTCGCAGCGGCTGGAACGTTATTTTTAAACACTTATTTATTTTCACACTTGCCGTATTAAAAATTCAAATTTAAAAACACTCACAATCCAGATTGCACGGTGTGCTCGACATGTCCGTGGTATTTTCTGCCTTAGTAACACATCCGTCTTCACAAACTGACGACTATCAACTAACTGCCGCGCGCTCCGCACTGCTCGTTGAAAACCCCCACTGCCACGTGACGCGTAAATATCTTTGTGACGGTTGGCGCTTGCAGCGGCTGGAACATAATTTTTTAACACTAATTAGTTTTTACACTTGTCGATTTTAAAATACATGTTTAAAAACATTCACAATCCAGAATGCACTGTGTGCTAAACATATCCGTGGTGTTATTTTTATTCCGGAGTAACAGTTTCGTTTGTCACAAACAGACGAATATCAACCAACTGCCGCGCACTCCGCAATGATCGTTGAATACCCCCAATTGACACTTGACGCGTAAACATGTTTGTAGCGGGCAGTGCTCGCAGCGGCTGGAACGTTATTTTTAAACACTTATTAATTTTCACACTTGCCGTATTAAAAATTTGAATTTAAAAACACTCACAATCCAGATTGCACGGTCTGCTCGACATGTCCGTGGTATTTTCTGCCTTAGTAACACATCCGTCTTCACAAACTGACGACTATCAACTAACTGCCGCGCGCTCCGCACTGCTCGTTGAAAACCCCCACTGCCACGTGACGCGTAAATATCTTTGTGACGGTTGGCGCTTGCAGCGGCTGGAACATAATTTTTTAACACTAATTAGTTTTTACACTTGTCGATTTTAAAATACTTGTTTAAAAACAATCACAATGCAGAATGCACTGTGTGCTAAACATATCCGTGGTGTTATTTTTATTCCGGAGTAACAGTTTCGTTTGTCACAAACAGACGAATATCAACCAACTGCCGCGCACTCCGCAATGATCGTTGAATACCCCTATTTGACATGAGACGCGTAAACATGTTTGTAGCGGGTAGTGCTCGCAGCGGCTGGAACGTTATTTTTAAACACTTATTTATTTTCACACTTGCCGTATTAAAAATTCAAATTTAAAAACACTCACAATCCAGATTGCACGGTGTGCTCGACATGTCCGTGGTATTTTCTGCCTTAGTAACACATCCGTCTTCACAAACTGACGACTATCAACTAACTGCCGCGCGCTCCGCACTGCTCGTTGAAAACCCCCACTGCCACGTGACGCGTAAATATCTTTGTGACGGTTGGCGCTTGCAGCTCCTGGAACATAATTTTTAACACTTATTAGTTTTTACACTTGTCGATTTTAAAATACATGTTTAAAAACATTCTCAATCCAGAATGCATTGTGTGCTAAACATATCCGTGGTGTTATTTTTATTCCGGAGTAACAGTTTCGTTTGTCACAAACAGACGAATATCAACCAACTGCCGCGCACTCCGCAATGATCGTTGAATACCCCCAATTGACACTTGACGCGTAAACATGTTTGTAGCGGGTAGTGCTCGCAGCGGCTGGAACGTTATTTTTAAACACTTATTAATTTTCACACTTGCCGTATTTAAAATTCGAATTTAAAAACACTCACAATCTAGATTGCACGGTGTGCTCGACATGTCCGTGGTATTTTCTGCCTTAGTAACACATCCGTCTTCACAAACTGACGACTATCAACTAACTGCCGCGCGCTCCGCACTGCTCGTTGAAAACCCCCACTGCCACGTGACGCGTAAATATCTTTGTGACGGTTGGCGCTTGCAGCGGCTGGAACATAATTTTTGAACACTAATTAGTTTTTACACTTGTCGATTTTAAAATACATGTTTAAAAACATTCACAATCCAGAATGCACTGTGTGCTAAACATATCCGTGGTGTTATTTTTATTCCGGAGTAACAGTTTCGTTTGTCACAAACAGACGAATATCAACCAACTGCCGCGCACTCCGCAATGATCGTTGAATACCCCCAATTGACACTTGACGCGTAAACATGTTTGTAGCGGGTAGTGCTCGCAGCGGCTGGAACGTTATTTTTAAACACTTATTAATTTTCACACTTGCCGTATTAAAAATTTGAATTTAAAAACACTCACAATCCAGATTGCACGGTCTGCTCGACATGTCCGTGGTATTTTCTGCCTTAGTAACACATCCGTCTTCACAAACTGACGACTATCAACTAACTGCCGCGCGCTCCGCACTGCTCGTTGAAAACCCCCACTGCCACGTGACGCGTAAATATCTTTGTGACGGTTGGCGCTTGCAGCTCCTGGAACATAATTTTTAACACTTATTAGTTTTTACACTTGTCGATTTTAAAATACATGTTTAAAAACATTCTCAATCCAGAATGCATTGTGTGCTAAACATATCCGTGGTGTTATTTTTATTCCGGAGTAACAGTTTCGTTTGTCACAAACAGACGAATATCAACCAACTGCCGCGCACTCCGCAATGATCGTTGAATACCCCTATTTGACATGAGACGCGTAAACATGTTTGTAGCGGGTAGTGCTCGCAGCGGCTGGAACGTTATTTTTAAACACTTATTTATTTTCACACTTGCCGTATTAAAAATTCAAATTTAAAAACACTCACAATCCAGATTGCACGGTGTGCTCGACATGTCCGTGGTATTTTCTGCCTTAGTAACACATCCGTCTTCACAAACTGACGACTATCAACTAACTGCCGCGCGCTCCGCACTGCTCGTTGAAAACCCCCACTGCCACGTGACGCGTAAATATCTTTGTCACGGTTGGCGCTTGCAGCTCCTGGAACATAATTTTTAACACTTATTAGTTTTTACACTTGTCGATTTTAAAATACATGTTTAAAAACATTCTCAATCCAGAATGCATTGTGTGCTAAACATATCCGTGGTGTTATTTTTATTCCGGAGTAACAGTTTTGTTTGTCACAAACAGACGAATATCAACCAACTGCCGCGCACTCCGCAATGATCGTTGAATACCCCCAATTGACACTTGACGCGTAAACATGTTTGTAGCGGGTAGTGCTCGCAGCGGCTGGAGCGTTATTTTTAAACACTTATTAATTTTCACACTTGCCGTATTAAAAATTTGAATTTAAAAACACTCACAATCCAGATTGCACGGTGTGCTCGACATGTCCGTGGTATTTTCTGCCTTAGTAACACATCCGTCTTCACAAACTGACGACTATCAACTAACTGCCGCGCGCACCGCACTGCTCGTTGAAAACCCCCACTCCGACGTGACGCGTAAATATTTAAGTGACGGTTGGCGCTTGCAGCTCCTGGAACATAATTTTTTAACACTTATTAGTTTTTACACTTGTCGATTTTAAAATACTTGTTTAAAAACACTCACAATCCAGAATGCACTGTGTGCTAAACATAACCGTGGTGTTATTTCTATTCCGGAGTAACAGTTTCGTTTGTCACAAACAGACGAATATCAACCAACTGCCGCGCACTCCGCAATAATCGTTGAATAACCCCAATTGACACTTGACGCGTAAACAAGTTTGTAGCGGGTAGTGCTCGCAGCGGCTGGAACGTTATTTTTAAACACTTATTAATTTTCACACTTGCCGTATTTTAAATTCGAATTTAAAAACACTCACAATCCAGATTGCACGGTGTGCTCGACATGTCCGTGGTATTCTCTGCCGGAGTAACACATCCGTCTTCACAAACTGACGACTATCAACTAACTGCCGCGCGCTCCGCACTGCTCGTTGAAAACCCCCACTCCGACGTGACGCGTAAATATTTTTGTGACGGTTGGCGCTTGCAGCTCCTGAAACATAATTTTTTAACACTTATTAGTTTTTACACTTGTCGATTTTAAAATACTTGTTTAAAAACACTCACAATCGAGAATGCACTGTGTGCTAAACATATCCGTGGTGTTATTTTTATTCCGGAGTAACAGTTTCGTTTGTCACAAACAGACGAATATCAACCAACTGCCGCGCACTCCGCAATAATCGTTGAATACCCCCAATTGACACTTGACGCGTAAACATGTTTGTAGCGGGTAGTGCTCGCAGCGGCTGGAACGTTATTTTTAAACACTTATTAATTTTCACACTTGCCGTATTAAAAATTCAAATTTAAAAACACTCACAATCCAGATTGCACGGTGTGCTCGACATGTCCGTGGTATTTTCTGCCTTAGTAACACATCCGTCTTCACAAACTGACGACTATCAACTAACTGCCGCGCGCTCCGCACTGCTCGTTGAAAACCCCCACTCCGACGTGACGCGTAAATATTTATGTGACCGTTGGCGCTTGCAGCTCCTGGAACATAATTTTTTAACACTTATTAGTTTTTACACTTGTCGATTTTAAAATACTTGTTTAAAAACACTCACAATGCAGAATGCACTGTGTGCTAAACATATCCGTGGTGTTATTTTTATTCCGGAGTAACAGTTTCGTTTGTCACAAACAGACGAATATCAACCAACTGCCGCGCACTCCGCAATGATCGTTGATTACCCCTATTTGGCATGTGACGCGTAAAGATGTTTGTAGCGGGTAGTGCTCGCAGCGGCTGGAACGTTATTTTTAAACACTTATTAATTTTCACACTTGCCGTATTTAAAATTCGAGTTTAAAAACACTCACAATCCAGATTGCACTATGTCCTCGACATGTCCGTGGTATTTTCTGCCGGAGTAACACATCCGTCTTCACAAACTGACGACTATCAACTAACTGCCGCGCGCTCCGCACTGCTCGTTGAAAACCCCCACTCTGACGTGAGGCGTAAATATTTTTGTGACGGTTGGCGCTTGCAGCTCCTGGAACATAATTTTTTAACACTAATTAGTTTTTGCACTTGTCGATTTTAAAATACTTGTTTAAAAACACTCACTATGCAGAATGCACTGTGTGCTAAACATATCCGTGGTGTTTTTTTTATTCCGGAGTAACAGTTTCGTTTGTCACAAACAGACGAATATCAACCAACTGCCGCGCACTCCGCAATGATCGTTGAATACCCCCAATTGACACTTGACGCGTAAACATGTTTGTAGCGGGTAGTGCTCGCAGCGGCTGGAACGTTATTTTTAAACACTTATTAATTTTCACACTTGCCGTATTAAAAATTTGAATTTAAAAACACTCACAATCCAGATTGCACGGTCTGCTCGACATGTCCGTGGTATTCTCTGCCGGAGTAACACATCCGTCTTCACAACCTGACGACTATCAACTAACTGTCGCGCGCTCCGCACTGCTCGTTGAAAACCCCCACTCTGACGTGAGGCGTAAATATTTTTGTGACGGTTGGCGCTTGCAGCTCCTGGAACATAATTTTTTAACACTAATTAGTTTTTGCACTTGTCGATTTTAAAATACTTGTTTAAAAACACTCACTATGCAGAATGCACTGTGTGCTAAACATATCCGTGGTGTTATTTTTATTCCGGAGTAACAGTTTCGTTTGTCACAAATTGACGAATATCAACCAACTGCCGCGCACTCCGCAATGATCGTTGATTACCCCTATTTGACATGTGACGCGTAAACATGGGTGTAGCGGGCAGTGCTCGCAGTGGCTGGAACGTTATTTTTAAACACTTATTAATTTTCACACTTGCCGTATTTAAAATTCGAATTTAAAAACACTCACAAACCAGATTGCACGGTGTGCTCGACATGTCCGTGGTATTCTCTGCCGGAGTAACACATCCGTCTTCACAAACTGACGACTATCAACTAACTGCCGCGCGCTCCGCACTGCTCGTTGAAAACCCCCACTCTGACGTGACGCGTAAATATTTTTGTGACGGTTGGCGCTTGCAGCTCCTGAAACATAATTTTTTAACACTTATTAGTTTTTACACTTGTCGATTTTAAAATACTTGTTTAAAAACACTCACAATCCAGAATGCACTGTGTGCTAAACATATCCGTGGTGTTATTTTTATTTCGGAGTAACAGTTTCGTTTGTCACAAACAGACGAATATAAACCAACTGCCGCGCACTCCGCAATGATCGTTGAATACCCCCAATTGACACTTGACGCGTAAACATGTTTGTAGCGGGTAGTGCTCGCAGCGGCTGGAACGTTATTTTTAAACACTTATTAATTTTCACACTTGCCGTATTAAAAATTCAAATTTAAAAACACTCACAATCCAGATTGCACGGTGTGCTCGACATGTCCGTGGTATTTTCTGCCTTAGTAACACATCCGTCTTCACAAACTGACGACTATCAACTAACTGCCGCGCGCTCCGCACTGCTCGTTGAAAACCCCCACTCCGACGTGACGCGTAAATATTTATGTGACCGTTGGCGCTTGCAGCTCCTGGAACATAATTTTTTAACACTTATTAGTTTTTACACTTGTCGATTTTAAAATACTTGTTTAAAAACACTCACAATGCAGAATGCACTGTGTGCTAAACATATCCGTGGTGTTATTTTTATTCCGGAGTAACAGTTTCGTTTGTCACAAACAGACGAATATCAACCAACTGCCGCGCACTCCGCAATGATCGTTGATTACCCCTATTTGGCATGTGACGCGTAAAGATGTTTGTAGCGGGTAGTGCTCGCAGCGGGTGGAACGTTATTTTTAAACACTTATTAATTTTCACACTTGCCGTATTTAAAATTCGAGTTTAAAAACACTCACAATCCAGATTGCACTGTGTCCTCGACATGTCCGTGGTATTTTCTGCCGGAGTAACACATCCGTCTTCACAAACTGACGACTATCAACTAACTGCAGCGCGCTCCGCACTGCTCGTTGAAAACCCCCACTCTGACGTGAGGCGTAAATATTTTTGTGACGGTTGGCGCTTGCAGCTCCTGGAACATAATTTTTTAACACTAATTAGTTTTTGCACTTGTCGATTTTAAAATACTTGTTTAAAAACACTCACTATGCAGAATGCACTGTGTGCTAAACATATCCGTGGTGTTATTTTTATTCCGGAGTAACAGTTTCGTCTGTCACAAACAGACGAATATCAACCAACTGCCGCGCACTCCGCAATGATCGTTGATTACCCCTATTTGGCATGTGACGCGTAAAGATGTTTGTAGCTTGTAGTGCTCGCAGCGGCTGGAACGTTATTTTTAAACACTTATTAATTTTCACACTTGCCGTATTTAAAATTCGAGTTTAAAAACACTCACAATCCAGATTGCACGGTGTGCTCGACATGTCCGTGGTATTCTCTGCCGGAGTAACACATCCGCCTTCACAAACTGACGACTATCAACTAACTGCCGCGCGCTCCGCACTGCTCTTTGAAAACCCCCACTGCCACGTGACGCGTAAATATGTTTGTGATGGTTGGCGCTTGCAGCGGCTGGAGCATAACTTTTTAACACTAATTAGTTTTTGCACTTGTCGATTTTAAAATACTTGTTTAAAAACACTCACTATGCAGAATGCACTGTGTGCTAAACATATCCGTGGTGTTATTTTTATTCCGGAGTAACAGTTTCGTTTGTCACAAACAGACGAATATCAACCAACTGCCGCGCACTCCGCAATGATCATTGATTACCCCTATTTGACATGTGACGCGTAAACATGTTTGTAGCGGGTAGTGCTCGCAGCTGCTGGAACGTTATTTTTAAACACTTATTAATTTTCACACTTGCCGTATTTAAAATTCGAATTTAAAAACACTCACAAACCAGATTGCACGGTGTGCTCGACATGTACGTGGTATTCTCTGCCGGAGTAACACATCCGTCTTCACAAACTGACGACTATCAACTAACTGCCGCGCGCTCCGCACTGCTCGTTGAAAACCCCCACTCTGACGTGAGGCGTAAATATTTTTGTGACGGTTGGCGCTTGCAGCTCCTCGAACATAATTTTTTAACACTAATTAGTTTTTGCACTTGTCGATTTTAAAATACTTGTTTAAAAAGACTCACTATGCAGAATGCACTGTGTGCTAAACATATCCGTGGTGTTATTTTTATTCCGGAGTAACAGTTTCGTTTGTCACAAACAGACGAATATCAACCAACTGCCGCGCACTCCGCAATGATCGTTGATTACCCCTATTTGGCATGTGACGCGTAAAGATGTTTGTAGCGGGTAGTGCTCGCAGCGGCTGGAACGTTATTTTTAAACACTTATTAATTTTCACACTTGCCGTATTTAAAATTCGAGTTGAAAAACACTCACAATCCAGATTGCACTGTGTCCTCGACATGTCCGTGGTATTTTCTGCCGGAGTAACACATCCGTCTTCACAAACTGACGACTATCAACTAACTGCCGCGCGCTCCGCACTGCTCGTTGAAAACCCCCACTCCGACGTGACGCGTAAATATTTTTGTGACGGTTGGCGCTTGCAGCTCATGGAACATAATTTTTTAACACTAATTAGTTTTTGCACTTGTCGATTTTAAAATACTTGTTTAAAAACACTCACTATGCAGAATGCACTGTGTGCTAAACATATCCGTGGTGTTATTTTTATTCCGGAGTAACAGTTTCGTTTGTCACAAACAGACGAATATCAACCAACTGCCGCGCACTCCGCAATGATCATTGATTACCCCTATTTGACATGTGACGCGTAAACATGTTTGTAGCGGGTAGTGCTCGCAGCTGCTGGAACGTTATTTTTAAACACTTATTAATTTTCACACTTGCCGTATTTAAAATTCGAATTTAAAAACACTCACAAACCAGATTGCACGGTGTGCTCGACATGTACGTGGTATTCTCTGCCGGAGTAACACATCCGTCTTCACAAACTGACGACTATCAACTAACTGCCGCGCGCTCCGCACTGCTCGTTGAAAACCCCCACTCTGACGTGAGGCGTAAATATTTTTGTGACGGTTGGCGCTTGCAGCTCCTCGAACATAATTTTTTAACACTAATTAGTTTTTGCACTTGTCGATTTTAAAATACTTGTTTAAAAAGACTCACTATGCAGAATGCACTGTGTGCTAAACATATCCGTGGTGTTATTTTTATTCCGGAGTAACAGTTTCGTTTGTCACAAACAGACGAATATCAACCAACTGCCGCGCACTCCGCAATGATCGTTGATTACCCCTATTTGGCATGTGACGCGTAAAGATGTTTGTAGCGGGTAGTGCTCGCAGCGGCTGGAACGTTATTTTTAAACACTTATTAATTTTCACACTTGCCGTATTTAAAATTCGAGTTGAAAAACACTCACAATCCAGATTGCACTGTGTCCTCGACATGTCCGTGGTATTTTCTGCCGGAGTAACACATCCGTCTTCACAAACTGACGACTATCAACTAACTGCCGCGCGCTCCGCACTGCTCGTTGAAAACCCCCACTCCGACGTGACGCGTAAATATTTTTGTGACGGTTGGCGCTTGCAGCTCATGGAACATAATTTTTTAACACTAATTAGTTTTTGCACTTGTCGATTTTAAAATACTTGTTTAAAAACACTCACTATGCAGAATGCACTGTGTGCTAAACATATCCGTGGTGTTATTTTTATTCCGGAGTAACAGTTTCGTTTGTCACAAATTGACGAATATCAACCAACTGCCGCGCACTCCGCAATGATCGTTGATTACCCCTATTTGACATGTGACGCGTAAACATGTGTGTAGCGGGCAGTGCTTGCAGTGGCTGGAACGTTATTTTTAAACACTTATTAATTTTCACACTTGCCGTATTGAAAATTCTAATTTAAAAACACTCACAATCCAGATTGCACGGTGTGCTCGACATGTCCGTGGTATTTTCTGCCTTAGTAACACATCCGTCTTCACAAACTGACGACTATCAACTAACTGCCGCGCGCTCCGCACTGCTCGTTGAAAACCCCCACTCTGACGTGACGCGTAAATATTTTTGTGACGGTTGGCGCTTGCAGCTCCTGGAACATAATTTTTTAACACTAATTAGTTTTTGCACTTGTCGATTTTAAAATACTTGTTTAAAAACAATCACTATGCAGAATGCACTGTGTGCTAAACATATCCGTGGTGTTATTTTTATTCCGGAGTAAAAGTTTCGTTTGTCACAAACAGACGAATATCAACCAACTGCCGCGCACTCCGCAATGATCATTGATTACCCCTATTTGACATGTGACGCGTAAACATGTTTGTAGCGGGTAGTGCTCGCAGCGGCTGGAACGTTATTTTTAAACACTTATTAATTTTCACACTTGCCGTATTTAAAATTCGAGTTTAAAAACACTCACAATCCAGATTGCACGGTGTGCTCGACATGTCCGTGGTATTCTCTGCCGGAGTAACACATCCGCCTTCACAAACTGACGACTATCAACTAACTGCCGCGCGCTCCGCACTGCTCGTTGAAAACCCCCACTGCCACGTGACGCGTAAATATGTTTGTGATGGTTGGCGCTTGCAGCGGCTGGAGCATAACTTTTTAACACTAATTAGTTTTTGCACTTGTCGATTTTAAAATACTTGTTTAAAAACACTCACTATGCAGAATGCACTGTGTGCTAAACATATCCGTGGTGTTATTTTTATTCCGGAGTAACAGTTTCGTTTGTCACAAACAGACGAATATCAACCAACTGCCGCGCACTCCGCAATGATCATTGATTACCCCTATTTGACATGTGACGCGTAAACATGTTTGTAGCGGGTAGTGCTCGCAGCTGCTGGAACGTTATTTTTAAACACTTATTAATTTTCACACTTGCCGTATTTAAAATTCGAATTTAAAAACACTCACAAACCAGATTGCACGGTGTGCTCGACATGTACGTGGTATTCTCTGCCGGAGTAACACATCCGTCTTCACAAACTGACGACTATCAACTAACTGCCGCGCGCTCCGCACTGCTCGTTGAAAACCCCCACTCTGACGTGAGGCGTAAATATTTTTGTGACGGTTGGCGCTTGCAGCTCCTGGAACATAATTTTTTAACACTAATTAGTTTTTGCACTTGTCGATTTTAAAATACTTGTTTAAAAAGACTCACTATGCAGAATGCACTGTGTGCTAAACATATCCGTGGTGTTATTTTTATTCCGGAGTAACAGTTTCGTTTGTCACAAACAGACGAATATCAACCAACTGCCGCGCACTCCGCAATGATCGTTGATTACCCCTATTTGGCATGTGACGCGTAAAGATGTTTGTAGCGGGTAGTGCTCGCAGCGGCTGGAACGTTATTTTTAAACACTTATTAATTTTCACACTTGCCGTATTTAAAATTCGAGTTGAAAAACACTCACAATCCAGATTGCACTGTGTCCTCGACATGTCCGTGGTATTTTCTGCCGGAGTAACACATCCGTCTTCACAAACTGACGACTATCAACTAACTGCCGCGCGCTCCGCACTGCTCGTTGAAAACCCCCACTCCGACGTGACGCGTAAATATTTTTGTGACGGTTGGCGCTTGCAGCTCATGGAACATAATTTTTTAACACTAATTAGTTTTTGCACTTGTCGATTTTAAAATACTTGTTTAAAAACACTCACTATGCAGAATGCACTGTGTGCTAAACATATCCGTGGTGCTATTTTTATTCCGGAGTAACAGTTTCGTTTGTCACAAATTGACGAATATCAACCAACTGCCGCGCACTCCGCAATGATCGTTGATTACCCCTATTTGACATGTGACGCGTAAACATGTGTGTAGCGGGCAGTGCTTGCAGTGGCTGGAACGTTATTTTTAAACACTTATTACTTTTCACACTTGCCGTATTGAAAATTCTAATTTAAAACACTCACAATCCAGATTGCACTGTGTGCTCGACATGTCCGTGGTATTTTCTGCCTTAGTAACACATCCGTCTTCACAATCTGACGACTATCAACTAACTGCCGCGCGCTCCGCACTGCTCGTTGAAAACCCCCACTCTGACGTGACGCGTAAATATTTTTGTGACGGTTGGCGCTTGCAGCTCCTGGAACATAATTTTTTAACACTAATTAGTTTTTGCACTTGTCGATTTTAAAATACTTGTTTAAAAACAATCACTATGCAGAATGCACTGTGTGCTAAACATATCCGTGGTGTTATTTTTATTCCGGAGTAAAAGTTTCGTTTGTCACAAACAGACGAATATCAACCAACTGCCGCGCACTCCGCAATGATCATTGATTACCCCTATTTGACATGTGACGCGTAAACATGTTTGTAGCGGGTAGTGCTCGCAGCGGCTGGAACGTTATTTTTAAACACTTATTAATTTTCACACTTGCCGTATTTAAAATTCGAGTTTAAAAACACTCACAATCCAGATTGCACGGTGTGCTCGACATGTCCGTGGTATTCTCTGCCGGAGTAACACATCCGCCTTCACAAACTGACGACTATCAACTAACTGCCGCGCGCTCCGCACTGCTCGTTGAAAACCCCCACTGCCACGTGACGCGTAAATATGTTTGTGATGGTTGGCGCTTGCAGCGGCTGGAGCATAACTTTTTAACACTAATTAGTTTTTGCACTTGTCGATTTTAACCAACTGCCGCGCACTCCGCAATGATCATTGAATACCCCTATTTGACATGTGACGCGTAAACATGTTTGTAGCGGGTAGTGCTCGCAGCTGCTGGAACGTTATTTTTAAACACTTATTAATTTTCACACTTGCCGTATTTAAAATTCGAATTTAAAAACACTCACAAACCAGATTGCACGGTGTGCTCGACATGTACGTGGTATTCTCTGCCGGAGTAACACATCCGTCTTCACAAACTGACGACTATCAACTAACTGCCGCGCGCTCCGCACTGCTCGTTGAAAACCCCCACTCTGACGTGAGGCGTAAATATTTTTGTGACGGTTGGCGCTTGCAGCTCCTGGAACATAATTTTTTAACACTAATTAGTTTTTGCACTTGTCGATTTTAAAATACTTGTTTAAAAAGACTCACTATGCAGAATGCACTGTGTGCTAAACATATCCGTGGTGTTATTTTTATTCCGGAGTAACAGTTTCGTTTGTCACAAACAGACGAATATCAACCAACTGCCGCGCACTCCGCAATGATCGTTGATTACCCCTATTTGGCATGTGACGCGTAAAGATGTTTGTAGCGGGTAGTGCTCGCAGCGGCTGGAACGTTATTTTTAAACACTTATTAATTTTCACACTTGCCGTATTTAAAATTCGAGTTGAAAAACACTCACAATCCAGATTGCACTGTGTCCTCGACATGTCCGTGGTATTTTCTGCCGGAGTAACACATCCGTCTTCACAAACTGACGACTATCAACTAACTGCCGCGCGCTCCGCACTGCTCGTTGAAAACCCCCACTCCGACGTGACGCGTAAATATTTTTGTGACGGTTGGCGCTTGCAGCTCATGGAACATAATTTTTTAACACTAATTAGTTTTTGCACTTGTCGATTTTAAAATACTTGTTTAAAAACACTCACTATGCAGAATGCACTGTGTGCTAAACATATCCGTGGTGTTATTTTTATTCCGGAGTAACAGTTTCGTTTGTCACAAATTGACGAATATCAACCAACTGCCGCGCACTCCGCAATGATCGTTGATTACCCCTATTTGACATGTGACGCGTAAACATGTGTGTAGCGGGCAGTGCTTGCAGTGGCTGGAACGTTATTTTTAAACACTTATTAATTTTCACACTTGCCGTATTGAAAATTCTAATTTAAAAACACTCACAATCCAGATTGCACGGTGTGCTCGACATGTCCGTGGTATTTTCTGCCTTAGTAACACATCCGTCTTCACAAACTGACGACTATCAACTAACTGCCGCGCGCTCCGCACTGCTCGTTTAAAACCCCCACTCTGACGTGAGGCGTAAATATTTTTGTGACGGTTGGCGCTTGCAGCTCATGGAACATAATTTTTAAACACTTATTAGTTTTTACACTTGTCGATTTTAAAATACTTGTTTAAAAACACTCACAATCCAGAACGCACTGTGTGCTAAACGTATCCGTGGTGTTATTTTTATTCCGGAGTAACAGTTTCGTTTGTCACAAACTGACGAATATCAACCAACTGCCGCGCACTCCGTAATGATCGTTGATTACCCCCAATTGACACGTGACGCGTAAACATGTTTGTAGCGGGTAGTGCTCGCAGCGGCTGGAACGTTATTTTTAAACACTTATTAATTTTCACACTGCCGTATTTAAAATTCGAACCTAAAAACACTCAAAATCCAGATTGCACGGTCTGCTCGACATGTCCGTGGAATTTTCTTACGGAATAACACATCCGTCTTCACAAACTGACGACTATCAACTAACTGCCGCGCGCTCCGCACTGCTCGTTGAAAACCCCCACTGCCACGTGACGCGTAAATATCTTTGTGACGGTTGGCGCTTGCAGCTCCTGGAACATAATTTTTAACACTTATTAGTTTTTACACTTGTCGATTTTAAAATACTTGTTTAAAAACACTCACAATCCAGAATGCACTGTGTGCTAAACATATCCGTGGTGTTATTTTTATTCCGGAGTAACAGTTTCGTTTGTCACAAACAGACGAATATCAACCAACTGCCGCGCACTCCGCAATGATCGTTGAATACCCCAAATTGACACTTGACGCGTAAACATGTTTGCAGCGGGTAGTGCTCGCAGCGGCTGGAACGTTATTTTTAAACACTTATTAATTTTCACACTTGCCGTATTTAAAATTCGAACTTAAAAACACTCAAAATCCAGATTGCACGGTCTGCTCGACATGTCCGTGGAATTTTCTTACGGAATAACACATCCGTCTTCACAAACTGACGACTATCAACTAACTGCCGCGCGCTCCGCACTGCTCGTTGAAAACCCCCACTGCCACGTGACGCGTAAATATCTTTGTGACGGTTGGCGCTTGCAGCGGCTGGAACATAATTTTTTAACACTAATTAGTTTTTACACTTGTCGATTTTAAAATACTTGTTTAAAAACACTCACAATGCAGAATGCACTGTGTGCTAAACATATCCGTGGTGTTATTTTTATTCCGGAGTAACAGTTTCGTTTGTCACAAATTGACGAATATCAACCAACTGCCGCGCACTCCGCAATGATCGTTGATTACCCCTATTTGACATGAGACGCGTAAACATGTTTGTAGCGGGTAGTGCTCGCAGTGGCTGGAACGTTATTTTTAAACACTTATTAATTTTTACACTTGCCGTATTAAAAATTTAAATTTAAAAACACTCACAATCCAGATTGCACGGTATGCTCGAAATGTCCGTGGTATTTATTGCCTTAGTAACACATCCGTCTTCACAAACTGACGACTATCAACTAACTGCCGCGCGCTCCGCACTGCTCGTTGAAAACCCCCACTGCCACGTGACGCGTAAATATCTTTGTGACGGTTGGCGCTTGCAGCTCCTGGAACATAATTTTTAACACTTATTAGTTTTTACACTTGTCGATTTTAAAATACTTGTTTAAAAACACTCACAATCCAGAATGCACTGTGTGCTAAACATATCCGTGGTGTTATTTTTATTCCGGAGTAACAGTTTCGTTTGTCACAAACAGACGAATATCAACCAACTGCCGCGCACTCCGCAATGATCGTTGAATACCCCAAATTGACACTTGACGCGTAAACATGTTTGTAGCGGGTAGTGCTCGCAGCGGCTGGAACGTTATTTTTAAACACTTATTAATTTTCACACTTGCCGTATTTAAAATTCGAACTTAAAAACACTCAAAATCCAGATTGCACGGTCTGCTCGACATGTCCGTGGAATTTTCTTACGGAATAACACATCCGTCTTCACAAACTGACGACTATCAACTAACTGCCGCGCGCTCCGCACTGCTCGTTGAAAACCCCCACTGCCACGTGACGCGTAAATATCTTTGTGACGGTTGGCGCTTGAAGCGGCTGGAACATAATTTTTTAACACTAATTAGTTTTTACACTTGTCGATTTTAAAATACTTGTTTAAAAACACTCACAATGCAGAATGCACTGTGTGCTAAACATATCCGTATTGTTATTTTTATTCCGGAGTAACAGTTTCGTTTGTCACAAATTGACGAATATCAACCAACTGCCGCGCACTCCGCAATGATCGTTGATTACCCCTATTTGACATGAGACGCGTAAACATGTTTGTAGCGGGTAGTGCTCGCAGCGGCTGGAACGTTATTTTTAAACACTTATTAATTTTCACAATTGCCGTATTTAAAATTCGAATTTAAAAACACTCACAATCTAGATTGCACGGTGTGCTCGACATGTCCGTGGTATTTTCTGCCGGAGTAACACATCCGTCTTCACAAACTGACGACTATCAACTAACTGCCGCGCGCTCCGCACTGCTCGTTGAAAACCCCCACTGCCACGTGACGCGTAAATATCTTTGTGACGGTTGGCGCTTGCAGCGGCTGGAACATAATTTTTTAACACTAATTAGTTTTTACACTTGTCGATTTTAAAATACTTGTTTAAAAACACTCACAATGCAGAATGCACTGTGTGCTAAACATATCCGTGGTGTTATTTTTATTCCGGAGTAACAGTTTCGTTTGTCACAAATTGACGAATATCAACCAACTGCCGCGCACTCCGCAATGATCGTTGATTACCCCTATTTGACATGAGACGCGTAAACATGTTTGTAGCGGGTAGTGCTCGCAGTGGCTGGAACGTTATTTTTAAACACTTATTAATTTTTACACTTGCCGTATTAAAAATTTAAATTTAAAAACACTCACAATCCAGATTGCACGGTATGCTCGAAATGTCCGTGGTATTTATTGCCTTAGTAACACATCCGTCTTCACAAACTGACGACTATCAACTAACTGCCGCGCGCTCCGCACTGCTCGTTGAAAACCCCCACTGCCACGTGACGCGTAAATATCTTTGTGACGGTTGGCGCTTGCAGCTCCTGGAACATAATTTTTAACACTTATTAGTTTTTACACTTGTCGATTTTAAAATACTTGTTTAAAAACACTCACAATCCAGAATGCACTGTGTGCTAAACATATCCGTGGTGTTATTTTTATTCCGGAGTAACAGTTTCGTTTGTCACAAACAGACGAATATCAACCAACTGCCGCGCACTCCGCAATGATCGTTGAATACCCCAAATTGACACTTGACGCGTAAACATGTTTGTAGCGGGTAGTGCTCGCAGCGGCTGGAACGTTATTTTTAAACACTTATTAATTTTCACACTTGCCGTATTTAAAATTCGAATTTAAAAACACTCACAAACCAGATTGCACGGTGTGCTCGACATGTACGTGGTATTCTCTGCCGGAGTAACACATCCGTCTTCACAAACTGACGACTATCAACTAACTGCCGCGCGCTCCGCACTGCTCGTTGAAAACCCCCACTCTGACGTGAGGCGTAAATATTTTTGTGACGGTTGGCGCTTGCAGCTCCTGGAACATAATTTTTTAACACTAATTAGTTTTTGCACTTGTCGATTTTAAAATACTTGTTTAAAAAGACTCACTATGCAGAATGCACTGTGTGCTAAACATATCCGTGGTGTTATTTTTATTCCGGAGTAACAGTTTCGTTTGTCACAAACAGACGAATATCAACCAACTGCCGCGCACTCCGCAATGATCGTTGATTACCCCTATTTGGCATGTGACGCGTAAAGATGTTTGTAGCGGGTAGTGCTCGCAGCGGCTGGAACGTTATTTTTAAACACTTATTAATTTTCACACTTGCCGTATTTAAAATTCGAGTTGAAAAACACTCACAATCCAGATTGCACTGTGTCCTCGACATGTCCGTGGTATTTTCTGCCGGAGTAACACATCCGTCTTCACAAACTGACGACTATCAACTAACTGCCGCGCGCTCCGCACTGCTCGTTGAAAACCCCCACTCCGACGTGACGCGTAAATATTTTTGTGACGGTTGGCGCTTGCAGCTCATGGAACATAATTTTTTAACACTAATTAGTTTTTGCACTTGTCGATTTTAAAATACTTGTTTAAAAACACTCACTATGCAGAATGCACTGTGTGCTAAACATATCCGTGGTGCTATTTTTATTCCGGAGTAACAGTTTCGTTTGTCACAAATTGACGAATATCAACCAACTGCCGCGCACTCCGCAATGATCGTTGATTACCCCTATTTGACATGTGACGCGTAAACATGTGTGTAGCGGGCAGTGCTTGCAGTGGCTGGAACGTTATTTTTAAACACTTATTACTTTTCACACTTGCCGTATTGAAAATTCTAATTTAAAACACTCACAATCCAGATTGCACTGTGTGCTCGACATGTCCGTGGTATTTTCTGCCTTAGTAACACATCCGTCTTCACAATCTGACGACTATCAACTAACTGCCGCGCGCTCCGCACTGCTCGTTGAAAACCCCCACTCTGACGTGACGCGTAAATATTTTTGTGACGGTTGGCGCTTGCAGCTCCTGGAACATAATTTTTTAACACTAATTAGTTTTTGCACTTGTCGATTTTAAAATACTTGTTTAAAAACAATCACTATGCAGAATGCACTGTGTGCTAAACATATCCGTGGTGTTATTTTTATTCCGGAGTAAAAGTTTCGTTTGTCACAAACAGACGAATATCAACCAACTGCCGCGCACTCCGCAATGATCATTGATTACCCCTATTTGACATGTGACGCGTAAACATGTTTGTAGCGGGTAGTGCTCGCAGCGGCTGGAACGTTATTTTTAAACACTTATTAATTTTCACACTTGCCGTATTTAAAATTCGAGTTTAAAAACACTCACAATCCAGATTGCACGGTGTGCTCGACATGTCCGTGGTATTCTCTGCCGGAGTAACACATCCGCCTTCACAAACTGACGACTATCAACTAACTGCCGCGCGCTCCGCACTGCTCGTTGAAAACCCCCACTGCCACGTGACGCGTAAATATGTTTGTGATGGTTGGCGCTTGCAGCGGCTGGAGCATAACTTTTTAACACTAATTAGTTTTTGCACTTGTCGATTTTAACCAACTGCCGCGCACTCCGCAATGATCATTGAATACCCCTATTTGACATGTGACGCGTAAACATGTTTGTAGCGGGTAGTGCTCGCAGCTGCTGGAACGTTATTTTTAAACACTTATTAATTTTCACACTTGCCGTATTTAAAATTCGAATTTAAAAACACTCACAAACCAGATTGCACGGTGTGCTCGACATGTACGTGGTATTCTCTGCCGGAGTAACACATCCGTCTTCACAAACTGACGACTATCAACTAACTGCCGCGCGCTCCGCACTGCTCGTTGAAAACCCCCACTCTGACGTGAGGCGTAAATATTTTTGTGACGGTTGGCGCTTGCAGCTCCTGGAACATAATTTTTTAACACTAATTAGTTTTTGCACTTGTCGATTTTAAAATACTTGTTTAAAAAGACTCACTATGCAGAATGCACTGTGTGCTAAACATATCCGTGGTGTTATTTTTATTCCGGAGTAACAGTTTCGTTTGTCACAAACAGACGAATATCAACCAACTGCCGCGCACTCCGCAATGATCGTTGATTACCCCTATTTGGCATGTGACGCGTAAAGATGTTTGTAGCGGGTAGTGCTCGCAGCGGCTGGAACGTTATTTTTAAACACTTATTAATTTTCACACTTGCCGTATTTAAAATTCGAGTTGAAAAACACTCACAATCCAGATTGCACTGTGTCCTCGACATGTCCGTGGTATTTTCTGCCGGAGTAACACATCCGTCTTCACAAACTGACGACTATCAACTAACTGCCGCGCGCTCCGCACTGCTCGTTGAAAACCCCCACTCCGACGTGACGCGTAAATATTTTTGTGACGGTTGGCGCTTGCAGCTCATGGAACATAATTTTTTAACACTAATTAGTTTTTGCACTTGTCGATTTTAAAATACTTGTTTAAAAACACTCACTATGCAGAATGCACTGTGTGCTAAACATATCCGTGGTGTTATTTTTATTCCGGAGTAACAGTTTCGTTTGTCACAAATTGACGAATATCAACCAACTGCCGCGCACTCCGCAATGATCGTTGATTACCCCTATTTGACATGTGACGCGTAAACATGTGTGTAGCGGGCAGTGCTTGCAGTGGCTGGAACGTTATTTTTAAACACTTATTAATTTTCACACTTGCCGTATTGAAAATTCTAATTTAAAAACACTCACAATCCAGATTGCACGGTGTGCTCGACATGTCCGTGGTATTTTCTGCCTTAGTAACACATCCGTCTTCACAAACTGACGACTATCAACTAACTGCCGCGCGCTCCGCACTGCTCGTTTAAAACCCCCACTCTGACGTGAGGCGTAAATATTTTTGTGACGGTTGGCGCTTGCAGCTCATGGAACATAATTTTTAAACACTTATTAGTTTTTACACTTGTCGATTTTAAAATACTTGTTTAAAAACACTCACAATCCAGAACGCACTGTGTGCTAAACGTATCCGTGGTGTTATTTTTATTCCGGAGTAACAGTTTCGTTTGTCACAAACTGACGAATATCAACCAACTGCCGCGCACTCCGTAATGATCGTTGATTACCCCCAATTGACACGTGACGCGTAAACATGTTTGTAGCGGGTAGTGCTCGCAGCGGCTGGAACGTTATTTTTAAACACTTATTAATTTTCACACTGCCGTATTTAAAATTCGAACCTAAAAACACTCAAAATCCAGATTGCACGGTCTGCTCGACATGTCCGTGGAATTTTCTTACGGAATAACACATCCGTCTTCACAAACTGACGACTATCAACTAACTGCCGCGCGCTCCGCACTGCTCGTTGAAAACCCCCACTGCCACGTGACGCGTAAATATCTTTGTGACGGTTGGCGCTTGCAGCTCCTGGAACATAATTTTTAACACTTATTAGTTTTTACACTTGTCGATTTTAAAATACTTGTTTAAAAACACTCACAATCCAGAATGCACTGTGTGCTAAACATATCCGTGGTGTTATTTTTATTCCGGAGTAACAGTTTCGTTTGTCACAAACAGACGAATATCAACCAACTGCCGCGCACTCCGCAATGATCGTTGAATACCCCAAATTGACACTTGACGCGTAAACATGTTTGCAGCGGGTAGTGCTCGCAGCGGCTGGAACGTTATTTTTAAACACTTATTAATTTTCACACTTGCCGTATTTAAAATTCGAACTTAAAAACACTCAAAATCCAGATTGCACGGTCTGCTCGACATGTCCGTGGAATTTTCTTACGGAATAACACATCCGTCTTCACAAACTGACGACTATCAACTAACTGCCGCGCGCTCCGCACTGCTCGTTGAAAACCCCCACTGCCACGTGACGCGTAAATATCTTTGTGACGGTTGGCGCTTGCAGCGGCTGGAACATAATTTTTTAACACTAATTAGTTTTTACACTTGTCGATTTTAAAATACTTGTTTAAAAACACTCACAATGCAGAATGCACTGTGTGCTAAACATATCCGTGGTGTTATTTTTATTCCGGAGTAACAGTTTCGTTTGTCACAAATTGACGAATATCAACCAACTGCCGCGCACTCCGCAATGATCGTTGATTACCCCTATTTGACATGAGACGCGTAAACATGTTTGTAGCGGGTAGTGCTCGCAGTGGCTGGAACGTTATTTTTAAACACTTATTAATTTTTACACTTGCCGTATTAAAAATTTAAATTTAAAAACACTCACAATCCAGATTGCACGGTATGCTCGAAATGTCCGTGGTATTTATTGCCTTAGTAACACATCCGTCTTCACAAACTGACGACTATCAACTAACTGCCGCGCGCTCCGCACTGCTCGTTGAAAACCCCCACTGCCACGTGACGCGTAAATATCTTTGTGACGGTTGGCGCTTGCAGCTCCTGGAACATAATTTTTAACACTTATTAGTTTTTACACTTGTCGATTTTAAAATACTTGTTTAAAAACACTCACAATCCAGAATGCACTGTGTGCTAAACATATCCGTGGTGTTATTTTTATTCCGGAGTAACAGTTTCGTTTGTCACAAACAGACGAATATCAACCAACTGCCGCGCACTCCGCAATGATCGTTGAATACCCCAAATTGACACTTGACGCGTAAACATGTTTGTAGCGGGTAGTGCTCGCAGCGGCTGGAACGTTATTTTTAAACACTTATTAATTTTCACACTTGCCGTATTTAAAATTCGAACTTAAAAACACTCAAAATCCAGATTGCACGGTCTGCTCGACATGTCCGTGGAATTTTCTTACGGAATAACACATCCGTCTTCACAAACTGACGACTATCAACTAACTGCCGCGCGCTCCGCACTGCTCGTTGAAAACCCCCACTGCCACGTGACGCGTAAATATCTTTGTGACGGTTGGCGCTTGAAGCGGCTGGAACATAATTTTTTAACACTAATTAGTTTTTACACTTGTCGATTTTAAAATACTTGTTTAAAAACACTCACAATGCAGAATGCACTGTGTGCTAAACATATCCGTATTGTTATTTTTATTCCGGAGTAACAGTTTCGTTTGTCACAAATTGACGAATATCAACCAACTGCCGCGCACTCCGCAATGATCGTTGATTACCCCTATTTGACATGAGACGCGTAAACATGTTTGTAGCGGGTAGTGCTCGCAGCGGCTGGAACGTTATTTTTAAACACTTATTAATTTTCACAATTGCCGTATTTAAAATTCGAATTTAAAAACACTCACAATCTAGATTGCACGGTGTGCTCGACATGTCCGTGGTATTTTCTGCCGGAGTAACACATCCGTCTTCACAAACTGACGACTATCAACTAACTGCCGCGCGCTCCGCACTGCTCGTTGAAAACCCCCACTGCCACGTGACGCGTAAATATCTTTGTGACGGTTGGCGCTTGCAGCGGCTGGAACATAATTTTTTAACACTAATTAGTTTTTACACTTGTCGATTTTAAAATACTTGTTTAAAAACACTCACAATGCAGAATGCACTGTGTGCTAAACATATCCGTGGTGTTATTTTTATTCCGGAGTAACAGTTTCGTTTGTCACAAATTGACGAATATCAACCAACTGCCGCGCACTCCGCAATGATCGTTGATTACCCCTATTTGACATGAGACGCGTAAACATGTTTGTAGCGGGTAGTGCTCGCAGTGGCTGGAACGTTATTTTTAAACACTTATTAATTTTTACACTTGCCGTATTAAAAATTTAAATTTAAAAACACTCACAATCCAGATTGCACGGTATGCTCGAAATGTCCGTGGTATTTATTGCCTTAGTAACACATCCGTCTTCACAAACTGACGACTATCAACTAACTGCCGCGCGCTCCGCACTGCTCGTTGAAAACCCCCACTGCCACGTGACGCGTAAATATCTTTGTGACGGTTGGCGCTTGCAGCTCCTGGAACATAATTTTTAACACTTATTAGTTTTTACACTTGTCGATTTTAAAATACTTGTTTAAAAACACTCACAATCCAGAATGCACTGTGTGCTAAACATATCCGTGGTGTTATTTTTATTCCGGAGTAACAGTTTCGTTTGTCACAAACAGACGAATATCAACCAACTGCCGCGCACTCCGCAATGATCGTTGAATACCCCAAATTGACACTTGACGCGTAAACATGTTTGTAGCGGGTAGTGCTCGCAGCGGCTGGAACGTTATTTTTAAACACTTATTAATTTTCACACTTGCCGTATTTAAAATTCGAACTTAAAAACACTCAAAATCCAGATTGCACGGTCTGCTCGACATGTCCGTGGAATTTTCTTACGGAATAACACATCCGTCTTCACAAACTGACGACTATCAACTAACTGCCGCGCGCTCCGCACTGCTCGTTGAAAACCCCCACTGCCACGTGACGCGTAAATATCTTTGTGACGGTTGGCGCTTGAAGCGGCTGGAACATAATTTTTTAACACTAATTAGTTTTTACACTTGTCGATTTTAAAATACTTGTTTAAAAACACTCACAATGCAGAATGCACTGTGTGCTAAACATATCCGTATTGTTATTTTTATTCCGGAGTAACAGTTTCGTTTGTCACAAATTGACGAATATCAACCAACTGCCGCGCACTCCGCAATGATCGTTGATTACCCCTATTTGACATGAGACGCGTAAACATGTTTGTAGCGGGTAGTGCTCGCAGCGGCTGGAACGTTATTTTTAAACACTTATTAATTTTCACAATTGCCGTATTTAAAATTCGAATTTAAAAACACTCACAATCTAGATTGCACGGTGTGCTCGACATGTCCGTGGTATTTTCTGCCGGAGTAACACATCCGTCTTCACAAACTGACGACTATCAACTAACTGCCGCGCGCTCCGCACTGCTCGTTGAAAACCCCCACTGCCACGTGACGCGTAAATATCTTTGTGACGGTTGGCGCTTGCAGCGGCTGGAACATAATTTTTTAACACTAATTAGTTTTTACACTTGTCGATTTTAAAATACTTGTTTAAAAACACTCACAATGCAGAATGCACTGTGTGCTAAACATATCCGTGGTGTTATTTTTATTTCGGAGTAACAGTTTCGTTTGTCACAAATTGACGAATATCAACCAACTGCCGCGCACTCCGCAATGATCGTTGATTACCCCTATTTGACATGAGACGCGTAAACATGTTTGTAGCGGGTAGTGCTCGCAGCGGCTGGAACGTTATTTTTAAACACTTGCCGTATTTAAAATTCAAATTTAAAAACACTCACAATCCAGATTGCACGGTGTGCTTGACATGTCCGTGGTATTTTCTGCCGGAGTAACACATCCGTCTTCACAAACTGATGATTATCAACTAACTGCCGCGCGCTCCGCACTGCTCGTTGAAAACCCCCACTGCCACGTGACGCGTAAATATCTTTGTGTCGGTTGGCGCTTGCAGCGGCTGGAACATAATTTTTTAACACTAATTAGTTTTTACACTTGTCGATTTTAAAATACTTGTTTAAAAACAATCACAATGCAGAATGCACTGTGTGCTAAACATATCCGTGGTGTTATTTTTATTCCGGAGTAACAGTTTCGTTTGTCACAAACAGACGAATATCAACCAACTGCCGCGCACTCCGCAATGATCGTTGATTACCCCTCCTTGACATGTGACGCGTAAACATGTTTGTAGCGGGTAGTGCTCGCAGCGGCTGGAACATTATTTTTAAACACATTAATTTTCACACATGCCGTATTTAAAATTCGAATTTAAAAACACTCACAATCCAGATTGCACGGTGTCCTCGACATGTCCGTGGTATTTTCTGCCGGAGTAACACATCCGTTTTCACAAACTGACGACTATCAACTAACTGCCGCGCGCTCCGTACTGCTCGTTGAAAACCCCCACTGCCACGTGACGCGTAAATATCTTTGTGACGGTTGGCGCTTGCAGCTCCTGGAACATAATTTTTAACACTTATTAGTTTTTACACTTGTCGATTTTAAAATACATGTTTAAAAACATTCACAATCCAGAATGCACTGTGTGCTAAACATATCCGTGGTGTTATTTTTATTCCGGAGTAACAGTTTCGTTTGTCACAAACAGACGAATATCAACCAACTGCCGCGCACTCCGCAATGATAGTTGAATACCCCCAATTGACACTTGACGCGTAAACATGTTTGTAGCGGGTAGTGCTCGCAGCGGCTGGAACGTTATTTTTAAACACTTATTAATTTTCACACTTGCCGTATTAAAAATTTAAATTTAAAAACACTCACAATCCAGATTGCACGGTCTGCTCTACATGTCCGTGGAATTTTCTTACGGAATAACACATCCGTCTTCACAAACTGACGACTATCAACTAACTGCCGCGCGCTCCGCACTGCTTGTTGAAAACCCCCACTGCCACGTGACGCGTAAATATCTTTGTGACGGTTGGCGCTTGCAGCGGCTGGAACATAATTTTTTAACACTAATTAGTTTTTACACTTGTCGATTTTAAAATACTTGTTTAAAAACAATCACAATGCAGAATGCACTGTGTGCTAAACATATCCGTGGTGTTATTTTTATTCCGGAGTAACAGTTTCGTTTGTCACAAATTGACGAATATCAACCAACTGCCGCGCACTCCGCAATGATCGTTGAATACCCCCAATTGACACTTGACGCGTAAACATGTTTGTAGCGGATAGTGCTCGCAGCGGCTGGAACGTTATTTTTAAACACTTATTAATTTTCACACTTGCCGTATTAAAAATTCGAGTTTAAAAACACTCACAATCCAGATTGCACGGTGTGCTCGACATGTCCGTGGTATTTTCTGCCTTAGTAACACATCCGTCTTCACAAACTGACGACTATCAACTAACTGCCGCGCGCTCCGCACTGCTCGTTGAAAACCCCCACTCCGACGTGACGCGTAAATATCTTTGTGACGGTTGGCGCTTGCAGCGGCTGGAACATAATTTTTTAACACTAATTAGTTTTTACACTTGTCGATTTTAAAATACTTGTTTAAAAACAATCACAATGCAGAATGCACTGTGTGCTAAACATATCCGTGGTGTTATTTTTATTCCGGAGTAACAGTTTCGTTTGTCACAAATTGACGAATATCAACCAACTGCCGCGCACTCCGCAATGATCGTTGATTACCCCTACTTGACATGTGACGCGTAAACATGTTTGTAGCGGGTAGTGCTCGCAGCGGCTGGAACATTATTTTTAAACACATATTAATTTTCACACATGCCGTATTTAAAATTCGAATTTAAAAACACTCACAATCCAGATTGCACGGTGTGCTTGACATGTCCGTGGTATTTTCTGCCGGAGTAACACATCCGTCTTCACAAACTGATGACTATCAACTAACTGCCGCGCGCTCCGCACTGCTCGTTGAAAACCCCCACTGCCACGTGACGCGTAAATATCTTTGTGTCGGTTGGCGCTTGCAGCGGCTGGAACATAATTTTTTAACACTAATTAGTTTTTACACTTGTCGATTTTAAAATACTTGTTTAAAAACAATCACAATGCAGAATGCACTGTGTGCTAAACATATCCGTGGTGTTATTTTTATTCCGGAGTAACAGTTTCGTTTGTCACAAATTGACGAATATCAACCAACTGCCGCGCACTCCGCAATGATCGATGATTACCCCTACTTGACATGTGACGCGTAAACATGTTTGTAGCGGGTCGTGCTCGCAGCGGCTGGAACATTATTTTTAAACACATATTAATTTTCACACATGCCGTATTTAAAATTCGAATTTAAAAACACTCACAATCCAGATTGCACGGTGTGCTTGACATGTCCGTGGTATTTTCTGCCGGAGTAACACATCCGTTTTCACAAACTGACGACTATCAACTAACTGCCGTGCGCTCCGTACTGCTCGTTGAAAACCCCCACTGCCACGTGACGCGTAAATATCTTTCTGACGGTTGGCGCTTGCAGCTCCTGGAACATAATTTTTAACACTAATTAGTTTTTACACTTGTCGATTTTAAAATACTTGTTTAAAAACACCCACAATGCAGAATGCACTGTGTGCTAAACATATCCGTGGTGTTATTTTTATTCCGGAGTAACAGTTTCGTTTGTCACAAATTGACGAATATCAACCAACTGCCGCGCACTCCGCAATGATCGTTGATTACCCCTATTTGACATGAGACGCGTAAACATGTTTGTAGCGGGTAGTGCTCGCAGCGGCTGGAACGTTATTTTTAAACACTTATTAATTTTCACACTTGCCGTATTAAAAATTTAAATTTAAAAACACTCACAATCCAGATTGCACGGTCTGCTCTACATGTCCGTGGAATTTTCTTACGGAATAACACATCCGTCTTCACAAACTGACGACTATCAACTAACTGCCGCGCGCTCCGCACTGCTTGTTGAAAACCCCCACTGCCACGTGACGCGTAAATATCTTTGTGACGGTTGGCGCTTGCAGCGGCTGGAACATAATTTTTTAACACTAATTAGTTTTTACACTTGTCGATTTTAAAATACTTGTTTAAAAACAATCACAATGCAGAATGCACTGTGTGCTAAACATATCCGTGGTGTTATTTTTATTCCGGAGTAACAGTTTCGTTTGTCACAAATTGACGAATATCAACCAACTGCCGCGCACTCCGCAATGATCGTTGAATACCCCCAATTGACACTTGACGCGTAAACATGTTTGTAGCGGATAGTGCTCGCAGCGGCTGGAACGTTATTTTTAAACACTTATTAATTTTCACACTTGCCGTATTAAAAATTCGAGTTTAAAAACACTCACAATCCAGATTGCACGGTGTGCTCGACATGTCCGTGGTTATTTCTGCCTTAGTAACACATCCGTCTTCACAAACTGACGACTATCAACTAACTGCCACGCGCTCCGCACTGCTCGTTGAAAACCCCCACTCCGACGTGACGCGTAAATATTTTTGTGACGGTTGGCGCTTGCAGCTCCTGGAACATAATTTTTTAACACTTATAAGTTTTTACACTTGTCGATTTTAAAATACTTGTTTAAAAACACTCACAATGCAGAATGCACTGTGTGCTAAACATATCCGTATTGTTATTTTTATTCCGGAGTAACAGTTTCGTTTGTCACAAATTGACGAATATCAACCAACTGCCGCGCACTCCGCAATGATCGTTGATTACCCCTACTTGACATGTGACGCGTAAACATGTTTGTAGCGGGTAGTGCTCGCAGCGACTGGAACATTATTTTTAAACACATATTAATTTTCACACATGCCGCATTTAAAATTCGAATTTAAAAACACTCACAATCCAGATTGCACGGTGTCCTCGAGATGTCCGTGGTATTTTGTGCCGGAGTAACACATCCGTTTTCACAAACTGACGACTATCAACTAACTGCCGCGCGCTCCGTACTGCTCGTTGAAAACCCCCACTGCCACGTGACGCGTAAATATCTTTGTGACGGTTGGCGCTTGCAGCGGCTGGAACATAATTTTTTAACACTAATTAGTTTTTACACTTGTCGATTTTAAAATACTTGTTTAAAAACACTCACAATGCAGAATGCACTGTGTGCTAAACATATCCGTGGTGTTATTTTTATTCCGGAGTAACAGTTTCGTTTGTCACAAATTGACGAATATCAACCAACTGCCGCGCACTCCGCAATGATCGTTGATTACCCCTATTTGACATGAGACGCGTAAACATGTTTGTAGCGGGTAGTGCTCGCAGCGGCTGGAACGTTATTTTTAAACACTTAATAATTTTCACACTTGCCGTATTTAAAATTCAAATTTAAAAACACTCACAATCCAGATAGCACGGTGTGCTTGACATGTCCGTGGAATTTTCTGCCGGAGTAACACATCCGTCTTCACAAACTGATGACTATCAACTAACTGCCGCGCGCTCCGCACTGCTCGTTGAAAACCCCCACTGCCACGTGACGCGTAAATATCTTTGTGACGGTTGGCGCTTGCAGCTCCTGGAACATAATTTTTAACACTTATTAGTTTTTACACTTGTCGATTTTAAAATACATGTTTAAAAACATTCACAATCCAGAATGCACTGTGTGCTAAACATATCCGTGATGTTATTTTTATTCCGGAGTAACAGTTTCGTTTGTCACAAACAGACGAATATCAACCAACTGTCGCGCACTCCGCAATGATCGTTGAATACCCCCAATTGACACTTGACGCGTAAACTTGTTTGTAGCGGGTAGTGCTCGCAGCGGCTGGAACGTTATTTTTAAACACTTATTAATTTTCACACTTGCCGTATTAAAAATTTAAATTTAAAAACACTCACAATCCAGATTGCACGGTGTGCTCGAAATGTCCGTGGTATTTTCTGCCTTAGTAACACATCCGTCTTCACAAACTGACGACTATCAACTAACTGCCGCGCGCTCCGCACTGCTCGTTGAAAACCCCCACTGCCACGTGACGCGTAAATATCTTTGTGTCGGTTGGCGCTTGCAGCGGCTGGAACATAATTTTTTAACACTAATTAGTTTTTACACTTGTCGATTTTAAAAAACTTGTTTAAAAACAATCACAATGCAGAATGCACTGTGTGCTAAACATATCCGTGGTGTTATTTTTATTCCGGAGTAACAGTTTCGTTTGTCACAAACAGACGAATATCAACCAACTGCCGCGCACTCCGCAATGATCGTTGAATACCCCAAATTGACACTTGACGCGTAAACATGTTTGTAGCGGGTAGTGCTCGCAGCGGCTGGAACGTTATTTTTAAACACTTAATAATTTTCACACTTGCCGTATTTAAAATTCAAATTTAAAAACACTCACAATCCAGATAGCACGGTGTGCTTGACATGTCCGTGGTATTTTCTGCCGGAGTAACACATCCGTCTTCACAAACTGATGACTATCAACTAACTGCCGCGCGCTCCGCACTGCTCGTTGAAAACCCCCACTGCCACGTGACGCGTAAATATCTTTGTGACGGTTGGCGCTTGCAGCTCCTGGAACATAATTTTTAACACTAATTAGTTTTTACACTTGTCGATTTTAAAATACTTGTTTAAAAACACTCACAATGCAGAATGCACTGTGTGCTAAACATATCCGTGGTGTTATTTTTATTCCGGAGTAACAGTTTCGTTTGTCACAAATTGACGAATATCAACCAACTGCCGCGCACTCCGCAATGATCGTTGATTACCCCTATTTGACATGAGACGCGTAAACATGTTTGTAGCGGGTAGTGCTCGCAGCGGCTGGAACGTTATTTTTAAACACTTATTAATTTTCACACTTGCCGTATTAAAAATTTAAATTTAAAAACACTCACAATCCAGATTGCACGGTCTGCTCTACATGTCCGTGGAATTTTCTTACGGAATAACACATACGTCTTCACAAACTGACGACTATCAACTAACTGCCGCGCGCTCCGCACTGCTTGTTGAAAACCCCCACTGCCACGTGACGCGTAAATATCTTTGTGACGGTTGGCGCTTGCAGCGGCTGGAACATAATTTTTTAACACTAATTAGTTTTTACACTTGTCGATTTTAAAATACTTGTTTAAAAACACTCACAATGCAGAATGCACTGTGTGCTAAACATATCCGTGGTGTTATTTTTATTCCGGAGTAACAGTTTCGTTTGTCACAAATTGACGAATATCAACCAACTGCCGCGCACTCCGCAATGATCGTTGAATACCCCAAATTGACACTTGACGCGTAAACATGTTTGTAGCGGGTAGTGCTCGCAGCGGCTGGAACGTTATTTTTAAACACTTATTAATTTTCACACTTGCCGTATTAAAAATTTAAATTTAAAAACACTCACAATCCAGATTGCACGGTCTGCTCTACATGTCCGTGGAATTTTCTTACGGAATAACACATCCGTCTTCACAAACTGACGACTATCAACTAACTGCCGCGCGCTCCGCACTGCTTGTTGAAAACCCCCACTGCCACGTGACGCGTAAATATCTTTGTGACGGTTGGCGCTTGCAGCGGCTGGAACATAATTTTTTAACACTAATTAGTTTTTACACTTGTCGATTTTAAAATACTTGTTTTAAAACAATCACAATGCAGAATGCACTGTGTGCTAAACATATCCGTGGTGTTATTTTTATTCCGGAGTAACAGTTTCGTTTGTCACAAATTGACGAATATCAACCAACTGCCGCGCACTCCGCAATGATCGTTGATTACCCCTACTTGACATGTGACGCGTAAACATGTTTGTAGCGGGTAGTGCTCGCAGCGGCTGGAACATTATTTTTAAACACATATTAATTTTCACACATGCCGTATTTAAAATTCGAATTTAAAAACACTCACAATCCAGATTGCACGGTGTGCTTGACATGTCCGTGGTATTTTCTGCCGGAGTAACACATCCGTCTTCACAAACTGATGACTATCAACTAACTGCCGCGCGCTCCGCACTGCTCGTTGAAAACCCCCACTGCCACGTGACGCGTAAATATCTTTGTGTCGGTTGGCGCTTGCAGCGGCTGGAACATAATTTTTTAACACTAATTAGTTTTTACACTTGTCGATTTTAAAATACTTGTTTAAAAACAATCACAATGCAGAATGCACTGTGTGCTAAACATATCCGTGGTGTTATTTTTATTCCGGAGTAACAGTTTCGTTTGTCACAAATTGACGAATATCAACCAACTGCCGCGCACTCCGCAATGATCGTTGATTACCCCTACTTGACATGTGACGCGTAAACATGTTTGTAGCGGGTAGTGCTCGCAGCGGCTGGAACATTATTTTTAAACACATATTAATTTTCACACATGCCGTATTTAAAATTCGAACTTAAAAACACTCACAATCCAGATTGCACGGTCTGCTCGACATGTCCGTGGAATTTTCTTACGGAATAACACATCCGTCTTCACAAACTGACGACTATCAACTAACTGCCGCGCGCTCCGCACTGTTCGTTGAAAACCCCCACTGCCACGTGACGCGTAAATATCTTTGTGACGGTTGGCGCTTGAAGCGGCTGGAACATAATTTTTTAACACTAATTAGTTTTTACACTTGTCGATTTTAAAATACTTGTTTAAAAACACTCACAATGCAGAATGCACTGTGTGCTAAACATATCCGTATTGTTATATTTATTCCGGAGTAACAGTTTCGTTTGTCACAAATTGACGAATATCAACCAACTGCCGCGCACTCCGCAATGATCGTTGATTACCCCTATTTGACAGGAGACGCGTAAACATGTTTGTAGCGGGTAGTGCTCGCAGCGGCTGGAACGTTATTTTTAAACACTTATTAATTTTCACAATTGCCGTATTTAAAATTCGAATTTAAAAACACTCACAATCTAGATTGCACGGTGTGCTCGACATGTCCGTGGTATTTTCTGCCGGAGTAACACATCCGTCTTCACAAACTGACGACTATCAACTAACTGCCGCGCGCTTCGCACTGCTCGTTGAAAACCCCCACTGCCACGTGACGCGTAAATATCTTTGTGACGGTTGGCGCTTGCAGCGGCTGGAACATAATTTTTTAACACTAATTAGTTTTTACACTTGTCGATTTTAAAATACTTGTTTAAAAACAATCACAATGCAGAATGCACTGTGTGCTAAACATATCCGTGGTGTTATTTTTATTCCGGAGTAACAATTTCGTTTGTCACAAATTGACGAATATCAACCAACTGCCGCGCACTACGCAATGATCGTTGATTACCCCTACTTGACATGTGACGCGTAAACATGTTTGTAGCGGGTAGTGCTCGCAGCGGCTGGAACATTATTTTTAAACACATATTAATTTTCACACATGCCGTATTTAAAATTCGAACTTAAAAACACTCACAATCCAGATTGCACGGTCTGCTCGACATGTCCGTGGAATTTTCTTACGGAATAACACATCCGTCTTCACAAACTGACGACTATCAACTAACTGCCGCGCGCTCCGCACTGCTCGTTGAAAACCCCCACTGCCACGTGACGCGTAAATATCTTTGTGACGGTTGGCGCTTGAAGCGGCTGGAACATAATTTTTTAACACTAATTAGTTTTTACACTTGTCGATTTTAAAATACTTGTTTAAAAACACTCACAATGCAGAATGCACTGTGTGCTAAACATATCCGTATTGTTATATTTATTCCGGAGTAACAGTTTCGTTTGTCACAAATTGACGAATATCAACCAACTGCCGCGCACTCCGCAATGATCGTTGATTACCCCTATTTGACATGAGACGCGTAAACATGTTTGTAGCGGGTAGTGCTCGCAGCGGCTGGAACGTTATTTTTAAACACTTATTAATTTTCACAATTGCCGTATTTAAAATTCGAATTTAAAAACACTCACAATCTAGATTGCACGGTGTGCTCGACATGTCCGTGGTATTTTCTGCCGGAGTAACACATCCGTCTTCACAAACTGACGACTATCAACTAACTGCCGCGCGCTCCGCACTGCTCGTTGAAAACCCCCACTGCCACGTGACGCGTAAAGATCTTTGTGACGGTTGGCGCTTGCAGCTCCTGGAACATAATTTTTAACACTTATTAGTTTTTACACTTGTCGATTTTAAAATGCATGTTTAAAAACATTCACAATCCAGAATGCATTGTGTGCTAAACATATCCGTGGTGTTATTTTTATTCCGGAGTAACAGTTTCGTTTGTCACAAACAGACGAATATCAACCAACTGCCGCGCACTCCGCAATGATCGTTGAATACCCCCAATTGACACTTGACGCGTAAACATGTTTGTAGCGGGTAGTGCTCGCAGCGGCTGGAACGTTATTTTTAAACACTTATTAATTTTCACACTTGCTGTAATAAAAATTCAAATTTAAAAACACTCACAATCCAGATTGCACGGTGTGCTCGACATGTCCGTTATATTTTCTGCCTTAGTAACACATCCGTTTTCACAAACTGACGACTATCAACTAACTGCCGCGCGCTTCGCACTGCTCGTTGAAAACCCCCACTGCCACGTGACGCGTAAATATCTTTGTGACGGTTGGCGCTTGCAGCGGCTGGAACATAATTTTTTAACACTAATTAGTTTTTACACTTGTCGATTTTAAAATACTTGTTTAAAAACAATCACAATGCAGAATGCACTGTGTGCTAAACATATCCGTGGTGTTATTTTTATTCCGGAGTAACAATTTCGTTTGTCACAAATTGACGAATATCAACCAACTGCCGCGCACTCCGCAATGATCGTTGATTACCCCTACTTGACATGTGACGCGTAAACATGTTTGTAGCGGGTAGTGCTCGCAGCGGCTGGAACATTATTTTTAAACACATATTAATTTTCACACATGCCGTATTTAAAATTCGAATTTAAAAACACTCACAATACAGATTGCTCGGTGTGCTTGACATGTCCGTGGTATTTTCTGCCGGAGTAACACATCCGTTTTCACAAACTGACGATTATCGACTAACTGCCGCGCGCTCCGTACTGCTCGTTGAAAACCCCCACTGCCACGTGACGCGTAAATATCTTTGTGACGGTTGGCGCTTGCAGCTCCTGGAACATAATTTTTTAACACTAATTAGTTTTTACACTTGTCGATTTTAAAATACTTGTTTAAAAACACTCACAATGCAGAATGCACTGTGTGCTAAACATATCCGTGGTGTTATTTTTATTCCGGAGTAACAGTTTCGTTTGTCACAAATTGACGAATATCAACCAACTGCCGCGCACTCCGCAATGATCGTTGAATACCCCAAATTGACACTTGACGCGTAAACATGTTTGTAGCGGGTAGTGCTCGCAGCGGCTGGAACGTTATTTTTAAACACTTATTAATTTTCACACTTGCCGTATTAAAAATTTAAATTTAAAAACACTCACAATCCAGATTGCACGGTCTGCTCTACATGTCCGTGGAATTTTCTTACGGAATAACACATCCGTCTTCACAAACTGACGACTATCAACTAACTGCCGCGCGCTCCGCACTGCTTGTTGAAAACCCCCACTGCCACGTGACGCGTAAATATCTTTGTGACGGTTGGCGCTTGCAGCGGCTGGAACATAATTTTTTAACACTAATTAGTTTTTACACTTGTCGATTTTAAAATACTTGTTTTAAAACAATCACAATGCAGAATGCACTGTGTGCTAAACATATCCGTGGTGTTATTTTTATTCCGGAGTAACAGTTTCGTTTGTCACAAATTGACGAATATCAACCAACTGCCGCGCACTCCGCAATGATCGTTGATTACCCCTACTTGACATGTGACGCGTAAACATGTTTGTAGCGGGTAGTGCTCGCAGCGGCTGGAACATTATTTTTAAACACATATTAATTTTCACACATGCCGTATTTAAAATTCGAATTTAAAAACACTCACAATCCAGATTGCACGGTGTGCTTGACATGTCCGTGGTATTTTCTGCCGGAGTAACACATCCGTCTTCACAAACTGATGACTATCAACTAACTGCCGCGCGCTCCGCACTGCTCGTTGAAAACCCCCACTGCCACGTGACGCGTAAATATCTTTGTGTCGGTTGGCGCTTGCAGCGGCTGGAACATAATTTTTTAACACTAATTAGTTTTTACACTTGTCGATTTTAAAATACTTGTTTAAAAACAATCACAATGCAGAATGCACTGTGTGCTAAACATATCCGTGGTGTTATTTTTATTCCGGAGTAACAGTTTCGTTTGTCACAAATTGACGAATATCAACCAACTGCCGCGCACTCCGCAATGATCGTTGATTACCCCTACTTGACATGTGACGCGTAAACATGTTTGTAGCGGGTAGTGCTCGCAGCGGCTGGAACATTATTTTTAAACACATATTAATTTTCACACATGCCGTATTTAAAATTCGAACTTAAAAACACTCACAATCCAGATTGCACGGTCTGCTCGACATGTCCGTGGAATTTTCTTACGGAATAACACATCCGTCTTCACAAACTGACGACTATCAACTAACTGCCGCGCGCTCCGCACTGCTCGTTGAAAACCCCCACTGCCACGTGACGCGTAAATATCTTTGTGACGGTTGGCGCTTGAAGCGGCTGGAACATAATTTTTTAACACTAATTAGTTTTTACACTTGTCGATTTTAAAATACTTGTTTAAAAACACTCACAATGCAGAATGCACTGTGTGCTAAACATATCCGTATTGTTATATTTATTCCGGAGTAACAGTTTCGTTTGTCACAAATTGACGAATATCAACCAACTGCCGCGCACTCCGCAATGATCGTTGATTACCCCTATTTGACAGGAGACGCGTAAACATGTTTGTAGCGGGTAGTGCTCGCAGCGGCTGGAACGTTATTTTTAAACACTTATTAATTTTCACAATTGCCGTATTTAAAATTCGAATTTAAAAACACTCACAATCTAGATTGCACGGTGTGCTCGACATGTCCGTGGTATTTTCTGCCGGAGTAACACATCCGTCTTCACAAACTGACGACTATCAACTAACTGCCGCGCGCTTCGCACTGCTCGTTGAAAACCCCCACTGCCACGTGACGCGTAAATATCTTTGTGACGGTTGGCGCTTGCAGCGGCTGGAACATAATTTTTTAACACTAATTAGTTTTTACACTTGTCGATTTTAAAATACTTGTTTAAAAACAATCACAATGCAGAATGCACTGTGTGCTAAACATATCCGTGGTGTTATTTTTATTCCGGAGTAACAATTTCGTTTGTCACAAATTGACGAATATCAACCAACTGCCGCGCACTACGCAATGATCGTTGATTACCCCTACTTGACATGTGACGCGTAAACATGTTTGTAGCGGGTAGTGCTCGCAGCGGCTGGAACATTATTTTTAAACACATATTAATTTTCACACATGCCGTATTCAAAATTCGAACTTAAAAACACTCACAATCCAGATTGCACGGTCTGCTCGACATGTCCGTGGAATTTTCTTACGGAATAACACATCCGTCTTCACAAACTGACGACTATCAACTAACTGCCGCGCGCTCCGCACTGCTCGTTGAAAACCCCCACTGCCACGTGACGCGTAAATATCTTTGTGACGGTTGGCGCTTGCAGCGGCTGGAACATAATTTTTTAACACTAATTAGTTTTTACACTTGTCGATTTTAAAATACTTGTTTAAAAACACTCACAATGCAGAATGCACTGTGTGCTAAACATATCCGTATTGTTATATTTATTCCGGAGTAACAGTTTCGTTTGTCACAAATTGACGAATATCAACCAACTGCCGCGCACTCCGCAATGATCGTTGATTACCCCTATTTGACAGGAGACGCGTAAACATGTTTGTAGCGGGTAGTGCTCGCAGCGGCTGGAACGTTATTTTTAAACACTTATTAATTTTCACAATTGCCGTATTTAAAATTCGAATTTAAAAACACTCACAATCTAGATTGCACGGTGTGCTCGACATGTCCGTGGTATTTTCTGCCGGAGTAACACATCCGTCTTCACAAACTGACGACTATCAACTAACTGCCGCGCGCTCCGCACTGCTCGTTGAAAACCCCCACTGCCACGTGACGCGTAAAGATCTTTGTGACGGTTGGCGCTTGCAGCTCCTGGAACATAATTTTTAACACTTATTAGTTTTTACACTTGTCGATTTTAAAATGCATGTTTAAAAACATTCACAATCCAGAATGCATTGTGTGCTAAACATATCCGTGGTGTTATTTTTATTCCGGAGTAACAGTTTCGTTTGTCACAAACAGACGAATATCAACCAACTGCCGCGCACTCCGCAATGATCGTTGAATACCCCCAATTGACACTTGACGCGTAAACATGTTTGTAGCGGGTAGTGCTCGCAGCGGCTGGAACGTTATTTTTAAACACTTATTAATTTTCACACTTGCTGTAATAAAAATTCAAATTTAAAAACACTCACAATCCAGATTGCACGGTGTGCTCGACATGTCCGTTATATTTTCTGCCTTAGTAACACATCCGTCTTCACAAACTGACGACTATCAACTAACTGCCGCGCGCTTCGCACTGCTCGTTGAAAACCCCCACTGCCACGTGACGCGTAAATATCTTTGTGACGGTTGGCGCTTGCAGCGGCTGGAACATAATTTTTTAACACTAATTAGTTTTTACACTTGTCGATTTTAAAATACTTGTTTAAAAACAATCACAATGCAGAATGCACTGTGTGCTAAACATATCCGTGGTGTTATTTTTATTCCGGAGTAACAATTTCGTTTGTCACAAATTGACGAATATCAACCAACTGCCGCGCACTCCGCAATGATCGTTGATTACCCCTACTTGACATGTGACGCGTAAACATGTTTGTAGCGGGTAGTGCTCGCAGCGGCTGGAACGTTATTTTTAAACACTTATTAATTTTCACACTTGCTGTATTAAAAATTCAAATTTAAAAACACTCACAATCCAGATTGCACGGTGTGCTCGACATGTCCGTTATATTTTCTGCCTTAGTAACACATCCGTCTTCACAAACTGACGACTATCAACTAACTGCCGCGCGCTTCGCACTGCACGTTGAAAACACCCACTGCCACGTGACGCGTAAATATCTTTGTGACGGTTGGCGCTTGCAGCGGCTGGAACATAATTTTTTAACACTAATTAGTTTTTACACTTGTCGATTTTAAAATACTTGTTTAAAAAAAATAACAATGCAGAATGCACTGTGTGCTAAACATATCCGTGGTGTTATTTTTATTCCGGAGTAACAATTTCGTTTGTCACAAATTGACGAATATCAACCAACTGCCGCGCACTCCGCAATGATCGTTGATTACCCCTACTTGACATGTGACGCGTAAACATGTTTGTAGCGGGTAGTGCTCGCAGCGGCTGGAACATTATTTTTAAACACATATTAATTTTCACACATGCCGTATTTAAAATTCGAACTTAAAAACACTCACAATCCAGATTGCACGGTCTGCTCGACATGTCCGTGGAATTTTCTTACGGAATAACACATCCGTCTTCACAAACTGACGACTATCAACTAACTGCCGCGCGCTCCGCACTGTTCGTTGAAAACCCCCACTGCCACGTGACGCGTAAATATCTTTGTGACGGTTGGCGCTTGAAGCGGCTGGAACATAATTTTTTAACACTAATTAGTTTTTACACTTGTCGATTTTAAAATACTTGTTTAAAAACACTCACAATGCAGAATGCACTGTGTGCTAAACATATCCGTATTGTTATATTTATTCCGGAGTAACAGTTTCGTTTGTCACAAATTGACGAATATCAACCAACTGCCGCGCACTCCGCAATGATCGTTGATTACCCCTATTTGACAGGAGACGCGTAAACATGTTTGTAGCGGGTAGTGCTCGCAGCGGCTGGAACGTTATTTTTAAACACTTATTAATTTTCACAATTGCCGTATTTAAAATTCGAATTTAAAAACACTCACAATCTAGATTGCACGGTGTGCTCGACATGTCCGTGGTATTTTCTGCCGGAGTAACACATCCGTCTTCACAAACTGACGACTATCAACTAACTGCCGCGCGCTTCGCACTGCTCGTTGAAAACCCCCACTGCCACGTGACGCGTAAATATCTTTGTGACGGTTGGCGCTTGCAGCGGCTGGAACATAATTTTTTAACACTAATTAGTTTTTACACTTGTCGATTTTAAAATACTTGTTTAAAAACAATCACAATGCAGAATGCACTGTGTGCTAAACATATCCGTGGTGTTATTTTTATTCCGGAGTAACAATTTCGTTTGTCACAAATTGACGAATATCAACCAACTGCCGCGCACTACGCAATGATCGTTGATTACCCCTACTTGACATGTGACGCGTAAACATGTTTGTAGCGGGTAGTGCTCGCAGCGGCTGGAACATTTTTTTTAAACACATATTAATTTTCACACATGCCGTATTTAAAATTCGAACTTAAAAACACTCACAATCCAGATTGCACGGTCTGCTCGACATGTCCGTGGAATTTTCTTACGGAATAACACATCCGTCTTCACAAACTGACGACTATCAACTAACTGCCGCGCGCTCCGCACTGCTCGTTGAAAACCCCCACTGCCACGTGACGCGTAAATATCTTTGTGACGGTTGGCGCTTGAAGCGGCTGGAACATAATTTTTTAACACTAATTAGTTTTTACACTTGTCGATTTTAAAATACTTGTTTAAAAACACTCACAATGCAGAATGCACTGTGTGCTAAACATATCCGTATTGTTATATTTATTCCGGAGTAACAGTTTCGTTTGTCACAAATTGACGAATATCAACCAACTGCCGCGCACTCCGCAATGATCGTTGATTACCCCTATTTGACAGGAGACGCGTAAACATGTTTGTAGCGGGTAGTGCTCGCAGCGGCTGGAACGTTATTTTTAAACACTTATTAATTTTCACAATTGCCGTATTTAAAATTCGAATTTAAAAACACTCACAATCTAGATTGCACGGTGTGCTCGACATGTCCGTGGTATTTTCTGCCGGAGTAACACATCCGTCTTCACAAACTGACGACTATCAACTAACTGCCGCGCGCTTCGCACTGCTCGTTGAAAACCCCCACTGCCACGTGACGCGTAAATATCTTTGTGACGGTTGGCGCTTGCAGCGGCTGGAACATAATTTTTTAACACTAATTAGTTTTTACACTTGTCGATTTTAAAATACTTGTTTAAAAACAATCACAATGCAGAATGCACTGTGTGCTAAACATATCCGTGGTGTTATTTTTATTCCGGAGTAACAATTTCGTTTGTCACAAATTGACGAATATCAACCAACTGCCGCGCACTACGCAATGATCGTTGATTACCCCTACTTGACATGTGACGCGTAAACATGTTTGTAGCGGGTAGTGCTCGCAGCGGCTGGAACATTTTTTTTAAACACATATTAATTTTCACACATGCCGTATTTAAAATTCGAACTTAAAAACACGCACGGTCTGCTCGACATGTCCGTGGAATTTTCTTACGGAATAACACATCCGTCTTCACAAACTGACGACTATCAACTAACTGCCGCGCGCTCCGCACTGCTCGTTGAAAACCCCCACTGCCACGTGACGCGTAAATATCTTTGTGACGGTTGGCGCTTGAAGCGGCTGGAACATAATTTTTTAACACTAATTAGTTTTTACACTTGTCGATTTTAAAATACTTGTTTAAAAACACTCACAATGCAGAATGCACTGTGTGCTAAACATATCCGTATTGTTATATTTATTCCGGAGTAACAGTTTCGTTTGTCACAAATTGACGAATATCAACCAACTGCCGCGCACTCCGCAATGATCGTTGATTACCCCTATTTGACATGAGACGCGTAAACATGTTTGTAGCGGGTAGTGCTCGCAGCGGCTGGAACGTTATTTTTAAACACTTATTAATTTTCACAATTGCCGTATTTAAAATTCGAATTTAAAAACACTCACAATCTAGATTGCACGGTGTGCTCGACATGTCCGTGGTATTTTCTGCCGGAGTAACACATCCGTCTTCACAAACTGACGACTATCAACTAACTGCCGCGCGCTTCGCACTGCTCGTTGAAAACCCCCACTGCCACGTGACGCGTAAATATCTTTGTGACGGTTGGCGCTTGCAGCTCCTGGAACATAATTTTTTAACACTAATTAGTTTTTACACTTGTCGATTTTAAAATACTTGTTTAAAAACAATCACAATGCAGAATGCACTGTGTGCTAAACATATCCGTGGTGTTATTTTTATTCCGGAGTAACAATTTCGTTTGTCACAAATTGACGAATATCAACCAACTGCCGCGCACTCCGCAATGATCGTTGATTACCCCTACTTGACATGTGACGCGTAAACATGTTTGTAGCGGGTAGTGCTCGCAGCGGCTGGAACATTATTTTTAAACACATATTGATTTTCACACATGCCGTATTCAAAATTCGAACTTAAAAACAATCACAATCCAGATTGCACGGTCTGCTCGACATGTCCGTGGAATTTTCTTACGGAATAACACATCCGTCTTCACAAACTGACGACTATCAACTAACTGCCGCGCGCTCCGCACTGCTCGTTGAAAACCCCCACTGCCACGTGACGCGTAAATATCTTTGTGACGGTTGGCGCTTGAAGCGGCTGGAACATAATTTTTTAACACTAATTAGTTTTTACACTTGTCGATTTTAAAATACTTGTTTAAAAACACTCACAATGCAGAATGCACTGTGTGCTAAACATATCCGTATTGTTATATTTATTCCGGAGTAACAGTTTCGTTTGTCACAAATTGACGAATATCAACCAACTGCCGCGCACTCCGCAATGATCGTTGATTACCCCTATTTGACATGAGACGCGTAAACATGTTTGTAGCGGGTAGTGCTCGCAGCGGCTGGAACGTTATTTTTAAACACTTATTAATTTTCACAATTGCCGTATTTAAAATTCGAATTTAAAAACACTCACAATCTAGATTGCACGGTGTGCTCGACATGTCCGTGGTATTTTCTGCCGGAGTAACACATCCGTCTTCACAAACTGACGACTATCAACTAACTGCCGCGCGCTCCGCACTGCTCGTTGAAAACCCCCACTGCCACGTGACGCGTAAATATCTTTGTGACGGTTGGCGCTTGCAGCTCCTGGAACATAATTTTTAACACTTATTAGTTTTTACACTTGTCGATTTTAAAATGCATGTTTAAAAACATTCACAATCCAGAATGCATTGTGTGCTAAACATATCCGTGGTGTTATTTTTATTCCGGAGTAACAGTTTCGTTTGTCACAAACAGACGAATATCATCCAACTGCCGCGCACTCCGCAATGATCGTTGAATACCCCCAAATGACACTTGACGCGTAAACATGTTTGTAGCGGGTAGTGCTCGCAGCGGCTGGAACGTTATTTTTAAACACTTATTAATTTTCACACTTGCTGTAATAAAAATTCAAATTTAAAAACACTCACAATCCAGATTGCACGGTGTGCTCGACATGTCCGTTTTATTTTCTGCCTTAGTAACACATCCGTCTTCACAAACTGACGACTATCAACTAACTGCCGCGCGCTTCGCACTGCTCGTTGAAAACCCCCACTGCCACGTGACGCGTAAATATCTTTGTGACGGTTGGCGCTTGCAGCGGCTGGAACATAATTTTTTAACACTAATTAGTTTTTACACTTGTCGATTTTAAAATACTTGTTTAAAAACAATCACAATGCAGAATGCACTGTGTGCTAAACATATCCGTGGTGTTATTTTTATTCCGGAGTAACAATTTCGTTTGTCACAAATTGACGAATATCAACCAACTGCCGCGCACTCCGCAATGATCGTTGATTACCCCTACTTGACATGTGACGCGTAAACATGTTTGTAGCGGGTAGTGCTCGCAGCGGCTGGAACGTTATTTTTAAACACTTATTAATTTTCACACTTGCTGTATTAAAAATTCAAATTTAAAAACACTCACAATCCAGATTGCACGGTGTGCTCGACATGTCCGTGGTATTTTCTGCCTTAGTAACACATCCGTCTTCACAAACTGACGACTATCAACTAACTGCCGCGCGCTTCGCACTGCACGTTGAAAACACCCACTGCCACGTGACGCGTAAATATCTTTGTGACGGTTGGCGCTTGCAGCGGCTGGAACATAATTTTTTAACACTAATTAGTTTTTACACTTGTCGATTTTAAAATACTTGTTTAAAAAAAATAACAATGCAGAATGCACTGTGTGCTAAACATATCCGTGGTGTTATTTTTATTCCGGAGTAACAATTTCGTTTGTCACAAATTGACGAATATCAACCAACTGCCGCGCACTCCGCAATGATCGTTGATTACCCCTACTTGACATGTGACGCGTAAACATGTTTGTAGCGGGTAGTGCTCGCAGCGGCTGGAACATTATTTTTAAACACATATTAATTTTCACACATGCCGTATTTAAAATTCGAACTTAAAAACACTCACAATCCAGATTGCACGGTCTGCTCGACATGTCCGTGGAATTTTCTTACGGAATAACACATCCGTCTTCACAAACTGACGACTATCAACTAACTGCCGCGCGCTCCGCACTGCTCGTTGAAAACCCCCACTGCCACGTGACGCGTAAATATCTTTGTGACGGTTGGCGCTTGAAGCGGCTGGAACATAATTTTTTAACACTAATTAGTTTTTACACTTGTCGATTTTAAAATACTTGTTTAAAAACACTCACAATGCAGAATGCACTGTGTGCTTAACATATCCGTGGTGTTATTTTCATTGCAGAGTAACAGTTTCGTTTGTCACAAATTGACGAATATCAACCAACTGCCGCGCACTCCGCAATGATCGTTGATTACCCCTATTTGACATGAGACGCGTAAACATGTTTGTAGCGGGTAGTGCTCGCAGCGGCTGGAACGTTATTTTTAAACACTTATTAATTTTCACACTTGCCGTATTTAAAATTCGAATTTAAAAACACTCACAATCTAGATTGCACGGTGTGCTCGACATGTCCGTGGTATTTTCTGCCGAAGTAACACATCCGTCTTCACAAACTGACGTCTATCAACTAACTGCCGCGCGCTCCGCACTGCTCGTTGAAAACCCCCACTGCCACGTGACGCGTAAATATCCTTGTGACGGTTGGCGCTTGCAGCGGCTGGAACATAATTTTTTAACACTAATTAGTTTTTACACTTGTCGATTTTAAAATACTTGTTTAACAACAATCACAATGCAGAATGCACTGTGTGCTAAACATATCCGTGGTGTTATTTTTATTCCGGAGTAACAGTTTCGTTTGTCACAAACTGACGAATATCAACCAACTGCCGCGCACTCTGCAATGATCGTTGATTACACCTACTTGACATATGACGCGTAAACGTGTTTGTAGCGGGTAGTGCTCGCAGCGGCTGGAACGTTATTTTTAAACACTTATTAATTTTCACACTTGCCGTATTTTAAATTCGAATTTAAAAACACTCACAATCCAGATTGCACGGTGTGCTCGACATGTCCGTGGTATTTTCTGCCTTAGTAACACATCCGTCTTCACAAACTGACGACTATCAACTAACTGCCGCGCGCTCCGCACTGCTCGTTGAAAACCCCCACTCTGACGTGACGCGTAAATATTTTTGTGACGGTTGGCGCTTGCAGCTCCTGGAACATAATTTTTTAACACTAATTAGTTTTTGCACTTGTCGATTTTAAAATACTTGTTTAAAAACAATCACTATGCAGAATGCACTGTGTGCTAAACATATCCGTGGTGTTATTTTTATTCCGGAGTAACAGTTTCGTTTGTCACAAACAGACGAATATCAACCAACTGCCGCGCACTCCGCAATGATCATTGATTACCCCTATTTGACATGTGACGCGTAAACATGTTTGTAGCGGGTAGTGCTCGCAGCGGCTGGAACGTTATTTTTAAACACTTATTAATTTTCACACTTGCCGTATTTAAAATTCGAGTTTAAAAACACTCCAATCCAGATTGCACGGTGTGCTCGACATGTCCGTGGTATTCTCTGCCGGAGTAACACATCCGTCTTCACAAACTGACGACTATCAACTAACTGCCGCGCGCTCCGCACTGCTCGTTGAAAACCCCCACTCTGACGTGAGGCGTAAATATTTTTGTGACGGTTGGCGCTTGCAGCTCATGGAACATAATTTTTAAACACTTATTAGTTTTTACACTTGTCGATTTTAAAATACTTGTTTAAAAACACTCACAATCCAGAACGCACTGTGTGCTAAACGTATCCGTGGTGTTATTTTTATTCCGGAGTAACAGTTTCGTTTGTCACAAACTGACGAATATCAACCAACTGCCGCGCACTCCGTAATGATCGTTGATTACCCCCAATTGACACGTGACGCGTAAACATGTTTGTAGCGGGTAGTGCTCGCAGCGGCTGGAACGTTATTTTTAAACACTTATTAATTTTCACACTTGCCGTATTAAAAATTCGAGTTTAAAAACACTCACAATCCAGATTGCACGGTGTCCTCGACATGGCCGTGGTATTTTCTGCCGGAGTAACACATCCGTCTTCACAATCTGACGACTATCAACTAACTGCCGCGCGCTCCGCACTGCTCGTTGAAAACCCCCACTGCCACGTGACGCGTAAATATCTTTGTGACGGTTGGCGCTAGCAGCGGCTGGAACATAATTTTTTAACACTAATTAGTTTTTACACTTGTCGATTTTAAAATACTTGTTTAAAAACACTCACAATCCAGAACGCACTGTGTGCTAAACGTATCCGTGGTGTTATTTTTATTCCGGAGTAACAGTTTCGTTTGTCACAAACTGACGAATATTAACCAACTGCCGCGCACTCCGTAATGATCGTTGATTACCCCCAATTGACACGTGACGCGTAAACATGTTTGTAGCGGGTAGTGCTCGCAGCGGCTGGAACGTTATTTTTAAACACTTATTAATTTTCACACTTGCCGTATTAAAAATTCGAGTTTAAAAACACTCACAATCCAGATTGCACGGTGTCCTCGACATGGCCGTGGTATTTTCTGCCGGAGTAACACATCCGTCTTCACAAACTGACGACTATCAACTAACTGCCGCGCGCTCCGCACTACTCGTTGAAAACCCGCACTCTGACGTGACGCGTAAATATTTTTGTGACGGTTGGCGCTTGCAGCTCCTGGAACATAAGTTTTTAACACTAATTAGTTTTTGCACTTATCGATTTTAAAATACTTGTTTAAAAACAATCACTATGCAGAATGCACTGTGTGCTAAACATATCCGTGGTGTTATTTTTATTCCGGAGTAACAGTTTCGTTTGTCACAAACAGACGAATATCAACCAACTGCCGCGCACTCCGCAATGATCATTGATTACCCCTATTTGACATGTGACGCGTAAACATGTTTGTAGCGGGTAGTGCTCGCAGCGGCTGGAACGTTATTTTTAAACACTTATTAATTTTCACACTTGCCGTATTTAAAATTCGAATTTAAAAACACTCACAATCCAGATTGCACGGTGTGCTCGACATGTCCGTGGTATTCTCTGCCGGAGTAACACATCCGTCTTCACAAACTGACGACTATCAACTAACTGCCGCGCGCTCCGCACTGCTCGTTGAAAACCCCCACTGCCACGTGACGCGTAAATATCTTTGTGACGGTTGGCGCTTGCAGCGGCTGGAACATAATTTTTTAACACTAATTAGTTTTTACACTTGTCGATTTTAAAATACTTGTTTAAAAACACTCACAATCCAGAATGCACTGTGTGCTAAACATATCCGTGGTGTTATTTTTATTCCGGAGTAACAGTTTCGTTTGTCACAAACAGACGAATATCAACCAACTGCCGCGCACTCCGCAATGATCATTGATTACCCCTATTTGACATGTGACGCGTAAACATGTTTGTAGCGGGTAGTGCTCGCAGCGGCTGGAACGTTATTTTTAAACACTTATTAATTTTCACACTTGCCGTATTTAAAATTCGAATTTAAAAACACTCACAATCCAGATTGCACGGTGTGCTCGACATGTCCGTGGTATTTTCTGCCGGAGTAACACATCCGTCTTCACAAACTGACGACTATCAACTAACTGCCGCGCGCTCCGCACTGCTCGTTGAAAACCCCCACTCCGACGTGACGCGTAAATATTTTTGTGACGGTTGGCGCTTGCAGCTCATGGAACATAATTTTTTAACACTAATTAGTTTTTACACTTGTCGATTTTAAAATACTTGTTTAAAAACACTCACAATCCAGAATGCACTGTGTGCTAAACATATCCGTGGTGTTATTTTTATTCCGGAGTAACAGTTTCGTTTGTCACAAACAGACGAATATCAACCAACTGCCGCGCACTCCGCAATGATCATTGATTACCCCTATTTGACATGTGACGCGTAAACATGTTTGTAGCGGGTAGTGCTCGCAGCGGCTGGAACGTTATTTTTAAACACTTATTAATTTTCACACTTGCCGTATTTAAAATTCGAGTTTAAAAACACTCACAATCCAGATTGCACGGTGTGCTCGACATGTCCGTGGTATTCTCTGCCGGAGTAACACATCCGTCTTCACAAACTGACGACTATCAACTAACTGCCGCGCGCTCCGCACTGCTCGTTGAAAACCCCCACTGCCACGTGACGCGTAAATATGTTTGTGATGGTTGGCGCTTGCAGCGGCTGGAACATAACTTTTTAACACTAATTAGTTTTTGCACTTGTCGATTTTAAAATACTTGTTTAAAAACACTCACTATGCAGAATGCACTGTGTGCTAAACATATCCGTGGTGTTATTTTTATTCCGGAGTAACAGTTTCGTTTGTCACAAACAGACGAATATCAACCAACTGCCGCGCACTCCGCAATGATCGTTGAATACCCCCAATTGACACTTGACGCGTAAACATGTTTGTAGCGGGTAGTGCTCGCAGCGGCTGGAACGTTATTTTTAAACACTTATTAATTTTCACACTTGCTGTAATAAAAATTCAAATTTAAAAACACTCACAATCCAGATTGCACGGTGTGCTCGACATGTCCGTTATATTTTCTGCCTTAGTAACACATCCGTCTTCACAAACTGACGACTATCAACTAACTGCCGCGCGCTTCGCACTGCTCGTTGAAAACCCCCACTGCCACGTGACGCGTAAATATCTTTGTGACGGTTGGCGCTTGCAGCGGCTGGAACATAATTTTTTAACACTAATTAGTTTTTACACTTGTCGATTTTAAAATACTTGTTTAAAAACAATCACAATGCAGAATGCACTGTGTGCTAAACATATCCGTGGTGTTATTTTTATTCCGGAGTAACAATTTCGTTTGTCACAAATTGACGAATATCAACCAACTGCCGCGCACTCCGCAATGATCGTTGATTACCCCTACTTGACATGTGACGCGTAAACATGTTTGTAGCGGGTAGTGCTCGCAGCGGCTGGAACGTTATTTTTAAACACTTATTAATTTTCACACTTGCTGTATTAAAAATTCAAATTTAAAAACACTCACAATCCAGATTGCACGGTGTGCTCGACATGTCCGTTATATTTTCTGCCTTAGTAACACATCCGTCTTCACAAACTGACGACTATCAACTAACTGCCGCGCGCTTCGCACTGCACGTTGAAAACACCCACTGCCACGTGACGCGTAAATATCTTTGTGACGGTTGGCGCTTGCAGCGGCTGGAACATAATTTTTTAACACTAATTAGTTTTTACACTTGTCGATTTTAAAATACTTGTTTAAAAAAAATAACAATGCAGAATGCACTGTGTGCTAAACATATCCGTGGTGTTATTTTTATTCCGGAGTAACAATTTCGTTTGTCACAAATTGACGAATATCAACCAACTGCCGCGCACTCCGCAATGATCATTGATTACCCCTATTTGACATGTGACGCGTAAACATGTTTGTAGCGGGTAGTGCTCGCAGCGGCTGGAACGTTATTTTTAAACACTTATTAATTTTCACACTTGCCGTATTTAAAATTCGAATTTAAAAACACTCACAATCCAGATTGCACGGTGTGCTCGACATGTCCGTGGTATTCTCTGCCGGAGTAACACATTCGTCTTCACAAACTGACGACTATCAACTAACTGCCGCGCGCTCCGCACTGCTCGTTGAAAACCCCCACTGCCACGTGACGCGTAAATATCTTTGTGACGGTTGGCGCTTGCAGCGGCTGGAACATAATTTTTTAACACTAATTAGTTTTTACACTTGTCGATTTTAAAATACTTGTTTAAAAACACTCACAATCCAGAATGCACTGTGTGCTAAACATATCCGTGGTGTTATTTTTATTCCGGAGTAACAGTTTCGTTTGTCACAAACAGACGAATATCAACCAACTGCCGCGCACTCCGCAATGATCATTGATTACCCCTATTTGACATGTGACGCGTAAACATGTTTGTAGCGGGTAGTGCTCGCAGCGGCTGGAACGTTATTTTTAAACACTTATTAATTTTCACACTTGCCGTATTAAAAATTCGAGTTTAAAAACACTCACAATCCAGATTGCACGGTGTCCTCGACATGGCCGTGGTATTTTCTGCCGGAGTAACACATCCGTCTTCACAAACTGACGACTATCAACTAACTGCCGCGCGCTCCGCACTACTCGTTGAAAACCCGCACTCTGACGTGACGCGTAAATATTTTTGTGACGGTTGGCGCTTGCAGCTCCTGGAACATAAGTTTTTAACACTAATTAGTTTTTGCACTTATCGATTTTAAAATACTTGTTTAAAAACAATCACTATGCAGAATGCACTGTGTGCTAAACATATCCGTGGTGTTATTTTTATTCCGGAGTAACAGTTTCGTTTGTCACAAACAGACGAATATCAACCAACTGCCGCGCACTCCGCAATGATCATTGATTACCCCTATTTGACATGTGACGCGTAAACATGTTTGTAGCGGGTAGTGCTCGCAGCGGCTGGAACGTTATTTTTAAACACTTATTAATTTTCACACTTGCCGTATTTAAAATTCGAATTTAAAAACACTCACAATCCAGATTGCACGGTGTGCTCGACATGTCCGTGGTATTCTCTGCCGGAGTAACACATCCGTCTTCACAAACTGACGACTATCAACTAACTGCCGCGCGCTCCGCACTGCTCGTTGAAAACCCCCACTGCCACGTGACGCGTAAATATCTTTGTGACGGTTGGCGCTTGCAGCGGCTGGAACATAATTTTTTAACACTAATTAGTTTTTACACTTGTCGATTTTAAAATACTTGTTTAAAAACACTCACAATCCAGAATGCACTGTGTGCTAAACATATCCGTGGTGTTATTTTTATTCCGGAGTAACAGTTTCGTTTGTCACAAACAGACGAATATCAACCAACTGCCGCGCACTCCGCAATGATCATTGATTACCCCTATTTGACATGTGACGCGTAAACATGTTTGTAGCGGGTAGTGCTCGCAGCGGCTGGAACGTTATTTTTAAACACTTATTAATTTTCACACTTGCCGTATTTAAAATTCGAATTTAAAAACACTCACAATCCAGATTGCACGGTGTGCTCGACATGTCCGTGGTATTTTCTGCCGGAGTAACACATCCGTCTTCACAAACTGACGACTATCAACTAACTGCCGCGCGCTCCGCACTGCTCGTTGAAAACCCCCACTCCGACGTGACGCGTAAATATTTTTGTGACGGTTGGCGCTTGCAGCTCATGGAACATAATTTTTTAACACTAATTAGTTTTTACACTTGTCGATTTTAAAATACTTGTTTAAAAACACTCACAATCCAGAATGCACTGTGTGCTAAACATATCCGTGGTGTTATTTTTATTCCGGAGTAACAGTTTCGTTTGTCACAAACAGACGAATATCAACCAACTGCCGCGCACTCCGCAATGATCATTGATTACCCCTATTTGACATGTGACGCGTAAACATGTTTGTAGCGGGTAGTGCTCGCAGCGGCTGGAACGTTATTTTTAAACACTTATTAATTTTCACACTTGCCGTATTTAAAATTCGAATTTAAAAACACTCACAATCCAGATTGCACGGTGTGCTCGACATGTCCGTGGTATTCTCTGCCGGAGTAACACATCCGTCTTCACAAACTGACGACTATCAACTAACTGCCGCGCGCTCCGCACTGCTCGTTGAAAACCCCCACTGCCACGTGACGCGTAAATATGTTTGTGATGGTTGGCGCTTGCAGCGGCTGGAACATAACTTTTTAACACTAATTAGTTTTTGCACTTGTCGATTTTAAAATACTTGTTTAAAAACACTCACTATGCAGAATGCACTGTGTGCTAAACATATCCGTGGTGTTATTTTTATTCCGGAGTAACAGTTTCGTTTGTCACAAACAGACGAATATCAACCAACTGCCGCGCACTCCGCAATGATCGTTGAATACCCCCAATTGACACTTGACGCGTAAACATGTTTGTAGCGGGTAGTGCTCGCAGCGGCTGGAACGTTATTTTTAAACACTTATTAATTTTCACACTTGCTGTATTAAAAATTCAAATTTAAAAACACTCACAATCCAGATTGCACGGTGTGCTCGACATGTCCGTTATATTTTCTGCCTTAGTAACACATCCGTCTTCACAAACTGACGACTATCAACTAACTGCCGCGCGCTTCGCACTGCACGTTGAAAACACCCACTGCCACGTGACGCGTAAATATCTTTGTGACGGTTGGCGCTTGCAGCGGCTGGAACATAATTTTTTAACACTAATTAGTTTTTACACTTGTCGATTTTAAAATACTTGTTTAAAAAAAATAACAATGCAGAATGCACTGTGTGCTAAACATATCCGTGGTGTTATTTTTATTCCGGAGTAACAATTTCGTTTGTCACAAATTGACGAATATCAACCAACTGCCGCGCACTCCGCAATGATCGTTGATTACCCCTACTTGACATGTGACGCGTAAACATGTTTGTAGCGGGTAGTGCTCGCAGCGGCTGGAACATTATTTTTAAACACATATTAATTTTCACACATGCCGTATTTAAAATTCGAACTTAAAAACACTCACAATCCAGATTGCACGGTCTGCTCGACATGTCCGTGGAATTTTCTTACGGAATAACACATCCGTCTTCACAAACTGACGACTATCAACTAACTGCCGCGCGCTCCGCACTGCTCGTTGAAAACCCCCACTGCCACGTGACGCGTAAATATCTTTGTGACGGTTGGCGCTTGAAGCGGCTGGAACATAATTTTTTAACACTAATTAGTTTTTACACTTGTCGATTTTAAAATACTTGTTTAAAAACACTCACAATCCAGAACGCACTGTGTGCTAAACGTATCCGTGGTGTTATTTTTATTCCGGAGTAACAGTTTCGTTTGTCACAAACTGACGAATATCAACCAACTGCCGCGCACTCCGTAATGATCGTTGATTACCCCCAATTGACACGTGACGCGTAAACATGTTTGTAGCGGGTAGTGCTCGCAGCGGCTGGAACGTTATTTTTAAACACTTATTAATTTTCACACTTGCCGTATTAAAAATTCGAGTTTAAAAACACTCACAATCCAGATTGCACGGTGTCCTCGACATGGCCGTGGTATTTTCTGCCGGAGTAACACATCCGTCTTCACAAACTGACGACTATCAACTAACTGCCGCGCGCTCCGCACTACTCGTTGAAAACCCGCACTCTGACGTGACGCGTAAATATTTTTGTGACGGTTGGCGCTTGCAGCTCCTGGAACATAAGTTTTTAACACTAATTAGTTTTTGCACTTATCGATTTTAAAATACTTGTTTAAAAACACTCACAATGCAGAATGCACTGTGTGCTTAACATATCCGTGGTGTTATTTTCATTGCGGAGTAACAGTTTCGTTTGTCACAAATTGACGAATATCAACCAACTGCCGCGCACTCCGCAATGATCGTTGATTACCCCTATTTGACATGAGACGCGTAAACATGTTTGTAGCGGGTAGTGCTCGCAGCGGCTGGAACGTTATTTTTAAACACTTATTAATTTTCACACTTGCCGTATTTAAAATTCGAATTTAAAAACACTCACAATCTAGATTGCACGGTGTGCTCGACATGTCCGTGGTATTTTCTGCCGAAGTAACACATCCGTCTTCACAAACTGACGTCTATCAACTAACTGCCGCGCGCTCCGCACTGCTCGTTGAAAACCCCCACTGCCACGTGACGCGTAAATATCCTTGTGACGGTTGGCGCTTGCAGCGGCTGGAACATAATTTTTTAACACTAATTAGTTTTTACACTTGTCGATTTTAAAATACTTGTTTAACAACAATCACAATGCAGAATGCACTGTGTGCTAAACATATCCGTGGTGTTATTTTTATTCCGGAGTAACAGTTTCGTTTGTCACAAACAGACGAATATCAACCAACTGCCGCGCACTCTGCAATGATCGTTGATTACCCCTACTTGACATATGACGCGTAAACATGTTTGTAGCGGGTAGTGCTCGCAGCGGCTGGAACGTTATTTTTAAACACTTATTAATTTTCACACTTGCCGTATTTTAAATTCGAATTTAAAAACACTCACAATCCAGATTGCACGGTGTGCTCGACATGTCCGTGGTATTTTCTGCCTTAGTAACACATCCGTCTTCACAAACTGACGACTATCAACTAACTGCCGCGCGCTCCGCACTGCTCGTTGAAAACCCCCACTCTGACGTGACGCGTAAATATTTTTGTGACGGTTGGCGCTTGCAGCTCCTGGAACATAATTTTTTAACACTAATTAGTTTTTGCACTTGTCGATTTTAAAATACTTGTTTAAAAACAATCACTATGCAGAATGCACTGTGTGCTAAACATATCCGTGGTGTTATTTTTATTCCGGAGTAACAGTTTCGTTTGTCACAAACAGACGAATATCAACCAACTGCCGCGCACTCCGCAATGATCATTGATTACCCCTATTTGACATGTGATGCGTAAACATGTTTGTAGCGGGTAGTGCTCGCAGCGGCTGGAACGTTATTTTTAAACACTTATTAATTTTCACACTTGCCGTATTTAAAATTCGAGTTTAAAAACACTCACAATCCAGATTGCACGGTGTGCTCGACATGTCCGTGGTATTCTCTGCCGGAGTAACACATCCGTCTTCACAAACTGACGACTATCAACTAACTGCCGCGCGCTCCGCACTGCTCGTTGAAAACCCCCACTCTGACGTGAGGCGTAAATATTTTTGTGACGGTTGGCGCTTGCAGCTCATGGAACATAATTTTTAAACACTTATTAGTTTTTACACTTGTCGATTTTAAAATACTTGTTTAAAAACACTCACAATCCAGAACGCACTGTGTGCTAAACGTATCCGTGGTGTTATTTTTATTCCGGAGTAACAGTTTCGTTTGTCACAAACTGACGAATATCAACCAACTGCCGCGCACTCCGTAATGATCGTTGATTACCCCCAATTGACACGTGACGCGTAAACATGTTTGTAGCGGGTAGTGCTCGCAGCGGCTGGGACGTTATTTTTAAACACTTATTAATTTTCACACTTGCCGTATTAAAAATTCGAGTTTAAAAACACTCACAATCCAGATTGCACGGTGTCCTCGACATGGCCGTGGTATTTTCTGCCGGAGTAACACATCCGTCTTCACAAACTGACGACTATCAACTAACTGCCGCGCGCTCCGCACTACTCGTTGAAAACCCGCACTCTGACGTGACGCGTAAATATTTTTGTGACGGTTGGCGCTTGCAGCTCCTGGAACATAAGTTTTTAACACTTATTAGTTTTTACACTTGTCGATTTTAAAATACTTGTTTAAAAACACTCACAATCCAGAATGCACTGTGTGCTAAACATATCCGTGGTGTTATTTTTATTCCGGAGTAACAGTTTCGTTTGTCACAAACAGACGAATATCAACCAACTGCCGCGCACTCCGCAATGATCGTTGATTACCCCTATTTGGCATGTGACGCGTAAACATGTTTGTAGCGGGTAGTGCTCGCAGCGGCTGGAACGTTATTTTTAAACACTTATTAATTTTCACACTTGCCGTATTTAAAATTCGAATTTAAAAACACTCACAATCCAGATTGCACGGTGTGCTCGACATGTCCGTGGTATTTTCTGCCGGAGTAACACATCCGTCTTCACAATCTGACGACTATCAACTAACTGCCGCGCGCTCCGCACTGCTCGTTGAAAACCCCCACTGCCACGTGACGCGTAAATATCTTTGTGACGGTTGGCGCTAGCAGCGGCTGGAACATAATTTTTTAACACTAATTAGTTTTTACACTTGTCGATTTTAAAATACTTGTTTAAAAACACTCACAATCCAGAACGCACTGTGTGCTAAACGTATCCGTGGTGTTATTTTTATTCCGGAGTAACAGTTTCGTTTGTCACAAACTGACGAATATCAACCAACTGCCGCGCACTCCGTAATGATCGTTGATTACCCCCAATTGACACGTGACGCGTAAACATGTTTGTAGCGGGTAGTGCTCGCAGCGGCTGGAACGTTATTTTTAAACACTTATTAATTTTCACACTTGCCGTATTAAAAATTCGAGTTTAAAAACACTCACAATCCAGATTGCACGGTGTCCTCGACATGGCCGTGGTATTTTCTGCCGGAGTAACACATCCGTCTTCACAAACTGACGACTATCAACTAACTGCCGCGCGCTCCGCACTACTCGTTGAAAACCCGCACTCTGACGTGACGCGTAAATATTTTTGTGACGGTTGGCGCTTGCAGCTCCTGGAACATAAGTTTTTAACACTAATTAGTTTTTGCACTTATCGATTTTAAAATACTTGTTTAAAAACAATCACTATGCAGAATGCACTGTGTGCTAAACATATCCGTGGTGTTATTTTTATTCCGGAGTAACAGTTTCGTTTGTCACAAACAGACGAATATCAACCAACTGCCGCGCACTCCGCAATGATCATTGATTACCCCTATTTGACATGTGACGCGTAAACATGTTTGTAGCGGGTAGTGCTCGCAGCGGCTGGAACGTTATTTTTAAACACTTATTAATTTTCACACTTGCCGTATTTAAAATTCGAATTTAAAAACACTCACAATCCAGATTGCACGGTGTGCTCGACATGTCCGTGGTATTCTCTGCCGGAGTAACACATCCGTCTTCACAAACTGACGACTATCAACTAACTGCCGCGCGCTCCGCACTGCTCGTTGAAAACCCCCACTGCCACGTGACGCGTAAATATCTTTGTGACGGTTGGCGCTTGCAGCGGCTGGAACATAATTTTTTAACACTAATTAGTTTTTACACTTGTCGATTTTAAAATACTTGTTTAAAAACACTCACAATCCAGAATGCACTGTGTGCTAAACATATCCGTGGTGTTATTTTTATTCCGGAGTAACAGTTTCGTTTGTCACAAACAGACGAATATCAACCAACTGCCGCGCACTCCGCAATGATCATTGATTACCCCTATTTGACATGTGACGCGTAAACATGTTTGTAGCGGGTAGTGCTCGCAGCGGCTGGAACGTTATTTTTAAACACTTATTAATTTTCACACTTGCCGTATTTAAAATTCGAATTTAAAAACACTCACAATCCAGATTGCACGGTGTGCTCGACATGTCCGTGGTATTCTCTGCCGGAGTAACACATCCGTCTTCACAAACTGACGACTATCAACTAACTGCCGCGCGCTCCGCACTGCTAGTTGAAAACCCTCACTGCCACGTGACGCGTAAATATGTTTGTGATGGTTGGCGCTTGCAGCGGCTGGAACATAACTTTTTAACACTAATTAGTTTTTGCACTTGTCGATTTTAAAATACTTGTTTAAAAACACTCACTATGCAGAATGCACTGTGTGCTAAACATATCCGTGGTGTTATTTTTATTCCGGAGTAACAGTTTCGTTTGTCACAAATTGACGAATATCAACCAACTGCCGCGCACTCCGCAATGATCGTTGAATACCCCCAATTGACACTTGACGCGTAAACATGTTTGTAGCGGGTAGTGCTCGCAGTGGCTGGAACGTTATTTTTAAACACTTATTAATTTTCACACTTGCCGTATTAAAAATTCGAATTTAAAAACACTCACAATCCAGATTGCACGGTGTGCTCGGCATGTCCGTGGTATTTTCTGCCGGAGTAACACATCCGTCTTCACAAACTGACGACTATCAACTAACTGCCGCGCGCTCCGCACTGCTCGTTGAAAACCCCCACTCCGACGTGACGCGTAAATATTTTTGTGACGGTTGGCGCTTGCAGCTCATGGAACATAATTTTTTAACACTAATTAGTTTTTACACTTGTCGATTTTAAAATACTTGTTTAAAAACACTCACAATCCAGAATGCACTGTGTGCTAAACATATCCGTGGTGTTATTTTTATTCCGGAGTAACAGTTTCGTTTGTCACAAACAGACGAATATCAACCAACTGCCGCGCACTCCGCAATGATCATTGATTACCCCTATTTGACATGTGACGCGTAAAGATGTTTGTAGCGGGTAGTGCTCGCAGCGGCTGGAACGTTATTTTTAAACACTTATTAATTTTCACACTTGCCGTATTTAAAATTCGAGTTTAAAAACACTCACAATCCAGATTGCACGGTGTGCTCGACATGTCCGTGGTATTCTCTGCCGGAGTAACACATCCGTCTTCACAAACTGACGACTATCAACTAACTGCCGCGCGCTCCGCACTGCTCGTTGAAAACCCCCACTGCCACGTGACGCGTAAATATGTTTGTGATGGTTGGCGCTTGCAGCGGCTGGAACATAACTTTTTAACACTAATTAGTTTTTGCACTTGTCGATTTTAAAATACTTGTTTAAAAACACTCACTATGCAGAATGCACTGTGTGCTAAACATATCCGTGGTGTTATTTTTATTCCGGAGTAACAGTTTCGTTCGTCAGAAACTGACGAATATCAACCAACTGCCGCGCACTCCGCAATGATCGTTGATTACCCCCAATTGACACGTGACGCGTAAACATGTTTGTAGCGGGTAGTGCTCGCAGCGGCTGGAATATTGTTTTTAAACACTCATTAATTTTCACATTTGCTGTATTTAAAATTCAAATTTAAAAACACTCACAGTCTAGATTGCACAGTGTGCTCGAAAAGTCCGTGTTATTTTCTTACAGAGTAACAGATCTTTTTTCACAAACTGACGACTATCAACCAACTGCCATGCGCTCCGCAATGCTCGCTAATAACCATGAATTGCCACGTGACGCTTTGTAGCGGGTAGTGCTCGCAGCGGCTGGAACATTATTTTCAAACACTTATTAATTTTTACACTTGCCGTATTTAAAATTCGAATTTAAAAACCTTCACAATCCAGATTGCACGGTGTGCTCGACATGTCCGTGGTATTTTCTTCCGGAGTAACACATCCGTCTTCACAAACTGACGACTATCAACTAACTGCCGCGCGCTCCGCACTGCTCGTTGAAAACCCTTACTCCCACGTGACACGTAAATATGTTTGTGACGGTTGGCGCTTGCAGCGAATGGAACATAGTTTTTTAAAACTAATTGGTTTTTACTCTTGTCGTTTTTAAAATACTTGTTTAAAAACACTAACAATCCATAATGCACTGTGTGATAAACATATAGTGACTGCGTGTGACTGTGTGTCTGTGTCTGTGTGACTGTGTGTGTGTGACTGTGTGAGCGTGCCTGTGTGTCTATGTGACTGTGTGTCCATGTGTCTGTGTGTCTGCGTGACTGTGTGTCTGAGTGACTGTGTCTTTGTAACTGTGACTGTGTGTCTGTGTGACTGTGTGTCTGTGTGACTGTGTATCTTTGGACTCTCTGTGTGTGACTCTGTGTCTGTATGACTGTGTGTCTGTGAGACTGTGTGTCTGTGTGCCTATTTGTCTGTATGACTGTGTGACTATGTGTCTGTCTGACTGTATGACTGTTGGTCTGTGTGACTGTGTGTGTGTCTGTGTGTCTTTGTGACTGTGTGTTTTTGTGACTGTGTGTGACTGTATCTGCGTGACTGTGTGTCTGTGTGACTGTGTGACTGTGTGTCTTTGTGACTGTGTGTGTGTGACGGTGTGTGTGTGTGACTTTGTCTGTGTGACTGTGTGTCTCTGTGACTATGTGTTTGTGTGGCGGTGTGTGTGTGACTGTGTGCGCGTGACTGTATTACTCTGTTTGACTGCGTGACTGTCTTTCTATGTGACTGTGTGTAAGTGTGTGTGTGACTTTGTGACTGTGTGTCTGTGTGACTGTGTGTCTGTGTGTCTGCGTGGCTGTGTGTCTGTGTGACTTTGTGTCTGTGTGACTATGTGTCTGTTTGACTATGTGTGTGTGACTGTGTCTGTGTGACTTTATGTCTGTGTGACTATGTGTCTGTGTGACTGTGTGTCTGTGTGTCTTTATAACTGTGTGACTGTGTGACTGTGTGACTGTGTGTCTGTATGACTGTGTGACTATGTGTCTGTCTGACTGTATGACTGTACGTCTTTGTGACTGTGTGTGTGTGTGTGACTGTGTGTCTTTGTGACTATGTGTGTGTGACGGTATGTGTGTGTGTGACTTTGGCTGTGTGACTGTGTATGTGACTGTATGAGTGTGACTGTGTGTGTATGACTGTGTGCGGGTGACTGTGTGGCTCTGTCTGTGTGACTACGTGACTGTATTTCTGTGTGACTGTGTGTGTGTTTGTGTGACTGTGTGACTGTATGTTTGTGTGACTGTGTGTCTATGTGGCTGTGTGTCTGTATGACTGTGTGTCTTTTTGACTATGTGTGTGTGTATGTGTGACTGTGTGTGTGTGTGAATGTGTGACTGTGTGTCTGTGTGACTGTGTGTGTATGTTTGTGTGCGTGACTGTGTGTCCTTGTGACTGTGTGTGTGTGTAACTGTGTGTCCGTGTGACTCTTTGTATGTGTGAATGTGTGTGTCTGTGTGTCTGTGTGACTGTGTGTCTGTGTGACTGTGTATGTGTGACTGTGTCTGTGTGACTGTGTATCTGTGTGACTGTGTGTGTGTGTGACTGTGTGTCTGTGTGACTGTGTATGTGTGACTGTGTCTGTGTGACTGTGTATCTGTGTGACTGTGTGTGTGTGTGACTGTGTGTGTGTGTGTGACTGTGTGTGTGTGTGACTGTGTGAATGTGTGTCTGTGTGACTGTGTGTCTGTGTGACTGTGTGTGTTTGTGTGTGTGTGTGTGTGTGTGAATGTGTGTTTGTGTGACTGTGTGTCTGTGTGGCTGTGTGACTGTGTGTCTGTATGTCTGTTTGACTGTTTGTCTGTGTGTCTTGTAACTGTGTGTGTGCGACTGCATGTGACTGTGTGTGTGTGACTGTGTGTCTGTGTGAACGTGTGTGTGACTGTGTATCTGTGTGACAGTGTGTGTCTGTGTGACTGTGTGTCTGTGTGACTATGCCACTATGTGTTTGCGTGACTGTGTGTCTGTGTGACTTTGTGTGTGTTTGTCTGTGTGACTGTGTGTCCGTAATTTTATGTTTGTGTGACTGTGTGCGCGTAACTGTATGACTAAGTGTCCGTGTGACTGTGTGACTGTGTGGCTGTGTAACCGTGTGACTCTGTGTCTGTCTGACTGTATGACTGTATGTCTGTGTCACTGTGCGGTTGTGACTGTATGTCTGTGTGATTGTGTGGCTGTATAACCGTGTGACTCTGTGTCTGTCTGACTGTATGACTGGATATCTGTGTCACTGTGCGTGTGAGACTGTGTGTCTGTGTGACTGTGTATGTGTGTGTGTGTGTGTTTGTCAGTCTGTGTCTTTGTGACTGTGTGTGTATGCCTGTGTGCGTGTCTGTGTGTCTGTGTGACTGTGTGTCTGTGTGACTGTGTGTCTATGTGACTGTGTGACTGTGTGTCTGTGTGACTATGTGACTGTGTGTGTATGTGACTGTGTGTCTGTGTGTATATGTGTGTGTGTCTGTGTGACGGTGTGTCTATGTGACTGTGTGACTGTGTGTCTGTGTGACTATGTGACTGTGTGTGTATGTGACTGTGTGTCTGTGTGACGGTGTGTCTGTTTAAATTTATGTCTGTGTGACTGTTTGCTTTGTGACTGTGTGTGCGTAATTCTGTGTCTGTGTGACTGTGTGTCTTTGTGACTGTGTATGTGTGACTGTGTGTTTTTGTGACTGTGTGTGTGTGACTGTGTGTCTGTGTGAATGTGTGTGTGACTGTGTGTTTTTGTGACTGTGTGTGTGTGACTGTATGTCTGTGTGAATGTGTGTGTGTCTGTGTGTGTGACTGTGTGTGTGTGTGTGACTGTGTGTGTGTGACTGTGTGTATGTGACTGTGTGTGACTATGTCTCTGTGTGACTGTGTCTCTGTGTGTCTGTGTGACTGCGTGTCTGTGTGACTGTGTCTCTGTGTGACTGTGTGTGTGTGTGACTGTGTGTCTGTGTCTGTGTATTTGTAGGCTCGCGGCTCATCTTGCGTCTCGTCTCGTATCACTCGAGTCAATAACGGTTTTTTTGGCTCAGGTCAAAGGGATTCTCGTACAGACCTTTCACCAAGCCCGTTGTGTCAACATTGTTTGGTCTGGATTGTTTTATTTTTGATTCCTGGAGCCCTTTTATATTTTGTGGTAAAGGAATTTGATTGGTTTGAAAACATAGAGTTGATGCCGCTAATACTTCGATGTCCTCCATAGTTGATAGTTCGAAAACAACTGAAGGCGCTGCGAGAATTTGATCATAGATTGATTTCGCGAGCTGCAACAAGAGATGAGATACTATACGAGCCGCGAGTGTAACTTAGGTACAGGAGTATAACTTAAAACATAATTAATCTTAAAATTTCATAATAGAAAGGCATTAGAGTAGGTAACATTATATTATATTTTTTTCGAATCATTTTTCTTGTTAAAACTAAATATAATCACCTCAAATATTAACCTATTTATCACGATACTTATATTTTCATTTAATAATAACCTCTAATTTTCTTTTTGCTAAAAGAAATCTTATGAGAAATAGGTTTTGTAAATTTAAAAATCTAACGAAATTTTGATTTTAATATTTTTTCAACAACTTCGTCAATACATTTTAAAAAGTTTCTCTAAAGCATATTTTAATATATTTTAAAACTTTTTTATAACACATAAATTTTGTAATTTTTTTTTAAGGCAAGTAACTATGAACACGGAATAATCCATGATTGTTTCATTCTATGAAATATTTACAAACATTATACAAACATTCAATACAAATTTACTCCTTGTAGTTAAGAAAATATTAGATAAGTTAGAAATAATTTTATTTTATCTTTTCTTTCTTTTTCGGTTCTTTTATTTATTTTTGTTACCAAGTCCACTCCAATATTTTCAAAATGTTTAATTAAAATATCAGCAAATTTCTATTATCCGATAATTTAATACCATCGTACTTTAAGTACTCAATATTACTTGTTTTTTATAATTTTTAAATTTTTTGATTTAACATAATTCCAAATTTTTTTGGCTTTACAGTTATTTATAATCTCTTTTTTATTTCACTTAGCTAACTTGATAACTTTATTTAGAATCTTAAAATACTGGTTATATTCGTATTTCAAAACTTATTATTTTTATTCTTAGACCAACTTATACATAGAATTTCTTTAGTATTATAGGAATTTATTAGGCTATTTTTAATCCAATGTTTTCTAGGTTGACTTTCCCTTTTCATTTCTTTAGCTAGTGTTTTATATGATTTATTTACAAGGAACAGTATATTCCTTCCTAATAAATCCACAGCCTTATCTGAATCACGTAGTCAATAGATTTTTCTCAATTATTTGCTCACTAGTATTGCTCACTTTATTGTAATTAATAATTAGGATTTTGGCAGAACTGATTATTTGCTTATTTAATTTTACTGTTAAAAACTAAAATGTTCTACAAACATTATCAAAAATATAGGACTAAATATCCTACAAATGTGATCTAACAAACATATTACTTATATATGAATTACTATCTCCAATTGCATAAAGCTCCGTATCTTTAATTTCGTACTTATATTGCATAAACTGCATAACAAATTATGCAGTTGACGAATAGAACATAGCCATCATTTAAAAAAAATACCTAAAAATTCATCAGATACCCCGTTACTAAACAAGTTAATATTAATGTCACCAGAATAATATGACTCTTCCACATTCTATTGCTCTCTAGATACAATTTTACAGAGTTGACAAAATTTTCTTTTCAAACATCATAAGTTCTGTAAGTACCTATGACATTGACAGCAGTATTTTTGATTATTGCCGATAAGAACTTGTTACATCCAAACAAGTCAATATTTTCTAATTGCTGATATACTCCTCAACGAACATGACAACGCCATTTGCTTTATTTACATGACTGTTGTTGTAATAAATATTGTAGTTTTTTAGGTTAAGGAATTTAAAGCAAGGTACGTTCCATGATTCAGTACACACAATAGTATCCGATTTCATTAACATTCTTTTAATGAAACACTCCAACTGCTACAAAATTTGTATTTAAAGCTCTGACATTGATGTTATGTACCAGGTTATTCAATAAATTTTGTTGTTTGATAAGAGATGGCACTAAATGATTTATTGTTATATTTTTCTAAAGCAGGTAGTACTGTTTGATGAACATGTGTGAAGTTTCATATAGATCTGTAATGTGATCTGAAATGAGTGCATTTGTATATTTATGGTTGTTCAAAGTTGACATGTCACAATATATAAAAAAAAAAAATTTTTCTCATACAAGTCTTGAAGATGATCCACATGTATCGTACATACATATAGATACAAATAGATTATCAACACCAGAAATTATAGCAAAAATACAGGATATGGTTCAAGAAGATCATTGATTAACTGAGAGAGATTTAGTAGAAGTCATTACTGGGATTTAGTAGAAGTAATTAGGCAATATGAGCTATATTTCGGCTGAAGTTTGGGTTTCAAATAACATTTGGAGCATTTTAGAAAAGATAATAAGGTTTTCATGCCTCATTTCGTCACTATGGATCAGACTTGGGTCTACCTTATTGGTCCTAAATCAGAACAATAGGCTACGAAATGGTGTGAACCCAGTACTTTGGCTTTGAAGTAAGTTAAGGCCCCGGAATCAGTCAAGAAAATGTTTTTTGGGATGCAAAAAGGATTTTGTTCATGGATTACCTCTAAACTGAAAAAACAATAAACTCATATTATTATTGTAACTTTTAGACCAACTGGATATAAAAATATGTGAAGAAAAATCCCTTTTACAGAAGAAAAAATTCATTTTCAATCAAGATAATGCACAATAATACAGCTCAAACACATATTAACGCTAACGTCGCAACATTCACCCTATTCGCCAAATTTAACTCCCTCCGATTTCTGGCTGTTCTTACATCTTAAAAAATTCATGCGCGGGCAAGGATTTTCACCGAACGAAGAGGTAATATGAGCCGTGAAAGTCTATTTCGACAGTCTTACGGATTCTCACTTCAGAGATGGAATCCATAAATTAGAAAATAACTGGAAAAAGTATGTTGAAATTCAGGGAAAATATATTGAATAATAAAAGTAAATTTAAACCATAAAATTGTGTTTTTCTTATTGAACAACAAAACTTATTGAACAACCTGGTGTAAGTAAGTCGTTTTCTACAAACTGTCTGTTTAATTCATCAACATTATTGAAATTTACGTTCAATTTTGAATTCGTCATCATTGTTATTTTCCACTGACATAGTAAATTAATTTAAAAACAAACGACATTATATTACAATATTATTTTGTGTTTACCGCAGATACAGAGAATTTACTGGAATTTACTAATCAGAGATAATATTAAAATCACCATCAAAATCTAAGAAATTTCGATCGTAAATATCCTCACATATATCTTCGTTTTCTAGAGAAGCATCAATATTAACAACTTTAACTCTAGGTAATTTCAGATTCTCCGTATTTACACAAACATTTTGCCCCAACTTTTTGGCAAAAGCAGTTTTTGTTCTAAGCATATCATAATTTTACAAATAACCGAAACAGTTCCATCCTTGTCAATTGTGACTATATTTATTGGAACGGTAGTGTTACAAGTTAGATTATTTTTGGCACAATTGAAAATCTCTTTATTGTTAGTGTCTTTAGAGTTTATAACAATAGTAGTGACTACCGCATTATTAACTTTAACTACTTCAGCATAGTTTTTAGCACTATTGTTATTAACCTTTTTAGATTCTTGATTTAGTAGTTTATTTTTCATTAATATTGCCTCGCATCACATTTAATTAATTATTTATTTATAAAAAAAGGAATGTTTTATTTAAATCATACAATGATTTATGGAACAATATTTTGATATTTGTGTGTATCTCATAGTGACCATGAATTATTGAACCGGTGAAATTAACCAAGAATATTTCTATTAAGCTGCAATTAACATTATGCTCAATTAAATTTAATAATATTGCCTAATTTGTCAAACCCGCGAATAAAAAGGATGATTACAAAATACACTGTAATGAGAGATGTGTTTTTTATTTGGCATAATTAATAATTTGTCATTAATGAGGGTACGCTGATGAGCTATAACGAGTTCAGTAACTCATTATTAGTATAAATAGCAAGTTTTATTTTAATTGAGCAATTAGTGTTTGAACTATCATCAACCAACCAACTCTATTGGGAAGAAAGTGAGAAATGTAGAGAAAATTGGATACTGCACTGTTATAAAGATCCATACCAAGCAAGTTCAAACTACTAGAAGTCGACCCATGGCCTGGATGACCAATCGAAGTGACTAATCTGGAAATCATTAAAAAAGTAAAAAAATTTATACTGGAAGATGCTAGATTTAAGAAGAAATAGCTCGAGAAATAGTTGGAGTGTTGAATACAACCATCTTTAAAATTTTCACAATCACCTTGGGATGTGTAAGGTCAGCGTAAGGTTAGTGCCAAAAATGTATGCTCCGCCTCAAAAACAGCACCGCGTGATATATTCTCGTGCATAACTTCTGTAGTGAAGACAAGGATCAACTATAGAGTCAAATTGTTACTGAAGACAAAACTTGGGTTTGTTCTTATAAACTTGAGTCCAAAGAAGACTACGTGTAGTGCTACAAAAAAGGCATACCACCACCCAAGTTGTTTAAAGTGTCACAGTCGGCTGGAAAAATCATGGCGCAGTCTTGTGGAACACAGAAAGGATCTTCTGAATAGGTTATAAAGATAAAGACATTTCCATAACCGGAGAGTACGATGCTTCAATCCTAAAGCAGTTAAAATAATCTATCAAAGAAAAAAGAAGGGGAAAATTAACTAAAGTGTCCTCCTTTTGCAAGACAACACGCTTATTCATAAGAACCGTGTTGTGTTGGCAGTTCTGCATAAGGTGGGCTTCGATATTTGGAATCACTAAACCTGTAGTATTCACAAAGGTATAAAAAGTTTAAAATGAACTTTGTGTGAAGAAATTTTGAAGGGATGAAGAAGTGAAGAACGCAATTTCAGCTTACATTTTGGTCAAAGATAAACAACTTTTTATGAAGGTATATGTAAGCTGATTAAAATATTGGAAAAATATGTTAGGGTAGCAGGTGAATTTATTGGAAAAGAAAAATAAATTTGCTTTTTTTTACTTTTATCCCCCCCCCATTCTGTGAACTTAAAAACACCCCTCGTATATAACTCAAATACTAAGTTAAGTGTTATTCACACCTAACAGGGATATTTTTGTAGTTTTGTTAATTTACTAATTGCATACTCTAATTAATCTGTAAACAATTTTATAACTCTTACATTGCCGGTTTAATGACTCTTTGAATTGTAACATGTATTTCATTGGTCAATTAACTTTTTATTTCACTCCTTCGAATGTCTTGTTTTATAATAATCAATGTTCCTTCTTATCAAATAATATGATATGTGGAAACTAAAGAAAATGAGTTATAGCTTCTATATATTTTACTCTTCGAGTAAATTTTTCTTATTTCATTAGTATTTTAATGGTAAAAGCAAATATGAAATTGTCACACCAAATGGGAAGATACAATTTTGTAATAAATATTTATAAATGTGTGTGTATATATATATATATATATATATATATGTATTTTTTATGAATATACACACACATATATGTATCGTTATTTATAAAAAATATATGTATGCTTATGTTGATACTTTTACTAAAAATTTGAATCGATTTTACTGAAGTTTTCAGTGCTTATTCTATCCCCTAACAACATTTAATTTCACGCCATAGGGAGGGTACATATTCTTAGAAGAACCATCATATAAAACACAATCTGCATTTTCTGTATTTTTTTGGAATCAGTGACTTCCCATCTCCATATTCCAAAACATCACATATTATAAAATATTCCAAAATATATACGGAATTTTTTGAGAGCACTTCAGAATTAAAAAAAACAACTGCCCAACATTTAAGAGCATATTAAACTATTTACATATATGGGCAATTTTTGAATGTTTTCAAATTTTGGACAAGCGTGATTAAACATTTAGAGGGAACAAACTACAAAACGAAAATTCAGAGAATCATATCTCTTGAAGGAGATGCCGTATCAAAAAATGTTACTGAACCTTTTCAATTGCATTATTTCGATTTCAACATCTTCAATGATATTTCATTTGATGTGGTCCGCGAGAAAAAGTTTCATCCAAAAAGTTTAAAAACTTTTTTCTTTAAAGATATAAATATTTCTCTTGAAACATTTACAGACGCCAATATTATTTCTCATCAAGTGACTGTTACAACACTAAGTAATTGCCTAGTATATATTTAGCAGGCATTAAATTATTGTGAATATCTTAAGAACTAGAAATTTATAATCATTGTCTATGTCTTAAATAAATTTCTGATAATACTGATTTTTTTATAATTCTACTCTAGCAGTTCTTGAGTTAGAGAGGGTAGGGTGAGAGAGATTACATATATATTTCTAAACATTTTTAGCGACATATCCAGACCAATTTTCCTTCAAGTTTTGGTAGTATTGGAATCCGTAAAACTTGACCTTCTATATAGCCATAAAAAAAGCTGGCCCGACACCCCAGGCAAAAAGAATAATTAACAGATTTTTATGGCTATTATTTTTCTAGCTATTATCATTGGAAACTGACACCTCTGTGGTGTCAATCAAAACTGATACCACAGAAGTGTCATTTTTGATTGTAACTTAATCTAGTATACAAGTACCAGTTAGGTATAAATTAAACGTAGATCCATGTAAAACTAGCTGAAATGGGTAAAAAATACTAAAATGAAGCTTATTTAAGATGGACTAGATTAAAATACCAAATGGGCAAAACGGATACTCTAACCGTTTTGCCTATATGCGTTTTATAATCATGATAATAATAATCTCAAATTACACTTATTTAAGTTAGCAATAGAATAAACAAATGTTATTTATACGTAACTAATTTGTAATATAAAAAGTTAGTGTACAAATCTTTCCAAAAATTGTAAGAAAACAACGAAAATAAATTTTTTTGTCTCGTGAGTATGATGCTTATTCTTTTCGATAAACTGTCATGGCATCGCCAGGCCTAGACAAAGCATAGTAACGCCATCTATTATATATTTTTAGAAAAAAAAAAGATTATTCTTTTTACCTTCACTATGCTTCTTGCCCAGGTTGCCCTACGTTATTAACTAATATGTCTGGTTTTAATATTTGAATATAAAAAATGTTACAAGGTAACTCTTATAAGAATATATGGAATTTCATAACGTTTAGCAAAAATGTCTAATATCAAAATAACACCTTCTTATCTAACCCTAAAGTTTATGGGAATTAAACAAAAACTAATGTCACACATAAAAGCAAAAGATTCATATAAGTTTAAGATTTGGCTTTGATCGGATAATTTTCAAAATATTCAAGTCTAAAGACCCCATGCACTTTTTTGTTAGATTGCACATGAAATATTCTGTTTTTGAATACAATTTATATATTTTAAAATCTATCACACAATATAATGGTAAGATTCAAATATCAAATGCATGCGGCTTTCAATTAAAATTATTTTTTCGATAGCTATCAGAGAAAAGCGGACCGTTTATGATTGTTCTCCGGAAACTATCATCTTCACAATATGGGAATTAAATAAATATTCTCAATATTATCGATCACATATTAAATACACACAATTTCTAATTGCAATGTTAGTTAAGGTTAGTTCATAAATATTATTAATTAATAGCACGATAAAAGCATTTCAATCATCATTACTAAATTACATATTGAACTGAGAAAGAATGTAAACAGATTGTAAAGATCATAGTCTTGCTATTTAAAAGAAATTTTAGTAATAAGTGGAAATGTGGATTTAAAAACAAATTATTTATTTACATGTATTTCGTATCCCCTCTATTGAATTTGAACCTAAGTTGTTAATCATTCCTTCCAACAGTGAATCCTTCACAGTTAGAAGAAACTACGAGTTCCATTGATTGTGAAATTGTACCACAAAATACTTTTCGATAACCTTTATTTAAATAATCTTATGGAAAAGAAGGAACTTGCAACAAATTCTCAGTGTGTTTTATAATTCTTGTAAACCCATATATTTATATTCTTCATCAGTAACAATTTAGTGACAAATATGTAATGGTTTTCGTGTTTATTTATTAACTATTTCCATGTACCTTTATTCTCAGTTGATTTACACTATGAATTAAAGAATTAGATATATAAAACTAGTTTGAAAGAGTGAATTGATTCTAACAGGGTTATATTGCAATTTTTTATTGAATTCTTTTTTCTCTTTTGGACTCACATCAAGTGAAGTTCTTAATACAATTCATAATTCAATGTCCAGTTCTGAAGTATTTCATTTATGAAACTAATGTACTCCATAAAATGTTCTCACAAATGTTTATTTAATACAACTATTATTTCTTTAGTACAAAACTAACATGCAAAATAATCTATCTTATTTCCAATATTTATCAAGTTTGTGTTTTCGGAACAAGGAACAATTAATTTGATTATAATAAATAAGAACTATAGTAGTAAATTCTAGATAAGCCTTTAAAACCTATTAAAATGGGAAATTAAAAATTTAAATTTTCATAATCATGAATTTGTTTTTAACATTTTACGTGCTACAATGTGTGAAAAATATTTTAATTTGAATAGTACTATGCAAAAATGACAAAAAATAATTTTTTGAACTCGTATCTGGTAGTGTTGAAATATTAATTAATGTAGACATTAAAATTGTGCAGTAAAAAGTGAAGATTTAATACATTATTTCAAACGCAACACTCAACAACATTATTGCTTAAACTCATATTTTTTTTTCTTGCTCGTATGTGCACCCTTATTTCAATAATATAATATTAACAAACAGCATTTGTGCCGAAATATGTTTCCTTTTCTAAAAATTCCAGATTATTTTTTTTGTTAATAAATGACATTTACAGGGTGAAGGTTGTTAATAAAGAAAAATATGTCTGGAGATATTTTCGAGGATATCGAATCTAAACCATATTGGTCTAGTAGACCAAACACTAAACCGAGCTTCGTTACACATAAGAAAATATTTATTTTTAAAATGTGGATCTGTAACCAAACCTGCAACTGAAATACGACCATAAACAATTCAAAATCCAAATGACATTGTGGAATTTAAAATAATTGCTTTCTCCGAATATCACATGGAAATAACAAATAACGATGTTAATTCATATCAGAACCAGAGAACATGCGAGACATAAGAGTAGCGCAGATATTGTAATATTAGTTCCACATTTTATTTAAATTGAATTAAAAATAAATTTAAATTAAATACTAAACAACTGTATATACTTATTTGTTTCTTGGCTCTTTTTAATTTATTTGTGTACGTAATTCAGGTGTTGATTTCTTGTTAATTCCTTTGAATTTTTATGGACATTTTGAAGGAAGCAAAAATATTTATAGTTTTTAATAGGTAAGTACAGTTTTAGACTTAAGGTAAAAACTTACACAAAATTAGTTTTAGTGAAAACATACATACATTGCAATTAGTTTAAAAACACGTAATATTAGGTATAATTTCAACATTCAGCAGAAGTTTCATGGTATTTTTTACAATTAAAGATTTAAGTCTTTTTCAGTTCCATAAATTGTGCTATAACAACACTGTAAGTGGTCGCAAAGCTGAGGAATGAAATTAACAAGGTAATGTTGATTTTAAAAATACCACCCGGTTTGAATTCTGGTGGCTCCTCGGTAATTTGAAACAGATGATTTAGCATGACAGTTTCCTCTGGACCTGCAAATGTGTTTTCTATATTAAATGTAAAGGTATGTCTGATGTATATCTATGTGTATATCCGACGATGTTAAAGAAACAATTTTAATATGCTTCAGCTGTACAGAATTCACTACTGATAATGATTTATTTCGGTGCATTATTTCCTTCCATCTCCGAAATATTGAATGCTGATAATAATACACGTTAATTGATAACATATGAAAATATATTTGAATCTATGGAAAGTACAAAGTGATGAATTTTTCAAGCATATTCTAACCTCTGATATGTATCATGCATGCATCATTATACCTCTGATTTAAAACATGCTTGTATAAATTAGTGACAAGATAATGAAATCATATTAATTTATTTTGTTTGAAAATAATTCACATATAATTTTAAATTACCAAAAACAAGGCAGTCACGTGTTACTGAGAACTATTGATAAATTCAAATCGGACTACCAGTGACAAAAAAACTCCACTTTCCGATTTCTAATTACATTATGTTGCTTCCGTATGACAATACAAGATCTTATGCCAATGTAGTAATTGAAATTTTATTACTTTACAGTAACTTTTACGTAATTGACTTCGGTCAATTATTTTTACTTTTCAAACGGGTAATAAAACTGACAAGAAAAATGTTATTTGTCACTAAAGAGTGAGATGACAAAATTTTGTGGAAACTGTTACAGTTTTTTCTTAAAAATCATACACTATGTGAATATGTTATTAACAAATACTGAATAAAGGCATTTAAATTAGTTAAAAAAATCTATCAATTTCCATTTTCAGTTAAAGAAAACTCTTTAAACTGAATATATGTTTTGTGGTATCTCCATACTCAATTCTTTTTGCAAACATTGGATATTAATTTGTGTTTGAAGTACCATTTCTTAAGATGCAATGGGAAACCATTTCTAGCAAATTTTAATGTTATTTCATTGAATTTGAAAATGTGAAAATGCAAAGTTATCAATAAATTTTTTACATCCGTGTAAGTGTCTTTTTCTTCCTTTTTAGCCTTAAATGACATATTTTTATAACATTTAACAAAATAAAATAAATTTATTGTAAAAATTTTACACATACGTTTTTAAATGATAAAGCCGTCCATGGATTCATTTATAGAAACCAAACTATACCAAGAAGTTTTCAATGCAGGTACATATTTGGTTTAAACGGGGATTTCATGTCTATATGTGTAATGGCTTACCAATTGATAATTCTGGCCGGTGTAGCAGCATATTGTTATGGTAATTAAATTGTAAATTAAAATACCAAAAGGTTCTATAGCAAGCACTTTTGCCGCATCCTAAAATTAAAACAAACAAAAAAATTAAATTATTTTCAGCAAGAAATCTGCTAGAAAAGTAAAAAGTTATTACATATTTTGTGCTTTTGAGATTTCTTACTCTTTGTTTCACTTAATTCTTAATAGAAAAAGAAGATGATCACTTTCTACTTTTTGCTATTGGAGATTGAGATTGGTAATATTTTGTGCATTATTTAAACTCACCTCTGCATAAAAATAATCCAGCAAATTTAATCAATATAGATAAAGCAACCAGAAATATGAAGAACAGAAGCTGGAAAAAATAAACATTTTAAAGTCATAGAAAAAGAGATAATTTAATTTTCTTAAATATTAGAAGTATTTAAGAAAATTAAATTACAAGTTAGTTAAACACATTGTTTTTAATAACATAATTACAAAAAGACTGTTTATATAAGACTAATATTAAGAAAATCCAATGATAATATTCTAAGTAGATATTTAGTACCTGAAAATTGAATAGCTTATTTACATTTTTACATGTATCTACAATTTTGTTGAAAACTTCAAAGATATCTTTTATTTCTAAACAATGAGACTGTTCTGTAATATTACCGTGCATAGCTATGCTCAAGCTAGATATATTAGCATTACGTGTTTGTTGATTTTTATTTAAATTAGACGAATTTGCTTTCTGTATACATTTTAAATGGGTACCCAAAACAGAGAAACGTAAGGATATTGCCTTGACAAGGATTGTAAAAGTAATAATGTCAGAAGTAATTATAAAACGAATAATTATATAATGTAATAAAATTAAGTTGCTAGTTTTAAAATAAGGAGAGAAATAAACATGGATGCCTACTATGTAAGCTAAAGAAACGAATGCATATAAAGCACAGAGTTTGTGAAGTCGCTTGTTAGATATTAATACGTTCGTGCAGTTCGCGTGAAATGTGACACATTTTAATTTTAAAAACCCATCGATTTCATTATATGCATTAAATACTTTAGTACTCAACACCTCATTAAAAAATCTAGTCGTCACAACGTTCAGTAGGCATGCTATCATTATGAAGTAAGCAAAAATATGTCTATATTCTTTCACGTTTGCTTCCCTATATAAATGTTGGGATAATAAAATGGCATGTAAAAGCAAAGCATATATTTTATAAAGGTAATCAAATTTACCAAACGCGTGTAAGCAATTTCTTTTTAAACCGAAAATTAACTGAATCACTGATATTGGCTTAAGGCAATCTTTTAATTCGTACTCCTTTCCGTTATCCATAGCAAGTGTTTGCAGTACAAAATTGATGACTAACGCACACGTAAATTTTGAGGCATTATGTATGTGTAATGAAAAGTAATATTGTTGCTTGTTGTCAACCTGATAGTTTTTAAATATAGGTGCTATGTCTAGGTTTTTTGTTTCAAGAACGACATGACTCCTTGAGAAAATTCATGGTTTTATTCTCTCAATTAAGTACTCATCCAACTTATAGGCACTATGTTTCTATAAGTTGGGAGACTAGAAATTACAATACATGAACTCGTTTTGGTTAAATATAATTTTATTTTGGGCAGTTAGATGTATACCTCAGATATTTAATCAAAATTAGTAAATTTCAAATGCACGATTAAAAAATTAAAATCTTGAAAATATAAGTATCAATTAAGGGCCTATTATAGGTTTGGCATAGTTTATTTCAACGGAAGTAGAACCAATATGGTTCGACTTCTGGTGCATGATGGTGTGGGATTTGTGGTAATGAAATTTGGTGTGCACCAACCATAGCCTCAAATTCTTTATTGCTAATATTGAATTTGTCCAGTATGATCGCTCAAAAAATGGATCTCATAATATAATAAAATATTTTAATTTCAATCTACAGGTTACTATAACAATGTAGTCCAACATAGATAATAGAATAAATCAGGGATTTTGTAGAAGTAGTTTTTTTGTAAGTTTCATCTGGATGCTATTAGGAAAATTCAAAAACTTTTTTTGAAAAAGGCATAGT